>CM033745.1:24245888-25472533 GCA_019671005.1 Hibiscus mutabilis | reverse complement strand
GGAATTTCGATTGCTATACACCTTTGGAAAGCTTACAAAATTTACGATAAGAACATGTAAGACTTGCATTTTATTTCTTAGCCAATTAATACAGTTAATTGTTCAAAGACAGTGCATTTACACTGCCTGGACAGTTTGCACTGCCTAGAAATTCCTATTTTCAGTTTTCAGTATAGGACCCAGTTTTCAGTCCAGTTTTCACCTAATGAAAATAGACATTATGAGGATCATGTCATTAAAATTTCAGCCCTGAATTCAAACTATAAAATTTTTGGTGAATTTTCAAAGTGACTGCCCAGAACAGAGCAATTCTGGGAAGATTGTGTCTAGTAAATTTAGGTATGAGTTGTATTATGTATCAAACTAACGAACAATGAAATGAAATGGAAGTATGTTGCACATTTAGTCTATTCGAATTAGGGTTGTATGATAATGTTAATTAAATTGTTTGGTAACCTATGATGTCTTGAAATCAAAATGTGAGATTGCTTGCATGTTAAGTTATGAATACTTGGTTGCTTGCTAGTTAAGTAACTCGTCTAATAGGGATGAGTTAATCTATTCTTGCCTTGTTCTTGCTTGTAATGTAATGTTCTTGCTTGGTAACACTCCTGAGCCGGTTTGCTACTAACCCGGGGTAGGGGGTGTTACATTTATTGGTAATCAGAGCTTTTTAGTCGGTTCTAGGACTAAACCGGGCTCTCTTGCATCATATAGGATACTTGTGCCACCTAGGAGACTTGTATTGTATAGCTTGTGTCTTTCCTTAACTAAACCGAATTCTTAATTGTTCTATTTGGACGTAGAATGTCTAAAACAAGGCTCATTCGGGATGATGAAAGTTCCGTAGGCTCCTCAAATGAAGGAGATAGTGTGTGGATGGAGCAAAATCCTCCACAACAACAAGCTCAACCCCGAGCCCAAGCTGCTGCTCAACAGGAAGCTCCTACTATAAATCCTGTGCGAAAATAATATCTCCTACCTTGAAACGAGACCATCCTATTCCCCCTCTTGCTGCTGTGCCAAACAAAGCTGTGATTGACAAGTTGGCTCAACACCGGGCCTATACTTTCACTGGCACTGATGAAGCCAATCCCGAAGTAGCTGAGTATTGGTTAGAGGCCACTACTCAAATCCTGACCAAGCAATTACCCTGTTCTGATGAGCACAAACTCGAATGTGCCATAGCCCTATAGGCAGATGAAGCTTTGAGCTGGTGGGAAACCACTTCACTGACTGCTCCTGCTAAAGTTGTACCTTGGAAATTCTTCCTCGAGGAATTCAGGAAGAAAGACATCAGTGAACAATACTTGGCCGAGGGCCGGAAGCGTTTCTTCTACCTCAATCAAGGTGGCCGACCCATTAAACAGTAAATGAGCAATTTCTGTAAGTATTGCAAGTACGGGTCGGAATATATCAAGACTAATTCTGATAAGTGTAGGATGTTTATCGATGGACTGAATGATGAACCAATCCAATATTCACTGCCCTGGGTATCACTGACTTCCAGAATTTGGTGAACCGGGCTATTGCAACCGAATCAAAGATGAAGGCCTTTGAGAAATGCAAAAGTGGTAACTCTTGGAAAGATAAAAGATCCAGAAATGATAACAAGCCTCACTGGAAGTCAAAGAAGTCTAAGCACTCCAAAGAACACTCTTCGAATTACACTCCATTTTAGAAGAGCAACTACATACCGAGACCCCAATCGGTATCCAAGCCTTCATCCCCGATCATCTCTGTTGATAGTACAGGGAATTTTGGCAAAGCTGTTCAATACTCTACTTGCAAGTTCTGCCAGAAGCACCACACTAGCCATTGTAGAACTCAACATAATCTATGTTTCTTATGTGGAGCCTCCGATCACTATATCAGGGATTGTTCTCAAAATCCTAACAAGGTTCCGAATCGAAATCCTACAAATGTTAGATCAACTCCTTCCATTCGAAACAAAGGGCCCAGAAACGCTCTGTCAGGAAATCAGGGGAAGGGCAAGGGACAACATTCGAACACCCTTACTCACCAAGAATCTCGGGCTCCTGCTCGAATCTATCATATCCAAGGAAAATAAGATAAAGAATCACCATATGTCATAGCAGGTACCGTTGAGCTAAATTCAACTCCTGTTTATGCTTTAATAGACTTGGGATCCACACATTCATTTGTATGCTCATCTTTGATTGCAAAATTGAAGTTAAAACCTGAAATTGTAAAACAAAACCTTGTAGTTTCGAACCCAATAGGGGGATTACAAACATAAGCCTTATCTGTAGAAACTGTCCCCCTATTCATTTGAAATGTACCCTTTCTTGTTGATCTATATGTACTACCAACTTGTGAATTCGATCTAGTACTAGGACTAGATTGGTTAACCAAGCATGAAGCCTGGGTAGACTGCCAAAATAGGAGACTTTATCTCCGGGGTTTAGGAAAGGAATCAATCCTTCTAATTGACAAGAAACCAACCTCAATCTTTTCTACTATGGTCTTACAAGATGAACTTGAATTCAACTTACCTAGTCTGCCTACTGTATCTGAATATCTTGATGTTTTTCCAGAGGAACTCCTTGGTCTCCCTCCAACTAGAGAAGTAGAGTTCGGGATCAAAGTTCAACCTGGAACAACTCCGGTGTCCATCACACCTTATCGAATAGCACTTGTTGAATTGAAAGAACTCAAGAAACAACTCCAAGAACTACAAGACAAAGGCTTTATTCGGCCTAGCTCGTCTCCCTGGGTGCTCTAGTCTTGTTCGTGAAGAAGAAAGACGGGACTATGAGACTCTGTATTGATTACAGACAATTGAACAAGCTTACTATCAATAATTGATATCCTCTCCCAAGGATAGAAGGTCTCTTTGATCAACTCAAGGATGCTTCGGTGTTCTCAAAGATTGATCTTCAATCGGGATACTACCAAATGAGGGTAAAAGAAGAAGATGTACCCAAGATAGCCTTTCCTACTTGATATGGCCACCTTGAATTCCTTGTAATGCCATTCGGGTTAACAAATGCTCTGACTGCTTTCATGGACCTCATGAACCGTGTATTCAAGCTTTATCTTGATAAGTTTGTGGTCGCTTTTATTGATGACACTCTGGTGTATTCTCAGAATAAGGAAGAACATTCTGAACACCTTCGAATTGTATTACAAATTCCTCGAGAATGTCAATTGTTTGCAAAGTTCTCTAAGTGTGAATTTTGGCTATCGGAAGTCTCGTTCCTTGGCCATGTTATCTCGCTAGAAGGGATTAAAGTAGACTCGAGCAAAATTTGATCCATCCTAGATTGGAGACCTTTGAGGAATGTTGGTGAGGTCAGAAGCTTTTTTGGTTTAGCCGGGTATTATCGACGTTTTGTTAAAGGATTATCATCCATTGCCGCAAGCTTGAGTAAGCTAACCCGTAAAGACACACCCTTTGTATGATCGGAGAATCAACAACGAAGCTTAAACAAGCCCTGACTCATGCTTCGGTTCTCATTCAACCAGTATCGGGCAAGGATTACACTGTTTACAATGATGCATCTCATTTGGAACTAGGATGTGTCCTAATGCAAGATGGAAAAGTGGTAGCTTACGCTTTAAGGCAACTAAAACCACACGAGTCAAACTACCTTACTCACGATCTAGAATTGGCAGCTATCGTGTTTGCACTCAAAACATGGAGACATTACTTATACGGGGAGAAATGCAACTTGTTCACAGACCGCAATAGTCTCAAATACCTCCTAACTCATAAAGACTTAAATTTGAGGCAAAGAAGATGGTTAGAATTACTTAAAGACTACGATTTGGTTATCGACTAGCATCCGGGGAAAGCAAATGTTGTTGCTGATGCCCTTAGTCACAGACCATACTTAGGTACATCCTCGAAATCTATATCTTAGAATAATCCATTTGAATTAAACCTTTCTTATCTTATAAGTAACCATTTGAAAATCTTCCTTAATGATATTGTCCATTCGTTTGTAGCTTCCTTGGCTATCAATGCTGATTTCCATTTATCCAAAGGATGGAAATTCTTGTCTGAACTTCAAGTTCAATCTAGTATAATCTCGAGAATCAAAGAACTCCAACAAATTGATCCAGATCTTTAGAAGATCATATCCAAGCTAGACTCTGAGTCTAATTCTGACTTCTCCCTCAAGTTGAATGGACTCCTCTATTTTAAGGATAGAGTATGTGTTCCTAACAATGAGGAACTAAAACAAGAGATGTTACAAGAAGCTCACCAAAGCTCTTTCTCTATTCACCTGGGATCGGTTAAGATGTGCAAGGACCTAAAGCCACTATACTGGTGCCAAGCATGAAATTGGCTATCATAGATTTTGTTTCTAAGTGCCTAACTTGTCAAAGCCGAGCATCAAGTCCCCACTGGACTGCTCCAACCGATCGAATTCCCTTAGTGGAAATGGGATCGGATTACAATGGATTTCGTTAATGGTCTTCTTTCCACTCCAAGAAAGAATGATATTGTATGGGTGATTGTTGATAGATTCACAGAGTCTACTCATTTCATCCCTGTTCGAATGAACATGAGCTTGGAAACCTTAGCCGAGCTATACATCCGTGAAGTGATTAAATTACACGGTGCACCTATAGCTATAATCTCTGATCGAGACCCCAGATTTGTTTCCTGATTCTAGAATTCCTTACAGAAAGCTCTAGGAGCTAAAGTGCACCTTAGTACAGCCTTTCATCCTCAATCAGATGGACAATCTGAAAGAACCATCCAAGTGCTTGAAGACATGTTACGTTCTTGTGTAATAGACTTCGGAAAAAACTGGGAGAGATCTCTACCCCTAGTAGAGTTTGCTTACAAGAATAGCTACCAGACATCTATTCAGATGGTTCCCTTCGAAGCTCTATACGGAAGGAAATGTAGAACTCCCTTGTGTTTGTCTGAATTGGGAGAAAACAAAATATTGGGACCTCAATTGCTTAGAGAAACCGAAGAACAACTGAAGATCATTCATGATCAATTGAAAAAAGCTTTCGATAGACAGAAAGCATATGGAAACTTGAAAATGAAAGACATCCAATATAATGTTGAAGACAAAACCTTCCTCAAAGTATCTCCTTGGAAGAAAGTCTTTCAGCTTGGAAGAAAAGGGAAACTCAGTCCCCGATTCATTGGTCCATTTGAGTTCATTGAAAGGATAGGGCCAGTAGCCTATTGATTGGCCCTTCCCAGTGAATTTGGCAAGATTCACATTGTCTTTCATGTATCTATGCTTAGAAGAAATAGATCTGATCCATCCCTTGCCCATGAACCTGAAGAAGTAGAGTTGAATCCTGACTTGTCATATGAAGAATAACCAATCTAGATTCTTGATTGTGAAGTTAGAAAGCTCAGGAACAAAACTGTTCCTCTTATCAATGTCTTGTGGAGAAACCACAAGGTATAAGAGGCAACGTGACAATCAAAATAAATCATGAGGAAGCAATATCCTCACCTATTCGAATCAGGTAAATTCGAGGGCAGGTTTATTTTTAAGGGGGGAGAATTGTAATGTTAGAATCTTGTTTATGAATTCTGAAGCTAGAAGCTCAACCTAGTGTAATATGCTCAAAATACTATGTTGAGGGCAGTAACTTTGAAAAATCACCATAAATTGTATAAATGGAATTTAAGGATGAAATTTATATGGATAGTGCCTTAACATGTCTAAATTCATTAGGATAAAACAAAACTGAATTATGTATTGTAGAATGAATTGTAGAGAATAAAAACTAGGGACAGTACAAACTGTCCAGTATTGTAAAATTGCTCTGTCTTTAAGTTTAAAATTGTATTAATTGGAAAAGAATTAAAAGTCAAGGCCTATATGGTTAGAAATATAATTAAGTTAGCTTTCCAACGGTGTAAACCAATTGAAATTCTGACGTACGAAATGAAAGTTATGCATGTTTAAGAGAGCAGAGTACATGCTACTGATAGCAGTAGTTTAGGTAATTGTACACAGTTTGGTAAAATGTTTTGCAAACAGTTTTGGGATAGTTTAATTACTGCTCTATTTTGCCTTAATATGGAATGTAGGCAGTTTGGTAATGTGCATTAAAGTGTGTATATGAATATGCTATTTGTCTTGTCTTGTATATGTGATGTATTAACCTTGTTACCATGTTGAATAACCTTGTGATTACATGTTTTAATCTTGTTCTATCTATGTGAATTACTAGAGCAAGGAGAGGACTTTGGAGAAGGATCTAAAGTCGAGCAAACAAGGGACAAGCAAAAGGGAATAGTCTTTCGAGACTAGCTAGCTTGGGGAATATTTGAGTGTAGTTTATTCTAGAGTTAGGACTAGGTCCTAACAAAAGCAAGCATGTCTAAATACTTGTATTGTTAAAATTGATTTAATATGATCTTGATCTAATAAGGGAAGTATGAATTGTTGTTTAAATCGAATGTTAGCATGTATATGTGGTAACATTGATTCTTGTAAGCATGACATGGTATTGTGATCAATTGCTTAAACTTAATGCTTGAAATGCTAGCCTAGATGATGCAATGAACACTTGAAATAAAGAGTTATGGCTCGAAAGGCCTAAGGGCTTAATGCATGTATAAACTTGTCATCCAATACTTGGAATGACTCTTGAAATAAAGATAATGCTTGTCATGAACTTGTACACTTGAATGATACATGACCTTGAACTTGAAAAGCTTGAAATCCTTGAATAAGTGAAGTGTAATCAAACAACCTTGGTTGCTAGTTGAATAGATAGAAGGGCATGCCTTAGAGTCTAGAGCTCATTGTGTCATGGTGGACTACAGTCCAGGGCTAAGGTTCCTAATTGGTGACAGACGGATGGTACGTATGTGGTCTTTGGCGACAGTTTGAGGGTAGACCAGTACTATGGTACATCTTGTGGCGATAGTTGGTTGGAGACTCTATTACCTAGACAAACTATGAACCAAGGATTGTGATAAAAGATATAAATGAACTAATAAGCATGAATAGCTTGATTACTTGTCATGTAAGCATGATTTGCTTGATTTCTTGACATGTAAGCATGATTTGCTTGATTACTTGTCATGTAAGCATGATTTGCTTGATTACTTGTTATGTAAGCTTGATTTCTTGTTATGTATGCATGAATTATGAGTCAT
Organism: Hibiscus mutabilis; assembly: GCA_019671005.1. Classification (NCBI taxonomy): domain Eukaryota; kingdom Viridiplantae; phylum Streptophyta; class Magnoliopsida; order Malvales; family Malvaceae; genus Hibiscus; species Hibiscus mutabilis. The sequence goes on along the minus strand of CM033745.1, from coordinate 25,465,416 downwards.
CATCTTTTGCTTCCTATGCTAGTCGAATGCTTGCAATCTTAGCTAGGATTATTCTTGTCTAATTGACACTTAACTTGATATAAAAATTGGTTAGAACTAGTTACTACCTCACTAAGTACATTCTTGTACTTATCATTCTTGTTTTCATTCTTCCTAACTATAGGATAAAAGATTTGATTGTTGCTTGATCTTGAAGCCTAATTTCTTGAGCTCGAGGAAAGAGACAAGCATAGCTAAAGTATGGTTCATACTTGTTTTGTATTTCTCCTAGTTGGTGGCACCTAGACACATATATGTAGCTAGAACAAGACCATGCATCTTGTTTGTTTTGGTAGGATTGTATATATGCATGAACATGGCTACTTGATGTTTTGAATTCTTGTATATATGTGTTCTTGAATGGGCCTACTATGTTATGAACTTGGTTGACAATGTGAAACAAGCTTGTATTGAGCTCAAATTATATGTATTGTATAAGTAGTTGCTGCGCATATATGAATATAAATATGGAATGTTCAAGTGATTGATTTAGCTTATATTGCCATTCGAATGCCTTGTGGAATGATATAATCTCGTGTGAATATACCATGATGTAGGTGTTGTTATGTGATTGTATGGTGGATGTCGAATGGTATAGTTGTTTGGAAAGAAGTTACATGCAATTGTATGTTCAAATAATCATGTTTAGTAAATTTAGGTATGAGTTGTATTATGTATCAAACTAAGGAACAATGAACTGAAATGTAAGTATGTTGCACACTTAGGCTATTCGAATTAGGGTAGTATGATGATGTTAATTAAATTGTTTGGTAACATATGATGTCTTAAAATCAAAATATGAGTTTGCTTGCATGTTAAGTTATGAATGATTAGTTTCTTGCTAGTTAAGTAACTAATCTAATAGGGATGAGTTAATCTATTTTTGCCTTGTTCTTGCTTGTAATGTAATGTTCTTGCTTGGTAACGCTCCCGAGCCTGTTTGCTACTAACCCGGGGTAGGGGGTGTTACACATGTCATTTAAACAAAATTAATGTTTCAAACTCAAGCAATCTCATAGAAGCAATGTTCAACTAATGTCTTAATATCAATAGTTCATGGCATTCGATTTTCCTTTGCAATCAATCAATGCAATTCAATATAGCAATAGGTTCAATGTTTAACCAATATCTCAATATCCATAGTTCATGGCATTTGTTGTTTTCTTTACAATCAAGAAATCTCATATAATCAATGTCTCAATATCAATAGTTCATAGCAATCAATTTTCCTTTACTATCAATCAATGCAATTCAATGTATCAATAGATTCAATGTACATGTGTTATAGTTCATTTTAAGTATGGCCTTGAGAATCGGTTACTCAGCCTAGATACTTGAGTCTCCAACCAAACTGTCACCAATAACAATAGTCATTATAGTACATAATATCGGTCAAATCCCTCCTACTGTCGCCAATGACCAATAACAATACTTCCTTCCTATTGTCGCCAATTAGGGACCAATGTCCCGGACCGTAGTCCACTCCGATAATGGGCTCTATAGACTCTATGGCATGCCAACTATATCTAAGACCGACTCAAGACCAAGTATAACAATATTTATCATTTTCGTTCAATTAGAAGCATGATTCAATTCAATGTGCACATTTAGTGCCAATATTCCCTTTTATTCTAATAGGGTTCAAGCCAATGCCAATATCAATGTTTCAATAGTCAATGAAGGTGTGTCAATCAATATGTCATTAAACAATGTATTGAGTTATTTCAACTATAACATCATGCTTCATTTCAATATAGTTTAATTAGGCAAGAAGCATATCATGACAATCAATAGTAATTCAAGTATGCTTCACAATCAAGTAAGCACACAAAAGAGAACTTACCTTGCTAATGCTCCGTAGCAAGCTCATTACACAATTATACTACGAATCAATAAGAAATACAAATAAAAAATGGACTTGGAGAGGTTATCGCCCTCTCCAAACTTTAAACTACACTCACAGGAATTTTTTGAGCTATTGTCGATCCTGGATTGTAATCCCTTTCCCTTTACTAGCTTGCTGATCTAAGTGAGCCTCTTTTTCCTCAATTTCCACTTGATCTAACATTCATACAATACATAGTGTATTAGATACAATCCAACAACCAATTGGGTCATTATGTGACTCCATATTCTCAAGCATTCAATTCAAGAAAAAACCCTAACTCTACATGCATCATTTGAATCTATAATGCATTTAGGAAGAGATTTTACCTTCCTATCAAGATAATATGAATGCTAGCAACTCCAATTTCTCCAAATTTCAAGCTTGAATCTATGATTATAGAGTTTTCTCACTCAATCCCCTTTCTCTCTTCTTTGTTCATCATATTCGGCTATCAAGGGAGAAAGATGACAATGGTTCATCGATTATCTCCATATAAATGACTAATTTGTGCTTAATTATCCACTAATTAATGACATTTGTAGGGGAATTTTAGGAATGTAAGAATTTTGCATGCATTCCTTCAATTTGTCACTTGTTTCGGTTTGGTCACTTATACATTAGGTTGCCACTTTTTCAATTATAGCATTCTAGTCCTTATTAACTAGACCTAGTGTCTTGTTTTCAATGAATTAGGAATCAAACGAAAGCATTGTAGTAACTTTCTATATACTAGTTTTGAGGATATTACATGGGTAATCAAGCACCATATATCATTCGGTATATGACTATGCGAAACATAGAAACGTACTACCATTAAGAGTAGTCGGATTCTTTTTGTAACACCTCAAATCCTAGCCTTGAAGTATTGGAACCAAATTGCATAAATTGATAGCCTAATTGAATTTAGAATTAAGCTAAATTGAATAGTCAAGGGTCTAATTGAAAAAATGTATGAAATAAGTGATCAAATTAAAAATGACCAATTTGAATTAAGTAAGAAAGATTAGGCTTGCATGATAAATTCTATGATTCTCTTATTTGCCCTTGACTAATTATATGATTAGTTACTAATTAAGGTTATTTTAGTAAAATCCTAATTCCACTAATGTGGATATCCACATTTGCCATCATCTTTTTCATTTTCATTATGTTAGCCGATTCAAGAAGAGAGAAAATAGAGTGGGAGAAATCTTGAAAAATTCAGCCATTGAAGAAGGGAATTAAGCTTGCATGTGTAGAGATTTTTCATTGAAATTAAGCTAGAAGCAAAGTAAGTAAGATTCTACTTGTGTTCAATTGAATAAGTAACTACACTGTTGAATTGGACTGTTTTGATGATGTTATATGGAATTATCTATGGAATATGTGATTAGATGATTATATGGTTGTAGAATTATGTAAATTTGAAGAATGGACACTAGATACTATGTTGGTAATTATGTGTTTATGTTAGTGTAATAAGCTAGGTTGCTGGAAAATTTAATTGTGTTGTTGAAGTGAGAATTGAATGATTAGAACTTAAAATTGAGATATGGAATTAAGGAATTGATTATGATCATGATTAGATATTGTAAAGAAGGTGTTAAACAAATTGAAATGTTAACAAACAATGCTGGAAATGGAAGATGAAATTATGAACATAGTTATGTAACATAGAAACTATTTTGTGGAATTGAAATTGAGTAAATATGCAAGATTATGCATTGTAACCAACTTGCTATATTTTGGAAGCCTTGAATAATGGATTAAAATTGACTCAACATATTTAGGATATCATATGAAATGAATTATAGGGCCAAAACATTGGTTAAAATGAATTTAAGGCATTAAAATGTGATTAGATGCAATCTGCCCAGAATTGCTCTGTTCTGGGCAGTCACTTTGAAAATTCACCAAAAATTGTATAGATCAAATTCAGGGCTGAAATTTTAATGACATGAACCTTATTATTTTTACTTTCATTAGGTGAAAACAGAATTGAAAACTGGGTTCTATGCTGGAAACTGCAAATTGGAATTGCTGGACAGTGCAAACATTCCAGGCAGTGTAAATGCCCTGTCTTTGAACAATAAACTATATTAATTGGCTGAGAAATAAAATTCAAGTCTATTATGGTCTTATATAAAATTTTGTTAGATTTCTAACGGTGTATAGTAATCGAAATTCTGACGTACAGATTAAAAGATATGGCCATTTAAAGGGACAGTGTGCAAACTGCCAGGCAGCAATGTCCTGGGCAGTTTCGAACTGTTTTTACACCTAGCCCCAAAACTGTTTCCAAAACAGTTTTGGGGAATTGTAGCCTGTCCAATTATGCTTTAAAATAAAGTAATGAAAATATGGAAATGAATTAGTAAGAAATGCTTAAAATGAAGCATAAAAACAATAGCTAAATGATAGGTATAATGTGATAACATTGCTACTATGATTGTGTGATATTATGTGCTTATTTTGATGATATGTATATTTGTTATGCTTGCTAGACCAAGGACAACAAGTTGGCGAAGAAGGGGATAGGAGTGCACATCCCAAAGATAGAGGCAAAGGGATTTGGATACAAGATAATTGATTTCTAGGAGTATTGTGAGTGTAACTATCCTTAGGGTTAGGACTAGGTCCTAACCAACCTTGTTATTGTTTAATTCAATGTTATTGCCTGTAACATGACTTAAAACATATTTGGCTAATTAAGGGAAGAATGATATGTATGATAACTTGTTTGATGCCATGATCTATGTGTTTACTTGAGTGTTAAGGAAATGAAATGTATTGCTTGACATATTGCATTGCTTATGCCAAAGGTATGAAATGGCATGCTTGCTTGGAGAATAAGGTACGTACATTGCATACATATGCTTGTGTTTGTGAATGTTATACATGGCTGATTGAAATGAATTGAACAAGGATACTACTTTGTATTCATACTATTCGAATGGCATGGATGGTTTTGTATTGGGAGTTAAGACTACATAAGCCTAAGGGCTTGGCCTTTGAATGGCATAATGTTGTATTGGATCATGAAATGTAAAAAGCTTAAATGAAATGGATAATCAGCAACCTTGGTAACTAGTTTGATAGATAAGAGGGCATGCCTTAGAATATTGGCACTACGATGCATATTGGTACTACAGTGGAAGTAAGAAAGCTTCGGAACAAGATTGTTCCCTTGTTAAGATCTTATGGAGAAATCATAAGGTGGAAGAAGCTACCTGAGAATCTGATGAAGTCATGAGGAAGCAATATCCTCACCTATTCGATTCAGGTAAATTCAAGGACGAATTTAATTTATGGGGGGAGAATTGTAACACCCCAAATCCTAGCTTAGAAGTATTGAAGTAAATTGCATAAGTTGATAGCTTAATTGAATGTAGAATTAAGCCAAATTGATTAGTAAAAGGCCTAATTGAAAGAATGAATGAAATAAGTGACCAATTTCAAGGGACTACATTGAATTAAATGAGAAATATAAGTATTGCATAAATTTCTCATTTCCCCTAATGCCCTTGATTAAGTTAAGATGAGGATTTAATCAAGGGACATTTTAGACAATGCACGAATCCAATAACATGGATTAGATGTTGTCATCTTCTCCATTATCCTTTCATTTGGCCGAATAGAAGGGGAAAATGGAGAGAAAGAAAGCTTGAGAAAATCAGCCATTGAAGAGGGAAAATTTAGCTTGCATGTATAGGATTTTCTAAGGAAATTAAAGCTAGAAGCAAAGTAAGTAAGATTCTACCTTTGTTCAATTGAATATGCAATTATACTTGTGGAATTGGACTATTTTGATGATGTTAGATGAAATTAGCTATTGAATATGTGATTATATGATTAAATGGTCGTAGAATCATGCAAATTTGAAGAATGAACACTAGATATTATGCTGGAAATTATGTGTTTATGATAGTGTAACAAAGATAGGTTGCTGGAAAATTGAAATGTGATGTTGAAGTAAGAATTGAATGGTTAGAAATTGAAATTGAGCTATGGAATTAATGAATTGATTATGATCATGATTAGGTAAGGTAATTAAGGTGTTAAACAAGTTGAATTGTTAGCAAACAATGCTGGAAATGAAAGATAAAATTTTGAACATAGTCATATATCATATAAACTATTTTGTTGAGTTGAAATTGTGTAAACATGTAAAATTAAGCTTTGTAACCAACTTGCTCTGTTTTGGCTTCCTTGAATAATGAAGGAACATTGACTAAACATGTTTAGGATGTCATATGAAATGAATTATAGGGCCAAAACAGAATTGAAAACTAGGTCCTACACTGGAAACTGTAAATAGGAATTGCTGGACAATGCAAACTGTCCAGGCAGTGTAAATGCCCTGCCTTTGAACAATAAACTATATTATTTGGCTAAGAATTAAAATTCAAGTCTATTATAGTCTTGTAGAAAATTTTGTTAGCTTTCCAATGGTGTATAGTAATCGAAATTTTGATGTACGGATTAAAAGATGTGGCCATTTAAAGGGACAGTGTGCAAACTGCCAGGCAATAGTGTCCTGGGCACTACGGTGCATGTTGGCACTACGGTGCATATTGGCACTTCGGTGCATATTGGCATTTTGGTGCATATTGTTAAAGATTTGATTATCTAGTAAACTACTTACCAAGGGTGTTATAATATGACTTAATAATTCAAATGAACATTGTTTGCTTAGATGTGTGCTATGAACATTGCTTGAATTGCAAGATACTTGAATGAACATTCTTGCCTTGAAAGATGACACATGAATGGTTGCATAACTAGTTACTTCTCATGAAAGAAATGTATAAATGATGACTTTGTATAAGAATGCCTACTTGGTAATTGAAGTATTGGTTGTTTGTTTTCTAAGCAAGATGTTCGAATGGTATGCTATGATCATATGGTGGATGTTGCTATGTTGAAAATGTGATATGTGAAATTTGCCTATGTTTATCCTATTCATTCAAATGGATTATGTTATGTAGGAGTGATCTTGGTTCTTTGAAATACATGAAAACTTGGACTTATATGCTTTGAAATTGGCTAGACTTAGTGTTACCTCACTAAGTACATAACTTGTACTTACCACTATATTCTTCAATCGTCCCATAACAGATTAAAGACTTTATCAAGAGGATATCTTTAGATTGAAGCAACACCTTGAAGCAAGCTTGAAAGTATGATTTCATACTCTTTGTATACTCCTAGTTTGTTGGCACTAGAACTTGTAATAGGTAGTCTTGATCATGCATTTTGTGGTGTTGTTAAGACTAGTATATGTAATGTTTTTGATGGGCCTATCTTGTAAACAACTTGGATGATTTAAACTATGTATATGACTTTGTTGATATGTATATAAATTAGTATAATGCTGCGCAAATTATGAGTAATTCATTGAATGTTGAATCTTGTTTCATTCGAACTATAGACTAAGATGGTATGATCATGCATTTGTTCCTATGGCCATTGACATGATTCGACAATGTTGAGTTGGAGGCTAAGGTATGTTTAAGCATGCATTAACAATGCACTAACTAGGTATGTTATGAAATTGTATGACTTGACTTTAAAGAGTCAAATAAACTATAATTAGGGATCATCATAGGGTTCGAATAGTGTATGAAAATGTGATAAGAATATAAGTTGGATGCCTTGTATTGATCATTTTAATTGGTTGAATAAGTAATTTCTTAAAATGCAAGTAAGCTAGTTAAAATATGTTTAGTGAACACCTAGTATAATTCGAATAGGGTACTTTAACTTGTAGTAAGAATGAAAGTTGAACCATGTTTAATGGCAGCCTATTGTGAAGTATGACACACTTGATATTGATGTTTGAATGATGTATGCAATTTGAATGGAATAGTAATATGATAATGGTAACTTAGGATATAAGTATGAAATGGAACAAATTGGTACCTAAATTAGCATGCTATGTATGTTGGGTTTGTTTTAATATGGATTGCTTGTATGTATTGAGTGACTTGTAATGTTTGGTTTGGGTTACTTGCGTTGCAAGTTAAGTATACCGAGGTTACTTGTTTGACAAGTAGCCTATCTATTGTTTTGCTTTCGTTCTGGTAATGCTCATGAACCGGGTTATGGCTAACCTGGGGATGAGGTGTTACATTTATTGGTATAAGAGCTTTTAGTCAGTTCCAGGACTAAATTAAGCTCACTTGTATCATATAGGATATTGTGCCACCTAGGAGACTTGATATAAGCTTGTATTGTTGCTTAAATGTGCAAATATGAAAACTGAAACTCTTATTATTCTGATTGCACTAGAATGTTAGAAATAAGATTGGGTCGGGATAATGAAAGTCCCAAAGGCTCCTCAAATGAAGGAGACTGTGTGAGGATGGAACATAATCCTCCTCAACAACAAGCTCAACATCGAGCTCAAGCTGCTGCCCAACAGGAAGGTCCTGCTATTAATCATGTACATCAAGAATGTCTTACAAGTATGTAGGAGATGTTCAATCAACTCGTAACTGCCTTAAAACGAGATCACCCTATTGCTCCTACTGTTGTTGTGCCAAACCGAGCCCATATTGACAAGCTGGCTCAGCATCAGGCATATACCTTCACTAGCACCGATGAGGTTAATCCTGAAGTAGCTGAATATTGGTTAGATGCCACCACTCACATTCTAACTACATTCTAACTAAACAATTGCCATGTTCTGACGAGCATAAACTCGAGTGTGCCATCGCTCTGTTGGTAGACGAAGCACCAAGCTGGTGGGAAACCACTACACTGACTGCTCCTGCGAAGTCTATTACTTGGAAGTTCTTCCTCGATGAGTTCAGGAAGAAGTATATCAGCGAACAATATCCGGCCGAGCGCCAAAAATGATTCCTATATCTTAAACAAGTTGGCCGACCTATCGAGCAATATGTGAGCGACTTTTGCAAGTATTGTAAGTATGGGTCAGAATATATCAAAACCGAGGCTGACAAGTGCTGAATGTTCATCAACGGGTTAAATGATGAATTAAGCACTATATTCACTGCTCTGGGTATTATCGACTTCCAAAATATGGTAAACCGGGTCATTGCTACTAAGGCAAAGATGAAAGCCTCGAAAAGACACAAGAGCAGACACTCCTGGAAAGACAAACGACACAGGAATGATGATAAGCCACACTGGCAATCAAAGAATTCCAGACATTCCAAGGGACACTCTTTGAATTATACCCCTAATCAGAAGAGTAGTTACATTCTAAAACCTCAGACGGTTATAAAGACTTCGGCCCTTGTTGTTTCTGTTGATAGCATGGGGAATCAGGCTAAAGCTAATTAGTACCCTCTTTGCAAGTTTTGCCAAAAACATCATACTGGCCAGTGCAGAGTTCAACATAATTTATGCTTCTCATGTGGAGCCTCTGATCATTATATCCGGGATTGTCCCTAGAATCCCAACAAGGCTTCAAATCGAACATCTTCAATGGCTAGCTCAGCTCCTTCTAACCGAAACAAAGCACCCAGCCAAGCTCAGTCTGGGAATCAGGGGAAACAGAAGGACCCCTATTCGAATGCTCCAACTCATTAGGAATCTCAAGCCCCTACTCGTGTGTACCACATTCATGGTAAACATGATGAAGAATCTCCTAATGTTATCATAGGTACCGTTGAGTTAAATTCCAGTCTTGCTTATGCTTTAATTGATTCAGGGTCTACCCACTCATTTGTTTGTTCTACTTTGATCAACAAGTTAAAATTGAAACCCAAAATTATTGAATCAAATCTTGTAGTTTCGAATCCATTAGGGGGAAAAACACCCATTAACTTGCGCCTCAAGCAATCTCCTTTGACTATTTGAAATATCCCCTTTCCCATTGATATTTATGTCTTACCATTTTTGTAAATTTGACTTGATATTAGGGTTAGATTGGTTAAGTAAACACGAGGCCCAGATAGATTGCCAAAATCGGAGATTGTATCTCTAGGGTTTAGGAAAAAATCCATTCTCTTAATAGATAAGAAACCAACTTCAACCTTTGCTAAGATGATTCTCCAAGATGAAATTCAATTCGGTCTGCCTATCATGCCTGTTGTTTCTGAATTCACTGATGTTTTTCCCGAGGAACTCCCTCGTGTCCCTCCGACTAGAGAAGTAGAGTTCGGGATTGAAGTTCAGCCTAGAACAGCTCGGGTGTCCATTACACCCTATAGAATGGCACCTGTCGAGTTGAAAGAATTAAAGAAGCAACTTCAGGAGTTGCAAGATAAAGGTTTCATTCGGCCTAGCACTTCTCCATGGGGTGCTCCAGTCCTGTTCGTGAAAAAGAAAAACAGGACTATGCAGCTCTGTATTGACTATCATCAGTTAAACAAGCTCACCATCAAGAATCAGTATCCCCTTCCTAGAATTGAAGATCTTTTTGATCAACTTAGGGATGCTGCCGTATTCTCTAAGATCGACCATAGATCGGGGTACTATCAAATGAGAGTGAAAGAACAAGATGTACCTAAGACAGCCTTTCGTACTCGATATGGCCACTTCGAATTCCTCATAATACCATTCGGGTTAACGAATGCTCCAGCTGCTTTCATGGATCTCATGAATCAGGTATGCAAGCCCTATCTCGATAAATTCGTAGTTGTCTTCATCGACAACATCCTGGTGTACTATCAGAATAAGGAGGAACATGTTGAACACCTCCGAATTGTCTTGCAAACACTCCAATAACATCAATTGTATGCCAAGTTCTCCAAATGTGAGTTCTAGTTACCAAAATTTTCTTTCCTCGGCCACATTATCTTGGCTGAAGGAATCAAAGTCGATCCAAGTAAGATTCAATCTATTCTAAATTGGAGACCTCTGAAGAATGTAAGCGAGGTCCGAAGCTTTCTCGGTTTAGCCGGGTATTACAAAGGTGTTGTTAATGGCTTTTCCTCCATTGCTGCAAGCCTTAATAAGCTTACCCGCAAAGATACGCCTTTTGTTTGGTCGGAGAGCCAACAACAAAGTTTTGGTCAACTTAAGCAAGCTTTGACTCATGCCCCGGTACTCATCCAACTAGAATCAGGCAAAGAATTCACTATTTATAGTGATGCATCTCATCTAGGACTCGGTTGTGTCCTGATGCAAGATGGGAAAGTAATTACTTACGCTTCAAGGTAACCGAAGCCACACGAGTCGAATTATCCAACACAGGATCTGGAACTAGCAGCTACCGTATTTGCTCTCAATATATGGAGACACTATCTAAATGGAGAGAAATGCAATCTATTTACCGATCACAAAAGTCTCAAATACCTCATAACTCAGAAAGACTTGAATCTAAGGCAAAGGAGATGGCCCGAATTACTTAAGGATTACGACTTGGTTTTCGACTGCCATCCGGGAAAAGCAAATGTAGTTGCTGACGCCCTTAGTCGCAGACCATACTCGGGTAACTCCTAAATCTAAAATTCCGATTAAATTCATTTGAATCATGCCTTCTCTTGTTTTGCAAACAATTAATTTAGAGTGTCCTTAAGCTACAAGTTACTATTCGAATACTCCTTGAAAAGTAAATTGTCATTCGAATAAGAATTTTTGTCTAAAATACTTGTAACATTGAAATTGAGTCTTTCTTAGCTTGTAAGAAAGAATTCGAACAATGCCTTGTGGTACAAGAAACAATTTGAACAATGCCTTGTTCTATAAGAAACAACTCGAATAGTGCCTTGCATTCCAAGAAATCTATTGAAAATCATTCTAACGACCTTGTTAATTCTTTCGTAGTTACTACGGCTATCAATTCTCATTTCTAACTATCCAAGGGCCAAAATTTTTTGTCTGAACTTCAAGTTCAATCCAGTCTAGTCTCGAGGATCAAAAAACTTCAACAAGTTGATCCAGATCTTTAAAAAATCATGTCTAAGCTTGCTTCTGAGTCTAGCTCTGACTTCTCCCTCGAGTCAAATGGACTCCTCCATTTCAAAGATAGAGTGTGTGTTCCTAACAATCAGGAACTAAGACAAGAAATGTTAAAAGAAGTTCATCAAAGTTCTTTCTCGGTCCACCCTAGATCGGTTAAGATGTATAAGGACCTAAAGCCACTATACTGGTGCCCATGCATGAAATATGCTATCACGAACTTCGTATCCAAGTGCTTAACATGCCAAAGAGTCAAAGCTCAGCATCGAGTCCCTAATAGACTGCTTCAACCTATTGAACTTCCCCAGTGGAAGTGGGATCGAATTACTATAGACTTTGTCACCGATCTTCCTTCTACTAAATCTACTCACTTCATCCATATTCGTATGAATATGAGCTTGGAAACCCTTGCCGAGTTGTACATCCGTGAAGTGATTTGGTTACACGGTGTACCTACAGCAATCATCTCTGATCATGACCCTCGGTTCGCTTCTCGATTCTAGAATTCTCTACAAAAAGCTGTAGGAGCTAAAGTACATCTTAGTACGGCCTTTCATCCTTAATCAGATGGCCAATCTGAGAGAATCATTCAAGTGTTAGAAGACATGCTACGAGATTGTGTTATTGACTTCGGTAAGAATTGGAAGAAATCCCTACCTCTTGTAGAGTTTGCCTACAACAATAGCTATCAATCTTCTATTCAAATGGCACCATTTGAAGCTCTATATGGTAGAAGATGTAGAACTCCTCTATGTTGGTCAGAATTGGGAGAAAACAAAGTATTGGGACCTCAATTGCTTTGGGAAACTGAAGAACAAGTCAAGATCATTCACGATCAATTGAATACAGCTTTTGATAGACAAAAAACTTATGCTGATTTGAAAAGGAGAGATATTTAGTATGCTATTGGAGACAAAGTCTTCCTAAAGGTCTCACCTTGGAAGAAAGTGCTTAGATTTGGAAGAAAAGGGAAGCTCAATCCCTGATACATTGGACCATTTAAAGTTATTAAAAGAATTGGTCAGTGGCCTATCAACTAGCTCTTCCTAGAGAATTCGATAGAATACAAAATTTCTTCCATGTTTCAATACTCAGAAGGTATCTATCTGATCCTTGACATGTTCTCGAGCCCGAAGAAGTACAATTGAATCCTGATTTGTCCTACGAAGAGGAACCTATTCAGATTCTTGACCGGTAAGTAAGAAAGCTTCGGAACAAGATTGTTTAATCACTCATTTTTATCTGAGTTTGTTAATATTGTGCCGTAATAATATAGTAATTGGTTAATATTGTCACGTGTTTACATATATGTATGTGTGTACATGTGATTAATGCATGCGTAATATCTATATGTGTGGATATTCATGTTGATTATGTGTGTGATTGTGTATGCATGTAGGATTGTATATGATATTAATTAAAAAGTGTCATATATTAATATTTGTATATATGTTTGCATGAGTGTATTATTAAAGTCATTATTACGTATACGAAAGAGTATTACATGAATTGTATATGTGTGTACGTAAGCATGTATGTGTATGTGTCCATGTACGTGTACGTTTATATGCGTGTATATATACGTATTAATTATTATTATTAATATTATTATTACTATTGTAAACAGATAAAGTGTCATAAACCTAAAAAATATAATAATAAATTAATATCCAGTCCATTATAATTTACAAACCCACAATCTTTTACATTGGGCCCTAACCGGCCAGGCCACATCCTAAGAAACCCTAACCCATATCAAATATTGGAACCCTAATGCCCTTCTTTCATCTTGCGCAGCTGCACGAGGGCCCTTGGATCATATCTAGATCCAACGGCCACGATTGAAGCATAAAGGCACCTCATCTACCGCGTGAAGTCCACGCGCGGGCTGTTGGGTTCCCCACTCGCGCGTGTGAGACGTGCAAGGCCGTCTATCTCCTTCAGGCCACGTGGCGCGATCCCAAACCAATGCATCATTTCCGAGGCCTCATCTTAGCCACCTGATCATCAAGCAGTACTAGCTGTTGGATCAAATCTGATCCAACGGATAGGAACGATTCTGGCAATAATAATCGCCTCACCTCCCGAGACGCCAGTCGGCGACGAACGGTCACTTCCACCACGCCGCTCCCCATGCCGGCCGTACCAACCACCAAGTATGGCCGGACATGCCAAAGATGCAAACACAGAAAGGCATCAGAAAATCATATCAGAAAAGAGATATCTTATGTACTAGTCTAAGAAAAACCAAAAAAGTAGAGAGATATATGTAACAAAAAAGAAACGAAAGAGGCAGTTTAGTTGTAACCCACTTTTTTCAGAAATACAAACAAGTCTCATCATTTCGTTCCTTTCTCAAAAACTTACAGAGATCATACAAAGGTATCCATCCATCTTGAATGATGTATGCATGTATGTATTATAAAAATAAGAAAGGAAAAGGAGAGTGAGGTTTTACCTTCGGTGGTCAGTTCCTCTACCGGCAACAAGCCTTAATCTGGTGAGCCGGCTAAAAGGGGAAGATATTACTTCGGTCTCGATAAAAAAAAACATATACGATTTTTGTTTTTCTTTTCTTAGATCTAGGACAAAGAGGGGGTTTTTCTCCAAATCCAAGTTTGGATTCGAGTTTAGGTTGAAGTAAGGTTCATTTTGGTGTTTTTTTAGGGCTTGCCAGCGCCGGCTAGCGGCGACCGACGGCGGAGAGGACGACGGTTGGCCGCCGGTTTTTGGGTTCATCACGAGTTCATCGGAGGGGTTGAGAGCAAAAATCAGAGAGACGGTTATTATAAAACTGGGTTTGAATGAAAAATGGGGAAAATTTGAGTCTGGGCCGAAGAAAAGGGTTTTATAGGTGTTTTTATTTTGTGAAATGGTGAAATTCTATAATAAGTTCCCCCCGCATTTTTGATATTTTCGTTTTTGTCTTGCCGCATGGGATATTTACAACTCTGGTCCCCCTTATATTTCGAAATGTTGCAATCCAGTTCCTAAATTAAATTGAATTAGTTTTTAAATGGCGAAATTACCTCACTAGTCCCACCGTGTTTTTGAAATTTTCACTTCAGGTCTGCCCCTTGGTCCAATTACATTTTCAGTCCTTTCAAGTTCGGTCCTGCTTGCATTTTCATCCATAGATCGCATATTATTGTCCTTTAATTTCTGTTCCTTATGTTTAGTTCTTTTCATTTCAGTCCTGATTCCATGTAAATATTTATGTTCGTTTATTATAATCGTGTATGTTGATGTAGCCTTTTGCCTTTTCATATATCTCTCGTATATGCTTTGTATTTTTATGTTTACATGTATATGTGTGTTAAGTTTATGGTGATTATGTATCTTTATGCATTCGTTCGGTTATTCGTATCACACGTATTAGATAGATATTTGAGTTGGCTCGAACACAACCTGTTTTATATTTTCAGCATGTATTGCATGTTTTCTTTGCTTTTAGGCTATGTGTTATTTTCTTGGTCAT
Organism: Hibiscus mutabilis; assembly: GCA_019671005.1. NCBI lineage: Eukaryota > Viridiplantae > Streptophyta > Magnoliopsida > Malvales > Malvaceae > Hibiscus > Hibiscus mutabilis. Next base: position 25,450,159 of record CM033745.1, on the reverse strand, counting down.
GTATAATGCTATATTTTACGTATGTTACAATTTGTCTTATGGTAATATGTACATTTTTGTAATATGTGTTTTTGTTCCATGCCTTGTAATTGTGACATGTTAGGTTTATTTTTAGTCATGATTAGGGATAATTTGTATGCATGTATGTTTTAGATTAGTATTTTATTTATGTTCTGTTAATAGTTTATTATGTGAATATTTACTGTATTTAAATTATGTGATAGTGGTTGGGCGTTTACTCTCGGATATCGGGGCCTTTAAAATTTATTCGCAATTATAACCGAATTTTAAACTAATCATCACTTTAACCCGGAAAATCCAATATTAATAAAGCAGTAATTATTAAAATACCATTTTTGGGCGGTGTGGGGGTGCTATTCCTTCCCCATCCGTAACCGACTCCAGAACCCAATAGTTTTTAAATCTCTGGTTTTATGGTGTCCGACCTACCTAAGTGGCCGGTGGCGACTCCAATTTTTAATAAAATGCGGATTTTTTCTTAAACCCCACGGAATAAACGTTTTATATCCGAAAAATTACAAACACTTCGAAAACCCACGTTTTTTAGCGAAAAAAGGACATCGCTACAGATAGCGACTCTGCTGGGGACGATTTTTTGTTTTTCAAAACAAGAAGAGAGTCAAGCTTTTTAAATAATTACCGCTTCATTAATATTAGAAATTCCGGGTTAAAGTGACTATTAAATTAACATTCGGTTATAATTGCGCGTTTATTTTAACGCATTTAAAATATGGCATATAAACCCGTTTTTTAAGTGGGGGGAAAATGCTAATGCTTTCGTGGAGATATCATTCTCCCGTATGGGCCTAGCAAGTACCTTCGGGGCTCGAGTACCTTATGCTTTCGTAAGGATATCGTTCCTTCGTACGGGCATAAGCGAATGGGTCCCCCTGAATTGAACCCGGTTTAAAGGAGCCTATAATGGGTGATGATCGGGGGCCTTGCTACTCTTAGTAGAGGACAGCAAGGACAATTCGGGTACCTCCTAGAACCAAGACTGCATGTAGAGAATACATAGAAACCTACCCATTTAGAGCCATGTGGATAACCTTAGGTTTTAGACGGGATAAATAGGGTTGTTTTGTATTCTGTTTAATTTTGTCCTTTTATTTATATATTTATTAATGTTATCTGGTACTGACTTGTTTTCTTTTTCGCTTTTGTTTTTTTGCATACATCATACATTTGCATCACATAAAGGTACTGGATCAAGTGGTTTGCCCGATCAGAAAGTCTTTCACCATGGAAAAAAGATGTCTTAGGAAAGAAGAGCTTAATTTGTTAGTCAGACAGTGGTCAGAGGTCAACCAGAAAACCCAAGGGGACAGTTCACCGAACGAACGCGTAATAGAAGGGTACACCTATGTGAGTCTCCAACATAACAACTTATGGGATCTTCAAAGCATTTGGGAAAGATGGGACCGAAGACTACAAGACTTGTTCTGTGATAGCTATGGCGACATTGCACAACTGTTATATGTTCGGGTTAACCAGCCCCTGCTCCGAGCTATTATCCAGTTCTGGAATCCGGCCTTTTGCTGCTTCACCTTCAATGGGCAAGACATGATGCCTACCGTAGAAGAATACACTACTTTACTTAACCAGAAGAACGTTCAAGAAGATTGGATCTACGCGAAGCCTCTGAGGAATCAGAATTACACTGCGAAGCTCAAAACCTTTGCAGGAATGAGTGACGATTGGGTTAATGGCCCGCTTCAGCTCCGAGGAGACAATACAGTCTTTGCATGGGAAAGTATTCGGGACATCATACCGACTCATCCAGACGAGGCAAAGAAGATGGACCTATTCGCCTTAGGAATATATGGCTTGGTGATCTTCCCAAGAGTAGTTGGGAACATTGACATAGCCATTCTGGACTTGTTTGAACGTGTGAAACGGAAAGCAAACCCAGTACCAGTAATATTGGCCAAGACCTTCATTTCCTTAAATGCTAGCCGGAAGCATGAAGAAGGATGTTTTCAAGGATGTGCACAGCTGTTACAGGTATAGATTCAGAGTCACATGTGAAAGACACCAACGAGGGTCCTGCCGGGGATATCCTTCCAAGGTTTTTCGCCTTTATGGGAGTACTTAGCACAAGAATGGCGAGAAGACTTGAAAACAAAAATGTGGACTAGTTTCTTCAGGAACATTCAAGACGAAGACATAGCATGGAGGGTCCCATGGCTCGGTAAAGTTAATTACTTTCTATACAGTTTTGGTGATTTCAACTAGCTGATGATGTTGGGATTGCACGGAGGGATCGTCTGTGCTCCGCTTTTAGTGTCTCGACAGTTCGGATCACGACAGTTCATTCCCAATACCACCGGGTTAAGCCAAACTGAATTTATTTTCAAAGGGTAGTTCAAAGGAAAAATTCAGACCATCATGAGGGCCTGGGACCAATGTTACCGGATCAGGGTGGAAGGAGATACCGAGCACATGACTACCCAGACTACAATCTTTGGAGACGTTTGAGGGTTAATAATATGATTCCTGAATCTGATCAAGGACCAGTAGTGTCACTCGAGGAGCTTACAAGGGTGGTACCGTCTGAAACTGACATCTTACGGAATGAACTGGAAGAAATTAAAAGGAAAATGGACATCCAACTGACTCAGCATGCGAGCGAGCTCTATAAGGCAAGCTTAGAGGTTGACGAGCGGGACGGGATCATTAGGCAATTGAAGAAATTAAATCCAGATTTGAGCGACAAGAACGCTCTTTATCAAAAAGATGCCCTTCTACTACAAGCAAAAATACAGAAGGCCAGCCGAAGTGAATTCATAGCTGTGGAAAAAGAAAGAATGAATGGTATCCGTTTGGTGGAAGAATAACGAGAAATCAGCAAGAGAGCGATCGAGAAGGAGATAGAAAGCTGCCTGTCGGCTATGGAGGAAGAAAAACGATCCTCCAAGAAGGCCATTGACCAAGAAAAGGAAAGACTCAGGCAAGAAATCAACAAGGGAAAACAAGCTATCCATCATGAGAGAAAAAACGCCGCCGTATGGAAAAAAAAGTCCATGAGTAGCCGGAATAGACTGTTAGAGATGCAAAATTTGTACGATGACACTATTCAAAATCTGGAGCAAAGCCAAAGTCAGAATGGCGAATTAAAAGGAAAGGTGAAGGAAGTTGAACACTCCCTTCGAACGTACTGTCAGAGAAATGGCTTCGCTGAGCTACAAGAAAGAGAGCGCGAAGTAGGCGTGTTACGAGCACGAATTAAGTCCCTCGAAGCAATTGTTGAGGATTACAAGGAAAGAATTAGTGTGTTCGAGGAGGCTGCAGCGGGAGGGGACACCTATTGGCAAAAGAGACTGCGTGAAGCTGCCCGGATGGTACAGGATAGGGACAAATATTACGCAAACCTGATGGTGGACATACAGCGAGTCGCCAGGCATGTGAATGATTTGGCCATCGAGGCTGAAACACTCCGACCTTTCATAGTCCCAGAAATGGAAGAAGCTCACAGGTTCATCAAGTTGCTCAAAGCAATTGGAGGATTAGGAGATAGAGCTAGGGCTTATCTATAGGACTCTGTGTTGTAATTAGATCTTTTGTATTAGGAATCTTTATTTTGTAATACGAACTCTATTGTAATCTAGACCCTTTAATTCTCGTGGAAGTAGTTCAAAAGGGCGATTACCAGCGGAATCAGTACCTTATCTGCATACATTCTTGCATTGCATCATGACATTCGCATCATTATACATGCATTTATTTTCTTGCAACCATATTAACGTTATGAATATTGTGGAAGTGTGTAGTTAACCTGCAATCATTCATCATCCATACCTTACCCGATTACAAAGCAAGCTCATGGAAGACAGGATAATCAGTCTAGAAAAGGGGCAAAAAGAGCTCGAGGCAAGGCTTGAAGAGGCTCAAAGAAGCCTCAGTGACCAGATTGCTCAGTCACAAGCATCGATAGTATCCGACATAACCGTACTATTGGCTAAAAGTCTTGGAAAATAGTGGAAGGAGAAACCGTTCAAGAGCCAGAGGGTATCCCAGCTCACTATAAGGTTCAACCAGCTACATCGAATCCGGCTAGAAAGATGTATATCGACCTCTTGAATGACAAACTAGTCTTCGATAGGGGCATCTGAAACTCAACCCCTCGACAATCAAGCAACCCTATGAAGAGGAGGTGCGGACACTGAATATGGTCGAAAGGATCGGGACAGAGGTAGAGAAAAAGTGGGAGGAGAGGTTTCACCTCATGGAGGAAAAATTTAAAACGTTACAATCTATGGAAGAGTCAGGAAATGACGCTAGCGACTTAAGTCTGTGTCCGATCTTGTCCTACCGCCAAAATTTAAAACACCAGAGTTCGACAAATACGATGGAACCACGTGTCCTTCCGCGCACATAACAATGTACTGTCGAAAGATGGAGGCCTACCTTAAGGACGAAAAGCTACTGATCCACTGTTTCCAGGACAGCCTAACTGGAGCGGCGTTACGGTGGTACACCCAGTTGAGCAAGGCGAATGTTAATACATGGAAAGATCTGTCGAGAGCATTCATTGAGCAATATAAGCATGTAACAGATATGACCCCCAGTAGAATTATGTTGGAAAATATGGGGCAGAAGTCGAACGAAAGTCTATGGCAATACGCTCAAAGGTGGCGGGAAGTGGCCGCCCAAATTCAGGCACCCCTCCCGGAACATGAAATTACGTCGTTATTTGTTAATACTTTGAAAGGGGCACTCTTTGATCGCCTCATTAATAACACATCACAGTGTTTTGCTGACTTAATCAGGACTGGGGAGTCCCTTGAATTGGCAATTAAGAGTGGTAGAATTGATAGCGGGGAAGGGTCTCGGAAATATAGCAAGAGGAATGAAGTAAACGCCACTAGCACTTACACCACCCTGAAAAACTTTACAGTCTCACAGCCACAAGCACCTGTGGGAAAAACACAAAACTCGAATCAAAGAGAGGAGAGAACCTCCAGAAAAGAGAAAGAGAGGAAAACTTTCACTCCCCTACCTATTTCAGACTCGAGCTTTATTCCCGGGCCAGTATGAAGCGGACCTGGTCCGTCCATACATCGTTACTCCTTTCAAGCCACCATTCCCTTCTTGGTATAATCCGAATGCGCATTGCGACTATCACGGCGGTGCCCCTGGACATCCCACCAAGAACTGTCTTGCCTTTAAAAAACTTGTGCAAAATTTAATCGATTCTGGGATATTGAAGTTTGAAGAACCAAGTGTAGCTACTAACCCGCTACCTAATCATGGGAGCAGAGGAGTAAATGTTATTGAAGAATACTTTACCAGGAGGATTAAGAATGATGTGTCAGAAATCAAATCTCCTTTACGGTGGGTATTTCAACAGTTATGCATGGCCCGTGTGATCGACAAAGGCATGATAATAAGGCAGAAGGGATGTGGAGTGTATTGCAAATTCCACTAGAATGAAGGGCATGACATCCAAGAGTGCGATGAGTTCAAGAGATTGGTACACCAATTGATGAATGAAAAGCAAATAGAATTCTTTGAGGAGCCCATGGGAAAGAAAGGGTCAGACGTACATATGACGGATAGCCCCAAATCTAAATACGGGAAGGATAGACCTTTTATCATCTCTCCCAGGCCAGGGAATGCAGGTGCCTCCCAAGGAGAAACTAACAAGATAAGTCCTAGGATCATCATTTCAGGACCATCCCCATTCCCATTCAAGGATATGCGACAAACCCCCTGGAATTATGCTATAAATGTGACCACGATAGAAAAACTAGAACATGGTCAGGTAAAAGAGCCTACGCTAAAAGACCAACAAAGCCAGAGCGATGTAAATGTTGGTGAGGCGGCCATTTCACAAGGAGCGGTAGATGTTATTCCTCTGAGGCTTTGAGAGCAGCTGAAACAGATAAGGGAAAGAATACAGCAGTTAGCCCCACGCAGATATTTGGAGAAGAACCTCCCCAAAGATGAATGAGCGTGGCGAGGCCCGTGCCAAAGAATTTCTGAAGTTCTTGAGACATAGCGAGTACAACGTAGTGGAACAACTAATAAAGCAACTCAAGCTAGGATCACAATCTTTCGAATTACTCTTGAGTTCGAAAAGCACCAGAGACGCTATTAAAAGTACTAAATCAAACTTTTGTGCCCCGGATATTTCGTGACAAACCTGGACAGGATAGTGGGGGCATATCACTACCTATAATCATATAACATTCAGTGATGATGAGATCCCCGAGGGAGGAATGGGGTCCACCAAAGCCCTTAACATCACAACTCACTGCAAAGGGTATGTAGTACCTGGCGTACTAATTGACAACGGGTCAGCATTGAACGTCCTGCCTATGGTGACCTCAGAAAACTACCAATAGATGGTTCTCACCTAAAGCCCTGCCACAATTCAGTAAGAGCCTTTGACGGTACGCAAAGAGGAACAATGGGGAGAATTGAGGTGCCTCTATTGGTCGGACTGACTGAGTATGTGATCGATTTTGTGGTAATGGACATAAAACCATCTTACAGCTGCTTATTGGGAAGGCCATGGATCCACTCCGCAGGAGTTGTCCCCTCATCATTGCATCAGAAATTAAAATTTGTAGTAGAAAGCAAATTGGTCACAGTAGAGGCTGAGCAGGAGATTGTTGCTTCAGTGACATCGGACGCCCCCTATATTCAAAATGACGAAGATGCTGCAGAATGCTCGTTCCGAGCATTAGAACTAGTGAATGCCACGTTCGTTTGGAGGGAAGTCGGATCCCCTATCCCAGGTTATCTAATTGTACGAAGATGACCGTCGCATAAACTTTGGGCCGAGGAGCCAAAGTAGGAAAGGGGCTGGGGAAGAAATTACAAGGAAACCTAAGAGCCAAAAATATGATAATCAAGAAGGATCGTTTTGGGCTGGGTTACAAACCAAGTGTCCAACAAAGAAAAGAAGAATACAAGAGAAAAGAAGAGCAAAAAAAAGCCAGATTTAAAGGAGAAGACATTCCGTGGAGACCAATGTCTTTTCCTAGTTTGAAAACCACTTTTGTCTCCGGAGGATTCTACCAGCCAGGTCAAGAAGTTGAAAAGGCAATCAAGGAAAATGACGTACTCAACCAGGAGGAAATATTCAATGAATCACTTGAAGGGATGTACATCAACATGATAGCTGGAAAGGACCAAGGCAGCAAAATGTTGACCAGCATCCGCCCCTGCCATCCCGGGGAAACACTTGATAACTAGAGCTGCATTGATCTACCCGTGGTTTTTAGGAATAGACCAGAGTAATGCTCCGAATCAACCTTTTGTTTTTGCCCATAAACAATGGGGATATCTTGTGTAGGGCACCTATGTTAACTTTTTGATTGAAATGAAAATATCCCCACTTTCCTGAATGACCAAAGTTTCATTTATTTCATTCATGCATTCTTCATGTTCATTCACTTCATATAAAGCCGTCTTCTTCCCAATACAATTCATTCTCATTTAATGCAGGTCGCTCATGATTGACTATATGAATGATACCGGATCCAATCTTGGAGTGAATTTTGAATGCCCTGAGGTCTCAGAGGGAATTGAGGAAGAAGATGATGAGATAGAAGGTGAGGTCCCGGAAGAGTTGAAGAGAATGGTGGCCAACGAAGAAAGGCAGATCATGCCCCGCCAAGAAGAAACAGAAGTTGTAAACTTGGGGACTGAAGAAGAGAGAAAATAAGTAAAAGTAGGAACGACGATTTCCTCAAAAACCAAGCACGAACTGGTAACCCTACTTCAGGAATTCAAGGATGTTTTCGCCTGGACTTATCAAGATATGCCAGGGTTGAATATCGATATAGTGGTGCACAAATTGCCAACAAAACCGAAGTGCAAACCAATACAGCAAAAACATCGGAGAATGAGACCATATATGTTGTTAAAGATCCGAGAAGAACTAAAAAAATAGTTTGATGCTGGTTTCTTGGAGGTAGCCAAATACCCGGAATGGGTCGCAAACATTGTACTAGTACCAAAGAAGGACGGGAAAGTTCGTATGTGTGTAGATTATAGGGATCTAAACCGATCCAGCCCTAAAGACAACTTCCCCTTACCACATATTGACAGGCTGGTTGACAACACTACAGGACACTCATGGTTTTCATTCATGGACGACTTCTCAGGGTACAACCAGATAAAGATGGACCCTAACGACTTGGAGAAAACTACGTTCATAACCATGTGGGGCACTTTTTGTTATCGGGTGATGCCGTTTGGGCTAAAGAATGCAGGGGCAACATACCAAAGAGCAATGGTGACTCTTTTCCATGACATGATGCAGAAAGAAATAGAAGTATACGTGGGCGACATGATTGCCAAATCCCGAACAGAGGAGGAGCACCTACATAACTTGAGAAAACTATTCCAAAGGCTACGGAAGTACCAGCTGAGGCTCAATCCTCCCAAATGTACCTTCGCCGTTACCTCTGGAAAACTCCTAGGGTTCGTGGTAAGCAGAAGAGGGATTGAGATCGATCCGGATAAAGTGAAGGCCATTTAGGATCTCTCACCACCCCACACTCAGAAGGAAGTTCGCGGCTTCCTGGGGAGGTTGAATTATATTTCTCATTTCATTTCCCAATTAACCGACCGGTGTGACCCCGTCTTCAGACTTCTTAGAAAGAATAATCCTGGTGTGTGGGATGAGGAATGTCAAAGAGCCCTAGAAAAGATCAAAAAGTACCTAACAAATGCTCGGATTTTAGTCGCACCAGTACCAGATCGACCATTAATTCTCTACCTGACAGTCTCTGATAATTCAATGGGATGCGTATTGGGAAACAAGATGAGTCAAGAAAAAGGGAGCAAGCCATCTATTACCTAAGCAGGAAATTTAATGATTGCGAACCGCAGTACCCGCTAGTGCAGAAGCTGTGTTGTGCTCTAGTTTGGGCTACCAAGCGGCTTAGGCAGTATATACTGTACCATACTACTTGGTTGATATCCAAGTTAGACCCATTGAAGTTCTTAATGGAAGCGCCAACACTAACATGAAGGATGGCCCGATGGCAGATGCTCTTATCTGAATTCGATATTGTATACGTGAGCCAGAAAGCTGTAAAGGGAAGTGCCGTAGCAGATTTCCTAGCTAGTGACGACTATGAGGCATTGAACTTTAATTTCCTAGATGAGGACTTGATGTGAATTACAACCGAGGAAGAGGTTTCAGATGATAAATCATGGAAGCTTTACTTCGATGGAGCCTCTAATGCCCTCGGACAACGAGATCGAATAAGGACTAAAGCAAGCCCACCAAGATATTGACACTCATGCATCATGAATAGTCAGACATCACTAGGATTAGGAGCATGTCAATTCATTTGTCATAGCATTTTGTTTTATCTTAGACAGGTATCTATGGATTCAAAGAGACATCGGTATCCATCGTGGTGTGAATCCCAAATGTGAAAACGATGGTTCTACATACAAAAGGCCTATGTTTCCAAGCGCCTGCAGAGAGAGGTTCTATATAGGAAGAATCCGCCGCTCCGAGGCTTCAGAAGCTGAAAGTTTTATATAGGAAGGACCTACAGCTCCAGGGTGAAGACTAGCGTTCTATATAGGAAGAACTCCCAGCCGAAGGAATTCACCCAGGACATACAAGGTTATATAGGAAAACCTGTTGTGTCTGAAAGCAAAGAGTCTTATATAGGAAGGGCTCCGAGCTTCATTATCTTAGAGTAAAAGATTCTATATAGGAAGAATCCGTAGCTCCAAGATTTCAGAAGCTGAAAGTTTTATATAGGAAGGACTTACAGCTCCAAGGTGAAGACTAGCAGTTCCATATAGGAAATGCTCCCAGTCAAAGGAATTCACCCATGACACACAAGGTTATATAGGAAAACCTGTTGTGTTTGAAAGCGAAGAGTCTTATATAGGAAGGGATCCGAGCTTTACTGTCTTAGAGTGAGAGGTTTTAAATAGGAAGAACTTGTAACTCTGAGATTTCAGAAGCTAAAAGTTCTATACAGGAAGGACTGACGGCTCTAAGGTTTGAAGACTAGCAGTTCTATACAGGAGGAACTCGCAGTCGGAAGAATCCATCAGCGACGCAGAAGGTTTGATATAGGAGAAACCAGCGTTGAAGGTGAAGAGTTCTATATAGGAAGGACTCCAAGCTTTACTATTTCGGAGTGAAAAGTTCTATATAGGAGGGACTCATAACTCGAGGCTTCAGAGTGAAGGGTTCTATATAGAAAGGGCCTGTAGCTCCAAGATCGGAAGGTGACGAAGTTCTATATAGGAAGAGCTTATAAGCCTGAAGATTCAACTAAGAAAGAACAGAAAGTTTCAGAAGAACACGTGACTCCAAAGCTACAAAAGGGAAGTCGGATAAAAATGAGTTCTTATGATCTTTGCTTTGTTCTTGTTCCACAAGAACAATCAAAGAGGGGCAACTGTAATCACTCATTTTTATCTGAGTTTGTTAATACTGTACTGTAATAATATAGTATTTGGTTAATATTGTCACGTGTTTACATATATGTATGTGTGTACATGTGATTAATGCATGCGTAATATCTATATGTGTGGATATTCATGTTGATTATGTGTGTTATTGTATATGCATGTAGGATTGTATATGATACTAATTAAAATGTCTAATATATTAATATTTGTATATATGTTTGCATGAGTGTATTATTAAAGTCATTATTACGTATACGAAAGAGTACTGCATGAATTATATATGTGTGTACGTAAGTATGTATGTGTATGTGTCCATGTACGTATACGTTTATATGCGTTTATATACGTATTAATTATTATTATTAATATTATTATTACTATTGTAAACAGATAAAGTGGCATAAACCCAAAAAAATATAATAATAAATTAATATCCAGTCCATTATAATTTACAAACCCACAATCTTTTACATTGGGCCCTAACCGGCCAGTCCACATCCTAAGAAACCCTAACCCATATCAAATATTGGAACCCTAATGCCCTTCTTTCATCTTGCGCAGCTGCACGAGGGCCCTTGGATTAGATCTGGATCCAACGGCCGCGATTGAAGCATAAAGACGCCTCATCTATCTTGTGAAGTCCACGCGCGGGCTGTTGGGTTCCCCACTCGCGCGTGTGAGACGTGCAAGGCCGTCTATCTCCTTCAGGCCACGTGGCGCGATCCCAGACCAATGCATCATTTCCGAGGCCTCATCTCATCCACCCTATCATCAACCAGTCCTAGCCGTTGGTTCAGATCTGATCCAACGGATAGGAATGATTCTGGAAATAATAATCACCTCACCTTCCGAGACGCCAGTCTGCGCAGACGAACGGTCACTTCTGCCGCTCCCCATGCCGGCCGTACCAACCACCAAGTATGGCCGGACATACCAAAGACGCAAACATAGAAAGACATCAGAAAATCAGATCAGAAAAGAGTTATCTTATGTACTAGTCTAAGAAAAACCAAAAAAGCAGAGAGATATATGTAACAAAAAAGAAACGAAAGTGGCAGTTCAGTTGTAACCCACTTTTTTTAGAAATACAAACAAGTCTCATCCTTTCGTTATTTTCTCAAAAACTTACAGAGATCATACAAAGGTATCCATCCGTCTTGAATGTTGCATACATGTATGTATTATAAACATAAGAAAGGAAAATGAGAGTGAGGTTTTACCTTCGGATTCGAGTTCATTTCGGTGTTTTTTTTTTGGTTGAGGTAAGGTTCATTTCGGTGTTTTTTTTGGGGCTCGCCGGCGCCGACTAGCGGCGGCCGGCGGCGGAAAGGACGATGGTTGGCCGCCGGTTTCTGGGTTCATCACGAGTTCATGGGAGGGGTTGAGAGCAAAAAATGAGAGAGACGGTTATTATAAAACTGGGTTTGAATGAAAAATGGGGAAAATTTTGAGCCTGGCCGAAGAAAAGGGTTTTATAGGTGTTTTTATTTTGTGAAATGGTGAAATTCCGTAATAAGTCCCCCCGCGTTTTCGATATTATCGTTTTTGTCTCGCCGCAGGGGATATTTACAACTCTAGTCCCCCTTATATTTCGAAATCTTGCAATCCAGTACCTAAATTAAATTGAATCAGTTTTTAAATGGCAAAATTACCTCACTAGTCCTACCACGTTTTTGAAATTTTCACTTCGAGTCTGCCCCTTGGTCCAATTACATTTTCAGTCCTTTCAAGTGTGGTCCTGCTTACATTTTCATCCCTAAATCACATATTATTGTCCTTTAATTTCTGTTCCTTATGTTTATTTCTTTTCATTTCAGTCCTGATTCCATGTAAATATTTATGTTCGTTTATTATAATCGTGTATGCTGATGTAGCCTTTTGCCTTTTCATATATTTATCGTATATGCTTTGTATTTTCATGTTTACGTGTATATGTGTGTTAATTTATGGTGATTATGTATCTTTATGCATTCGTTCGGTTATTCATATCACACGTATTAGATTGATATTTGAGTTGGCTCGAGCACAACCTATTTTATATTTCAGCATGTATTGCATGTTTTCTTTGCTTTTAGGCTATGTGTTGATATATTTTCTTGGTCATGTATAATGCCATATTTTACGTATGTTAGAATGTGTCTTATTGTAATATGTACATTTTAATAATATGTGTTTTTGTTCCATGCCTTGTAATTGTGACATGTTAGGTTTATTTTTAGTCATGATTAGGGATAATTTGTATGCATGTATGTTTTAGATTAGTATTTTATTTATGTTCTGTTAATAGTTTATTATGTGAATATTTACTGTATTTAAATTATTGGCCATGCTTAATATTTTGTTCACTAAGGTTGCATAATGGAATATAAATTGTCAATGCGGTGTCCTTTTATCCGAGCGTAAATGGGGCCAGTATCAGGCGTAGTGATAGTGGTTGGGCGTTTACCCTCGGATAACGAGGCCTTTAAAATTTATTCGCAATTATGACCAAATTTTAAACTAATCGTCACTTTAATCTGGAAAATCTAATATTAATAAAGCGGTAATTATTAAAGTACCAATTTTGGGCGGTGTGGGGTGCTAATCCTTCCCCATCCGTAAATCGACTCCCGAACCCAAAGTTTTTAAATCTCTGGTTTTATGGTGTCCGCCTACCTAAGTGGCGGTGGTGACTCAATTTTTAAATAAAATGTGGTTTTTTTCTTAAACCCCACGGAATAAACGTTTTATATCCGAAAAATTACAAACACCTTGAAACCTACGTTTTTAGCGAAAAAAGGGACATCGCTACATATTGTTCCCCTTGCTAAGATCTTATGGAGAAATTATAAGGTGGAAAAAGCTACCTGATGTCGAAGTCATGAGGAAGCAATAACCTCATATTCTTTTAACCTAAAATGGGATGAATTTAATTTAAGGGGAGAGAATTGTAACACCCCAAATCCTAGCTTAGAAGTATTGAAGTAAATTGCATAAGTTGATAGCTTAATTGAATCTAGAATTAAGCTAAATTGATTAGTCAAGGGCCTAATTGAAAGAATGAATGAAATAAGTGACCAATTTCATGTGACTACATTGAATTAAATGAGAAAGATAAGTATTGAATGCTAAATTTCTCTTTTCCCCTAATGCCCTTGATTAAGTTAAGATGAGGATTTAATTAAGGGACATTTTAGACAATGCACAAATCCAATAACATGGATTAGATGTTGTCATCTTCTCCATTATCCTTCATTTTGCCGAATAGAATGAGAAAATAGATAGAAAGAAAGATTGAGAAAATCAGCCATTGAAGAGGGAAAATTTAGCTTGCATGTATAGGATTTTGTAAGGATATTAAAGCTAGAAGCAAAGTAAGTATGATTCTACCTTTGTTCAATTGAATATGCAATTATACTTGTGGAATTGGACTGTTTTGATGATGTTAGATGAAATTAGCTATTGAATATGTGATTAGATGATTAAATGGTTGTAGAATCATGCAAATTTGAAGAATGAACACTAGGTATTATGCTGGAAAATATGTGTTTATGATAGTGTAACAAAGCTAGTTTGCTAGAAAATTGAAATGTGATGTTGAAGTAAGAATTGAATGGTTAGAACTTGAAATTGAGCTATGGAATTAATGAATTGATTATGATCATGATTAGGTAAGGTAATTAAAGTGTTAAACAAGTTGAATTGTTAGCAAACAATGCTGAAATGAAAGATAAAATTTTGAACATAGTCATATAACATATAAATTGTTTTGTTGAATTGAAATTGTGTAAACATGCAAAATTAAGCTTTGTAACAAACTTGCTCTGTTTTGGCTGCCTTGAATATTGAAGGAACATTGACTAAACATGTTTAGGATGTCATATGAAATGAATTATAGGGCCAAATTAAAATGTGATTAGGTACAATCTGCCCAGAATTGCTCTGTTATGGGCAGTCACTTTGAAAATTCACAAAAATTTGTATATATCAAATTCAGGGCTGAAATTTTAATGAAATTATCCCTAGTATGTCTACTTTCATTAGGATAAAACATAACTGAAAACTGGGTCCTATGCTTGAAACTGTAAATAGGAATTGTTGGACAGTGCAAACTGTCTAGGCAGTGTAAATGCCCTGTCTTTGAACAATAAACTGTATTATTTGGCTAATAGTTAAAATGCAAGTCTATTATGGTCTTATATACATTTTTTTTAGATTTCCAACGGTGTATAGTAATTGAAATTTCGACGTACTGATTAAAAGATATAGCCATTTAAAGGGATAGTGTGCAAACTGCCAGACAGTAGTGTCCTAGGCAGTTTGGGACTATTTTTGCACCTAGATGCAAATTGTTTCCAAAATAGTTTTGGGACATTATAACCTATCCAATTATGCCTTAAAATGAAATAATAAAAATGTGGAGATGATTTAGTAAGAAATGCTTAAAAGAGAGCATAAAACAGTAGCTAAATGTTAGGTACAAATGTGGTAATATTACTACTATGATTGCATGATATTATGTGCTTGTTTTGATGAAATGTATGTGTTATGCTTGCTAGACCATGGGCAGCAAGTTGGGGAAGAAGAAGATAGGAGTGGACATCCCAAACCTAGGGGTAAATGGATTTCGATACAAGACAATTGAATTGCTAGGACTATTGTGAGTGTAACTATCCTTAGGGTTGGGACTAGGTCCTAACCAACCTTGTTATTGTCTAAAATCAATGTTATTGCTATGTAACATGACCTAAAACATATTTGGCTAATTAAGGGAAGAATGACATTTATGATAACTTGTTTGATGCCATGATCTTTGTGTTTACTTGGGTGTTAAGCAAATGAAATTAAATGCTTGTCATGTTGCATTGCTTATGCCAAAGGTAAGAAATGGCATGCTTGCTTGGAGAATAAGGTACGCACATTGCATACATATGCGCGTGTTTGTGATTGATGTGCATGGCTGGTTGAAATGAAATGAAAAATGGTACCACTTTGTATTCATGCCATTCAAATGGCATGGATAGTTTTGTATTGGGAGTTAAGACTCCATAAGCCTAAGGGCTTAGCCTTTGAATGGCATAAACTTGTATTGAATAAAGAATTGTATAAATCTTGAATGAAATGGATAATAAACAACCTTGGTAGCTAGTTTGGATACATAGGAGGGCATGCCTTAGAATCTTGAGCTCATATTGGCACGACGATGCATATTGGCACTTCGGTGCATATTGGTACTTTGGTGCATATTGTTAAAGATTTTATTATCTAGTAAACTACTTACCAAGGGTGTTATAAGATGACTTAATAATTCAAATGAACATTGATTGCTTAGATGTGTGCTATGAACATTGCTTGAATTGCAAGATACTTGAATGAACTTTCTTGCCTTGAAAGATGACACATGAATGGTTGTATAACTAGTTACTTCTCATGAAAGAAATGTATAAATGATGACTTTGTATAAGAATGCCTACTTGGTAATTGAAGTATTGGTTGCTTGTTTTCTAAGCAAGATGTTCGAATGTTATGCTATGATTATATGGTGGATGTTGCTATGTTGAAAATGTGATATGTGAAATTTGCCTATGATTATCCTATTCATTCGAATGGATTATGTTATGTAGGAGTGATCTTGGTTCTTTGAAATACATGAAAACTTGGACTTATATGCTTTGAAATTGGCTAGACTTAGTGTTACCTCACTAAGAACATAACTTGTACTTACCACTCTACTCTTCATTCCTCCCATAACAGATTAAAGACTTTATCAAGAGGATATCTTGAGATTGAAGCAAGCTTGAAAGTATGATTTCATACTCTTTGTATACTCCTAGTTTGGTGGCACTAGAACTTGTAATAGGTAGTCTTGATCATGCATTTTGTGGTGTTGCTAAGACTAGTATATGTAATGTTTTTGATGGGCCTATCCTCTAAACAACTTGGATGATTTAAACTATGTATATGACTTGTTTGATATGTATATAAATTAGTATAATGCTGCGCAAATTATGAGTAATTCATTGAATGTTGAACCTTGTTTCATTCGAACTATAGACTAAGATGGTATGATCATGCATTTGTTCCTATGGCCATTAACATGATTCGTCAATGTTGAGTTGGAGGCTAAGGTATGTTTAATCATGCATTAACAATGTACTAACTAGGCATGTTATGAAATTGTATGACTTGAGTGTAAACAATCAAATGAACTACGATTAGGGATCATCATAGGGTTCGAATAGTGTATGAAAGTGTGATAAGAATGTAAGTTGGATGCATTGTATTGATCATGTTAATTGGTTGGATAAGTAGTTTCTTGAAATGCAAGTAAGCTAGTTAAAATATGTTTAGTGAACACCTAGTATAATTCGAATAGGTTACTTTAACTTGTACTAAGAATGATAGTTGAACCATGTTTAATAGCAACCTATTGTGAGGTATGACACACTTGAGATTGATGTTTGAATGGTGTATGTGGTTTGAATGAAATAGTAATATGATAATGGTAACTTAGGATATAAGTATGAAATGGAACAAATTGGTACCTAAATTAGCATGCTACGTATGTTGGGTTTGTTTTAATATGGATTGCTTGTATGTATTGAATGACTTGTAATATTTGGTTTGGGTTACTTGCATTGCAAGTTAAGTATACCAATGTTACTTGTTCGAGAAGTAACCTATCTATTGCTTTGCTTTTGTTCTGGTAACGCTCCTGAACTGGGTTACGGTTAACCCGGGGATGGGGTCTTACACTATGGCATGCCAATTGTATCTATGACTGACTCGATACCAAGGTTTTTTCATTTACTTATATGTTTAAAACATTTAACACAAGGCTTATTATCATCATCACATCATAGTACAATACTGTTCAATATAAACGGGATTCACCTTGTGTGAATTTTTCATTCAAGGTGAGCATTGCTCACATTTTTTATCAACAAGGCCACTAAGGCTCGATCGTTAACCAATCATTCAATGCTTCGAGATATATCGTGTATACTCTTTAGCACTCAAGTATCATTCATACATTGTCTTTTTATTTGGTTTATTCAAATAGGTACAATTGTACCAATGAATTCTTTAAGATCGTATAGTTTATTCTAACATGTATTTTGTAGCAATTCATAGGTAGAAATCACATATAGCTTTCAGGATTAGGAGGAAATGTCCTAGTATTCAAGCTTATTAAGTTGTTCTTTAATTTAAAATCAAGACCTTTATTAAAGGTAATCAATCACTTTCAATTAATAATTGAATCAAGGGTGCAAGCACCAAATACTATCAAGTTACACACTTATACCACAAGGTACTTTTATTTTATAAAAGTACATACCTCCAGCTTCCAAGCTTAATTGCACAACGTTCATATTCTAATTAACAAGTAAGTAAATTGAGGCAATTAAGAGTACTCGGGAAGGATTTCTCCTATCCTGAGACTTAAACTACTCTCACCTCTTATTCTGATGTTATGGATACTTGATTCCTCACTCCTTTTGTGCTCCCTTATCAATCCATTCCTAGCTTCCTCCAAGATTCTAAATGTAACAAGAAGGTAACTTTATATATTTTAGTATCACTTCAATCCTTTAAATATGCATCATCAAGGAAGCTTAATTACATACAATCTTTTTCTCAAAATAGGGCAGCAAGCATGTAAATCAACATTGTGACATCCCATATCACGGCTTAGAAGAATGCATTGTTTTAATTTGAATAAATTGGGAGATTTAACTCAATAGAATAAAAGGATTAGGGGTCTAAACCAAAGGATAAAGGCTCTAAAGACTCAAATTGTAATTGGACTAAAGAGGTAATATTGAAAACCAGAAGATTGCATGCCAACTTCTAAAGACATTGTGGACAATCCATATGTCACCCTTCCCTTGATGGATTCAGTTGTTGGGAAACAAACAAATAATGACTTTCTTCTCCATTCTTGTTCACCAAAACTAGAGTGAGAGGGAGAATTTAGAAAGAGAGAACTTAACTCATAACAAGGATCGGTTCTTGAAGGGTGGAATAGAGTCATTCGATCTTGTCTTGCAAATGTAGGGAAGGTAAGTGATATCCTTCTCCTCAAGAATTTCTTATTTGGTTGTTAAGTAGTTACAAATCGACTTGCTGATAGATGATGGTTTGAAATTCTGCATTTGTGAAGGTTTTGATGATTTAATTTTCAAATAAGATATGTTTCAACAAATGCATCTTTCAATTGCGTAGTTTAGTTTATAGCATGATTGGTGTCATTCGAATGTGAGGTTAGAAGATACCTGTAAAGATGTTTTTGAAATTTTAGAATTCGATTGGTCAAAACATGAAATTGTGGTCACCTACTTGTTGCAAACTGTTTGAATGAATTGAATTGTGTTCCTAGGAAGAATCTGATTTAAAATTTGTTCCTTTAGTGGTCTAATTGGATTGAATTGATGGCCCGATTGATGTAGGTGGTAAACAAATAGACATGCATGTTTAGTAGCATGTAAATGATCAATTTGAACTTGGAAATGTATAATTTAACTAGAGCTGGGATTGCCCTGTTTCAGCAGTGAAATCGAGACTGTTAGAGTCTAAGTGTTAGCTCAAAATGTGTTATATAGGATCATGCATGTTGTAAGAGAAGGGTGATGAGTTAAGGCTACGTTAAATATGTTTAGGAAGGATATGAGGTTGTTAAATTAACGTAATTATACTAATAATGTCCAAATTATTTGTGTATTGTGAATATATGTACATTTGATTTGTGAAGAGATTGATAAGAACCTTTGATTTGTGTGAATTGCTATGTTAATTGGGAATTATGAAATGAATTATAACAAGATTGGGGACTGTTTACCTGTTGTCTAATGTAAATATATGTACATTTGATTTAGACCTTGAAGAGATTGATGGAAGGAAAGCTTTAAGTGATCAAGTTGATAATAGACAAAAAACGGTATCGATTAAAAGAAACTTTTGATCGACAAAAAGCTTACGTTGATCGTAAGAGAAAAACATCCAATATCGGGAGGAAGATAGAGTATTTCTTAAAGTATCACCATGGAAAAAGGTATTCGTATTTGGGAAAAAGGAAAAACTTAGTCCCGATTTATTAGTCCATTCGATATAATAGAAAATATAGGCCTTGCTGCTTATCGTTTGGCTTTACCCAAAGAATTTAAGAAAATACACAATGTATTTCATGTATCAATGTTGCGTAGTTACCAGTCTGATCTATCTCATGTTCTCGAGCATGATGAAATAGAATTGAATGCTAATATGTCGTCGTATGAGGAAGAACCTATTCAAATCATTGACCAAGAGAATAGAAGGCTTCTAAATAGAACAATATCTCTAGTTAAAGTCCTTTAGAGAAATCATGGTATTCTTGAAGCCACATGGGAATCAAAATCAACCATGAGAAAGTAGTATCCTCATTTGTTTACTTCAGGTAAATTCATGGATAAATTTTCTTAAGGGGAATTGTGACATCCCGTATCATGGCTTAGAAGAATGTATTGTTTTAATTTGAATAAAATTGGGAGATTTAACTCAATATAATAAAGGATTAGGGGTCTAAACCAAAGAATGAAGAGTCTAAAGATTCAAATTGTAATTGGACTAAAAGGTAAGATTGAAAACCATAGGATTGCATGCCAACTTCTAAAGACATTGTGGACAACCCACATGTCTCCCTCCCTTGATGGAATTCAGTTGTTGGGAAACAAACAAATAATGACTTTCTTCTCCATTCTTGTTCACCAAAACTAGAGTGAGAGGGAGAATTTAGAAAGAGAGAACTTAACTCATAACAAGGATTAGGTTCTTGAAGGGTGGAATAGAGTCATTCGATCTTGTCTTGCAAATGTAGGGAAGGTAAGTGATATCCTTCTCCTCAAGAATTTCTTATTTGGTTGTTAAGTAGTTACAAATCGACTTGTTGATAGATGATGGTTTGAAATTCTACATTTGTGAAGGTTTTGATGATTTAATTTTCAAATAAGATATGTTTCAACAAATGCATCTTTCAATTGCGTAGTTTAGTTTATAGCATGATTGGTGTCATTCGAAAGTGAGGTTAGAAGATACCTGTAAAGATGTTTTTGAAATTTTAGAATTCGATTGGTCAAAACATGAAATTGTGGTCACCTACTTGTTGCAAACTGTTTGAATGAATTGAATTGTGTTCCTAGGAAGAATCTGATTTAAAATTTGTTCCTTTAGTGGTCTAATTGGATTGAATTGATGGCCCGATTGATGTAGGTGGTAAACAAATAGACATGCATGTTTAGTAGCATGTAAATGATCAATTTGAACTTGGAAATGTATAATTTAACTAGAGCTGGGATTGCCCTGTTTCAGCAGTGAAATCGAGACTGTTAGAGTCTAAGTGTTAGCTCAAAATGTGTTATATAGGATCATGCATGTTGTAAGAGAAGGGTGATGAGTTAAGGCTACGTTAAATATGTTTAGGAAGGATATGAGGTTGTTAAATTAACGTAATTATACTAATAATGTCCAAATTATTTGTGTATTGTGAGAACCTTTGATTTGTGTGAATTGCTATGTTAATTGGGAATTATGAAATGAATTATAACAAGATTGGGGACTGTTTACCTGTTGTCTAATGTAAATATATGTACATTTGATTTAGACCTTGAAGAGATTGATGGAAGGAAAGCTTTAAGTGATCAAGTTGATAATAGACAAAAAACGGTATCGATTAAAAGAAACTTTTGATCGACAAAAAGCTTACGTTGATCGTAAGAGAAAAAACATCCAATATCAGGAGGAAGATAGAGTATTTCTTAAAGTATCACCATGGAAAAAGGTATTCGTATTTGGGAAAAAGGAAAAACTTAGTCCCCGATTTATTAGTCCATTCGATATAATAGAAAATATAGGCCTTGCTGCTTATCGTTTGGCTTTACCCAAAGAATTTAAGAAAATACACAATGTATTTCATGTATCAATGTTGCGTAGTTACCAGTCTGATCTATCTCATGTTCTCGAGCATGATGAAATAGAATTGAATGCTAATATGTCGTATGAGGAAGAACCTATTCAAATCATTGACCAAGAGAATAGAAGGCTTCTAAATAGAACAATATCTCTAGTTAAAGTCCTTTAGAGAAATCATGGTATTCTTGAAGCCACATGGGAATCAAAATCAACCATGAGAAAGTAGTATCCTCATTTGTTTACTTCAGGTAAATTCATGGATAAATTTTCTTAAGGGGGGGGAATTGTGACATCCCGTATCATGGCTTAGAAGAATGTATTGTTTTAATTTGAATAAAATTGGGAGATTTAACTCAATATAATAAAGGATTAGGGGTCTAAACCAAAGAATGAAGAGTCTAAAGATTCAAATTGTAATTGGACTAAAAAGGTAAGATTGAAAACCATAGGATTGCATGCCAACTTCTAAAGACATTGTGGACAACCCACATGTCTCCCTTCCCTTGATGGAATCGGTTGTTGGGAAACAAACAAATAATGACTTTCTTCTTCATTCTTGTTCACCGAAACTAGAGTGAGAGGGAGAATTTAGGATGAGAGAACTTAACTCATAACAAGGATTAGTTCTTGAAGGGTGGATTATAGTCATTCGATCTTGTCTTGCAAATGTAGAGAAGGTAAGTGATATCCTTCTCCTCAAGAATTTCTGATTTGGTTGTTAAGTAGTTACAAATCGTCTTGTTGATAGATGATGGTTCAAAATTCTACATTTGTGAAGGTTTTGATGATTGAATTTTCAAGTAAGATATGTTTCAACGAATGCATCTTTCAATTGCATAGTTTAGTTTATAACATGATTGGTGTCATTCGAATTGTGATGTTAGAAGATACCTGTAAAGCTGTTATTGAAAATTTTAGAATTCAATTGGTCAAAACATGAAATTGCGGTCACCTACTTGTTGCAAACTGTTTGAATGAATTGAATTGTGTTCCTATGAAGAATCTGATTTAAAATTTGTTCCTTTAGTGGTCTAATTGGATTGATGGCCCGATTGATGTAGGTGGTAAACAAAATACACATGCATGTTTAGTAGCTTGTAAATGATCAATTCGAACTTGGAAATGTATATTTAACTAGAGCGGGGACTGCCCTCTTTCAGTAGTGAAATCGGGACTGTTAGAGTCTAAGTGTTAGATCAAAATGTGTTATATAGGATCATGCATGTTGTAAGAGAAGGGTGATGAGTTAAGGCTATGTTAAATATGTTTAGGAAGGATCTGAGGCTGTTAAATTAACGTAATTATGCTAGTAATATCCAAATTATCAGTGTATTGTGAGAACCTTTGATTTGTGTGAATTGCTATGTTAATTGGGAATTAGGAAATGAATTATAACAAGATTGGGGACTGTTTTGCTGTTGTCTAATGTAAATATATGTACATTTGATTTAGACCCTAAAGAGATTGATGGAAGAAAAGCTTTAAGTGACCAAGTCGACAATAGACAAAAAGGGGTATCGATTCAAGGACAATCTTAGCTTGGAAGAAAACTGTTAGTGTAATCAGTGTTTTGATTAACTAAATGCTTGTTGCATAATTATAATGAAATGAATATCAATTGAGGCATAATTGCCTAAGTTGCTGATGCTTGCTGGAAATTTGGTAAGGAAAGCATGCCGAGGTAAGTTATAAAACAAGAAATGAGATTGAACAAGTGTGGGAATAGATTGGTCTGTTTTGTCATCTATATATTCTATTGAACATTGCTAATTGAATGGCATTAATCAATTAAATCGAAACTGTATTGGAATCGTTGATTAGTACATAGACCTAGCTTGTTTGGCATGCCAAAAACTCTTGAGCTCAGCTTGTTAATGGACTACGGTCCCTCGGTGGTACCACGGTACCCTTGAATATATATACAATTCCATGGAAAATTCCAATGGTAAGAATGTTCCATTGCTTGTTAATTTCTTCGTATGAAGATTGTTCCTAGGTAGCTACTTAATCAAGGCCTCGAAAACAACCTTTGTTTGTTTATCTTTAAAAGTATCAAGTTATGGTAAATTATATATGTGTCGCTTGATTGTATGATAGACACTTTATGCTACCTCACTAAGCCTACGCTTAATCCATCCTTTCAATGCATTTCAAGATGATCCTGCTTATGAGTACTAAACTCAGACGAGTTTACGGTTGTCATGGTGTACGTTCATACACTCCTTAAGAACTCCTAGATGGTGGCAGATAGTTTGTTAGGAATGCATTGTTCATTACCATCCTTGTTGATTTCATATGTTTATAAGCTCTATAAGTATTCAAGCTTTGCAATGAGCCTCTAATTATTTCATAATTGTTTGATGTATGTGTTATAATAACTATGATGCTTGTATGGTGGTTTAGACTTTCATATTGCTCAAAATGATCAATTAGGGGCACGTTTATGAACATGTATATGATAATGCCATGCGATTGTAATTGGATTCGAATGAGATTAGAGTGCCTAATTATATGCCTGGCATGATTTTGAGTTGGATGCTTGTATGTTTATATAAATGGAAATCCTCGTCATGCCTAATTCAAGAATTACATAGTTTAACTAACCTATTAAGGAGACATTTGTTATAATCTTTCTCTCTTAAACATTCGAATGGTAAACATAAACTAGATTGGACCTAAAACCTAAATAGCTAAAAATTGATATTTGAACTTTTAAGGTTAGTCTTAACCTTTCTGGATTCTTCTTATAAATGAGCTTGGTATATTGGAAATTCTATCAAATAAAGTATAATATGTGAGCTATCATATGATTTGCCTTGAATAATGTGTAAGCTTACTAGGTTGAAGATGAAATATATTGTGGTGTGGACTCGATCCTTGAATGTTATTGAAAAGGTTTTAAATTCCCCTGATTTCCAGTTGCATGCTTTGTTGAGTTTTGTTAAAACATCTTATGTTTGTTTGGATTTTGTTCAGTAGCACTTCTTAAACAAGTTTTCTCCTAGACCGGATAAGGGTTGTTACAACACACTTACGATTGTAAAAGAGTCTTAGTGCTTAATTTTTATATTATTTCATAGACAACACTTGTGAGCTCAACTTGTTATAATTTGCTGAAGTGTTTTAGGATTGGGTGAGTGCTTAAGTTGTGCAAACGCATACCTTTGTGTGGGATTTTAGTTTGCTTTGTTTTTCTCTTGTAAGAGAGTGTCTTGATCAAGCTTTGGGTAGAATGCTTTGATCGTTGTAACATTTACCTCCTTAGCCTAGAAAAGGGGAAGAAATTCATAGTGAATTTGGTTGAAATCCTTAGTGGGGAAGCTAAGGTAGTGGATGTAGCCTTTGATTAGAAAGTCGAACCACTTTGAATTATTGTGTATATTTTCCTTTCTTTTGCTTCCACCACCATCACCCAAAATTACATTTCACCGCAAGGCAGCTAAATTGGTTGAGAGATATCGTGTTCTTCAAAGGTGATAGCTGGCATCGTTGTGACAGGTTCTGCCTTTGGCGTTTTGGAAGTAGACACCGACTTAGTAGCCTTTCCCTTCTCATTTGCCTCCCTAGAAATCAATTGGCTCCACACAGCAAATTTAATGGCTCCCTTGCATTTTTGGGTGTTGTCAAAGTCGAGCTTTTGCACTTTATGAAGCCTTCAAATTCTAGAAATTAGTGAAGGAAAAACCAAACTACCACTTCCCTTAATGGCACACTTGTAGGTTTCGTCAATGATCAGACATGCCACGTTGATTTTCCTCCCCATCATAATTGAATGCAACAAACCATCATACCTACTAAAATAGTCTCATTATGTGTGGTCAGCATGAGATTAGCTTTCAAGAAGTGGTTCCATCCCCTTAGCTGTGGTTTCAGTGCTAGCCATTTCATAGTTCTGTGACCTTTGGATGAAACATTCCATTTTATGCCAGGCTCACACAAGTCTTTTAGCAGCAATTGTCTCTTGGCACCATCCATAGATTCAACAAATGCCAAGTATTCTTCTCTTGCACCATCCAACTCAAACAAACCATTAATGTATCCTTCATCATATTGAACACACATACCTGGTACAAACAGAAAAGGTGAATCCTTAGTAGTAAGGTGGGCGTAGAATTCGTGAACAATGGTGGAGTCAACCTCCCCTAGCTGTTGGAAAAAGGTTTCACATTTGTGCTTCTTGAATATGGAAACCACTTTGGGCGAGAACCCCGAGTTAGGTTCGTTCTTGAAGTCGAACCTTTTCTCATAACAAAAATTTTGAGCCATAAAATTTTCTTCATACTTCTTCTTGATTTCGTCATTGAATAAAATCTTGAACTTGGCTAAAGAAGATTCTATTGAATGAATTTTAGGAAAATGGTGATTCTCGAAAAAGATGAAGAGAGTGTTTGTTTCTTGCTTTCGTGTCGTGCGAGATAATGAGATGAGAGTAAAGATTTTGCTTAAGGGAGAATGAGGGTTAAATAAGAGGAAGGAGAAATAGTTGAGTTGGTTTATTGGTAAAGCTAGTGGAGATAATGATGGAGTGACAGTTATGCGTGTATGGGAAAGTGGGGTGATAATGGGTTTATGAGTAAATGGAGGTGAAGGCGCGGGAAAAGAAAAGTGTGAAAGAATTAGGGTAAAAATTAAAAGTTCAAAAGTTTATCCTAGGTGGTTAGGGTTTTCATACTTCAACAAAAATTACTCTCCCTTTGGGGCTGATCTTGCACACGTTCCACGTGTTATCCAATCTTGTGACAATTGGCGTCCAAAATGTAGCACTTTAGGCGTTTCAACCCACATTGAGACGTAGTCTACTCCCACAAGTATGTATAAATTACCAAATGATGGGGGGAAGACCCATAAAGCCTACCCCTACACATCAAACAACTACACATGCATGATATTCTGAAGTGGCAATTGATGTCTGTTTGAAATGTTTCCAGTACGCTGGCATCTATCGCATGCCTTGGAAAAATACTAGGCATCCTTAAACAGTGTTTGCCAGAAAAATCCTGGCTACAACACTTTAGCCGTTGTCTTCATTCCAGCAAAGTGTCCCCCATTGCTGCAAGCTTGACTAAGCTAACTCGCAAAGATACACCCTTTGTTTTGTTAGAGAACCAACAATGAAGCTTCGATCAACTTAAACAAGCCCTAACTCATGCACCGATTCTTATCCAACCAGAATCGGATAAAGAATTCACTGTCTATAGTGATGCATCTCATTTAGGACTAGGATGTGTCCTAATGCAAAATAGAAAAGTGGTAGCTTACGCTTCAAGACAACTGAAACCACATGAGTCAAACTACCCTACACACGGTCTAGAATTGGCAGCTATCATGTTTGCTCTCAAAATATGGAGACGTTACTTGTACGGGGAGAAATGTAACCTGTTCATAGACTACAAGAGTCTCAAATATCTCCTGACTCTGAAAGATTTGAATCTGATACAAAGAAGATGGCTAGAATTGCTTAAAGACTACGATTTGGTTATCGACTACTATCTGGGGAAAGTAAACGTTGTTGTTGATGCCCTTAGTCGTAAACCATACTCGAGTAAACCCCTAAATCTAAATCCTAGAATAATTCATTTGAATTTAATATTTCTTAGATTACAAGTAATCCATTCGAATACCTTTCTTGTCTTACAAGTAACTACTCGAAATCTCTCTTAGTGATCTTGTGTATTCCTTCTAGCTTCCTTGGCTATCAATGCTCACTTCCGTTTATCCAAAGGACGAAAATTATTGTCTGAACTTCAAGTTCAATCTAGCTTAATCTTGAGAATCAAAGAACTCCAGCAAATTGATCCAGATCTTTAGAAGATCGTATCCAAGCTAGACTCCGAGTCTAATTCTGACTTTCCCTCAAGTCGAATGGACTTCTCTATTTCAAGGATAGAGTATGTGTTCCTAAAAATGAGGAAATAAGACAAGAAATGTTACAAGAAGCTCACCAAAGCTCTTTCTCGATTCACCCAGGATCGGTTAAGATGTACAAGGATCTTAAGCCACTATACAGGTGGTCAGACATGAAATTGGCTATCACAGACTTCGTATCAAAGTGTCTAACTTGTCAAAGGGTTAGAGGCGAGCATCAAGTCCCTACTGGATTTCTCCAACCTATCGAATTCCCTTAGTGGAAATAGGATCAGATTACAATGGATTTCGTTACTGGTCTTCCTTCCACTCCAAGAAAGAATGATGTTGTATGGGTGATTGTTGATAGATTCACAAAGTCTACTCACTTCATCCATGTTCGAATGAAGATGAGCTTGGAAACCTTAGCTGAGCTATACACGCGTGAAGTGATTCGATTACGCGATGTACCTACAACTATAATCTCTGATTGTGACCCCATATTTGCTTCTCGATTTTGGAATTCCTTGCAGAAGGCTCTAGGAGCTAAAGTGCATCTTAGTACAGCCTTTCATCCTCAATCAGATGGACAATCTAAAAGAATCATCCAAGTGCTTGAAGACATGCTACGTGCTTGTGTTATAGACTTTAGAACTAATTGGGAGAAATCTTTAACTTTGGTAGAGTTTGCTTACAACAATAGATACCAAACATCTATTTAGATGGCTCCCTTCGAAGCTCTATACGGAAGAAGATGTAGAAATCCCTTGTGCTGGTTTGAATTGGGAGAAAGCAAGGTCTTAGGACCTCAATTACTTAGAGAAACCGAAGAACAAGTGAAGATCATTCATGAACGATTAAAGGCAATTTCGATAGGCAAAAAGCTTATGCTGACTTTAAAAGGAGAGGTATCCAATATAATGTTGGAGACAAGGTCTTCCTCAAAGTATCTCCTTGGAAGAAAGTCTTCAAATTTGGAAGAAAAGGAAAGCTCAGCCCTCGGTTTATCGGACCATTTGAAATCATTGAAAGGATTGGTCCAGTGGCTTATCGATTGGCACTTCCTAGCGAATTCGATATCATCCACAATGCCTTCCATGTTTCCATGCTCATAAGATATAGGTCTGATCCATCTCATGTTATTGAGCCTGAAGAAGTGGGATTGAATCCCGACTTATATTATGAAAAAGAACCTATTCAGATACTTGACAAGAAAGTCAGAAGACTTCGAAATAAGAATGTTCCTCTTGTCAAAGTCTTGTAGAGAAATCACAAGGTAGAAGAGGTAACATGGGAATTTGAAGAAGTCATGAAGAAGCAATATCCTCACCTATTCGATTCAGGTAAATTCAAGGACGAATTTATTTTAAGGGGAGGAGAATTGTAACACCCTAAAATTGGCCTAGAAATTTTACCACTATCTAAACTATAAGCTAATTGAATATATGTGGTAATCAATTTAAAGGAGAATGAACATTGGCCGTCCTTAAGATCAAATAAGTGAAATTAGAACCAAATTGAATTGAAATTAAAACTAGAAGGCATAAATAGAAGGATGGAAATGTGAACATGCAAAATTCTACAGATTGCATGTAAAATGGAAATTAGATCAAGGCCTTGACACATGTTCTCATTGGAAGAGAACATGTGCCAATTTGGATGATGACTCATAGCCAAGGAGGAAAGATGAACAAACATATTGTCATCTTCCTCCCCAAAATTATCACCTTGGCCGATTAGTAGAGAGAGAAAGGGGATAGAAAATCTTTATGCAACACCTTCAAATTCAAGCTTCTTGATTCAGCCTTGATCAAATTAGCTTGGAGAAGGTATAATGTTTGATTCCAATTAGTTATTAATTGTTTGAACCTTGAGATTATGATGTTCTTGTTGTATGAATTGAATTGGATGATTTGTATGTGTGTTAGGAGCATGCTAGCTTCAATATGAACTTGAAATTGTGATTTCTAGTAACCAATTTGATAAAGGAAATATGTATAGTTCCTGGAAATCTTGGAAATATGTACATGGTTGAAAACAGTCTTGATTAGGGATAGTTTTGATAGAGAAAATATGTAAACATGTCAATTGAACATAGAACCCTATTTTGGTCATGTTGCTAGATAAAATGAAGATTTAATTGAATAGGCAACTTGCTGGAAATGTGAAAGAACCTAACTGGACTAGTTAAATTAAGTAATGGACTGCCTAATTGGTAAATTGAATGTGCAATGTTGATCAAATAGATCAAATTAGGTTCAACATGATAATGCCCTATTTTAAGCACATAGCTAGGTGAATTAGAATGACAGAGACATGTAAGAACATGAAAATGAATTGAATTTCCATGTTAGAACCTTTCTTACGTGAGTTAAGAAGCTAGAAACTCAATCTAGTGTAATCTGCCCAAAATGCTTTGTTCTGGGCTGTAAATTTGAAAAATCACTATAAATTGTATAAAATAAATTTAAGGCTGAATTTTTTATGGACAACACCTTGATATGTCTAAATGCATTAGGAGAAAACAGAACTGAATTATGGGTTGTAGAATGAAATGTAGAGAAGAAAAACTTTGGATAGTGCAAATTGTCCAGTGTAGCAAAATGCCTTGTCTTTAAGTTAAAAGCTGTATTAATTTGTAAAGAACTAAAATGCAAGCCTTATATGGTTATAAATACTATTTTGTTAGCTTTCCAACGGTTTAAACCAATTGAAATTCCAACATACGGAATGAAAGTTATGCTTGATTAAGTGACTAGAGTGCAAGCTGCCTAGCAGCAGCAGTATAGGTAATTGCACATTGTTTTGTGGCAATTTGTAAACTATTTTGTAAACAATTTTAGGACATTGATTCTGCCTTGTTTTACATGAACTAGAATATAGATAAGTGTAGTTAAGTGTAATGGAGCATGTATATGAGCATGCTGCCTAATTTGTGTATGATATGTGCTTGTGACATTGACTTGATTTAATAATCATATGGACTTGTCTTGACATGTTTGTACTTGTAATGTGATAGAACCATGAGTAAACTTGGTGGAAGAGGATAGAGTGGATCATCCTAAAGCCAAGAACAATGTAGTGTGGATCCAAGACTAGCTAAGCTTGGAGTATTGTGAGTGTAGTTATCTCTCTAGGGTTGGGACTAGGTCCTAACCAAATGCATACTTGTTATATTCTTGAAATGTTAAACGAATCTAATCATGGGCTTGACTTAATAAGGGAAGAATGATTAAATTAATGCATTAAACTTGATCTCAACCTTGTATACATGTTTTATTCGATTGATAAGCATGTTGAGTGGTAACATTAGTGCTTGTATGCTTCATGTGGCATGTCATCAATGTTTAAAGAACTTGCGTGTAATGTTATCACACTTGATGAAATGAACTCATGAAAACTACATGACATGTGAGCTATGGCTCAATGGCCTAAGGGCCTAATATGAAATGAACTTGCTTGACCTGATCTGATCTTGAAACACTTGGATAAATGGTAAATCGAACAACCTTGGTAGCTAGTTGGACTAGGTAGAAGGGCATGCCTTAGAGTCTAAAGCTCACTGTGTATGGGTGGACTATGGTCCAGGGCTAAGGCCCTTATTTGGTGACAGACAGAGGGTACGATATGGTGTTTGGCGATAGTAGGAGGGTTCACCAACACTACGGTGCATCTTGTGGTGACAATTGGTTGGAGACTCGATTACCTATACAAACTAAGTACCAAGGGGGTTGTTTAATTGATAACAATTGTAATAACAATCCTAAAACACATGTGACTTGTCTTGAAAACCATGAATTGTTTGTTGCTTGTCATGTAAGCATGGCTTCCTTGATTACTTGTTTTGAAAGCATGTTGTGCTTGATTCATGATATGAAAACATGAAGTATGAATTCTTGTTTCTTGTTCCTTGATAGCCGAATGTATGATATCCTTAGCTAGGATTATCTTGATGCTTGAAATTCTTAGTTAGGATTATCTTGATGCTTGAAAGCCTTAGGATCATTCTAATGCTTGAAACCCCTAGCTAGGTCTATACTTGATTAAATGACACAAAACTTGAAATAACAAATGGTTAGATTTAGTACTACATGACTAAGTACATTTTTGTACTTATCACTCTCGTTTTCATTCTTCCCAACTATAGGATAAAGGATACGAGTGTTGCTTGATCTTGAAGCCTTATTACTTAAGCTCGAAGCAAGTAACACAAGCATAGTTAAAGTATGGTTTCATACTTGTTTTGTATATCTTCTAGAATGGTGGCACTTGATTGTATATAGTTTATCATGTTCATGCATTTTGGTACTTGTATATAATGTCTTGATGGCCTACTACGATATGAACCTATGGTCAAGTATGTAATGAACTTAAGTTTCATGTAATGAATGGTGGTTGCTGCGCATATAATGTTGGAATGAAATGATCTAATGTTTGAACTAGTTTCCCTTAGAACAATCGAATGCTTTGTTATTGTACTTGACTTGCTTGAATTGAAAGTAGGATGATTGAACCATGCTTTCTTGTATTCCAATTGAATGCCTTACTTAATGTATATGTCTTGCTTGAAATGAAAGTTGTGTGTTTGATTGGTAAAGGCTGAATAGCCTAGTCTGTGTATAGATGATTGCCGAATGGTTAGGCATGGAATAAGTCTTGAATGAAACTAGTTACATGTAAAATTGAATGAACAAATGCTCATGTTTAGAAATCTAAGTATGTAATGTTAAAATGTATACAAACTAAGGATCAATGAATTGAATGGAAGCATGTTACACATAGGGTCATTCGAATGAGAAGGATAAAAGGAAGTAAAGTGTATTGATAATGTAGTAACCTATAATGCAAGCTTGTAAGGAAAAAATTATAATGGTGATTTGAAGTATAAATATGAGGTTACTTGTCTGATAAGTAAGTATGATTGGTTTCTTGCTTGTTCTTGTATTGCCTTGTTCATTGTCTTTGCTTGCTATGTAACGCTCTCGAGCCGGTTTGCTACTAGTCGGTTAGGGGTGTTACATTTAATTGGTAATTAGAGCTTTAGGTTTAGTCAATTATAGGACTAAATCGGGCTATCATGCGTCATATAGGATACTTGTGCCATCTAGGAGACTTGTATTGAATAGCTTGTGTCTTGCTTATTTAATTGAATCCCTAATTGTTCTATGTGAATGTAGAATGTCTGAAACAAGACTTGGTCGGGATAATCAAAGTCCTGAAGGCTCCTTAAATGAAGAAGATAGTGTGAGGATGGAACAGAATCCTCCACAAAATCAAACTCAACCCCGAGCCCAAGCTGCTACTCAACAAGAAGCTCCTACTATAAATCCTTTGCAGCAAGAATGTCTCATGAGCATAAAAGAGATGTTCAATCATTTAGTAACTACTTTGAAACAAGATCATCCTATTGCTTCTCATGTTCTTGTGCCAAACAGAGCTCCGATTGACAAGTTGGCTCAACACCGGGCTTATACTTTCACTGGCACTGATGAAGCCAACCCTAAAGTAGCTGAGTACTAGTTAGAGGCCACTACTCGAATCTTGACCATGCAACTACCTTGTTCCGATGAGCACAAGCTCGAATGTGCCATAGCCTTGTTGGCAGAAGAAGCTCTAAGCTGGTGGGAAACCACTACCTTAACTACTCTTGCTGAAGCTGTAACTTGGAAATTCTTCCTCGAGAAATTCAGGAAGAAATACATCAGTGAACAGAACCTGGCCGAGCGCAAAAAATGTTTCTTGTATCTCAAGCATGGTGGCAGACCCATTAAACAATACGTCAGTGATTTCTGCAAGTATTGCAAGTACGGGTCGAAATACATCAAGACTGATGCTGATAAGTTCGAATGTTCATCGATGGACTGAATGATGAACTGAGTCCAATCTTCATTGCCCTCGGTATCACTGACTTCTAGAATTTAGTGAACCGGGCTATTGCAACTGAGTAAAAGATGAATGCCTATGAGAAATGCAAGAGTGGTAACTCCTGGAAGGACAAACGATCCAGAAATGACGACAAGCCTCACAGGCAGTCAAAGAAATGTAAGCACTCCAAAGATCACTCCTCTAATTACACTCTTGTTTAGAAAAGCAATTACATACCGAGACCTTAATCTGTAACCAAGCCTTCAGCCCCGATCATCTCTATTGATAGTACGAGGAATTCTAGTAAAGCTACTCAATATCCTACTTACAAGTTATGTCAGGAGCACCACACCGGGCAATGTAGAACTCAACAGAATTTGTGTTTCTTATGTGGAGCCTCCAATGTAGAACTCCTGGAAATGCTAGTTCAACTCATTCTATTAGAAACAAGGGCTCGAGACAAGCTCAGTCCGTGAACAAAAGCAGAGCTAGAGGAACACATTCAGGACCCACACACCATGAATCCTAAGCCCCTACTTGAATCTACCACATTCATGGGAAAGAGGAAGAAAAAACACCCAATGTTATTGCAGGTACTATTGAAATAAATTCAAGTCCTGCATATGCTTTGATTGATTCAGGATCTACCCACTCTTTTATGTGTTCTTCCGTGATTGCTAAGTTAAACTTAAAACCCGAACTTGTTAAGACTAGCCTTGTAGTTTTGAACCCTATAGGAGGAAATATGCCTATTAACTTTTTTTTGCAAGCAATGTCCTATAAGCATTCGAAATGTACCTTTTCCCATGGTTCCTTATGTTTTTCCTTCTTGTGAGTTTGATCTAGTGTTAGGACTAGATTGGCTAAGAAAACATGAAGCCTGGATAGATTGCCAAAATAGGAGACTGTATCTTTGGGTTTAGGGAAGGAATCAATCCTCGTAATTGATAGAAAATTGACCTCAATCTTTGTTGCCATGACTATGCAAGATGAACTTGAATTCGAATTACCTAGTATGCCAATTGTATCTGAATTCGTTGATATTTTTCCCGGGGAACTCCCTGGTCTCCCTCCAACCAGAGAAGTAGAGTTCGGGATTGAAGTTCAACCTGGAACAACTCTGGTGTCCATCACACCCTATCGAATGGCACCTATTGAATTGAAAGAACACAAGAAGAAACTCCAAGAGCTACAAGACAAAGGCTTTATTCAGCCTAGCTTATCTCCCTAGGGTGCACCAGTCTTGTTCGTGAAGAAGAAAGAAATCGTGAACAAGGCAAACCTTCAATTGAGGCCCATATGAGATTGAATCATGCCATGAAAGGGGTTGTGATGAAAGAAATCATCAAGTGGCTTGACGCTGGCATTATATACCCTATCTCTGATAGTACATGGGTAAGTCCGGTACAATGTGTACCAAAAAAGGGAGGTATAACGGTGGTAAGTAATGAAAACAATGAACTCATTCCAACCAGGACTATGACCGGTTGGAGGGTTTGTATGGATTATCGAAAGCTAAACAAAGCCACTAGGAAATATCACTTCCCATTACCCTTTTATTGATAAAATGCTTGGCCGTCTTGCAGTTAAACCCTTTTATTGTTTTCTTGATGGTTATTCAGGTTACAATCAAATTGCCATAGCAGCAGAAGATCAAAAAAAGACAACCTTCACATGCCCATACGGTACTTATGCTTTCCGAAAGATGCCGTTCGGATTGTGTAACGCCTTGGCAACCTTCCAAAAATGCATGATGGCACTCTTTTCAGAAATGGTCGAATACTTCCTTGAGACCTTCATGGATGATTTTTTTGTTTTTGGTAATGACTTCGACAGTTGCCTTGGCAATTTAGAGAAGGTGTTAGCAAGATGTGAAGAAACTAATTTAGTCCTCAATTGGGAGAAGTGCCATTTTATGGTAGATGAAGGAATAGTGCTCGGCCACAAGATTTCATCCAAGGGAATTGAAGTAGACAAAGCCAAGGTAGACGTGGTCGAGAGATTACCCTCACCAAGTTCGGTTAAAGGAATTCGAAGCTTTCTTTGACATGCAGGTTTTTACAAGAGGTTCATTCATAATTTTTCTAAAATAACTAAACCCTTGTGCAATTTGCTTGAACAGGATAAAGTCCTCGATTTTGATGATTCTTGCGCCCAAGCATTGGAAACCCTAAAGGAAAAGCTTGCCTCAGCACCTATTGTCGTTCCACCAGGTAAGACCTTCCACGTGATATACTACGCTAGTAAAACTCTTAATAGTGCTCAAATGAATTACACAACAACGAAGAAAGAGTTACTAGCTGTAGTTTTTGCATTTGACAAGTTTCGATCCTATTTGATTGGTACAAAGGTAATTGTTCATACGGACCATTCGGCAATCAAATATCTATTTGCTAAAAAGGATGCCAAACCTCGTTTGATTCGTTGGATATTACTTTTACAAGAATTTGATATTGAAATTAAGGACAAGAAAGGAACAGAAAATCAAGTGGCCGATCACTTATCACGTTTAGAACGCAATAGGGAGGAGGGCGCAGATCTAGAGTTATGCAATGCATTCCCAGATGAGCAATTGTTAGTTTCCTCGGTAACCATGGATGCGCACGCCTCGGCAACCCTTGACGCGCATGCCTCGACAACCCTCGATGCCTCGGCAACCATGGGCGCGCACGCCTCGGCAACTCCCGATGCCACAGCAACCCTTGACGTGCACGCCTCGGCAATTTTGGGAGCAGTCGCCACGGCAGCACATGCCTCGGCAATACCCTAGTACGCGGGTTTAGTTAATTTCCTTGTTTGTGGTATTTTACCTTATGGTCTTACTCACCAAGGGAAGAAGCGGTTCCGCCATGACGCTAAGCATTACTTTTGGGACGAGCCTATTTTGTTTAAACAATATGCAGATCAGGTTATATGCCGATGTGTCCCTGAAGAGGAGCAGCATAATGTACTTCGGCAATGCCATTCTTCACCCTATGGAGGACATTTTGGAGGAACTCGTACCGCGGCCAAAGTTTTGCAATCTGGTTTGTATTGGCTAACATTGTACAAGGATGCCCAAGACTTTTACAAGCAATGTGATCGTTGCCAGAGGACGGGCAATATCTCTAGACGACATGAGATATCGCTCCAAAACATCATCGAGGTGGAACTGTTCGATGTATGGGGGATCGATTTTATGGGACCTTTCCCATCTTCATTCGGCAACCTCTACATTCTACTTGCCGTCGACTACATGTATAAATGGGTTGAGGCAGCTGCAGTTCCCAACAACGATTCCAAGACCGTGCAACGATTCTTGCAGAAAAACATATTTACATGGTTTGGGATGCCAAGAGCAATTATCAGTGATGAAGGCAATCATTTTGATAACAGACTTATTGCCAAGATGTTGCAACGCTTCAGCGTATCACACAAGATTGCCACGGCATATCACCCACAAACCAACAGGCAAACAGAAATTTCCAACTGGGAATTGAAGGGTATACTCGAGAAAGTTGTAAATCCCTCTAGGAAGGATTGGTCATTAAGACTAGATGACGCACTTTGGGCATATCGCACTGCATTAAAAACACCCTTCGGTATGTCCCCCTTCCGACTTGTCTATGGCAAAACATGCCATCTACCGGTGGAAATCGAACACAAGGCATATTGGGCAATCAAGACCGTGAATATGGATTAGGAAAGTGCCGGACAAAAGCGTTTGGTAGACCTCAACGAGATAGAAGAATTCCGTGCACTCGCCTATAACAATGCACGAATCTACAAGGAGAAAACAATGCAATGGCATGACAAGAAACTATTGTCGTGGCAATTCACGCCAGGGCAACTAGTTCTCTTATTCAATTCTCGGCTAAAACGTTTCCCGGGAAAGCTGAAATCAAGATGGTCGGGACCATTCGAAGTTGTCAAACCATTCTCCCATGGTGTCGTGATAATCAAGTCCATCACTGATAAACATGAATTCAAAGTTAATGGACAAAGATTAAAGCACTACAATGGTGCCCATGTGGAACGTAACAAAGAAGTGGTCAACTTAAGAGATGCAGGAGCGTGCTCTCCTTTCGATATTTTATTCTTTTTTATTTTTTATTTTTATTTTTATTATTTTTGATTATTTTTTTATTTTTTATTTTCGAACTAATTGTTTTTTTATTTTTATTTTTGATTATTATTATATTTTTAGGATAGATTTATTTTCTTTTTTTTATCTTTTTAAGTTTAAGAATCCCTTTACACGTCTTTATTTATTTTCTTTTATTAGTTTATCTTTAATTTTAATCCTTATTTGATTTGTCTTTGAATTGTAGGAAAAGAGTTCAAGATAAAGAGGAATTTTGATCCAAGAAGGAAAACATCTTCAACAAGGAAATTACTAGGCTGAATCTAAGGCTAATATAAAGCCTCCAACTTACCCTAATTAAACCCCCTAGCCGTCACCCTTCCCCTAAACTGAAACCCCATTTATTTTCTATCCAAAATTAATCCCACCCACCATATTTACTACCTATCTTTTCTATATAACCCGTCACCCTTAACTTCCAAGAAACCTATTCCTACTTTTCATCTTGCAACTCTTTAGTTTCTTTTGTTTTCTTTTCTTTGTTTTTACAAAACTCACAACCAATAGCATCCATGGCATCCAAAATTAAATTTTTGGTTCATCCAAGTTCCTCCAAAAAACCAAGATACAAGAAGTTTGCTACACCGGTGGTTCAAGAAAGATTTCACTCCAAGTTTGAAAGCCGGAAGATTTACGAAGAACAAGGCTTTGAATACTCCAACTCTCATCAAGATTTCGACCTTGAACCATTCATCTTCGAGAGGATTGCAAAATAAAAGTGGCAAATATTTTGCCATCAATCGGAACCGGGTAACATCTCATGGGTAAGAGAATTCTATGCTCACTCACCTAACCCAGATAATCCTTATGTTTTTGTTCGTGACGAGGCCATACTCATAAGCCCCGAAAACATCAACACCTTTTACGGACTTTACATTGAGAAGGACGAGCATCAAGCCTTTGTTAATCAAATCACGCCCAAGCAACTCGACAAGGTGCTTCAAGAAGTCACTCAACCAGGAAATCATTGGAACGACGGTAAATACAAGGGCACGGTAAATCTCCTTCGGCTTAAACCCGAGGCAAAACAATGGAATAAGTTTGTTAAAACTTTTTTAATGCCCACCACACACAGTACTACCGTTGATCTACCACGTCCTTTGCTCATACATTCTATTTTGCATAATCGCATCATTAACATTGGAAAAATTTATTGTGCTGAGATTTTTGTATGTAGCTCAAAAGATAAGGGTTCTCTTTTCTTCCCTTGCTTAATTTCTAATCTTTGCAAGGAGATGCATGTCCCAAGTGAGTCTACTGATGAAAAGGCCCTACCAAAGTCCGGTTGGAATCAAGCACAAATCTGAAAGCTAATGGGAGAGGCACCAGAAAAATCCTCAAGGCCTCCAATTGCTGCAACAACTCCTGCCGCCCGGCAATCCCTAATGCCCAAACACCTAACGCCCGAGAAACTCAGCCATCAACCCCATGACACTTTAAAGCACTCTTGCAACCATTGGCGAGCCACCTAAGGCAAATTGAAGACCGGCAACTAATGTTCATGTGGTAAATGAAGGAGCACAACAATGCCATCACCCAAGTCATCCTAGAAAAGTACCCAGACAGCCGCGTGCCGTTCCCAATCTTTCCTGACGAGATCCTTGCCCCGGCAACCAATGAAGAAGTCACCACAACAACCGCAACATATGATGCCACAACAACCAACCCTAAAGATGCCACGGCAACCAGAGCTAAAGACATCCCGACAATCACTGCAAAAGCCAAAGGTAAAGCACCTATGCCCGAATCAACTCCTACAAAATCATTGTCTAATTTTTCAGATTCGGATGAGTCCTCCATTGCACCAACAAAGACCGCAACAATTGAATCCTCCAAGCGAAAAGCCAATGACATTGATGAAGACGATGATAAGGACAAACCCGCACGAGGATCGATTCCACCATCGGCAACAAGGAAACAACCATCGCGTTCAAGCAAGAGAATCAAGACACCGAACAAAAGGAAACTAATCATCCACGACGACGAACTCTTGGAGTAAGTCCTTGTTTGCATTTTATTTTTCGTTATTTTTATTTTTCTTTAATGCATGCATTGAGGACAATGCCTCACTCGAGTTTGGGGGGGATTGTTATTAGTGTTACCATGTTTAGTTGCATTCATCTTAAGTATTGCATTTAGGATACATAAATTGACCATGCCTTTAGTTGGAACAAGAATTGCCTAGATTTGATGAATATCCGATGATGACTTTGCCAATGCACTTAATTGATAGAATTTTTATTCTACGATAACCATGGAAAAACTTAGAATTTTACTATGATGCTAAATTTGATGAAACACTGTTGTGGTTTGATTGATTTAAGGAATTCTGGTGAACTTATGTTGATAATTAAACAAATTGGGGGATTAGAATAAAAATTGGATGAATGCTAGAGGTGCCCGAAATTGGCTCTAGCATGTGCTAAAAAAATGGATCGCTAGAGGTGCCCGAAACCGGCTCTAGTATATGCTAAAAATTAATCACTAGAGGTGCCTGAAACCGGCTCTAGTCGAATAAATTAATTAACTTAAGGAAACTAAAAACAAAACACTAGAGGTGCCCGAAACCGGCTCTAGTTAAAACATGTTAAAAAGAACCCAATGAAGTAATTTGAAAACCTCTTGTTTGCATAGAATCCGAAAAATCAACTTGCACACAACTCCGCACACACTCACAAGCATTATAGTTTGATTTAGAGTAACTCCTAAGTTTTCCGAAAAATGAAAAGCTAATCATACTTTGTGCCCCGGTTCTGAGAATTGAATCAAGTTCAGAGCTAAGTTTGCGAAAATTGAAGTCTTGGTAGGTAATTATTAGTTTGCATTGCTTGAGGACAAGAAATAGTTAGAGTTTGGGGGTTTGATAAGTGTTCAAAAGTACAAATTTTCTTACCCTTTTTAATCATATTATTGTTAGACTTAGGCTCATATTAGTTTCATAATTAGCCATTCATGCATTAATCCATGTTTCCTTCCATCGTTGAGCTTGATTACATAACTTGGTAGTTTTTGTGGGAAAAGATGTTGCTTTGGTGTGTTTTGAGTGTATGTGCAAGATTACTTGCCAAAGCAAGGCTAGAGCTAGTTGCTATGGCAATGCATGAAGGAGATGCCATAGCTAGTTGCCAGGGCAATGCATGAAGGAGATGCCGAGCCAGTTGCCAGGGCAATTGATGACAAAGAATAAGGTGATATGGTAGTCGAAATTGATGACTAGACAAGCCCAAGATGACGTGGAGCAAAGCTAAATCCCAAAGGAGTTAAATTTCCATGAAGAGGTTAAAGAAGAATTAAATCCCAAGAAGATAGGAGAAGTTCTAGAAGGAATATAATTATAATATAGAATTATATTCTTTAAAGATAATTTAATTCCAACTTAACTTCCTCCTCAAAGGAGGACTTTGACCTAGCCCTATAAATAGATTTCCAAGCCGTCAACTCCAAGGGGGAGAGGAGAGATTTTTGACAACATCAAGGGTAAGGAGGATTTTGACAAAGCTTCATCCATCCTTCATCTTTTTCTTTCTTGTTCAATTGGGTTCATGCTAGGAATTCTTTATCTTGTGTTTCTTTGGAACCTAGCCATAAACTAAATCTTTTTGGCTAAGGTTATTGTGTCTTGTGGTTGTGAGAAACTATTGGATTTTGTCTAGGTAGTAAGAGTTTGCACTTTTCTATTCAAGGTTTATTCATTCTTGGTTCTTATTCTTGTTTGCGAGTGAATTAGGAGAGGATCTCGTAACTTCATCTATTTATCTAATATCGGGAGAGTTAGATTCAAGAAACGAATGAATATGATCTTTATTCAATTTATTGATGGTGAAGATTAATCCATCTTAGGAATTAGTTAAGGATTTCAACGGCTAAGAAGAGCGTGAGATTGGTTGTTGTTCACCCCTGATTCACGCAGGGATGTATTATCAAGGCATGCACAAGTAGCTAGAGTTTCAACTTAGGGATAAGAAGAAACCATTGAAGAACGCTCTGCCGAACCTTGAAGGTTGCTGCCCAGACGCCCAAGTAGTTGCCCAGGCAACCATCGATTAGTTGCCAAGGCAACCCCGTTGTGCAAGTTGCCAGGGCAACTGAGTTGCCCTTGCACTCTTTTACTAAGACGATCCAATCGGCTATCACACCTCAACTCACAATAACCTGGCCTATATCTCTCATTTGATCTCTTCTATTCTTTTACTTATTTTCCTTCTAGATTAGTTATTAGTTAAAACTCCTATAATCTTCTATTTGTGTTTTTACTTTTTATAGTGCAAGAGATTAGATTCTTGAAGTGGCACCAATCCCTGTGGAGATGATATCTTTTATACTATAACTTGCGATGTGTACACTTGCACAATTGCAGAGCACTTATTACGCGCAACAGTGGCACTAAATTGTATAGAGTTTATTATGTTCATGCATTTTGGTACTTGTATATAATGTCTTGATGGGCCTACTATGTTATGAACCTATGGTCAAGTATGTAATGAACTTAAGTTTCATTAATGAATGGTGATTGTAGCGCATATGATGATAGAATGAAATGATCTAATGTTTGAACTAGTTTCCCTTAGAACAATCGAATGCTTTGTTATTGTACTTGACTTGCTTGAATTGAAAGTGGGATGATTGAAGCATGCTTGCTTGTATTCCAATCGAATACCTTGCTTAATGTATATGTCTTGCTTGAAATGAAAGTTGTGTGTTTGATTGGTAAAGGTCGAATAGCCTAGTGTGTGTATAGATGATTGTCGAATGGTTAGGCATGAAATAAGTCTTGAATGAAACTAGTTACATCTAAAATTGAATGAACAAATGCTCATGTTTAGGAATCTAAGTATGTAATGTTAAAATGTATACAAACT
Source organism: Hibiscus mutabilis (assembly GCA_019671005.1). Lineage (NCBI taxonomy): Eukaryota > Viridiplantae > Streptophyta > Magnoliopsida > Malvales > Malvaceae > Hibiscus > Hibiscus mutabilis. The sequence goes on along the minus strand of CM033745.1, from coordinate 25,408,120 downwards.
AAGGATCAATGAATTGAATGGAAGCATGTTACACATAGGGTCATTCGAATGATAAGTATAAAAGGATGTAAAGTGTATTGATAATGTAGTAACCTATAATGTAAGCTTGTAAGGAAAAAATTCTAATGGTGATTTGAAGTCTAAATATGAGGTTACTTGTCTGATAAGTAAGTATGATTGGTTGCTTGCTTGTTCTTGTATTGCTTGTATTGCCTTGTTCATTGTCCTTGCTTGCTATGTAATGCTCCCTGGCCGGGGAGGGGTGTTACATGTTATTGGTCATTGGCGACAGTAGAAGAGACTTGATCGGCACTTTGTACCATATTGACTATTGTTATTGGTGACAGTTTGGTTGGAGACTTGTGTATCTAGATTGAGTAATCAATTCTCAAATCTATACTTAAAATGAACTATAACTCATGTACATTGAATCTATTATTACATTGAATTGCATTGATTGATAGTAAAGGAAAATTGATTGCCATGAACTATTTATATTGAGACATAGATTGAACATTGCTTATTTTAGATTGCTTGAGTATTGAAACATTGATTGTGTTCAAATGGCATGTTATGTCTAATGTACTCAAATTAGATGATTGAGTATTTCTAAACTTCAAGCCTTGCATTGATATTGGATTGAAAATTAAACAAATGTATCTAGTATTGTTTGCTTAGTTTCGAATGGTTCCTTATTGATGGGGGAACCATACCATCTATTAGATGGTTCATAGTTGAGACTTATTGTATTGATTGTCTTGTAACTTCACTCACTCACTAAGCTCTGCTTAATCAAGTCTCTTTACTACAATAGAGGTTGATATTGGATACTATCCCGAAGTCTAAGCTCGTACAAGTCACATTTTGCTTGAAAGAGTATGTTTCCATCTTGTTATAGTTCTCCTAGGATGGTGACAACTAAGGCATATATATTCATGATCATTTAGTTATGGTTTGTATAAGTTAACTCCATCTATGATCCATAAAGAGTTTGGTATGGATATATTAGCATGTATGCACTTTATTGAACTTGTATGCTTGTTAGCCTAATGTTAGATTTCCCATGGTTGAATTATGCATGTAATGGTTGAATAGATCTTTTGAAAATGGCTAGTTAACATATGGTCACATATGTTTAGACTTGAACCACTTTGATCACATATGGTACTAGCCGAATGATGTATATACATTGTAAGCATATATGATTGATTAAGGTTACTCAAGTAAAAGATGTACTCACCTATTGATATGCCTAATAGCTACAATGAATGTTGAAATCTTCTATTGTGTTATACATCTAGTTCAAATGGTTTCTTTTAAATCAAGTAACTCCTAAATGGTATTGATTATGATATCAAATTGCATTAGGGGTACTAATGTATCTAATAGGTGCATCATGCATTGTATATTGGGTCCTCACCTATTCGAATTCTTTCTTAAAGTGCAAGAAAGGCTTAAAACGAATTGAACTAACTAGCTTAAAAGGTATGGATCATTGATTGTAATTGTGGTAACATACCTAATCCTACTAGGGGGTTAGAGTATGTTACAAAAGTGGTCTTTTCGAGTGGCATTATTCAGGCTCTTGTAATCCATGCTCACTCTCCAGCCCGTCACGGTCCTCGAAGGTTTTAGTTCATCTTTATTGTTCTGGACCACGGTCCTCCTCGTGGCCCACATTACACAAGGCTAACCCATGAGCTGTCAAAAATAGTATAAACTATCCCATCTTCTAGCCATTTTATGACTTCTTTCTAGACTACCTCCTTCATGCTGGGATTTAGTCTCCTCTGCCCTCGATTGTTTTGCCATGGTAATCCTCCAAAACAATTTTATCCATACAGATTGTTGGGCTTATCCCTCGGATATTAGCTAGGGTCTATCCCAAAGCTTGCTTGTGATTACCTAGTGTCTCCAACAATCATTCATCCTGGTCATCAGTTAAATTGGCACCAAGGATTACTGGCAAAGTTGAATCATCACCCAGGTAAGCATATTTGAGGTGACTTGGCAAAGGTTTTAGTTTATGTTCTGGTGGCACCTCGATAAATTGTTTGGGTGCCTTGATTTCTCTACCAGCCAACTCAAGTGACTCAAGTCTCTCGAAATAACTTATGACCTCGTTCAACATGGTCGGTTCTTCAGATTCCTCGCTCATCATATTATTATTATTCACCTCCATGGCATCATCATCTGTGTCCTGCCAAAACTTTGTTATCTCCACGTTAAAAGTGGACTCCATCAGCTCAGCAGCTTGGCATTCCTAGGATTCATCTGCACACTTAAGAGCTTGAAAAACATTAAATGTAACATGTTTGTAATTCATACACATAGTAAGCTCACCTTTTTGTATATCAATTAAAGTCCTACCTATGGCAAGGAATAGTCTTCCCAAAATTATTGGGACATTATTGTTAGCCTCATACTCTAAAATAACGAAATGAGTTAGGAATATAAATTTATCTACATTTACCAACACATCCTCAATCTTACCCTTGGGATGTGTATAAGATCGATCTACCAGTTGAAGTGTTATTGTGGTAAGCCTTGCTTCAATTCCAAGCTTTCTAAAAACTGCCATTGGCATTAAATTGATGTTGACTCCCAAATCACATAGTGCTTTACCCATGAATTTATTGCCAATCCTGTAAAGAATAGTGAAACTTCTTGGATCTTTCAGTTTCGGTGGCAATCTATTAGTTATCATTGCACTGTATCTTTCAATAAGAGTGATCATCTGGAATTCACCCAACTTCTTCTTTTTGGACAATATGTCCTTCATGAATTTGACATAGTTGGGCATTTGTTCGAGAGCTTCTACTAACGGAATGTTGATCTGTAGTTGTTTAAGGACTTCCAAAAAGTGCTTAAACTGCTGGTCTTGCTTGTGTTTATGGAGTCTTTGTGGAAAAGGTGGTTGCGGATAGGCAAATGTTGTATCCGTTGGTTTTGCCAAAGTAGTGATGGCATTAGATTTAGGTCTAGCATCATCAGTGCTCACCTCCTTCTTCTTTGTTTCCTTGGATTCATCTGTTGGCATCAACTTCTAGTCCTGGAAAATAATTTGTTGTTTGACAGGTGTTTCCTTCTCGCATTGTTTTCCATTCTAAAGAGTGACATATGTTTCCTTTTTGTCCTTGCAGCCCCTTAGCTCATTGATTGACTTCCTTTATATAGGCACTCGTGGAAACCCTATATTGGTTTTAAATTTGAAAATTTGTTACGCACTAAGATAAGCGCATTATCTTCTTATCTTCACTTTTGAAATTAGGGTTGACTGGATATTTGACCAATAGCTAACTGACCGAACATTGGCCATCCTTTTTTTGCCAATATAGCTTGGCAATTTCACCCTGCTTTTGCCAACACGACTCCACATTTCTCTGCTGCTCCTCTAGCTTCCTACCACTACTCATGTCAAGCTCCTGCCAACTGTTCCTAACCTGTCACCAAAGCAAGAAAATACCCCTTTACTCTAGCAAAAGAAACATTCCTCAACTCCTTAATGCAAATGAATGATTGTACTAGCTAAATGCCCAAATATGTACCCAAAGCCAAGTAAAAGCAATGCATTATATACATGAAAAGTAATACTTTTGAGGAGTTAACAATGATCTTAACATTGAAGATGGTTACACTTTCAAGTGGCAAGTTAAAAACTTTATGAACTAGGGATTTTGGAAGTTGACACTGAAGGTTAGTCCATTAAGATTTGTAATTCAAGAGGCAATTACCTGTTTGGAGCCAATGAAATTAGATTCCCTAGAAACCAAGTGCCGAAAGGAATCAAGAAAATAAAGAGAAGGAAAAGTAAGATAAAACTAGTTGAGAATTACCAGTCATTAAGGAAGAAACCTCGAATAGACGTTCCCATTAAAGGCTTCAACTCATCCAGGTAATATTGTAACACCCCTCACCCGGGTTAGGAGTAACCCGGCCAAGGAGTGTTAAAACAAGCAAACAAGCAAGCACACAAGAAAGCACAAGTGTTCAGGCCAATTAAAAATTTTCGAACTCATCCCTAATAGATGAGTTACTTGCCTAACAAGAAACCCAAAAAAGCAACAAGAACATACATTTCAAACATTATAGCTTACCAAATATAAACATAGGCCACCAAGTTTCAATCAAGGAGATATAAACGTAGTCAATTATACATGTAGGCAATCGAATACACTCAAGGCAAGATTCAAATTAATTTCAAGTTTATTCATGTATGCACAGCTTTGTTCCATTTCAAGACAATGTCAAACATGGTTTAATGTCATATTCATGTCAAGTTAACTAAGCATGATCTTCTACCATTTTACCTTTAAGACAAGGATACATGTAATGTTGGTTACTAAACATGGTCACAATTGTATTCATTCAAATCATACCACCATCAACATGCCTTCAAGCAAGCCTAACATCATCTATAAATCATAACTAACTTATCATGACCTTAATTACTTGAACTATAAGCAACCTAATCAACCAAGTGATCAATTCGAATAGAGCATTCAAGAGATTATCACATAGTGTCCCATTGTTAAACACATTAGAATATAACTAGATCATGTAACCAAGTACCATTTTCCACATTCAACAAGTCATGCCTAATTCATTCACATAGCATCTGGGTATCATGGGCATCAAGCATTGCCAACCAAGTCTTTACAAGCTTCTAAAGGTCAAGGCCATATATATACAAACTTCAAAATGAACAAAATGCATGATCTAGATTAATTATGTACATATCTAGGTGCCACCAACTAGGAAAGTTACAAAATAGATTCGAAGTCATACTTCTAGCTCTACTTGTGTCTTGGTTCGAGCTCAAGGAAGATAGCTTTAAGATCTCTTTAAACATGTGGTTTGGGAAGGATGGAAACAAGAGTGATAAGTACATAATGTACTTAGTGAGGTAGCAACTATTTACAAGCCAATTGCCAAGTTTAGGTAGTCTTTAATCAAGTACAACCTAGCTAAGGTTTGATCATGTGAAGTGAAGTCTAACATAAGGTTTCAAGTATTTCAAGCCAAGTAGGGAGACAAGTAGTCATGTATAGCTATTACCATTTTTATATGTATCTTCACAAGCACAAGAACATATAACAAGGTCTCAATTTCAAGTAATATACATTATTTCATGCTTCAACACCATTCGAGTAGCAAATTACAAGAAGTTGTTTCCATTTCAAGTTTGATCAAGTATTAAATTAAGAAAAGAAGCGTGTTCAAGCATATCAATTCGAGTATGATCACTTTTCAAGTATCATGTAAGCAAGGAAATTCAAGGTATCAAGTCAAGTATCATTCAAGATTTAGGTCATGTTTTTCTTTCTTGCTTATTCATTCTAGATTAGGCCTTGGTACATAGTTATGTCAAAGTAATCGAGTCACCAACCAAATTGTCGCCAAAACAAGAAACTGGTTATATCCCTCCTACTGTCGCCAGTGACCATAACACACATCCCTCCTATTGTCGCCAAATAAGGGCCTTGGCCCAAGACCGTAGTCCACCCAATCACAATGAGCTCTAGACTCTATGGCATGCCAACCTACCTTGGACCAACTAGCAACCAAGGCTTTGTTTGATTTATTTGTCAATTAATTAAGCTTCAAGATTTCAAGTCAAGGCAAGTATACATAACAAGATCAAGGCAAGTTGGTAGCTTATTCAAAGCATCCCTTTCAAGTGTTTATCTATCAAGGTCAAGATAGCCCTTAGGCCATTCGAGCCTTAGCTCAATTTATCATGTATTCATTGTAATTCAAGCATGTTTGCATTTCATGTCATCATTAGCATTAAGAAAGATCATGTATAAGCATTCTTGATTCATTCGAATAGGTCAATACAAGAAACCATAGAAGATCAATCCATTTGTTTACATGATCCATTTGCATTACCAAATCATATATCAAGCATATCTTAATACAAGTTTCCGTTTAACCATCATTCCCTTAATTCATTTCCAAGCATAGTTTAGATTCAGTTCATGGCATGAACATATCAATTGAATAACAGTCTTGCATATTTGGTTAGGACCTAAGTCCTAACCCTATGTAAAAGCTATACTCACTAGTCCTCCAAGCTAGTTTTGATCCTTGATCCAAATCCCTTTTTGCTTGTTACTAGGTTGCCCAACTCTATCTTATTCAACAAGATCCACTCCTTGTTCTAACAATACATCCAATATAATGGAATCAAAATCAACAACCAAACAATACATTTCAAGAAATCCAAGTTCACAAGAAACTAGAGTCAAGCATTGTGTTTCCAACAATCAAACAATTCAAGCATTTCTATTTAGCATTTTCCTTCATTTTAACTTAGCCATTGTATAACATTGTAAAACAATTTTATCCTTTCAATCTATTAAAACAGTTTTGCCCTGCTCTTAAACTGCCCAAAACAGTCCCCAACAGTCCAATTTTTTGCTAAAACAATTCACTAAAATAGTTTGCAATTACACCCTTCTATTTGTTCTACAAAACAATCCAAATTGTGATTATCTCATACAATTCATGTTAACAAACTTTTAATCTAACTTACCCAGTTTTTAAGTCACCATTTCCAGCCCCTAATTCATGCAATTCAGTCCCTATATTATTCATTGTTTCAATTCTAGTCCCTAATGCACATACATCTCAACAAGCATCTTAAAATAGTGTAGTTGATTATTATTCAAGCAATTCGATCCAGCAAGCACTTAAATTAACTTTCCCCTGTTTTAAATTCATAAATTTCAGCCCTCAATTCTGTCAACACAGTCCAAGATTTATCAATTCTTTCAAAACAGTCCCTAATTAGCCATTTTAACAATCAAGTGTGACTAGTTTCATTTCATGCTAAATTTTCACTATCCAAACATGATTTTCAATTGATTAGCATCTCAATTTAGTATGTATCGAAATTTCCAGCAAGCTTTTTACTCAATTCAAGTCTCAATTCATGGACAATTCGAATTACCTTATCAAATCACATGATCATTCAAACAAGGGTTTCATTCATGTAAATATACTATTCGGTCAAGCATAATTTCATCCTATTTTCAATAACATTTCAACCACATTTCAAGCTACAATCCAAGGCAATTTCAATCATAACATCTAACATACAATTCTATAAATCCAAGTTCAATTACTATCATCAATCAATCATTCGAACAAGTTTGCTAGGGAGGAAGGACTTGGAAATCACTTACAATCTTCCTAGCTTTCCAATTACATAAAAGATAAAATCACATGCAAGCTTCCAATCTCCTATAATGGTGGCTTTTCTTATTCTAAAAGGGTTGAGAGAGTTTCAGTCAAGGAAGGAGGAAGGGGGAGTGGAGAAGATGATGTGAAAATAGACACCTATCCATGTTGTTCTACCTTGGATTGGCCGAATGCCTCCACTATGCAAATCAATGGTCTAATTGCTTTTCAACTCTTTGGTTATCAATTCTAGTTGCATGCAAAACAACATTTAAACATTATTACTATTTAGTCCATCATGATTCGGCCATTTCATTATCGAATCCATCTAATTTGGTCACTAAATTTAATCAATTCTTCTAATTTGTAGAATGTTTGTACAATTAAGTTCTAATTAGTTTGTGACATGTTACTAGGCCATGATTTGGGGTATTACAAACATCTTGTAAAGCATACCTCATCTAGATGTCAGCCAGAAGATGCTATTAATTTCCACATGCAAATGATTGAACATTCTATGGAAAAGAGCAAGTAATTGATTATGGAAACAAGGAAACTCATAGGCATGATGGTCTTAATTCAAGATTTGATGAGAACATCATAATGTGAGTAAGAAGGGGCATGCTTTTGTGCTGGCAAAGGAAAAATGAAAAATTGTCGAGGTAGAAATTCACTCAAGTTTTCCTTGAATAAATATTGACAGTTAAACCACATAAGATCTATCTATACTTTTAGGACCCTATAAGATAATACTCTGAACCATCAGAATCGCTTTTGTCCACGAGCATTGAGGGTCCTTTGTAAGGGAAACTATTTCGGTTTATTTTGTATTCGATGTTTGTTTCTTACATAATTTTTCTCAAATGGCAAACATGCATTCCTAAAATATTCGTTCTCTTCAAATATATGTACATATTTTCAATTTCATTGTAGGGCCCCCATTATTAACTATATGAATGAATTAGACTCTAATCCCGAAATAAATTAGTCCATATGATTGATAGAGGTAAACGAATGCGAAGATTAAGAGGAAATTGATATCCCTAAAGAATTATCAAAACTGATCAGAAACAAGGAAAACAAATTCTACCTCACAAGCAAGAAATTGAGATCTTAAATTTGGGGACTTGAGGTGAACAGTGAGAGGTAAAGATCCAATGGACTTCCTCAACAAAAACCAAGTGTGATTTGATTGAATGGATGCAAGAATTCAAAGACATCTTCGTATGGTCAAACCGGGACATACCGGAGGTTAGATACAGACAATGTTATTGTCACGCCCGTAGAATCTCACAATCTCGAACGTATAGCCTTAGACGCTCTTGAACCATGCAACACCTAAGTCAGCCTAAAACGATCAAAGCTTAACAAGCTAAGATCCTTGTGGAAACAAAGAACAATTGAAAGCAAATCACAAAAAAAGCTAGGCAAGAAGAGTTCAGTGAATGCTCACTTGTATTCCTCAAAACTGAAGTGAGAAAATGAGGTGGCGGTAAGCCTCTATTTATAGTTAGAGCCTCCTTACATCCAATCACTAAGCCTAGAGTACATCGATAGTCAAGATTAAACAATATCTATACAATCCCATAATCTAAGGAAAACTAGTCAAACATTCCAAAGATAAGGAGACTACAACAGATTTGGAAGGAATCAAGGGGAATATGCTAGATAAGATGTGCTACTTGCCATATCCATCGTCCATGGCTCTTCAACCCCAAGTGATGGGCCAACTCGGTTGGGTGCTGATAGGCCCAAGATGTTGTGGAGTGCTACCTCGGTAGCCTGATGTTTGCTAGGCTCAGATCCTAGGGTGCGGTCAGTGATATTTTCCCCCCTAGTTTTGGCGACGCCCTCGTCGCTCGGCTAAGATGGTACCAACTCACTTGGTCTTTGAACTGCCATAGGGCCTCAGCTAGTTTCCAACTCCACTATCGGGAAGTCCCTTCCACTGACATAGAGCATCTGGGATTGGGTTACATACATGGCATTGAAGTCTCATGGTTAAGGTATGCATTACATATGCATCATGAATGCATTGTATGCTTTATTATGATGTTTATTGATTATAGAATTGAAGTATATTTATGCATGAACTTTGCTTGAATTGGTATCGACCCTTAATCCTTGAAAGCATAAAATACAGGAAACAACATCAAGCTTTAAGTTATAAGAATTCACACTCTAAGGAGCTAAAAACTCATCTTTTGATATAAGATACTAAGAAAAGAAACAAGTAAGATACTTGTGTCATAAGATACCCCCTAACTTTAAAGTATAAAGTACGTAAGTTGCCTGAGTAATGGAAGACCATGGACAATTTGGCATGGTGCTAAGGTATATATTTCAGGGACTACGGTCAATGAACTACGGCTCAGGGGACGCCCCTTTATATATGTGATATATTGGCAACAGTAGGAGGTAACGGGGAGATGATAAGGAGATTGGTGACAGTTTGGTTGGATAACTGAGAAGTTAGGATTGTTATGTTTTTGACACTAGCCATTTCTATGTGCTTCGGGCTATTGTAACACGGACCAATACGGTCAAACTTGGACCAATGCTACTCATGTCCAAATGTGATCCAAGGCAAATGTTCTAAAAGATACAAACTCAGATACTAAGTTTGAAAAGGAAACTCTGATAAGCTTTAACAAGAGCTTCAAAAGTTCTGATAATAATTTCAATAAGCCTTACTAAGGCTATGATAAGATAAGCCATGAACTCTAATAAGTTCGATAAGATTTTTAAAGAACTCAGCTTAATCTCTAAAGGAATTTCGAATAAGACTTGAAAGAATATAAACTCTGATTAAGCTTCTAATAAACAAAGCCATGTTTAAGATAACAATAAGATATAAAATCCTAGTGTAATTATATGCTTGAATTTCTTTTGGATTTCCATTTAACATCATGGACCTTATGCTTTGTTGTTTTGTTGTCACTACCTCACTTAGGCTATATAAGCCTAATACATTCATTATCATGCATTGCAGGTTGATTAAATCTTGTATATTCCAATCGTGGTCAAGAGTTGCAAGTCACTACCTAAAGTCTCAAGTAGAATCTAGATTTTCTTTAGTTAAAACTCCATAGATGGTGGCATAGTGTTAGTAAAGAAGCATGCCAAATAGCTTGATGTAGTATTGTTTTATTCACTTCAAAGTTGTAATTGGCCATTCTATTCTTGATAGTGTTTAAATAATTGTTGTGGTTTGCTTAATTTGGTTTATTAATGAGTTTATATCATAGATGAATGTATGAATTAACTAAATGGCTCGAATGAGACTAGTGTGATTGTTTAAATGATAGCTTGATCATGTAATGATTGTTTGTACGCTTATGTCGCCGTAGAGATTCTTGACATGGTTAATCCAAATTTCTAAGAGTTTTAATTTGTGAAATCCTAGTATTAGATGCTACTAAATGGTGTGATTCAATCTGATGTGTGATTTAAAAGTGTAGTGAACCAATTAGCTCATATTTTGAATGGAGTCTGATATGATAACAAAGTTAAATAAATTGTTGGTTGATTAGATTTGCATTTTTGTCCCACCTTCGAATGAAAGGTACATTGAGTATAGCTTAGTAGTAATTATGTTATCAATTAAAGAATTAAAATCATGATTTCATGAAGGTGATAATTAAGTAGGAGGTACGAAACCTATGTATGTGTATATATACTTGTTAAATTTTTAGTTGATCTATTGTATTCTGTGTGTAATGAAAGCTCTTATCACGTTTAAATTGAGAATTTCTAAGTTTATATTAAGTGAAACCTTTGTATATGCTTAATGCTTGTTATGATCTTGAGGTGATTGCTCATATGATATGTACATAGAATATACCTATCATGTCTAATTTGAAAGTCACTAAAACTAGTACTTTAGTAAAATGGATGAAAATGAGAAAATTTCATATTGTGTATTTGTAATATGAAATGTGTTTAAAAAATGAATAGAACCAAAATAGATCATGTCCGATTGGTGTCTATCATGTTAATAAGGTCTTATAATCTATTGATGTCTAAGCTATGTTTTGGCGTATCTTTGAATAGGATGAATATAGCCTAGCTTATTTTCTTAAAACTTAGCCATGATAAATTTTATTTAAGTTACAAGAAACTGACCAGAACACCTATTTACCCTTTTTGTTCAAACCTTACGGTGTAATTGGATCAAATTACTCTTCTATGAATAAATGACCATAATCCTTTTGAACTTTGTTGCAAGACAATCCTCGTATGTCGCTCAAATGTTTGCTTATTGGCTAGGTTATAGTTGATATGATGTACAAAAGGTTGCTTGTTAGTCATGCGAAATCTAGTTGAGGAAAATTAAAAATTGATCCTTGTTCCTCTATGTGCTTTGAATAACGTCAATCTTTTTGGAAGGTCGAATAAAAGACTTGAATGTGTAAATCTAGCTTTCTTGGTTGAAAATATTGAAGCTTGACCAAATTTTTATAATTTGATCATTTAATTTCTGGAATGTGTTGTAAAATCCCAAATTTTGGCTAGTGACTAAATTGTAAATTTTGAAACTTTAGGGGATTAAAGTATAAACCTTGGAAAAGTTTGGGGACTAAAGTGTAAATTTATCCAACAAGTAATTTTATTCAGTAGAAGAGTGAATCGGATCGAAATAAGTACCTTGATATCGGTTTTAAGAATTAAGATGTAGAAAAAGGTACCGAATTTGGATCGAATGAAATTATTAACCGTGCTTAGGCTAAGGAAATACAAAGATGGGTGACCTTTGGGAAGGTCCCATAAAAGTGTTTCAGATCGATATTTTGGACTCAGTAAAAGTAGAAAATATTCTTATGGTTTTAAAATAAAGGATTTCTACGAGAAACCTTATGTTATGGAGATTTTCAATAATTATCGAAATAATAGACTGAGTTAAGAAATTTCAGTCTAAGTCTTTATGAAAGGGCAATTTTTAAGGTTTAAAAGTATCATGTGATAGATAGTGAGTTGTATTGGGTACTTTCAAAGTTGGTAAAAATCTGAGGAAAATTGAAATGGGAATTGAAATTCAGTGACCAAAATGAAAATTTTGAAAGTTTTATTGTCAAACTATAAACTTTGGGAAAGTTTAGGGACCAAAGTGTAATTTCCAAAAGTTATGTAAGTTAACCCCGTAAATGAATATTTCACCCCCAAGAGTGACCTTTCCGTGTTACTCAATTTTTTCGCACGGAGCTTGTATTTTTGGCTATAAAGCGATAAAGTTTGGAAGAATATTTGAAAAATCAGATCGAATCGAATATCAAGGATATTTTGAAGGATGATAAGCCAAGGTTGATTATGTCATTTTATATGTCTAAGATATTTTTTTGTGTTGGAAGAATATGAATCCTAGGATTTAAGTTGATTTTCAATGTTAAACATGAGTCGTTTGATGAAAAATGGCAAGATCATAATTTTGAAAAATTACAAGGGTAAAGTTGGTAACTACCAACTTACTGGTTTATTTTTGATCATTGGATAAATAAATTGATATGTGGTCGGTTGAGAAGGAACTAAGTTAGTTAGATTTTAATGGAATGACAATTTTCAAGACTTGTTGTAAATAAAGACTAGTTGGAGGGAAAATTGGACATTTGCCACGGATTGCATTTTTGAAATATTTTGAAACTTTAAGGGAAATTTTGAAAGGCCAATTACACATGGATTTGATCTTGGCCATTGAGTTTTGATGAGATTAAATCTTGGCCATTCGATAAAAAGGGCATTTTAGTAATTTCACTATTTAAATGAATTTAAAATTCTTTTATACTTTACAAGTGGCTTAATTGGATGAAATAACAAAGATGAAGACAATTCTTCATCCCAAAAGTTCGAAATTTGAGAGGGGAGAAGAGAGAAAAATTTTCTAAGTTCGATTCAAGCCCCGAAACTCAATTTTCAGGTAATCTTTCAAACTACAAAGTTGTTCTACTCATCAAGCTCCATCTTTTGGTGTAAATAATTTCTGGAAAACATGCATGATTGATGAGAATAAATTAGGGTTTATGGACTCAATTGGGGGTTTTGAGATTTTATGATTCCATGTTGAAATTCAAGTTGAAATCAAGCTTTTGTGATGTTAAAATCATGTTATTGAGTTGGGATTTAAACTCTACATGCTTTGATTATTATGAAGATGATTAGGGTTTATAGATTCAAGTTTGATTTAGGGTTTGTGATGTTGGATAAATGATCTAGTAAGCTTGATTTGTTGTTTGGAAGCAAAACCCTAATTTAAATGTTTAGGGACCAATTCAACAAGTTTAAAAGTTGAAGGACTAAATCTAAATTTTTATGGAATTGGTGTGTATTTATGTTATTAGGGATGTTGAAGATATGAAATTGAAGTTAGAATGCAAAACCGATGTTAAATCGAATTAGTGACCATTTTGACAAATTGTCAAAGTTAAATGACCAATTCGAAAATGAGGTTTTAGAGAAGGATTAAATCTGATTTTTAGTTATAATGATGGAATTAAGATAGTAATGTTGATTAGAGGACTAAATTGCAAAGTTAAGAAGCTAGAATCCTTATCTTTGAATTTTAGTGGCTATTTCGGTTATGAAGGAAAATTAAGGAGAATTATTGTGAATAATTATTCGATGAAGAAGGTTATAAAATGGTGGTTTAAAGCAAGTAATTGGACTAAATTGAAAAGTAGAGAAGTAAGGAGAACTTAGTATAAAGTTTAAGTTGTTTATGGAAGTTGTGTAGAAAAACTGGTTTATTGCAGTAACTTTGAAAATTCACCATAAATTCTACAAAAATGGTTTGAAGGTGAATTTTATACCGATATAAATATCTGTTCGTCTAGTTTCGCCTCCAACAAACGAAAACTAATTTCGAGTTCCAAGTCAAAAGATAGGAATTTTTAAGTGACAAAAGGTCAAAAAACAATATGTAGTCTGTTCCGAAATTAGCACTGGAATTTGACTTTGAAAATTCGCCATAAATTTTACAAGTTGAATATGGGATATTAATTTATATGAGTGAAAAGCTTATTGAATCTAGTTTCTTTCAGAATGAACGGAGTTGAATTCTGAGTTGTATATTAATTTATAGAAATATTTTATAGAACAAACTGCCAGGAAATGAGAATTGATACACTTTGTATCTAAGGACCATAATGAGTTTTTGAACAATACAAGGAAGAAAGGAAAAACTTTGGAAATTTTGCATATTCGAATGACTAGATTCGAATCTAACGAATGTTATTCGTATTTATATGATCAATGAAGTTCGATTTGGATCAAAAGAAGGGTCAAGGTATTATGAAGGAAAGGATCGAGTAGAGCTTAGTTAGGCAAGCTAATAAATGGTCCCAGGTGAGTGCATTTTTATTTATTATTGCTATGAGATAGACTTGTGATAAGTCAATCTCGAAGGTTAAAGGTAAAGGATTTAAATTATCTGAAATGTTTGAATGGTTTATAATTGATTTAGGGTATGAACTGCCCAATGCAAATTTCTATATGTGAAAGTGATTTATTATGATTTATTGATATTATTGATAAAAATGAAAGTTCATATTATTGAAATGTTGAATGCCCATTGTATGTCTATTGAGAGTCTTGGTATATTGGCATGCCAAAGAGTTAGAGTATATTGGTTTAATACTGCTACTAAGCAGGTGATACATTTAATACTGCTACGACAGGCGAGACGGTGAGTTGTGTTTTACAACTATAATCCAGTAAAGGTTATTAATGCCGTTAAGTTACGGTAGTATTTCTAGTGATACACTAGCATTGATCTACTGATCCAAACACAACTGAATAGTTATTGCGGGCACATGTGCATTACTCATCATTAAACTCACATACCATGCATTCTCAATTACATACCTTGGGCTATGAAATGAATAAAAAGTAACAAGTACAAGTGATCTAAAGTAAAGTGAAAAGTGATATGATTCAAATGAAAATAAGTGATTTACTGGATATTTGATTTGACGTGACATTACCTTATATATGTATATGAGATGTTGATTTTTACAGGTTACATGACAGATGAACGACCTCGATAAGTCATTCTATATGATTATAAATTCTTATATGTTATATTTTGTATTTTATTATGCAATTTTTATTAAAATTAAAGTGCTTTACTTTGATTTATAAGTTTTGCCTCACTAAGTTCGTACTTAGCGTGTGTTTGTTTCACACGTAGATTAAGATGGAGTATTTGGATAGGAGTGGAGCATGCTGATCAAGCTTCAATCTGCAAAACATCAGTAATATATTCTAGCTTATGATAATCTCTAGTGGGCATGTAATTATTTAATTGCTAGTAGAGTATGATGCATTAAATTAGACTACATGATAGATAAGTAATCAGTTTTGATGATGAATTGTATATGGATAAAGCAAAATAAGGCTTTAGCATTGTAACAGAATAAAACTAGGGTAGAAAGGATAATTATTTTGCTAATAAGAATAATCGGTAATCGCGTAAAGATTTTAAAGTCAAGAAAAGGCCTAGATAGCAAACCTGGATTTCACCCTAAATTGCACCATTGTTTTTAATAATTGCCAAATGTATTTTAAAATAATTAGTTTAGGGTTGCAACTAGCTAACTGCTCATAGGTTGTGTTTTCAAGAAAACCGAGAAAGGGTTAGATTTACAAACTAAAATTTGTAAATATTTGTACAAATAAATTTATAAGTCAAGATTTCTTTAAACGACTCTGTAACATCTTTAATGTATATTCGATTTACAAGTATACGTTATGGGTGTTACATTTAATGGTATCAGAGCTAAGATTTAGCCGGTTCTAGATGCTAAATCGAGTATGATATGATTTTTATTAGTAAATACATGCTCCTAGGATGTCATAGTACTGATATACTGATTGTATGACTTGATGCTGCTCCTCATTAGTATAAGGTGAAATGAAACGATAATGGATTTCGTCACTTGACGAATCTTAGAGGTTAAGAAAGGACCCATAGAGGATATGATACAGTAATTATAAGATACTCGGATACGAATGAGTAAAAAGATGAAGTATCTTTACTTTAGAAATATATATGTTTGAAGATAACAATACCACTAGATGCCGTAGATGTAATCTGGAGATATACTCAAAATAAATTAAAGATTGAAGTTATGGTTAAAATAACTCAGTGGTATCTTATTATAAGATGTTTGTACTGTCAGTACATAAGGGAGAGTTGGAAAGTTAAGTAATGATACTACTGAGATGATTAGAAAAGAAACTAAGAAAGAAATTGATCTGTAAAGAGATTATATTTGAAGCTCAAAAAGAAGATGTTAGGTATGAATCAGTTAGAGGTTTTAACTTCCGACATCTGTATATAATAAAGCATTGACTGTGAAAAAGTTTAAGTTTTGGGAACCTTAAAGGTTATGATGAAAGAGGATTTATAACTACTTATTTGAAGATGAAAAATGAAAAAACTTCTATAGAAGATTTGAGATGTATTAATATTGAAAAGTTAGAAGAAGTAATATTGATACAGAGGAGGAAGTTTGGAAAACTTCTTAGAAAAGTGATAAAGAATTGGATATGGTGAATTGTTCATAAGGAAATTATTTCACTGATTTCTGAACATTGACAAGATACTCACATTATTTATGAGGAATAGTGTGAGATCAGTGGGTTAAGCCAATATGCCAAGGGCATATTAATGGATCTTATCTTTAGAAATGAGCAAAAGTCTATAGTATATGTACTTATGTTTTGGGGCATTGACTGAATTATTTACATGTCAACACTCCTAAATAAATTGAGATGCAATTAGATTTGATACATGAAGAGGAGTTAGTAGAAATATCGGTTTATGGAATTAAAGAATTAAGGAATAAGAAATTTCATTAACTGAAGTTTTTAGGAAAAATAACAAGGTCGAAGAAGCCACTTGGGAGGCAGAGAAGAAAATAAGGAAGTAATATCCGCAAATGTTTGGAACAGGTACACATTGAAAATTTAAGGACGAATTTTCTTAAAGGGGAAGAATTGTAATATCCCAAATTTTGGCTAGTGACTAAATTGTAAATTTTGAAAGTTTAGGGGATTAAAGTATAAACCTTGGAAAAGTTTAGGGACTAAAGTGTAAATTTCCCCAACAAGTAATTTTATTCAATAGAAGAGTGAATCAGATCGAAATAAGTACCTTGATATCGGTTTTAAGAATTCAGATGCAGAAAAAGGTACCGAATTTGGATCGAATGAAATTGTTAAGCGTGCTCAGGCGAAGGAAATACAAAGATGGCTGACCTTTGGGAAGGTCCCATGAAAGTGTTTCTCATCGATATTTTGGACTCAATAAAAGTATAAAATATTCATATGGATTTCAAATAAAGGATTTATACGAGAAACCTTATGTTATGAAGATTTTCAATAATTATCGGAATAATAGACTGAGTTAAGAAATTTAAGTCTAAGTCTTTATGAAAGGAAATTTTTAAGGTTTAAAAGTATCAAGTGATAGATAGTGAGTTGTATTGGGTACTTTCAAAGTTGGTAAAAATCTGAGGAAAATTGAAATGGGAATTGAAGTTCAGTGACCAAAATGAAAATTTTGAAAGTTTTGTTGCCGAAGTATAAACTTTGGGAAAGTTCAGGACCAAAGTATAATTTCCAAAAGTTATGTAAGTTAACCCCATAAATGAATAGTTTACCCCCAAGAGTGACCTTTCCGTGTTACTCGAATTTTTCGTACAAAGCTTGTATTTTTGGCTATAAAGCGATAAAGTTTGGAAGAATATTCAGATAATCAGATCGAATCGAATATCTAGGATATTTTGAAGGATGATAAGACAAGGTTGATTATGTCATTTTATATGTCTAAGATATTTTATTTGTGTTGGAAGAATATGAATCCTTGGATTTAAGTTGATTTTCCATGTTAAACATGAGCCGTTGGATGAAAAATGGCAAGATCGTAATTTTGAAAAATTACAAGGGTAAAGTTGGTAACTACAAACTTATTGGTTTATTTTTGAGCATTGGATAAATAAATTGACATGTGGCCGGTTTAGAAGGAACTAAGTTAGTTAGATTTTAATGGAATGTCAATTTTCAAGACTTGTTGTAAATAAAGACTAGTTGGAGGGAAAATTGGACATTTGCCATGGATGGCGTTTTTGAAATATTTTGAAACTTTAAGGGAAATTTTGGAAGGCCAATTACACATGGATTTGATCTTGGCCATTGAGTTTTGATGAGATTAAATCTTGGCCATTCGATAAAAAGGGCATTTTAGTAATTTCACTATTTAAATGAATTTAAAATTCATTTATACTATACAAGTGGCTTAATTGGATGAAATAACAAAGATGAAGACAATTATTTATCCAAAAAATTCGAAATTTGAGAGGGGAGAAGAGAGAAAAATTTTCTAAGTTTGATTCAAGCCCCGAAACTCGATTTTTCGGTAATCTTTCGAACTACAAAGTTGTTCTACTCATCAAGATCTATCTTTTGGTGTAAATAATTTGTGGAAAACATGATTGATTGATAAGAATTTTGTATGAGAATAAATTAGGGTTTATGGACTCAATTGAGGGTTTTGAGATTTTATGATTCCATGTTGAAATTCAAGTTGAAATCAAGCTTTTGTAATGTTAAAATCATGTTATTGAGTTGAGATTTAAACTCTACATGTTTTTATTATTATGAATATGATTAGGGTTTATGGATTCAAGTTTGATTTAGGGTTTTTGATGTTGGATAAATGATCTAGTAAGCTTGATTTGTTGTTTGGAAGCAAAACCCTAATTTAAATGTTTAGGGACCAATTCAGCAAGTTTAAAAGTTGAATGACTAAATCTGAATTTTTATGGAATTGGTGTGTGTTTATGTTATTAGGGATGTTGAAGATATGAAATTGAAGTTAGAATGCAAAACCGATGTTAAATCGAGTTAGTGACCATTTTGACAAATTGTCAAAGTTAAGTGACTAATTCGGAAATGAGGTTTTAGAGAAGGAATAAATCTGATTTTTAGTTATAATGATGGAATTAAGATAGTAATGTTGGTTTGAGGACTAAATTGCAAAGTTAAGAAGCTAGAATCCTTATCTTTGTATTTTACTGGCTATTTTGGTTGTGAAGGAAAATGAAGGAGAATTATTGTGAATAATTATTTGATGAAGAAGGTTATAAGATGGTGGTTTAAAGCAAGTAATTGGACTAAATTGAAAAGTAGAGAAGTAAGGAGAAGTTTGTATAAAAGTTGAAGTTGTGTAGAACAACTGGTTTATGGCAGTAACTTTGAAAATTCACCATAAATTCTAAAAAAATGGTTAGAAGGTGAATTTTATACCAATATAAATATTTTTTCATCTAGTTTCACCTCCAACAAACGGAAACAGATTTCGAGTTTTGAGTGAAAATATATGAATTTTTAAGCGACAAAAGGTCAGAAAAACAGTATGCAGTCTGTTCTAAAATTAGCATTGGAAATTAACTTTGAAAATTTGCCATAAATCGTACATGTTGAATATGGGATATTAATTTATATGGGTGAAAAGCTAATTGAATCTAGTTTCTTTTAGAAGAAACGGAGTCGAATTCCAAGTTGTAGATTATTTTATAGAAACATTTCTTTGGAGGTACTGCAAACTGCCAGGAAATGAGAATTGATACACTTTGTATCTAAGGACCATAATGAGTTTTTGAACAATATAAGGAAGAAAGGAAAAACTTTGGAAATTTTGTATATTCGAATGATAAGATTCGATATCATGTTTAAAGTATTGTTAGATTTGAATCTAACGAATGTTATTCATACTTATATGATTAATGAAGTTTGATTTGGATCAAAAGAAGGGTCGAGGTATTATGAAGGAAAGGATCGAGTAGAACTTAGTGAGGCAAGCTAATAAATGGCCCAGGTGAATGCATTTTTATTTATTTATTGTTATTGCTATGAGATAGACTTGTGATAAGTAAATCTCAAAGGTTAAAGATAAAGGATTTGAATTATCTGAAATGTTTGAATGGTTTATAAATGATTTAGGGTATGAACTTCCAATGCAAATTTCTATATATGAAAGTGATTTATTATGATTTATTGATATTATTGATAAAAAAGAAAGTTCATATTATTGAAATGTTGAATGCCCATTGTATGTCTATTGAGAGTCTTGGTATATTGGCATGCCAAAGAGTTAGAGTATATTGGTTTAATACTGCTACTAAGAAGGTGATACATTTAATATTGCTACGGCAGGCGAGACAGTGAGTTGTGTTTTACAACTATGATCCAATGAAGGTTATTAATGCCGTTAAGTTATGGTAGTATTTCTAGTGATACACTAGCATTGATCTATTGATCCAAACACAACTGAATAGTTGTTGCGGGCACATATGCATTACTCATCATTAAACTCGCATACCATGCATTCTCAATTACATACCTTGGGCTATGAAATGAATAAAAAGTAACAAGTACAAGTGATCTAAAGTAAAGTGAAAAGTGATATGATTCAAATGCAAATAAGTGATTTACTAGATATTTGATTTGACGTGACATTGCCTTATATATGTATATAAGATGTTGATTTTTACATGTTATATGATAGAGGAACTACTTCGATAAGTCATTCTATAAGATTATAAATTCTTATATGTTACATTTAGTATTTTATTTATTATGCAATTTTTATTAAAATTAAAGTGCTTTACTTTGATTTATAAGTTTTGCCTCACTAAGTTCGTACTTAGCGTGTGTTTGTTTCAAACGTAGATTAAGATGGAGTATTTGAAGACGAGTCGAGCATGCTGATCAAGCTTCAATCTGCAAAACATCAGTAAGATATTCTAGCTTATGATAATCTCTAGTGGGCATGTAATTATTTAATTGCTAGTAGAGTATGATGCATTAAATTAGACTACATGATAGATAAGTAACCAGTTTTGATGATGAATTGTATATGGATAAAGTAAAATAAGGCGTTAGCATTGTAACAGAATAAAACTATGGTAGAAAGAATAATTACTTTGTTAATAAGAATAATCAGTAATCGTGTAAAAATTTTAAAGTCAAGAAAGGGCCTAGATAGCGAACCTAGATTTCACCCTAAATTGGACTGTTATTTTTAATAATTGCCAAATATATTTTAAAATAATTAGTTCAGGGTTGCAACTAGCTAACTGCTCATAGGTTGTGTTTTTAAGAAAACCGAGAAAGGGTTAGATTTACAAACTAAAATTTGTAAATACTTGTACAAATAAATTTATAAGTCGGGATTTCTTTAAAAGACTCCGTAACATCCTTAATGTATATTCGATTTAGAAGTATACGTTAAGGGTGTTACATGTGTTCTCAGTAATATCTTCAATTCTGGTTTTCTCTTGAACCGGGTTGAGGGTGTTACACGTGGCATGTTGATTTTCTTAGGGTGGGTTCTTGCCCCCTAATTAATAAGAGATTTGTGAGTTTTTTTCCTTTTGAACCGTGTGTTGGTGACGAGTTCTTACTTGATTTGGAAATGTCGCTACTATTTTTTGTGGGGGTTTTTTTGCATGTGTGCGTTGGTGTATCTATCTTGCCCCTTGGGCGAGGTGGTTTGGATTGCTATTGTAATACCCCCAAAACTGGTTTATTTAGAATTGGGTTCTGGCGATCAGAAACCCTACACCGAAAAGTCTAAATGTTACATTGTTATTGATCATGTGAAGTAGTTTCATCGATAATGGACCATAATTGAGTCTAATGTTTAGTAGGGGCCTCATTGGAATGTTAAAATCTAAAAATTTGCTAGGTGTATCGATACAGTAAGACCTGTATCGGTACGGTCTAATTGTTGCCTAACTAACTTACCGAACTTGAGCCAACCGTATCGATACGGTTAGAGGTGTATCAATACGAGTCCCTGTCAAAATCTGTTTTAATGACCAAATTGAAAGAATTGGGAGTTTGGGGCTAAGTCACCTCCTTGGCTGTCATCCCACGTGATGTTAATCATCTAAAATGTTAGAAAGATGACATCTTGATAATTGCTATCCAATTTTGGAAAGTAGAAATTCATAGTTTAAGCTTTCCTTTGCCTAAAGGAAAGCTTCTCACTAGCCCTTTTTGGAGGTGAGAAATGATTAAGGATTATAGTTCCTAAAATGAATAAGGAAAAGCTCTTATCTTTGTATTGCTTTCACCATAACCAAATCCCACCCTTTGTCCTGGAAATAAGCACACACCTCCATTGTTGTCTTCAACCTCTAGCTCAAGCACACCTCTCCTATTGAACCCTTTAAACTCAACCTTTCTTTGCGTCAAGAGTTTCATTGTATAGCTATCGGTTGGGTAGGTAGAAAACCTCAATCTTTTGTTGAATCCACAGATTATTGAATATCCAATTTCAAGCTATAATTCTCAAGTTAAACCATTGTTTCTCAAATTTCAATATATGAACCTATTCTGTAACTAATAGCTATTCTAAGCTTAGAAATGAATATTGATATTATTATATTAATTGTAAAAATTTCCTATTGATCTTCCTTAGCTCAAGAGTTGGAGGAAGCTAACTATCGTCTCCAACAAATGCTATGAAAAAGGGAATTACGATCTGAGAGCCATAGGAGCTTCAGAATTCAAGGTGAGTGTAGTCAGAGTCTCGAGAGTTGGCTAGGTTCCATCTCGAATCATTGATTATCACTTATTGTATTGCTAACCATGGTATTGAAGGAATTTTGCATAAAACATTATCGAAAGGCCATATTGGTAAGTATGGTAAGTATTGCATTGAATACATGTCCGAAGCATTGTTGTTATTGCCATTGAAATCATTGAATCATCGTTACATGGAGTTATTGAGTATTGAATATTGCTTATTGTTATTGAAACATTGATATATGCCTATTGCTATCGAGTTACCACTTTGAAACATTGTTATCGAATCATTGCTATTGATTTATTGGTATGAATCATTGCTATTGAACCATTGTTATTGAATCATTACTATTGATGCATAGATATTGAATCATTTATTATTGAACCTTGGGATCGAAAGTATTGGATACAATTGGCACCATAGAATTCATAAGCTCATTGGTACGGGTATAGGCTATGGCCTTTATTATGGTGCGGCGGAGGGATGTTGATGTGTATTTCTTAAATTGGTGCGGAAGAGGGAATATGACTAGACCATTATTGATATTGGTGCGGAGATAGAATTCATGTATCCATATACCGTGGAATCGATCCAAGGAAACTGTTGAGTATTGCTATTGATCATTGATAAGAAATTATGATGATTATTGATGACATGTATGTTGAGCATGATAACTATGCCATGTTGAATTCTATGCCTTTTGTTTGCATGGTTAGAATTGTTATTGAATCATGTTGGATTGCATACCAAGCTCATTCATTGTTATGGCTACCTCACCTAGACAATGAAAGTCTAATTCATTCATCTTCCACATTTCGGTTAAGAAAGAATATCAGATCGAGATCGGAGCTAATTGGAAGTTTGGCAAGTCACCACAAGCTTAAAGTAATGTGTTTTGTCCTTATGAACTCCTAGAATGGTGGCAAAGTAGTTAAACTAGTTTTTTATGAATTAGAGGCCCTAAATGGTATGTTAATGTTGGTTAAAAATGGTTAAAATGTCATAATTGGATTAAAAAGGTGACAGCTTGGTAAATGAATTTGTATTGACATGAAAGTTGGCATGTTAGTAGATTAAGTGGTCATAAACTTACTAGTAAAGTTTCATTGTAATTGGACAATGTATGGTAGACCAATTCAAATAAAAACCAGTCAAAATTTGTCATTACAAGACAGGCGTATCGATACGGGTCAAGCTATATCGATACAACCTTGCATAATTGGACTTGGTAAAATAGAGCATACTGACATGCCAAGAAGGGCGTATCGATATGGATCTTGGCAGGGAGGTCTGGGAAATAAATTGTATCGATACGATCTTAAGGTGTATCGATACGAGTCAATCTTGGTCAACGAGTATCAATACGGGCTTAGCTGTATCGATACGGGGTTAGTTAATTCTGTTAAAAGGCATTGAATATGGTTTTAAATAGTTTAAGAGTAGTCACTAAATATTGTATGGTTCAATTGGATGGACAATTATTATCAGAGTGTTATGGAAACTTATGTGAATCCTATTATTGCATTGAATTTCATTATGGTGCTGTTAATTACAGAAAGGGAACCCTAAATTATCAGATTTATAGTGTAGTCTCTAAAACTTGTAAAAGTTATAAATTGACCCTAATTAATGAATTATTGTTCCATATGGGATAAGTTGAGCTAATAGTTATATTTGGTAATGTTGGAAAGGTATAACATTTTTAAGTGTTAATCGTTATTGAAATTTTATTGCACCGATCACCGTACCGATCATCGGTAGCACACTCCGACTTGGTTCTCGACCAGGCCGGGAAGGGGGTGTTACATTTGTGGTATCAAAGCTAGAGTTTAGTCAGTTCTGGACTAAATCGAGGCTTGTCGTATTGATTATTGTATTACTTTGCCATTAAGAGTTATTTTATTGTATATTGTGACTTGCTAGCTAATTCGATCTCTTTATTTATAGATGTCTAACTCTAATCAAGCTCGAATAGATAAGCATATTGCTGACTCCTTCACGCATGGTGAGGAAGTTAGAAGGAGGGATCCTCCGATTCCGCAGAACCCTCTGGTACAAAATCTTAAGCCTGAGATGCAAGTTGTTCAAGAAGAATGCTATAGGAACATGGCTGACATGTTCAAAGTGTTAATAACCATGTTGAAGGCCGAGCAAACTCTCTCATCGCCCAATGTTTCTACTCCGAGTACCCGAGCTCCTATTGATAAGTTACCCCAATACCGGGCTTAGTTTTTTACCAGGCGAAATGATGATAACC
Organism: Hibiscus mutabilis; assembly: GCA_019671005.1. Lineage (NCBI taxonomy): Eukaryota > Viridiplantae > Streptophyta > Magnoliopsida > Malvales > Malvaceae > Hibiscus > Hibiscus mutabilis. The sequence continues at coordinate 25,383,089 of CM033745.1, read as the reverse complement.
CTGAAATTGCTGAGTATTGCCTAGACAATACTCTACGAATTCTAACTAAGCAACTAAAGTGTTATGATGAACACAAGCTTGAATGTGCTCTCTCTGTTAGCAGATGAAGCACTGTATTGGTGGGAGACTACGATTCTTACAGTCTTTGAAGAGGCTGTGAGTTGGGAGTTCTTCCTTCGTGAATTTCAAAAGAAATATATCAGTGAATACTACCTTGCTGAGAGACGCGATATCTTTCTTCACCTAAAGCAAGGAGAACGACCCGTGGAGTATTACATTCATGATTTTTGCAAATACTATTGGTACGGGGCTGGGTATATCAAGAAAGAAGAAGAAAAGTGCAAGATGTTCATCAATAGGTTAAACGATGAACTACGTCCTATATTCACGGTGTTGTGCATAACTAATTTCCAAAACCTTGTGAATAGGGTCAAAGATACTAAAAGTGGTCAAAGGACTCAAAGAACTAGTGGGTCAAACCAGTTGGAAAGGAGGTACCGAGATGAATCTTATTCTTCTAAATCTTTCAAGAAAGGGAAGCACCATGATTCAAAACAGAATGTGTATTCACAGCCTTCCCAGTATGAATATCTTGCTAAGCCACAAGCCGTGACTTCGTTCTTTCCTAGTGTCAATCCCATTGGGAGTATTGAGGGCTCTAAGCAAGAAATGAAGTTTCCAGTTTGTAACTTATGTTGTCACAAGCATCTCGAAGGGCAATGCCGTAAGACGTGTGGAGCTTGCTTCTTCTGTGGTGAGATGGGACATCTCATTCGTGATTGTCCTAAGAACACTATCAAGTCTACTTTTGTATAAGCTAATTTGTCCATTGGTTAATCTTTTTGAAATAAGGGAACAAAGCAAGGATCCTTCAGAAGGTCTGAAGGTTCATCCAAAGCATCACACAAACCTGAATCTAAAACTTCTACACGGATGTACCATATGAAAGGCAAGGGGCAAGAGAATGACCACGACATTAACTCAGGCAAAAATTCAAGGACAAATTTTTCTTAAAAGGGGAGAATTGTAATACCCCCAAACTGGTCTAGTCAGAATTGGATTCTGTCAATCGAAAACCCTACACTAAAAAGTCTAAATGTTACATTGTTATTGATCATATGAAGTAGTTTCAACGATAATGGACCATAATTGAGTCAAATGTTCAATAATGACCTTATTGGAATGTTAAAATCTAAAAATTTGTTAGACGTATCGATATAGTAAGACTTTTATCGGTACAGTCTAATTGTTGCCTAACTAACTTATCAAACTTGAGACAACTGTATCGGTACGGTTAGAGGTGTATCGATATGGGTCCCTGTCAAAATCTGTTTTAGCGACCAAATTGAAAGAATTGGGAGTTTGGAGCTGAGTCACCTCCTTGGCTGTCATCCCACGTGATATTAATCATATAAAATTTTAGAAAGATGACATCTTGATAATTGGTATCCAATTTTGGGAAATGGAAATTCATAGTTTAAGTTTTCCTTTGCCTAAGGGAAAGCTTCTCATTGGCCCTTTTGGGAGGTGGGAAATGATTAAGGATTATAGTTCCTAAAATGAATAAGGAAAAGCTTTTATCTTTGTATTGCTTTCACCGTAACCAAATCCCACCCTTTGTCCTGGAATTAAGCACACACCTCCATTGTTGTCTTCAACCTCTAGCTCAAGCACACACATCTCCTATTGAACCCTTTAAACTCAAGATTTCTTTGCTTCAAGAGTTTTATTGTATAGCTATCGGTTGGGTAAGTAGAAACCCTCAATCTATTTTTGATTCCATAAATTATTAAATGTCCAATTTCAAGCTATAATTCACAAGTTAAACCATTATTTCTCAAATTTCAATATACGAATCTATTCTATAGCTAATAGCTATTCTAAGCTTAGAAATGAATATTGATATTATTATATTAATTGTAAAAATTTCCTATTGATCTTCCTTAGCTCAAGAGTTGGAGGAAGCTAACTATCGTCTCCAACAAATGCTAGGAAAAAGGGAATTACGATCTGAGAGCCATAGGAGCTTCAGAATTCAAGGTGAGTGTAGTCGGAGTCTCGAGAGTTGGCTAGGTGCCATCTCGAATCATTGATTATCACTTATTGTATTGCTAACCATGGTATTGAAGGAATTTTGCATAAAACATTATCGAAAGGTCATATTGGTAAATATGGGTAAGTATTGCATTGAATACATGTCCGGAGCATTGTTGTTATTGCCATTGAAATCATTGAATCATTGTTACATGAAGTTACTGAGTATTAGTTATTGAATATTGCTTATTTCTATTGAAACACTGATATATGCCTATTGCTATCGAGTTACCGCATTGAAACATTGTTATCGAATTATTGCTATTGATTTATTGGTATGAATCATTGGTATTGAACCATTGTTAGTGAATCATTGTTATTGATACATTGATATTGATTCATTGATTATTGAACCTTGGGATTGAAAGTATTGGATACAATTGGCATGCCATAGAATTCATGAGCTCATTGGTACGGGTTAGGCTACTACCTTTATTGTGGTACGACGGATGGATTTTGTGTGTTTCGGTCAAATTGGTGCGACTGAGTGAATATGACTAGACTATTATTAAAATTGGTACGGTGGTGGAATTCTTGTATCCATATACCGTGAAATCGATCCAAGGAAACCATTGAGTTTTGCTATTGATCATTGATATGAAATTATTGATATGCTATTGATTATTGTTGTTATGATGATTATGGATGCCATGTTACATGTTTTGCATGATGACTATGCCATGTTGAATCATATGCCTTTTGTTAGCATGATTAGACTTGTTATTGAAGCATGTTGGAATGCATACCATGCTCATTCATTGTTATGGCTACCTCACCTAGACTATGTAAGTCTAATGCATTCAACTTCCATATTTTAGGCTAAGAAAGTATATAGGATCAAGATCGAAGCTAGTTGGAAGTTCGGCAAGTCACCACAAGCTTAAAGTAATGTGTTTTCTCCTTATGAACTCCTAGAATGGTGGCAAAGTACTTAAACTAGTTGATTATGGTCATTTTGGTATGTGTATATTGGCTATGTTTTGTATTGGCTTTAGAGGGCCTAAATGGTATGTTAATGTTTGTTAAAAATGGTTAAAATGTCATAATTGGCTTAAAAAGGTGAAAGCTTGGTAAAAGAATTCGTATTGAATTGAAAGTTGGCATGATAGTAGATTAAGTGGTCATAAACTTGCTGGTAAAGTTTCATTGTAATTGGACAATGTATGGTAGATCAATTCCAATAAAAACCAGTCAAAATCTGTCATTACAGGACAAACGCATCGATATGGGTCAAGCTGTATCGATACAGCCTTGCATAATTGGACTTGGTAAAATAGAGCATACCGATACGCCAAGAAGGGCGTATCAATACAGATCTTGGTAGGGAGGTTTGGGAAATAAATTGTATTGATACGGCCTTAGGGTTTATCGATACGGGTTAATCTTGGTCAACGAGTATTGATACTAGCTTAGCTGAATAGATACGGGGTTAGTTAATTATGTTAAAAGGCATTGAACATGGTTTTAAATAGTTTACAGAATGGTCACTAAATATTTTATGGTTCAATTGGATAGGCAATTATTATCAGAATGTCATGAATACTTATGAGAATCCTGTTATTGCATTGAATTTCATTATGGTGTTGTTAATTACAAAAAAGGATCCCTAAATTTTTAGATTTACAGTATAGTCCCTAAAACTTGTAAAAGATATAAATTGGTCCTAATTAATGAATTATTGTTCTATATGGGATAAATTGAGCTAATAGTTATATTTGGTAATGTTGGAAAGGTATAACATTGTTAAGTGCTAATCGTATTGAAATTTTATCGCACCGATCACCGCACCGATCATCGGTAGCACACTCTGACCCGGTTCTCGACCAGGCCGAGAAGGGGTGTTACAACTATTGTATTAATATGTATTTTCCACGTATTGGTTTACAAGTAACATAACTACATATTTATGAGCCATACATCTGGGAGCCGCTGGATGTTTGTATTATTTTGATTCGCACGTTGCCCGTGTTATGTACAAATAGTTGGCTTCTTGTAGGAGTTTATTTTGCTTTGTTCCGTATGGAACGACATCGCCCTCTCGAAATAGGTTGTCTTTTGTTATTGTTAGAGGTCTTTTACTTCTAGGTAATAAAATATTGTATTTTTAATGTTTGTTATTTTTAACTTTGTAGTAGATCTACTCAAATGGTCGCAAGAAAAATTTTGTTGTGTGTACTTACTTCCAATATTAAAGGTTTGTAACACGCATAAGTGGCGAACTATCTTTTGCGATATGCTCATGTTTTCTTTAGGGTAAAGGGAATTTGCTTCGTTTAAGAGTCTTGCGTACCATGTAGCATATTGCGAATTAGGGGGGGTCATGCCCCCTGCTCGAGATAGTGGCTGAGGTTGCTGTTTCTACTATTGTATAATTTCAAGATCATGATAAACCTATGGTAAGATTGCTTATTTACCGCATGATGATATGCGAAGTCAATAGGCCTTACTAAATATAAAGTAAGTGGAATTGTTTTAGTCAAATGATAAAACTTTGTGTTAATAGCATAATTATTTTAGTATTTTCATTGGATCTGGATAAGGGAGATTTTGATTTCTTTAGTTGTGACATCAATTATATAGGCGAAAAATGTTAATGTTATGGTTTCCTTTTAGTTCACGATGTTTAGCTTTGTATTTTGGTAGCTATTTGATGTCGAAAAGAGAGTTTTTCCCTTCTTGTGGGAATGGTTTTGTGAAAGTATTTCTAGTATTTGGCTTGCGATGCTCTTATGGGGTTTGCGCTCTCTTTTGTATGGGTTTTCTGGTTGCCGTTGTACTTGGCTGCTATCGTATTATTTGTAGTCTTTGGTTGTATTGGCCATTTAGCATAATTCATTTTAGTATGCCTTGTTATTTCGTTAGTTGCATTATTTTCTGGCTATAATTACGCTTTTTAATATTCGTGTAGTATGTTTTATGTATGTTAGCTTTATTGTTACTTAGAAAAATCGAGGTAGATCATGATGAAAATAGTCAATTTTGATTGGGTTTGGTAGGTGTATGGGACTATTCATACATTTATTAATTAGAAGTTTGGGGGTTTGTGTATTTTAGGCTATTTTTTAAGATTTGCAGATATGGAAATTGAATGCTTATCTAGCAGCCATTCATATTGGAATTTGGAAAGTCAAAGGTTTGTGTTTTTATCCTTTGCTATAAATAGGACTCTCTTAGGGTTGTGTTTTCACAAGTTGATTTGTAAGTGGTTTACTCTCTCTTTTGTGGTGTTTGTGTCGTATGCCTTTGGTCGTGTGATCTTTAGGGGAGGGAAAGAGGACAAACATGTTTATTGTGTTGAACGGTATGATCTGGGCAGGGCTATTCAATGTCTGTGTTATTTGTATTGATGGACAATAGGATTCGGAAGGCTATGAGGGGCCATTTTTAGAGATGAACATCGACATACAGATTACTTGGAAAACCTTTCTCTCATTTTCTAAATACTATTGTTTGTTTATTGCCGCCAATTGCCTGTCAGTTGTTGGGGAGTTTGTTGGATTTGAAATAATAAAGAGAACATGTGTTTGTCTCTTTCCATCTCATGTATTCAATATCTATCATTTTCGTGTGCTCTGCCAACTTCTTTAGAGAAACTACTTTTATGTCAACAGTGGGACTTACTGCCGACCTCTAGCCTTCCCTAAACTAAGTTTGCCCAAAATAATCTATAAATAGTTATCCCATTGTTTGGTTGTTTGATCACAATGTTCGTTTATTGTATTTATATGAGAAAGCTCATTTCTATCAGTATTTGTAATGTCGTGATCATTTGGTTTCACTAAATTATTCGTGTATTGTATTAATTTTAATGGTTAGACTGTCTGTTTATTTTGTATGATCATGTATGACGCTTTTACTCCCCTTTTGTTTTTGCTACCGCTATTACTTTCTTGCGGTATTGTATGCGAGTGCTTTTTCCTGTGAGTCGCATATCTCTTAATGGAAACCCTGCGTTGTGCCTTAGTTTGAGGATGCTGCGTTGTTTTGGGCGACTACAGTAGGGGTGTATAACTGTTTGTGCATTCAATTTGTTCGTAGCTCATCATAGTCCAACCTAACTTGTCTAAAATTACTACTCTCCCTTTTTTGTTATGAAGTTTTTCTATTGCTGGCTCTGCTCACCCATCAACCTGATCCGTGCTAGCTCGGAGATCTGAGTGCTACTATTAGCGTCCCCATAATATCATGTTTAATAGTAATGCCACTGAACTGGTAAAAACAAGAATCTTGCTATTCTTGCGTTCTTTTGGATTCCGGTATATATGAAGAGCTTTGATATTGGTTGAAGTGATCAGGGTTATGGATAGTTGGGTGAGATAAGATAGGTGTTTATCACTGTGAAAAGTGGGATAGATATGTTTATTTGTTTATTCATTTTTAAATTAGTTTTTCGTTCTTAATATTTATTGGTTCTTTGTGTTGATTCAGACAATTCAAAGTAGGCTGGGATGGAAGAGGAAGTTTTTTATTGGCGATGATAGGCGCGTGCGTGAAACACCCCCTTCCTGGCCTGATTGAGAATCAGGTCAGAACGTGTTACCGTTGAACGATACGATGATCGGTGCTATAAAATTTCAATCAATGACTAACATTTAATCGATATTATACTTTTACAAGTTTTAGGGACTAAACTATAAATCTGATAATTTAGGTGGTCCTTTTCTGTAATTAACAATAACAAAATGAAATTCAATGCAATAATAGTGAGCCTGTAAAATTTCATGCTAATAAGAGTTCATTAGCCCTACCAATTAGACTTATAAGATTTCGGTGACTATATTACAAAAATTTAAAACCTGTTCATTATCACTTATAACTAATTTACCTGCCATCGTATCGATACCCTGGAGACTGTATCAATATGCCATGCTTAATTCAAGGATTCCAAATTAAAAAGGAACAAGCTCGTATCGATACACATGAGATCGTATCAATACAGGTTGACCACGTTGACTTCGTATCGATACGCCCTGAACCCGTATCAATACCACTTTTTTAACCAAATTCTAGTGACCAAAGTCCGTACCGATACGCCTAAGCAGTATCAATATGCCCCCTTTTGACCAACATTGATCTAACCAAATATGCAAGGCCGTATCGATACACCACCACCTTATCGATATGCCCTGCACTGTAATGACAGATTTTAACTGGTTTTTATTCGATTTAACCATCAAACGATGTCCAAATGCAATGAAACTTTACCAGTAAGTTTATAACCATTTAATCTACTAACATGCCAACTTTCATGTCAATACGAACTCATTTACCAAGTTTTCACTTTTTAAGCCAATTATGCCATTTTTAACCAACATTAACATAACATTTAGGCCCTCTAAAGCCAATACAAAACATGGCCAATATAGATATACCAAAATGACCATAATGAACTAGTTTAACTACTTTGCCACCATTCTAGGAGTTCATAAGGACAAAACACATTACTTTAAGCTTGTGGTGACTTGCCGAACTTCCAACTAGCTCCGATCTCGATTCAGTACACTTTCTTAACCTGAAATGTGGAAGAGGAATGCATTAGACTTATATAGTCTAAATGAGGTAGCCATAAACATTGAATGAGCATGCTATGCATTCCATCATGCTTCAATAACAAGTCTAACCATGCTAACAAAAGGCATATGATTCAACATGGCATAGTCATCATGCTCAACATGTAACATGGCATCCATAATCATCATAACAACAATAATCAATAGCATATCAATAATTTCATATCAATAGCAATACTCAATGGTTTACTTGGATCAATTTCATGGTATATGGATACACGAATTCCACCTCTACACCAATTTCAATAATAGTCTACTCATATTCCCTCCGCCGCACCAATTTGACCGAAACACACAACATCCCTCTGCCGCACCACAATAAAGTTCGTAGCCTAACCCGTACAATGAGCTCATGAATTTTATGGCATGCCAATTGTATCCAATACTTGTGATCTCAAGGTTCGATAATCAATGATTCAATAGCAATGATTCAATAGCAATGATTCATAACAATAAATCAATAACAATGATCCAATAGAAATATTCATGTGTCAATATTTCAATAGCTTAGCATAGCAATGCTTCAATGCTTTCCATGGCAACAATAATGATGTTTCGGTCATGATTTCAATGCAATACTTACCCATTCTTACCTTTGTGACTTTCAATAGGGTTTTATGAAAAAACCTTCAATACAATGGTTAGCAACACAATAAGCAATAATCAATGATTCGAGATGGAACCTAGCCAACTCTCGAGACTCCGCTACACTCACCTTACTTTCGAAGCTCCTACGGCTCTCGGATGATGATCCCTTTATTCCTAGCTTGTTTTGGAGATGATGGGCTAGCTTCCTCCAATTTTTGAGCCAATAAATAGCCATGGATTGAAGCTTTTAAAGCAAATAAGGCTTGAGTTTAAGGAGTCCAATTGGAGAGGTGTGTGCTTGAGCTTGGTGGGGAAGATGACAATGGAGGTGTGTGCTTGATTTCTTCAAACAAGGGATAGGTTTGGTTACGGTGAAATCAAAACAAAAGAGAAAGCTTTTTTTATTTCCTTATTAGGGAAACTATCACCCTAATCATTTCTCACCTCACCAAAGACCAATGAGAAGCTTTCCCTTAGGCAACATAAAGCTTAAACTATTATTATCCACCTTTCTTATCCCTATCTCAACTTTTTAACAATTGATGACTAATTGTCATCTTTCATGGTCACTCTCATATGAAAGAGGTAGCAAGCAAGTAGGTGAATCATCCCTTACTTATAATTCTCTCAATTTGGTCACTAAAACAAATTTTAACAGTGACCCATATCGATACACCTATAGCTTGTATCGATACGGCTGGCTCAAGTTCGGTAAGTTAGTTAGGAAAAAATTGGACCGTACCGATACAGGTCCTACTATATCGATACGCCTAGCCAATTTTCAGAATTTAAACATTCCAATAAGGTCCCTAATGAACATTGGACTAAATTAAGGTCCATTATCGATGAACTAATCCACATAATCAATAACAATGCAACATTTAGGCTTCTCAGTGTAGGGTTTCTGATCGCTGAAACCCAATTTCGACTAGACCGATTTTCGGGGTGTTACAATTCTCTCTTTAAGAAAAATTCATTCTCAAATTTTTACCTGAGTTAGTGTTGTGGTCATTTTGTTTCCCCTTGCCTCTCATATGATACATCTATGTAGAACCTTTAGATTCAGGTTTGTGTGATGCTTTGGACGAATCTCTAGACTATCCGAAGGATCCTTTCCTTGTTCCCTTGCCTCAAAAGGATTAAGCAGGGGACGAATTGGCCGATACGGAAGTAGACTTGGTAGTGCTCTTAGGACAATCATGAATGAGATGTCACATCTCACCGCAGAAGAAACAAGCTCCCGATTTCTTACGGCATTGTCCTTCAAGATTCCTGTGACGACAAAAGTTACAAACTGGGAACTTCATTTCTTACTAAGATCCTTCAGCTCTCTCATTAAAGTTGGCACTAGGAAAGGATTGAGTTATAGCTTATGGTTTAGCAAGGTATTCATACTGGGAAGGCTGTGAATACACATTTTGTTTCGAATCATGGTGCTTCCCTTTCTTGAAAGATTCAGAAGAATAAGATTTATCTTTGTGCCTCCTTTATGACTTGTTTGACCCACTGGTCCTTTGAGTCTTTTGAGCACTTTCAGTAGCTTCGACCCTATTCACAATGTCTTGAAAATCAGTTATGCACAAGGCTGTGAACATAGGTCGTAGATCATCGTTCAACCCGTTGATGAATATCCTGCGCTTTTCTTCTTCTTTCTTAATGTATTCAGCCCCGTACCAGTAGTACTTGCAAAAATCGTGGATGTACTGATCTACGGGTCATCCTCCTTGCTTTAGGTGAAGGAAGATATCACGCCTCCCAGCAAGGTAGTATTCACTAATGTATTTCTTTCAAAATTCACGAAGGAAGAACTCCCAGCTCACAGCCTCTTCGGGGACTGTAAGAATCGTGGTCTCCCACCAATACAGTGCTTGATTTGCTAATAACAAGAGGGCACATTCGAGCTTGTTTTCGTCAGAACATTGCAATTGCTTAGTCAAAACTTGTAGAGTATTGTCTAACCAATACTCGGCAAATTTAGGGTTATCATCATTTTGCCCAGTAAAAGAGTAAGCCCGATGCTGAGACAACTTATCAATAGGAGCTCGGGTACTTAGGATAGATGGTTGAAGGGTTTTCTCAGCCTTCATCGAGGTCATAAACACTTTGAACATGTCACCATGTTCTTATAAATTTGGCTTAAGCAACTTGCACCTCGAGCTCAGGATTTCGTACCAGATGGTTCTACAGAATTGGAGGATCCCTTCTTCTAACTTTCTCACCATGTGTGGAGGAGTCAGCAATGTGCTCATCTATTCGAGCTTGATTAGAGTTAGACATCTATATATAAAGAGATCGGGTTAGCCGACAAGTCACAATATATAATAAAATAACTCTTAGGTGGCAAAGTAACACAATAATTAATACGATAAGCCTCAGTTTAGTTCAGAAGCAACTAAACTCTAGCTCTGATACCACAAATGTAACACCCCCTTCCCGGCCTGGTTGAGAACTAGGTCGGAGCGTGCTACCGTTGAACGATACGGTGATCGGTACTATAAAATTTCAATCAATGACTAACATTCAATTGATATTATACTCTTTAAACATTATCAAGTATATGCATTAGTCCAATTTATCCTGTATGGAACAATAATCCTTTAATTATGACTAATTTATAACTTTTACAAGTTTTAGGGACTAAACTGTAAATATGATAATTTAAAGGTCATTTTCTGTAAACAATACCACAATGAAATTCAATGCAATAATAGTGATCCTGTAAATTTTCATGCTAATAAGAGTTCATTAGCCCTATCAATTAGACTTATAAGATTTCAGTGACTATATTGAAAAAATTTAAAAGTTGTTCTTTATCACTTATAACTAATTTACCTGCCACCGTATCGATACCCTAGAGACTGTATCGATACGCCTTGCTTAATTCAAGGATTCCAAATTAAAAGGGAACAAGCCTATATCGATACACTTGAGACCGTATCGATACAGGTTGACCACGTTAACTTCGTATCGATACGCCCTGAACCCGTATCGATACCATTTTTGTAACCAAATTCCAGTGACCAAAGCCCATACCGATACACCTAAGCAATATCGATACGCCCCTTTTTGACCAACGTTGACCTGACCAAATATGCAAGGCTGTATCGATACACCACCACCTGTATCGATACGCCCTGCACTGTAATGACAGATTTTAACTGGTTTTTATTCGATTTAACCTATCAAACAATGTCAAAATGCAATGAAATTTTCCCAGCAATTTTATAACCATTTAAGCTACTAATATGCCAACTTTCATGTCAATACAAATTCATTTACGAAGCTTTCACCTTTTTAAGCCACTTATGCCATTTAAACCATTTTTAACCAACATTAACATACCATTTAGGCCCTCTAAAGCCAATACAAAACATGGCCAATATACACATACCAAAATGACCATAATCAACTATTTTAACTACTTTCCCACCATTGTAGGAGTTCATAAGGACAAACACATTACTTTAAGCTTGTGGTGACTTGCCGAAGTTCCAGCTAGCTTCGATCTCAATCTAGTACACTTTCTTAACCTGAAATGTGGAAGATGAATGCATTAGACTTACATAGTCTAAGTGAGGTATCCATAAACAATGAATGAGCATGGTATGCATTCCAACATGCTTCAATAAAAAGTCTAGCCATGCTAACAAAAGGCATCTGATTCAACATGGCATAGTCATCATGCTCAACATGTATCATGGCATTCATAATCATCATAACAACAATAATCAACGACATATCAATAATTTCATATCAATGATCAATACAAAAACTCAATGGTTTCCTTGGATTGATTTTACAGTATATGGATGCACGAATTCCACCTCCACACTAATTTCAATAATAGTCTAGTCATATTCCCTCTACCGCACCAATTTGACCGAAACACGCAACATCCCTCTACCGCACCACAATAAAGGCCGTAACCTAACTCATACCAATGAGCTCATGAATTCTATGGCATGCCAATTATATCCAATACTTGTGATCCCAAGGTTCGATAATCAATGATTCAATATCAATGTATCAGTAACAATGATTCAATAATAATAGTTGAATAACAATGATTCCTAACAATAAATCTATAACAATGATTCCTAACAATATTTCAATAGCTTAGCATAGCAATGCTTCAATGCTTTCCATGGCAACAATAACGATGTTTCGGACATGATTTCAATGCAATACTTACCCATTTTTACCTATGTGACTTTCAATAGGGTTTTATGCAAAAACCTTCAATACAATGGTTAGCAATACAATAAGCAATAATCAATGATTCGAGATGGCACCTAGCCAGCTCTCGAGACTCCGACTACACTCACCTTACTTTCGATGCTCCTACGGCTCTCGGATGATGATCCCTTTAATCTTAGCTTGTTTTGGAGATGATGGGCTAGCTTCCTCCAATTCTTGAGCCAATCAATAGCTATGGATTGAATCTTTTAAAGCAAATAAGGCTTGAGTTTAAGGTGACCAATTGGAGAGGTGTGTGCTTGAGCTTGGTGGGGAAGATGACAATAGAGGTGTGTGCCTGATTTCTTCAAACAAGGGATGTGTTTGGTTACGGTGAAATCAAAACAAAAGAGAGTTTTTTTATTACCTTATTAAGGAAACTATCACCCTAATCATTTCTCACCTCACCAAGGACGAATAAGAAACTTTCCCTTAGGGAAAAGAAAACTTAAACTATTATTATCCATCTTTCTTATCCCTACCTCAACTTTTTAACAATTGATGACTAATTGTCATTGTTCTTGGTCACTCTCACGTGAAGGGGTAGCAAGCAAGTAGGTGAATCATCCCCTACTTCCAATTCTCTCAATTTGGTTACTAAAATAGATTTTAACAGGGACCCGTATCGATACACCTATAGCTTGTATCGATACAGCTGGATCAAGTTCGGTAAGTTAGTTAGGAAACAGTTGGACCGTACCGATACAGGTCTTACTGTATCGGTACGCCTAGCCAATTTTCAAAATTTAAACATTCCAATAAGGTCCCTACTGAACATTGGACTCAATTAAGGTCCATTATCGATGAACTAATCAACATAATCAATAACAATGCAAAGGCTTCTCGGTGTAGCGTTTTCGACTGCCAGAACTCAATTCTGACTAGACCAGTTTCTGGGGTGTTACAATGCACCTATCCGTGTGTTTATTGATTAGAAATTTGAAGGTTGCATGATTTTGGGTCGAGGTTTTAGGATTTGGGGATTGAATGCTGATCTTAATAGTTTTCTATATTTAAATTTGAAATGTCAAGACTTTGTATTCTCATTTTTACTATAAATAGGACTCCCCTAGGTTTATATTTTAGTAAGTCAACTTTAGGTGTGTTTTACTTTTTCTTTTTTAGTCATTTTTTACAACTTTGTTTGTTCCGTTATGGGAAAATGGGAAGCAAGCATGTTTGTAGTGATGTGCGACATGCGAAAATTGTGCTTTATAGATCCTAGGGGTTGTTTGGCACTCGTGTTATTCATTTAGATAGATAATAGTATTTGGAAGCCATTTGTAGGGATGAACACCAATAGACAGAGTATTTAGGAAATGTTGCTCTCAACATTTGTCTAATGGCTACTATTTGTTGGTGTTTAGAACTACGTTGAGACGTGGCAAATGCAAGTTGTATTGTTGTACATGGGAATTTGATAGGACTTACCACTCTCTTCGCATATATAAAGCCGAGGTGGTTGCTTGTGGTGTTGACGAATGTGATGTTAAACAATTTACTCTGGATGACTTGTTAAGGCAGAGTTGAAGTGGAATTGGGGGAGATGCTTGTCATCTCTATGTACTCTGCCTGCTATATTAGAAATTCCGCTTTTATCTCAATTAGTAGGAGTTTCTACTGACTCATGATTTTCTTCGGGCCAAATTCTCTTAGAGAGAATTTTTAAGGATGTCCTTATTTCCCTTATATGTACTTTTGGTGGGATAATTCTTAATTACGATGCTCCTATTCATGTATCTGTATTCAGGAATATGATTGTATTTTTAGAGTAGATTATACAAATGGTCCTTTTTATGGGATCGTGCACTGCTTATTGAAATTATGTTTGTATCCTAGGGCTCGTATTGTACTTATTCTTTTCTCAATTTCTGATAAATAAAAACCTTTAATGCTTGCAATTTTTACAAATAAGCAAGCAGCAAACCCTTTAAGGCTTGCAATTTTTCCAAATTAGTTCGCGGGGAGACTCGCTTTACGTTGTTTCTCATGGAACGACATCAGTTTCTCAGGGCGAATTATATATTTGCATTACTACTTGGACTTGGGTGGATTCTTGCCTCTTAGGTGAGATAATTTTTTATTGCTATGTTAGCTCGTCCTCATATACTTTACTGTGCTCTTTGTTAGAGGCAGTAGATACTGAATGATTTCTTTGAATTTACAACGACTATAACCTGGATAGGTTGGCGAATATCAATTTTTAGGCATTGTGTGTACTTACTTGGGTGCAACAGACGCTTTAGATGGTCTATTCATTTTGGCGATTCGGGTTTTTTTAACTCAATATCCATTGTCCCAGGTATTCTTTTGGCACTCATTAGTCGTATAAATGCATTAAGACAACACTTTGAGAAGAGATGCATAGGGCCTGAGGACGTTCTGCATAAATTGAGAACAAGTTGGGTTAATTGCATTGATCTTTTGTTGCTTAACGAAAATAAGTCTCTACAAGAAGCATTTTTCACTCGAAGTAATTTATTCGTTTAAGGCTCACTTTGGTGATGGTTGTAAATAGAGCATGTTCTTAATGAAAATATTACGATTCTAGATCATACTTTTTGATTCTTTCGATCGAGGGCTTCTATTCAGTTTTAGTGTACTTGTGGTTGCCAACATCTAATAAGGTCCGTATCATGAGAATAATTATGTTTTCTTGTATGTTCGCATGTTTGTTTTACCCTTCGAGTGCGATAGTCTTGGTTGATATTGTTCGTATTTGCGTACTCGTTATTCTTGCATGTCAATATTGTGGTCCTATTTTGATGAGAAATATTTATTGGAGCGGTATGATGCTTGTGCTATTTTCAACTTGTGCTCTACTATTTTATGCTCTGCTCACTTATCTTGCTTCAAAAAGAGGCAATCGTTGAGCTGATTCCTCTATGCACGTGTCGACTTTGCTAATTCTTGGCAAAAGATTGAGAATGTAGTGTAAATATAAAGAAATAATACCAAGAGCAAGTCTATTACATGCAAGTATAAACGGTCAGCTAGTAATACAACAATAAGCTGAGTATCGTAACTATAGGGATTGACCAAGAATTTAAGTGTTCAATGGTTTACTTGTTAAAGGAATAAAAAATGTTATTAATTTGGATTTTAGATTTAGACAATGGATAAAACAAAAAAGTAAAAGTAAAAGTAGTTTGGCAAGAAGAAGTATTCAAATGGATGATGGGTGTTGGCAAGGGATGCCTGGATTTAGCGCTAGCCATGCCAGTGATTAATAATGTCCTGCCTTGGATTTATTGCTGAGCGATTTAAAGAGTAGTATTACCCCTGTTGATGGCAATACCCTAAGTTAACCACGATAAAACCCATATATGTCTACAGTGCAGCTTTTCTTAAATTAACTTTATTAAGTTTCAATCTATACTCCTAAGGGGTAGATTCACTTCCGAAGTAAGCTCATCTACTTGAACATCTTCTGTCAAAGTTTCTCTCCTTAGTACTTGACAACTAATCGATACCCCTTAAGTCTGTTAAGATATTAAGGCATGATAAGAAAACAATGCCAACTATCATATGACAAAGAATTGAAGGAAATGAAGTGCCAGCAGGATAGAAAATATTGGCAAGGCTTTCAAATTATTAAAAACCAAAGGTAAACTGAGCGTTAATTGAAAACATCCCACCAACTATAAAAGCATAGTTCATGGTTGGGGGTTCCATCCACAAAATATCATATCTCAACATCACCATTCAAATAAAAATTAAACTAAGAGCATAGGCAAAGAAAGAGGTTCATCGATGCAGCCCTTCAAATGCTCCAAAGCTCTCGGTCTAAAATGGTTGAACCATGTTTCCTCTAGCTTCCTTTTTCACCACGGTGCTCTCTCTTTGATCAATCTTTTCTCTTCCTTTAACTAGGCACGCGAGGAAACCCTAGATTGGATTTGAAAATTTGAAATCTAATTACACACCAAGATAGGTGTGTTATCCTCTTATCTACTTTTGAATTTTAGGGCTGATGTGTACTGGTTTTGTAATACCCCTTTTCCCATATTTGTTACCAAATACGAGTCAGAGATGTTACTAAAAAAATTAAAAACAATTTTTTTTCTAACCAAGTTAAATCGGTTGTCTGCGATGTCCTTACTCAAAATTTATATAAAATTTTATAAACATGGAAATTTTATTCCGTAAATTTCTAATTAAACTAGATTCATTCAGATTTTCAATCATATAAAAAAATGACTCAAATTCATTATACAAAAATTGAAAGAAATTCCTAGATTCACGTCACAGTGAAATTTTTCTAGAATTCTGATGCCCTGTTTTTCTGACCCTTCATCGATTAAAAATTCATAACTTTTAATATACAAATCGAAATAAGTCACCGTTTGTCTTAAAAGAAACTAGACTCAATTTCCAGTTTACACATATAAGATTCACTCTCAAATTCAACTTATGGAATTTATGCTGATTTTTCAAACCCACTGCATTTGTATGATTCCTGAACAGAATTATGTCTTTCTCCACCATAAGCATATTATTCACTAATGACTTAGTCCTCCATACTATTAGAAATGTATCAAGGCTCACCATGATCATTATCCACATCATATGAGTTATTAAGCCAATCATTCATTAGTCACAAATTATTACAAGCCATAATTAATTTATACATGCCATCTAGTATATCCAATTAAAAAGGATAGATGTCATAACCGTGATTAGAGTGATATACCTTCAAATTTAGCATATGATTCTCAGCTACTCTCTCCTTGGTACTCCTTTAAAACCTACGCGTGAACATCATCACACGCTAAGTATATACTTAGTGAGGCAATAATCTTTAATCAAGTGCAATTAACATAATATCAATATACATAAATAACAATGCATATGATCACCTTACCATTTCATATTCATTAACATAAATAGTTATGTAACAACATGTATGAATATCAAAGTGATAAGATTAGATTTTACCAATACCGTTGCCATTTCCACCCGTAAACTTTCAATGCTTACCAATACCTTTTTTCCATTTCTATCTGCAAGCTTTCAAGCTTATCTTCCTGTTTCTTTTCATTTTTGATTCTTTTCAATTTATTTAGCCCAAGGTATCAAATTAAGAGATTCTATGTACACGAGTCATCCCCCTATACTTACTTGAGTATAGTGTATTATTTGCACCGTAGTGCTTAGCACCCTAAGTGCTTCCGTATACCCAAACCTTTCATGAGTATACCATCATTGAGTATTAATAAAATTGCACCATAGTGCTTAACACCCTAAGTGTTTCCGTATACCCAAACCTTGCATGAGTATACCCTCAATGAGTATTTATAAAATTTGCACTTTACCTGAAGTGCAGAGAATCTTTATACAGCTGTTTATGACTCTATGGCTAGCCAATTATACTATCGAACCTCTATATCATACATTGGTTATTTCATCATTTAAGTCATCAATGGCAGCATATATCAATATATATATATATATATGTTGGCTGTTTATACCGGGAATAATATTTCAATTTCATCAATGTAAGAAATCATATGGTCAATGCATTTTATATTTAAATTCTTGACATATTACGATATTTCAATCATATGCCTAATGACATAAATATCATAGCAACAATAATTTAGGGTAGGCTCATCGCAAGCCATCCCAATCATGTATAAAATATCAATGTAGTATGACATGTATGCAATTGCACTCACCTGGGCCATTTATTTGTTGCCTCACTAAGTCCCATTGATCCTTTCCTTCATAGTACCTCGAACCTCCCTTGATTCGAACTTAACTTCATAAATCACATAAATAAAATATTTGTTAGATCCCAATCTAACAATATCTTAGACATATTGTCCAATATATTCATTCGAATACAAAATTTCCAAACGTCTTCATTTCTTCATTGTATTGTTCAAACTCATTATGGTCCTTAGTGACCAATTTTAACTTCCATTAACTCCTTTCAAGCTTACTAATTAACCTTAGATACAAAGTGTATCAATTCTCATTTTCTGGCAGCTTGCACTACCTTCAAAGAAATATTTGTATAAAATAATCTACAACTCGGAATTCAAATCCATTTGTTCTAGAAGAAACTAGATTCGATAAGCTTTTCACCCATATAAATTAATAATCCAAATTCAACTTATACGATTTATGGCGAATTTTCAAAGTCAATTACAGTGCTAAAATTCGGAACATACTGGTGTTTTGTTTTCTGACCTTTCGTCACTTAAAAATTCATATCTTTTGACTCGGAACTCGAAATCAGTTTTCGTTTGTTGGAAACGAAAATAGACAAACAAATATTTACATCGGTATAAAATTCACCATCTAACTATTTTTGTAGAATTTATGATGAATTTTCAAAGTTGCTGCCATAAACCAGTTTTCTACACAGCTTCCATAATTAAACTTCAAATTTTTATACTAACTTCTCCTTACTTCTCTACTTTTCAATTTAGTCCAATTGCTTTCTTTAAACCACCAACTCATCACCTTCTTCACCAAATAATTATTCAAAATAATTCTCCCTTATTTTTCATTCTTTGACTAAACAGTCACTAAAATGCAAAGATAAGGATTCAAGCTTCTTAACTTTGCAAATTAGTCCCGAATTCAACATTACTACCTTAACTCCATCATTACAACTAAAAATCAGATTTAGCCCCTATACAAAACTTCATTTTTGATTTGGTCACTTAACTTTGCCAATTTGTCAAAATAGTCACTAATTCGATTCAACATCAATTTAACATTCTAACTTCAATTTTATGTCTATAACATCATTAGTAACATAAATACACACCAAAACATAAAAATCAGTTTTGGTCCTCTAACTTTTAAACTTGCCGAATTGGTCCTTATTATTTTCTTCCTTGAATTTCATCATTTCAAGCATAGAAATAACACTACAACATCATTTCTAACAGGATTGAACCTTAAAACATGAAAGCTCAACATGTTCTTCAACCACCATAATCACCAATCTCAACTTAGAAGCATGGAAACCATATGAAAATTATACCAAATAAAAGAGAATTCAAAGGAGATCAAATCTTTGTTTCATGATTCAACTAAAAACCAACTAAATCAAGCCAAAAATTGAATTGAAAATTTTCTTACCTAGCTTGAAGGAGACTCACGGCAGACTTGGAGAAGTTGAGAGAATTCTACAACTTTTTCTTTCTTTAATTCTATGCCAAATGGCATTAAATAATCCTTATTTTAATAAAAAAATCCTTCATAGTAAAATGATCACTCTACCCTTGGGTTATGACCAATTAGGTGTAGACACCTATGCTTCTCTTTAATATTTAGTCAAAGTTATTTAAAAATGATGGGTAAAATGATCATTTTGCCATTAATGAATTCTTGTATCTTCAAAAATGCCATTTATGCACTATTTCAAATACCGCATTTTAATCGAATCTAAATCAATCAGAAACGATTTAGAACCACAATATCATGTTACTCGGGTCTTCTAAAGTCACCCTTCAAATTTTTATAACATTTCAAGATCAAATGATCATCCGAATTCTATTTAAACTTTAACTGTAATTTCCCAATAATAGAAGAATCGGATCAAACCAAAACTTTTATATTCGGTCACACTCTTAAGTGATCTGTATATTCATGACATAAAAATAATTATTGGGAAAATTAACATGCTTTTCCCTAAACTTTTCTCTTCTTTTCACTTTAGCCACCAAACTTTCAAAGTTTATATTTTAGTCACTGAACTAAAACCACCAACTTTTAATTCTTTTCATTTTGGTCACTAACTAATTAGTGGGGTATTACAATTCTTCCCCCCTAAAAATGTTCGTCCTCGAATTTTAGCACGGACTTGATTGCTTTCTTACCTCAATCTCCCATGTAGTTCACTCCATAATATGATTCTTTCATTCTCTTTTCAGTTTCCCAAATAGCTTCTTCCACTTTACAATTCTTCCAGAGAATTTTAATCCGTTGGAATTGATTTGTTCCTCAATTGCTTCATGTAAATCATTCCAAAATCTTAAAATAAACTTGGAATCTTTGTCAAACACAATGGAAAATAGGAATCCCATGTGATCTAACAATTTTCCAAATATACAATTCTGCATATTTGCTCAGAGAGTAATCCGTTCTGACTAGTAGGAAATGTGCTGATTTGGTCAGTCGATCCAAAACTACCCAGATTGAGTCTTTCCTAATCGGTGTCAATGGTAACCCAATTACAAAATCCATAATCACTTTTTCCATTTCCGTTCTGGAATAGCAATTGACTAAAGTAGACCTGATGGCATTTGATGCTCTGCTTTAACTTGCTGACAAATTAAGCATTTGGATACGAATTTCGTTATATATTTTTTTGGCCGCTAAAAATCATTTCTTCACTTCCTGATACATTTCATTTCCTCTCGGAGCATATTTAAAGGAATATAATGATTCCAAAAGAATTTCATTTTCACTTCTTCATCATTGAGAATATAAGCACGCCATTTATAGTATAAATATCTATTAAAATTCAACTCCAAATCTAAAGATTCTGCACTATCAACTTTCTTCTTTTTCTCTAAACATTTTCATCTTTTGCCTGTGATTCTTTTATTTTGTCTACCAAAGTAGACTTGATGTTCCATTCAGCAAGAAAAGCACCAACATTCATTATTGATAATTGAGCATCTGACATCCATAGGACTGAAAACATTTTTCGACTAAATGCTTCTAGAATCACATTAGTCTTTTCTGGTTGATAATCTATAATCACATCATAATCCTTAATTAGCTCTATTCATCACCTTTGCCTCAAACTCAACTCCTTTTATGTTAGAAGGTACTTTAGACTTTTATTGTCTCTGCATATATAACATTTCTCACTATATAAGTAGTGGCGCCAAATTTTTAAAGCAAAAATAATCGCAGCTAACTCCAAATCATAAGTAGAGTAATTTCTCTCATGAGTTTTAAGCTATCTGGAAGCATAAGCTACCATTTTCCCGTCTTGCATAAGTACACAACCCAAGCCATTATGCGATGCATCGCTATACACCACAAAATTCTTGCTCGGTTCTGGTTGAACTAACACCAGAGCTTCTGTCAAGATTTTCTTTAACTTTTTAAAGCTTTCTTGACATTCTTTAATCTATACAAATTATACATTTTTATATATCCAAAACAGTCCACACATACTTGTAATATACTCAAATCTGTCTATAAAACGTATATATACTTTTATATATCCAAAACAGTCCCCACATACTTGTAATATACTCAAATCTGTCCATAAAACGTATATATACTTTTATATATCCAAAACAATCCCCACATACTTGTAATATACTCAAATCTGTCCATACAATGTATATATATACTTTCTTATATCCAAAACAGTCCCACATACTTGTAATATACTCAAATCTGTCCATAAAACGTATATAGACTTTTATATATCCAAAACAGTCCACACATACTTGTAATATACTCAAATCTGTCCATAAAACGTATATATACTTTCATTTATCCAAAGCAGTCCACACATACTTGTAATATAATCAAATCTGTCCATAAAACAGTCCACACATACTTGTAATATACTCAAATCTGTCCATAAAACTTATATATACTTTTACATATCCAAAACAGTCCACACATACTTGTAATATACTCAAATCTGTCCATAAGACGTATATATATACACTATTTATCATGTAATTTATTAAATATGGCATATTTTAAACTTAAACTATTTGTCACTTAAGGTGGCAATCATAAGCATAAGTTACTTGACACCAAAGGTACATGGCATATCGTCTCATAATCACCTATTACTTAACACACAAAACAATGAACATAATGTATTATTCTCAATAATCACTTAACTTGTAAGTCATCAATCATATCTTTCGTTTCACCAAATCCATTAATTATGCAAAACAATAACATAAACATGAAGCTAAATAGTATGAAGTAAGACATTCAAATCAGGCATATACTTATAGGCATAATATTCAACAATTCATATGCAAAGGTGTATCTTACACTCAATGAAATCGTATTCAAAATTATAATCTTCTTAATCTCCCCGAAGGCATGATCCATGTTCAAGATTATAAGAATTACTTGTTATGCAAGTTACTTAAATACTTACTTGACTTAGCTATAATTTTCATGAGTTTCTTATTAACATAGCCTTGAGAATCGAATAACAGCCTAGGTACATGAATCCCCAACCAACTGTCGCCAAACAAAATGGTACTCACAGTATCGATCAATCCTTCCTACTACCGCCAGGTGACCACAAAACTTCCCTCCTACTGTCGCCAAATAAGGACCGTAGTCCACCGCAAACACGAGCTCTATGGACTCTATGGCATGCCAACTATACCTACGACAGACTCGAGACCAAGGTTTTTTAGCACATATCATCTTTATTAACATAAAGTGAGCATAGCTCCATGTCATAACATCTTATCGAAGTCTCATTACCCCATTTATAATGAGTGAATACATTCACCTCATGTGAATCTCAATATCTCATTTCTATAATTCGAATGGCATCCTTGTCGAATTCACTTTCAACATGATTCACAATATACCCTTTTTGTGTAACACCTTCCAGTCTAGTAGATAATCAGGTCAGAAAACGTTATCGAAAGACATATTCTGAAATAGGAGTCAAAAATTCATTCAAAAGTTCAAATATTCTTATTAAGGCTTAGTGAACCTAATTGTCAATTACTGACTCAATATGGGGTAAATTTTAAACTTTTACAAACTTAGGGACTAATTTGCAAATTTCATAAATTAACGATCCTAATCCAAATTCTTTATTAGCAACTTGTAATTAAACTTACCAATTATTAATCTGTGAAGTTTCGTTACTATCAAATATCATTAACCTAATCAATTAGTCCATATAGTTATTAGTGGCCAATTTGTAAACTGTCCAAATTCTGTTTTTATGCCTTTTAACATATTTAACTAACACCGTATCGATACCCTAAGGGTCGTATTGATACGATAAGCCTAATTTCATATATTCCAAATTCGAAGGACGCCAACCTCGTACAGATACATCTAAGCATATATCGATACCAGTTGACTGCATTGACCCTGTATCGATACGCTATAAGACCGTATCGATACCGTTTTACGAACCAAATTCCAGTGACCAAAATTCGTACTGATACGCCCAAATTGTATCGATACACCCTATTTGACCAATGTTGACCAGACCATTTATGCAAGGGCCATATTGATACGCCATCACCCGTATCGATACCCCTTGACCTCTAATAACAGATTTTACTGGTTTTTATTCGAATTAACCTAGCAAACATTGTCCAAATATTACCAAATTTTACCAGCAAACTAACAAACAGTAACTCTAATAGCATGTCAAATTTTTGGGCGATTTGAATCTATTTACTATGATTTTACCAATTAGGGCCTATAGGCTTATTTTAGTCCATTTAGCCATTTCCAAACATACCAGTATACTCATACCAAACCTAGTCACTATTAAGCTTACACAACCACATCAAATTAAGTTATTCCAACACATTTAAACCTTATGCCACCTTACTAGGAGTTCGGAAACAAAAGCAAACATACATATAGCTTGCAGAAGTGACTTGCAACCGAGTGATTACACGATCGGTGTTCGGAAAGCTTTAGGATCCTGAAATGCATGAGACACACATATGTTAGGCTTACATAGCCTAGTGAGGTAGTCATAATAACATAAGCAAAAACAATACATAAATGGCATGCTATGAACATGAATGGCATATTGACATACTTAATTATCATAATCGCATTCTTTTAATCACAAGGTCTCATGCTTAGGCCATTTATCATAATTGTACATAATCATAATGAAGCTTATAACATTTAAATTCCCTTGGACAACGTAACAAGTGGATATGCAGATTTCCCTTTACACTACACATATATCAGAAAATAGGTCGTAGCCACATATAATAGAAAATAGGCCGTAGCCTTGAGTCGTAGCTCCAGATAATATCCCTTACACAATCCATCCTTATCTCCCCCACATATAGGCTGTAGCCCCAGACTGTAGTCCAATCCCTTACTTATATGAGCTCAAATAACCCTATGGCATGCCAATTGTATCCAAAACTCACAAATGTCCAAGGTCATACATATTTCACCATATGACATACCTTTATGCCCGTAGGCCATAGCATATCAGAATCAGAATTGAGCCTTAGCTCCTTATAACGGACTATATCGTATACATATCACATCATAACATATTCATAACAAGTTTAGCATACCATATCATGTTTTTCTTATAACAATTTCACATGTAATATGTTTCGATTATCACATATTTGCTTATAGAACATCAACCATATCAAAACCTTACCATGCTCACCTTTAGCATCCACATGAACATTGCTCTACTTGAGCCTTTAGCAAGATATGAAAAACACAAACAAAATGCAATGGGATGGCTTCGTGCCAATCCCTTGACACGAATACACTCACCTTGACTATGATGTTCTTGGATTACAAGTCCATTGTGCCTAGCTTCCTTTGGAGATGACAAGGGAACCTTATCCACTATTTGAGCTAGCACAAAATTACGAGTTACATTAGAATTTGACCTAAAGATTCGAAAACATATTTCAAGCTTACTAAAACTTGTAGATACCATCGGATTATCAAAATTAACTTCCTAAATCATGGACTTTCCTTTGAATTTTGAAACCTAGTTTTGAAATTACACCTCAATGGGGAATAGAATCATCAAAACAATATAGGGGGTTTTACTTACTGAAGCGTAGGCTTTCAAACGGTATATCAAACTTGAACGAAGGTTGGGGATTGCACCGAGGTGCTAGCTTAGCTTAAGGTTGAAGATGGAAATGGAGGTGCTAGCTTAAAAGTTAAAGATGAAGATGACAAGGGTAAATTTGCTTTCGGAGCATTCAAAGGCAAGGGACAAAGCCTTTGTTTTTTATTTAAAAACCACACACCATCCTTAATCATTGTCCTACCAACATATAGACCAATAGGAAGCTTTCCTATCCTTGAGGGTTTGCTTAACCCAATTCAATTACTTTTCTCCCTATCATTCAATTGTCAATTGGATGACAATTAGTCATCTTTTCTAATGACTTTCACGTGAGGAAGGCTAAGCAAGGAGGTGAGTAAGCACCTTGCTTATATTTCCTCTTATTTGGGCTTCAAATAGATTTGAAATAGGGGACCCGTATCGATACGCTCATGTTGTATCGATACGCTCATGCTAAAACATGTAAGTCAATTATTGAAAGTTGGACAGTATTAATACTGGCTTGATCGTATCAATACGCCTTGCTTAAAACTTGTATTTTGGCTTGGAAATTCATACAAGAAAGACTTAAACTAATCAAATGGGATCAAGATGTGATTTCATTATAAAGGAAGGATACAAAGGTCAACTATTACAACATTTTGAACATCGAATTCAAAATTTCCGGTCATCGGAACCAAATTTTGACTATGACGGTTTTAAGGATGTGACAACTCTCCTGTTAAAAAAATTTGTCCTCGAATTTTCACACCAAGAAAAGAGGTGAGGATACTGCTTTTGCATAGTTTCTTTAGGTTCCTAGGTTTCTTATTCGACGGAATGACTTCTCCATGAACTTTCACTAAGGGTACATATTTATTATGTAGCCTCTTAACTTCTCGTACGAGGATTTGTATAGGTTCTTCCTCACACGTCAGATTAGATTGAATCTCCATGGATTCTCACTCGATCACGTGGGAATAATCTGACCGATATTATCGCAACATGGATACATGGAAGACATTGGGGATCTGACTTAACTCCTTAGAAAGAACTAATCGGTATGCAACATGTTCAACTCTTTCAATCACTTTGAATGGGCTGATGAAACGGGGGCTTAGTTTCCCCTTTTTGACAAAACGAAGGATCTTCTTCCATAGAGATACCTTGAGGGAGGCTTTCTCACCAACCTTGTACTGAATGTCTCTTCGTTTTAGATCAACATAAGCTTTTTGTCAGTCAAATGTTGTTTTGAGCCAATTACGGATAATAGTCACCCTTTCTTAAGTTTCCCAAAGTAAATTAGGGCCTAACATCTTGCCTTCACCGATTTCGGTCCAACAAAGAGGAGTTCAACATCTCCTTCCATAGAGATCTTCATACAGAGCCATTTGAGTCGAGGCTTGATAACTGTTATTGTAAGCAAATTTGACCAAGGGTAGGGATTTCTCCCACGTATCCCCAAAGTTGATAACACAAGCTCGGAGCATATCTTCCAAAATCTATTAAGGAAGAATTGGAATTGGTACAAAACATTTATGCGCACGGTTTAAATGAAGATTTAGAGTTATCTGTATAACCCTTTTGGATTGACCATCGGTTTGAGGATGGAAAGCAGTGCTTAGGTGCAGTCGAGTTCCCAAGGCCTCATGTCGAGCCCTCCAAAACCATGCTACGAACCGAGGGTCACAATCGGATATAATGGATACTGGGACTCCATGTAAATGAATGACTTCATGGATGTACAACTCTAGGAGCTTAGGAAAACTGAAATCCATTCTCACCAGAAGGAAATGAGCAGATTTGGTGAATTGGTCCACCACAATCCAAATAAAATTATTCTTCTTCGGAGTCATTGGCAACCCACTTACAAAGTCCATCGTAATACGGTCCCATTTCCACTATAGAAGCTCGATAGGCTGCAAAAGACCAGTTGACACCTTGTGTTCGGCTTTGACTCATTGGCTAGTTAAGCACCTAGCCACGAAGTTTGTAACTTCATTCTTTATACCGGACCACCAATATATCTCTATTAGGTCCTTATACATTTTAATAGCTTCTGGATGAATAGAGAAATGACTAGAATGAACTTCACTTAGGATTTGATTCTGAAGATCATCATCATCGGGCACGTAGATATAGTTTCAAAAACACAACAAGCCTTCAGAATTAATAGCAAAATCAGGATCTGGATTATCCTTGACTTTAGCAATGAGAGGTCGTAACTCCTCATCGGATTCTTGGAATGCTTTGATTCGGGATACAATGGATGACTGAACTCTCAACTTTCGTGAATAACTTGCCATGCTTCTTAAGTCGAAAGTGAGCATTCAAACATCTCGAAGAAGGATTGGGCTTTTGACTAAGAGCATCGACCATAATATTGGCTTTACCGGAATGGTAATCAATAACCAAGTCATATCCTTTCAAAAGCTCCAATGAACGGCGTTGACAAAGATTTAATTCTTTCTAAGTTAGGAGGTACTTTAGGCTATTGTGATCAGTGTACAAGTAACACTTCTCACCGTAGAGGTAATGCCGCCAAATCTTCAAAGCAAACACAACTGTAGCTAACTTTAGGTCATGGGTCGAATAGTTTAACTCGTGAGGTTTAAGTTGACGTGAAGCGTAGGCTATGACTTTTCCTTCTTGCATTAGTACACAACCTAATCCTAGGTGGGATGCATCACTGTACACAGTAAAGTTTTGACCCGACTCGGGTTGTACCAAAATAGGAGCATGAGTAAGGACTTGCTTAAGCTGATCAAAACTTATTTGCTGATCTATTGTCCATACAAAGGGGGTTTCTTTACGGAGAAGCTTCGTCAAGGGTGCAACAATCAGTGATAACCCCTTAACGAATCTACGGTAGTAGCCTATAAGGCCCAGAAAACTATGAACTTCTCCAACATTCTTCAGAGGAATCTAATCAAGGATTGCTTGAATCTTCTTTGGGTTGACCTGAATCCCTATGGAAGAGATCACACGGCCTAGGAAGGACACTTCGGATAGCCAGAATTCATATTTGCTGAATTTGGCGTACAATTCTTTCTCTCAGAGAGTCTGAAGCACAATCTGAAGATGTTCTTCATGAGTAGCAGTATCTTTCGAATAGATTAGAATGTTATCTACGAACACCACCACAAAATTATCTAGGTAAGGTTGAAACACACGGTTCATCAAATCCATAAAGGCTACAGGTGCATTCGTAAGCCCAAATGGCACTACTAAGAATTCATAGTGGCCATATCTAGTTCGGAAGACAGTCTTTGGAACATTAGACTCCTTCACTAGCATTTGATAGTACCCGAATCGAAGGTCTATCTTTGAGAAGATAGAACCATCTTTCAATTGATCAAAAAGTTCATTGATCCTAGGCAACGGGTACTTGTTCTTGATTGTCACCTTGTTCATCTGGCGATAGTCAATGCATAAGCACATCGATCAGTCTTTCTTCTTTACATACAACATCGGTGCTCCCCAAGGTGAGGAACTTGGTTAGATGAAACCCTTATCCAAAAGGTCTTGTATTTGGGCCTTTAGTTCTCTTAACTCCACCAAGGCCATTTGTAACACCCCATTCCCAGCCAGGTCGAGAACCGGGTCGGAGTATGCTACCAGTGAACTAAACCATGATCGATACGATAATTTTATACAATAAGCGATGATAATAAGCTCCACATCTAAGAATAAGTAATACAAAATTTCAATTAATCCATTGCGAGTCCATGATTATCCAATTAAGACCAAGTTATAACATTTATAAGTTTTAGGGACTTAATTGTAATTTTAAAATTTTGCGGTCCTTTTCTGAAATTAACCTTACCAAAATGAAAACCATTATTCAAACAGTGAGCGTACAAATTTTCATATTATTCTTAGTTCGTTTTCCCATTCAATTAAGCCATGGATTAATCAGTGACCATACTGTAAAAAATACAAAGCTGGGTTCTTCATCTTTTAACTGAATTAATTGTCACCGTACCGATACCCTTATGACCGTATTGGTATGCTTTAACCTAGTTCTCAAATTTAGATTCAGTTTAACAGACCCGTATCATTACGGTCGAGGGCCGTACCGGTACTGGTTGACCGCGTTGACTGTATATCAATACGTCTTGACCCGTATCGATACCATTTTTACACCCAAATTCCAGTAGCCAAAATCCATACCGATACGCCTAGGCTGTATCGATATGCCCCTTGTTGACCATCATTGACCTAACCAAATATGCAAGGCCGTATCTATATGCCATCAACTGTACTGATATGCCCTACCTTATAATGACAGATTTTTGCTGGTTTTTATTCAATTTAATCTATCAACCAAGGTCCAAATGTAATGAAATTTTACGAGTAAGTTTTAAAAAATATAAACTACTAGCATACCAAATTTCGTGTTGATCTAAATCCATTTACTATGTTTTCACCTTATAGAGCCAAATATGCACTTTTAGTCCTTTTTAAGCCAAGTGAGAAGTTCATTTTAAGCCCTATGCACTAACATCCCACAAGCACAAAATATACATATCAAAAGGACCTTATATGACTGTTCTAGGTACTTTGCCACCCTACTAGGAGTTCATAGGTTCGATATACATTACTTTAGTCTTGCTTGTGACTTGTATAACGTAACAACTTCTCCGATCTCCAACGTTGAATCTCTTAACCTGAAATGGATGAAATGCAATGCATTAGGCATACTTTTCCTAGTGAGGTAGTCAAAAATGAACATTATGTCATGGAAATGAATTACAACTCATATATTTACAATAACAATGCAATAGATCCATGGAAACAATGCAATGATCATGTTCAATAACAATAAATCCATATTTCATCAATAACCCTTGGATCGATTTCGGATAATGGATATGTGAATTCCTACGCCTTGCCAAATCAATGAATGGTCTAGTCCCTCCACCTCGCCAATATGACCAATATCACAACACATCCCTCTGCCTTGCCAAATCAATATAGGCCGTAGCCCTAGGACCATAGTCCTCCCGTACATTGAGCTCATGAATTCTATGGCATGTCAATTGTATCCAATGTCCTTCGAATCGAAGGTCCGGTGACACTATCAATAATTCATGTTCAACATCAATAGCCATGTTTAATGTTCTTATCGATAAACAATATTCCAGTGTCTATGTTAAATGATAATATCAATAATATTGGCAATGTCCAATGATCTCAATGACATCAACAATGATTGATGCTTCATTTGCAATGTTTCGATAACAATAATGATGTTGACTTCAATAATCAATGACAATGGCAATATAAATGGCTATATCAATGCTCTATATCGATGCCCCATACTTTCATGATTCAATAACAATGGCGATGATAATGACAATAACAATACTCAATAACAACAATGATACCTATGTCCGATATTCAATAGGAATAACGATGACGATGACAATGTTAAATACTCAATGAGATAACTTACCAATGCTCACCATAAAGTCCGATAAGTGATTCGATGCAATAATCCTTAACAACAGGGTCAGTAATGAAAATTCTATTAACAGTGAAGCCAGGAAAGGCACCTAGCCTAATCCTGAGACTCCGACTGCACTCACCTCAATATTTTGAAGCTTTCAAGGCTCTCGAATAGCAATCCCCTTGTTCCTAGCTTTTGTTGGTGACGTTGGATGATCTCTACCAACTTCTTGAGCTAGGTAAAAATGATAGGATTCGGTTAGATTCATTATTATGACACTAAAATCAATATAACGATATCAAAATCAATATCGAAGCTTAAAATAGCTATTAGCTAAAAAACTCCATGGATGGCCAAACCCTAGCTTGTGATTAAGCTTGATATATCCATGGAATTCAAGGGTTGTTTGGGGATTATAGCTTACCCGATCACTTGCAATGATTCGATAACAATAAATTGAAGAAAAGTCAAGCTTGAAATAAAGCTCCAATGGAGGAGCTTGCTTAGGTAGGAGATGATAGCTTGGTGAGATGCTTTATTGAGGAGTGTTTCGGGTAAGGTTTCTAATCCCTAGCTATTTGCTATTTTCCTTATGTTAATAGCAATAGGTTTCCTTCCATTGAAGGAAGCTATCCCGGTAATCCCACGTATGAGATTTATAATTAAAGAGGGGCTAATCGCAAGATTAGTCCCTCAACTCTCATTTCCTTATACTCTTGCCCCCAAACTCCCAATTTCTATAATTTAGCCACTAAAGGGTTTCTAATATATTCATTAAGGTCCTTAAATAGTAACTCGACTCAATTAGAGTCCACCACTGATACAATTGACCTTGTGGTCAGTATCAATACAATATTTGAACATTTCTGATGTAGGCTTTCTGATCACCGGAACCCAATTTCGACTAGGCCAGATTTTAGGGTGTTACACTATTCTATACAGAGTAATAAAGACCAAAGTAGTCCCAGATTGCACTTCTATCCCGAATTCCACCTCTCGAATAGGAGGGAATCTCGGAAGTTCACCAGGAAACACATCGAATAACTCTTTCACAACTAGTACCTCTTCGAGTTTTAAATCTTCTTTAAACCCCATGGCACACATAAGAGTCTTCTTAGGCTCAGGTTCAAATTTCATCAAGGTTATACTCTCCTTACCGAGTCCACAGAGATACAACTTCTTCTTAGAACAGTCCACCAAGGCTTGATGTTTAGCTAGCCAATCGAGGCCTAGAATAAGATCACATTCCCAAAAGGGTAATGCCATCAAGTCGGCTGGAAATGGGATCCCTTGCATCCTTATAGGGCAAGCTTTACAGATCAACCAAATAACCACACTATCACCTAGTGGTTAGAAACAACAATCTCGGAAGCAGCAGGTTCGGAGTCTAAGGCATACTTTTCTATCAAAGGTCCGCTTATGAAATAATGTGTAGAGCCTGGACGTGTTTCTACTACAACACGTCTATCGTTAGGCGCGAATATTTTTAGATCTAATCATATAGAAAGATTGAATCGTGTAAGCTGCAAGTCACAAATAACATATACAAATAACTCCTAGGTGGTCTAAGTACATAAGGACTCGTAACGGGCTTCAGTTTAGTGCTAGAATTGACTAAACCTAGGCTCTGATACCATAATTGTAACACATTCTTCCCGGTCTAGTAGAGAACCGGGTCGGAAAGCATTATCGAAAGACATATTCGGAAATAAGAAGCTTAATAGGAGTCAAAAATTCATTCGAAAGTTCTAATAATCTTATTTAAGGCTTAGTGAACCTAATTGTCAATTACTGACTCAATATGGGGTCAATTTTAAACTTTTACAAACTTAGGGACTAATTTGCAAATTTCGTAAATTAGCAATCCTAATCCAAATTCTTAATTACCAACTTATAATTAAACTTGTCAATTATTTATCTGTGAAGTTTTGTTACTATCAGATATCATTAACCTAATCAATTAGTCTGTATAGTTATTAGTGGCCAATTTGTAAACTGGCCAAATTCTGTTTTTATGCCTTATAACAATTTAACTAATACCTTATCAATAACCTAAGGGTCGTATCAATACGCTAAGCCTAATTTTAGATTTCCAAATTCGAAGGATGTCAACCCTGTACCGATACAGCTAAGCTCATATCGATACCAGTTGACTGCATTGACCCCGTATAGATACGCTATAAGACCGTATCGATACCATTTTTGAACCAAATTCCAGTGACCAAAACCCATACCGATACACCCAAACCGTATCGATACACCCTATTTGACCCATGTTGACCAGACCATTTATGCAAAGGCCGTATCGATACGCCATAACCCATATCGATACCCCTTGACCTGTAATGACAATTTTTTACTGGTTTTTATTCGAATTATCCTAGCAAACATTGTCAAAACATTACCAAATTTTACCAGCAAACTAATAAACAATAACTCTAATAGCAAGTCAAACTTTAGGGTGATTCGAATCTATTTACTACAATTTTACCAATTAGGGCCTATGAGCTTATTTTAGTCCATTTAGCCATTTCCAAACATACCAGTATACTTATACCATAACTAGTCACTATTAAGCTTACACAACCAAATCAAAATATGTTATTCCGACACATCTAAACCTTATGCCACCTTACTAGGAGTTCGGAAACAAAAGCAAACATACATATATCTTGCGGAAGTGACTTGCAACCGGGAGATTACATGATCGAAGTTTGGAAAGCTTTACGATCCTAAAATGCATAAGGCACACATATGTTAGGCTTACATAGCCTAGTGAGGTAGTCATAATAACCTAAGCAATAACAATACATAAATGGCATGCTATGAACATGAATGGCATATTGGCATACTTAATTATCATAATTGTATTCTTTTAATCACAAGGTCTCATGCTTAGGCCATTTATCATAATTCTATATAATCATAATGAAGCTTATAACATTTAAATTCCCTTGGAAAATGTAACAAGTGGATACACGAATTCCCCTTTACACCACACATAACAAAAAATAGGTCGTAGCCACATATAATGGAAAATAGGTCGTAGCCTTGAGCCGCAGCTCCAGATAGTATCCCTTACACAATCCATCCTTATCTCCCCACATATAGGCCGTAGCCCCAAACCGTAGTGCAATCCCTTGCTTATACGAGCTCAAATAACCCTATGGCATGCCAATTGTATCCAAAACTCACAAATGTCCAAGGTTATACATATTTCATCATATAACTTACCTTTATGCCCATAAGCTATAGCATATCAGAATCGGAATTGAGCCTTAGTTCCTTATAACAGATCCTATCATATACATATCACATCATAACATATTCATAACAAATTTAGCATATCATATCATGTTTTTCTTATAAAAATTTCACATGTAACATGTCTCGATTATCACATATTTTCTTATAGAACATCAACCATATCAAAACCATACCATGCTCACCTTTAGCATCCACACGAACGTTGCTCTACTTGAGCCTTTAGCAAGATGAAAATCACAAACCAAATGCAACGGGATGGCTTCGTGCCAATCCCTTGACACAACTACACTCACCTTGACTACGATGTTGTTGGATTACAACTCCGTTGTGCCTAGCTTCCTTTGGAGATGACAAGGGATCCTTCTCCACTATTTGAGCTAGCACAAAATTAGGAGTTATATTAGAATTTGACCTAAAGAAAATATTTCAAGCTTACCAAAACTTGTAGATACCATCAGATTATCGAAATTAACTTCCTAAATCATGGACTTTCCTTTGAACATTGAAAACCTAGTTTCAAAATTACACCTCAACGGGGAATAGAATTATCAAATCAATATAGGGGGTTTTACTTACCAAAGCGTAGGCTTTCAATTGGTATATCGAACTTGAACGAAGGTTGGAGATTGCACCGAGGTGCTAGCTTAGCATAAGGTTGAAGATGGACATGGTGGTGCTAGCTTAAAAGTTAAAGATGAAGATGACAAGGGTAAATTTGCTTTCGAAGGATTTAAAGGCAAGGGATAAAGCCCTTGTATCTGATTTAAAAAACCACACACCACCTTAATCATTGTCCCACCAACATATAGACCAATAGGAAGCTTTCCTATCCTTGAGGGTTTGCTTAACCCAATTCAATTACTTTTCTCCCTATCATTGAATTGTCAATTGGATGATAAATAGTCATCTGTTCTGATGTCTTTCACGTGGGGAAGGCCAAGCAAGGAGGTGAGTAAGCACCTTGCTTCCATTTCCTCTAATTTGGGCTTCAAACAGATTTGAAACAGGGGACCAATATCGATACGCTCATGCTAAAATAGGTATGTCAGTTATTGGCAGTTGGACCATATCGATACTGGCTTGATCGTATCGATACGCCTTGCTTAAAACTTGTATTTTGGCTTGGAACTTCATACAAGAAAGACATAAATTATTCAAATGGGATCAATATGTGATTTCATTATAATGACAGGTTACAATGGTCAACTATTACAACATTTTGCATATCGGATTCAAAATTTTCAATCATCAGAACCAAATTTTGACTAGGCTGATTTTAGGGATATGACATTTTGTACTTAAGTTATCATATATACTTGATGTTTAGCATGATCAAGTATTGAATTCCACTACACAAACAAGCATTTCCCATTCATAAAATGGCTTTTGAATTTCAACAAACATTTCATAGCATATCAATCCAAATTTAAGACATCAAATAGTAATAGCAAATTTGTTTTAAAATCAAGATTAAGCATGGAACTAAATCATATGTCATGCTTTCTGCTATTTTTCATTCCACAAAGTACTTTTCACTAAGGTACTCACCTTGTATCAAATCTTGCTTAAACATAGCATAATATAAACATTTCGAAGCAATCATAGCTAGAAAGAAGTGCTCAGATGGGTTATTAGCCCAATCTGAGGCTTAAAACTACACTCACCTTTTATCCCGAAGTTACGGGATACCTGAATCCTTAATTGTATCTTGCTACTTATCCAATTCTTTTCCTAGATTCTTCTTAGTCCTCTATTATAACAAAAGTTCAATCATGTATTAGCATAATTCCTAACAATCATTCAATTACAAAGCTATTTATTAATCAAGGATACATATATTTTTTTCACAAAACAACCCACTTATACACAATCAGTTTCTAATTTATTTGCAAAATAGTACCAACAGTTTTATTAAGGACAAAACATTCTCTAATTTATTTAGATAAGTTCAGGATAGTCTATTTCACTTGCTTACACATTTATACAATTCAAACAGTCGTCTAAAGTTCATATACATGCCAAAACAATCCTATTTTCATTGTAAAAGCAGTCTTTATTAGTAGTGTAAAACATTTCTTATGTTTTTAATGTAAAAACAGTCCCAAAACAGTATTTAAAATCTTAAAATCAACCCATCACTTTTACAAAACTGTCCCTTATTTCCAAATTTGCAAAACAGTCCAAAGTAGCCTTTATTA
The DNA here is from genome assembly GCA_019671005.1 of Hibiscus mutabilis. NCBI lineage: Eukaryota > Viridiplantae > Streptophyta > Magnoliopsida > Malvales > Malvaceae > Hibiscus > Hibiscus mutabilis. The sequence continues at coordinate 25,346,921 of CM033745.1, read as the reverse complement.
CTTCAAAAATCAATCCTCCATTTTTACAAAATTGTTCCCCTAGAAGTTTATCAACCAATTAAACTCTTAAATAATCATTTTAACCATAAGTCCATTCTTAAAAAAGTCCTATCACAATCAATTTAGATCATAACAACCCTTAAGTTTTCATTCATGAACAATTACATATTTCAAAACTATACCCAATTCAAAATACCAATAAGCAATAATGATCAACTAAAGATCAAGGTTCAATTTTTCTCGATCATTTTAATGTTAATCCTCAAGTAATTTATAGTATCTTTGTAACACCCTAAACTTGGGCTAGGAAGGTTACCACTATCTAAGATATAGACTAATTGAATTATGTACTAATCAAATTAAAGAAAAAAGAACATTAGCTATCTTTAAGATCAAATAAGTGAAATTAAAACCAAATTGAATTGAAATTAAAACTAGAAGGCTTAAATCGAATGATGGAAATGTGAATTTGCAAAGCTCTAGAGTTTGCATGTAAATTGAATTAAAACTTGAGGCCTAGACACATGTTCTGATTTGATGAGAACATGTGCCTCGTGAGTCATGACTCACGACAACAAGGTGGGCAAAGAAGAACAAAAATTTTGTTATCTTCTTCAACCTATAGCCGAAATTTTAAGAGAGAAAGCTTCATAGACCATCTTCAATTCATGTTTCTTGATTGGGCTTTGATCAAATTAGATTAGGAGAAGGTAAAATGCTTGACTCCTAACATGTTATAGAATGCTTGAATCTTAAATTTGTGATGTTCTTGTAGCCTAAATTGAATAGGATGATTGGTATGCATTTTATAGTGATGTTAGCTTCTAATGGTACTTGAAATTGGGAGTGTTAGTAGCCAAATTTCTAAAGAGAATGTGTATGGTTCTTGGAAATTGAGAATAAGGATTGTTTTGCTAGGTGAAAATGTGTAAACAAGCAAATTGTATATAATGCCCTATTTTGATCATGTTGTTAGATGAATTGAGACTTGAATAGAGTAAATAGCTTGCTGGAAAATGAATGCATATAATTGGATTAGTTAAAGCAAGGTAATGGACTGCTCAAATGGTGAATTAGAAGTATAATGTTGATCAAATAGGTCAAATTGAATTTAACATGATAATTCCCTATTTTAAGAACATTGCTAGGTGAATTAGACAGACCTAGACATGTAAGAACATGAAAATGAATTCAATTACAGTGATAGAACCTTATTTAGATGAATTATGAAACTAGAAGCTCAACCTCGTGTAATCTGCCCAAAATACTATGTTCCAGGCAGTAACTTTAAAAAATCACCATAAATTGTATAAATTGAATTTAAGGCTAAAATTTTTATGGACAATTCCTTAACATGTCTAAATTGTATAAATTCATTAGATGAATTAGAATGAATTGTAAAGAATAAACACTAGGGACAGATCAAACTGTCCAGTGTTGTAAATTACCCTGTATTTAAGCTAAAAACTGTATTAATTGGAAAATAATTAAAATGCGAGGCCTATATGGTTAGAAAGAAAATTAAGATAGCTTTCCAATGGTGTAAACCAATTGAAGATCCGACGTACGGAATGGAAGTTATGCATGTTTAAGTAAGTAGAGTACATGATGCCTGGTAGCAGCAGTTTAGGTAATTGTACACAGTTTTGTATATAGTTTGGTAAACTATTTTGCAAACAGTTTTGGGATTGTTTAATTACTGCCCTATTTTTCCTTAATATGGAATGTAGGTAGTTTGGTAATGTGCATTGAGGTGTGTATATGAACATGCTATTTGTCTTGTTTTGTTATGTATTAATCTTGTTGCCATATTGACTAACCTTGTGATTACATGTTTTAATCTTGTTATATATATGTGAATTACTAGAGCAAGGAGAGGACTTTGGAAGGATCCAAAGTCGAGCATACAAGGGACAAGCAAAAGGGAATAGTCTTTCGAGACTAGCTAGCTTGGGGAGTATTGTGAGTGTAGTTTATCCTAGGGTTAGGACTAGGTCCTAACCAAAACATGCATGTCTAAATTCTTGAAATGTAAATTGGACTTAATATGATCTTGATCTAATAAGGGAAGTATGAATTGTTGTTTAAATCGAATGCTAGCATGTATATATGGTAACATTGATGCTTGTATGTATGACATGGTATTGTGATCAATTGCTTAAACTTAATGCTTGAAATGCTAGCCTAGATGATGCAATGAACACTTGAAATGAAGAGTTATGGCTCTAATGACCTAAGGGCTTATTGCATGTATAAACTTGTCATGCAATACTTGAAATGACTCTTGAAATAAAGAGAATGCTTGACATGAACTTGTACACATTGAATGATACATGATCTTGAACTTGAAAAGCTTGAAATCCTTGAATAAATGAAGTGTAATCAAACAACCTTGGTTGCTAGTTGAATAGGTACAAGGGCATGCCTTAGAGTCTAGAGCTCATTGTGTCAGGGTGGACTATACTTGAAATGACTCTTGAAATAAAGAGAATGCTTGACATGAACTTGTACACATGAATGATACATGATCTTGAACTTGAAAAGCTTGAAATCCTTGAATAAATGAAGTGTAATCAAACAACCTTGGTTGCTAGTTGAATAGGTAGAAGGGCATGCCTTAGAGTCAGGATTGACCAGTACTACAGTACATCTTGTGGTGACAGTTGGTTGGAGACTCGATTACCTAGACAAACTATGAACCAAGGATTGTGTTAAAAGAATACAAATGAGCTAATAAGTATGAATTACTTGATTACTTGTCATGTAAGCATGATTTGCTTGATTACTTGTTATGTAAGCATGAATTTCTTGATTACTTGTCATGTAAGTATGAATTGCTTGACTTCTTGTTATGTAAGCATGAATTATGATTCATTGTCTCTTGCTTCTCATTCTAGTCGAATGCTTGGAATCCTTAGCTAGGATCACTCTTGACTAAATGATACTTAACTTGATATAACAATTGGTTAGAACTCGTTACAACCTCACTAAGTACATTCTTGTACTTATCACTCTTGTTTTCATTCTTCCCAACTACATGATAAAAGATTCGATTGTGTCCTAATGCAAGATGGAAAAGTGGTAGCTTATGCTTCAAGGCAACTAAAACCACACGAGTTAAACTATCCTACACACGATCTAGAATTGGAACCTATCGTGTTTGCACTCAAAGTCTGGAGACATTACTTGTACGGGGAGAAATGCAACTTGTTCACAGACCACAAAAGTCTCAAATACCTCATAACTCAGAAATACTTGAATTTGAGGCAAAAGAGATGATTAGAATTGCTTAAAGACTATGATTTGGTTATCAACTACCATCCGGGGAAAGCAAATGTGGTTTCTAATGCCCTTAGTCGTAGACCATACTCGGGAAATTCCTCGAAATCTAAATCCTAGAAAACCCATTCGAATTAAACCTTTCTTGTCTTACAAGTAACCATTTGAAAATCTTCCTTAATGATCTTGTCCATTCGTTTGTAGCTTTCTTGGCTATCAAAGCTCATTTTCGTTTATCCAAAGGATGGAAATTCTTGTTTGAACATCAAGTTCAATCTAGTCTAATCTTGAGAATCAAAGAACTCCTACAAATTGATCCAGATCTTTAGAAGATCATGTCAAAGCTAGACTCTGAGTCTAATTCTGACTTCTCCCTCAAGTCAAATGGACTCCACTATCTCAAAGATAGTGTATGTGTTCCTAACAATGAGGAACTAAAACAAGAGATGCTACAAGAAGCTCACCAAAGCTCTTTCTCGATTCACTCGAGATCGGTTAAGATGTACAAGGACCTAAAGCCACTATACTAGTGGCCATGCATGAAATTGGCTATCACAGATTTTGTTTCTAAGTGCCTAACTTGTCAAAGAGTCAAAGCCGAGCATCAAGTCCCCACTGGACTGCTCCAACCAATAGAATTCCCTTAGTGGAAATGGGATCGGATTATAATAGACTTCGTTATTGGTCTTCCTTCTACTCCAAGAAAGAATGATGTTGTGTGGGTGATTGTTGATAGATTCACAAAGTCTACTCACGTCATCCATGTTCGAATGAACATGAGCTTGGAAACTATAGCCGAGCTATATATCCGTGAAGTGATTCGATTACATGGTGTACCCACAGCTATAATCTTTGATCGAGACCCCAAAATTGCTTCTCGATTCTGGAATTCCTTATAGAAGGCTCTAGGAGCTAAAGTGCACCTTAGTAAAGCCTTTCATCCTCAATCAGATGGACAATCTGAAAGAATCATCGAAGTGCTTGAAGACATGCTACGTGCTTGTGTTATAGACTTCGGAAAGAACTGGGAGAAATCTCTACCCCTAGTAGAGTTTTCCTACAACAATAGTTACCAGACATCTATTCAGATGGCTCTCTTCGAAGCTCTATATGGAAGGAAATGTAGAACTCCCTTGTGCTGGTCTGAACTGGGAGAAAACAAAGTATTGGGACCTCAATTGCTCAGAGAAGCCGAAGAACAAGTGAAGATCATTCATGATCGATTAAAAGCAGCCTTTGATAGGCATAAAGCATATGCAGACTTGAAAATGAGAGACATCCTAAATAATGTTGGAGACAAAGTATTCCTCAAAGTATTTCCTTGGAATAAAGTCTTTCGGTTTGGAAGAAAAGGGAAACTCAGTCCCCAATTCATTGTTCCGTTTGAAATCATTGAAAGGATAGGACCAGTGGCCTATCGATTGGCTCTTCCCAGTGAATTTGACAAGATCCACAATGTCTTTCACGTATCTATGCTTAGAAGGTATAGATCTGATCCATCCCATGTCCTTGAGCCTGAAGAAGTAGAATTGAATCCTGATTTGTCTTATAAAGAAGAACCAGTCCAGATTCTTGATCGTGAAGTTAGAAAGCTCAGGAACAAAACTGCTCCTCTTGTCAAGGTCTTGTGGAGAAATCACAAGTTAGAAGAGGCAACTTGAGAATCTGAAGAAATCATGAGGAAGCAATATCCTCACCTTTTCGATTCACGTAAATTTGAGGATGAATTTATTTTAATGGGGGGGAATTGCAACACCCTAAACTTGTCCTAGGAAGGTTACATTATCTAAGATATAGACTAATTGAATTATGTACTAATCAAATTAAAGAAGAAAGAACATTAGCTATCTTTAAGATCAAATAAGCGAAATTAGAACCAAATTGAATTGAAATTAAAACTAGAAGGCTTAAATGGAATGATAGAAATGTGAACATGCAAAGCTCTAGAGTTTGCATGTAAATTGAATTAAAACTTGAGGCCTAGACACATGTTCTCATTTGATGAGAACATGTGTCTTGTGAGTCATGAATCACGACAACAAGGTGGGCAAAGAAGAACAAAAATTTTGTTATCTTCTTCAACCTATAGCCGAAACTTTGAGAGAGAAAAGAGGAGAGAAAGCTTAATAGACCATCTTCAATTCATGTTTCTTGATTGATCTTTGATCAAATTAGCTTAGGAGAAGGTAAAATGCTTGATTCCTACATGTTATAGAATGCTTGAATATTAAATTTGTGATGTTCTTGTTGCCTAAATTGAATAGGATGATTGTTATGCATGTTATAGTGATGTTAGCTTCTAATGATACTTGAAATTGGGAGTGTTAGTAGCCAAATTGCTAAAGAGAATGTGTATGGTTGCTGGAAATTGAGAATATGGACTATTTTGCTAGGTGAAAATGTGTAAACATGCTAATTGTATATAATGCCCTATTTTGATCATGTTGTTAGATGAATTGAGACTTGAATAGAGTAAATAGCTTGCTAGAAAATGAATGCATATAATTGGATTAGTTAAAGCTAGGTAATGGACTGCTTAAATGGTGAATTAGAGGTATGTTGTTGATCAAATAGATCAAATTGAACATAGCACTATAATGCCCTAATATAATCACATTGGTAGGTGAGTTAGACTGACCTAAACATGTAAGAACATGAAAATAAGTTTAATTACAATGTTAGAATCTTGTTTAGATGAATTATGAAGCTAGAAGCTTAACCTAGTGTAATCTGCCCGTAATACTCTATTATGGGTAGTAACTTTGAAAATTCACCATAAATTGTATAAATGGAATTTAAGGCTGAAATATTTATGTACAATTCCTTAACAAGTTTAAATTCATTAGGAGAAAACATAACTGAATTCTGGATTGTAGAATGAATTGTAGAGAAGAAACACTAGGGACAGTGCAAACTATCCAATGTTGCAAATTGCCATGTCTTTAAGCTAAAACTGTATTAATTGGCAAAAAAATAAAATGCAAGGCATATATGTTTAGAAACAAAATTAAGTTAGCTTTGAAACGGTGTAAACCAATTGAAATTCCGACGTACAGAATGGAAGTTATGCATGCTTAAGTCAGCATAGTACATGTTGCCTGGTAGCAGCAGTTTAGGTAATTGTACACAGTTTTGTACACAGTTTGGTAAAGTGTTTTGCAAACAGTTTTGGGATAGTTTAATTGCTGCCTTGTTTTGCCTTAATATGGAATGTAGGAAGTTTGGTAATGTGCATTAATGTAACACCCCATCCTTGGGTTAGCCGTAATCCGATTCAGGAGCGTTACCAAAGCGAGAACAAACCAAAAGATAGGTTACTTGTCAAAAAAGTAACCTTGATATAGATAACTTGCGATGCAAGTAGCCCAAACACAACAATACAAGACATACAAATAATCCACATTAATCAAAACAAACACACTTAGCATGCTAATTTAGGTCCTATTTGTTTCATTTCATACTTATATCCCAAGGCATTCGGCTATCTACACAATATCACTAGATTAACCCCTTTCATGCTTATAATACAAGTTACTACTTTCATATTTCATTTTTACAACTTCCATTCATTATCTCCTATCCCATTCAAAATTCCTTAAAGTTACATGCTTCCAAATTTTCTAACATAATTCTTTAACATTCAAATTTCATATTCTACCTTCCATTCAAGCCACAATCTAATCCTAACCATTTGGCTATTTCACCAAACACATACAAAGCATGAAACTAGTTCATTTAAGGCTTATCCTAGTCTTAAACATTCAGCAACCACCCTATACATGCATACCTAACACAATCCTCAAGGTATAATTACATTCAAGCTACCCTTTAGGTTCATACATTTTGATCTAACATTCGAGTGATACAAGGTTCAACATTCATTGGATTACTTTCACAATATGCACAACATCTTACGCATTTATATATACATATCATCATAGTTATATACATAGCTTAAAGTATTCAAGGTTGGTTACATGATAGGCCCATACGAGTTATACATAATTACAAGTCTTAAACTCACAACAAAATGCATGATCAAGGCTAAATATACAAGTTCTAGTGCCACCAAACTAGGAGCATACAAAAAGTATGAAATCATACTTTCAAACTTGCTTCAAAACGTTGATTAAAATTCAAGATATCCTCTTGAAAGTGTCTTTAATATGTTATGGGAAGAATGAAGAGTAGAGTGGTAAGTACAAGTTATGTACTTAGTGAGGTAACACTAAGCTAACCAATTTCAAGTATACATATCCAAAATTACAAGTATTTCAAAGAATCAAGGTCATCACTACATGTCACATACTATTCGAATTCAAGGAGTAAACATAGGCAAGCTTCACATATCACACATTCAACATAGCAACATCCATCATATATACATCTCATGCTATTCGAGTTATTGCTTAGAAGACAAGCAACCAAATACACCAAATACCAAGTAGGCATTCTTACACAATAAACATCATCTTTGCATTTCTTTCATGAGAAGTAACAAGTTATACAATCATTTATGTGTTATCTTACAAGACAAGGATGTTCATTCAAGAATCTTACAAGTCAAGTAATGTTCACATCACACAACCAAGACAAACAATGTTCATTTCAAGTTATTAATTCATCTTATAACACCCTTGGTATTTAGTTCAATAGATAATCAAATCTTTAACAATATGCGCCGAAGTGCCAATATGCCCCGTAGTGCCAATATGCACCGTAGTGCCAAAATGCACCGTCGTGCCAATATGCACCGTAGTGCCAAAATGGACCGTCGTGCCAATATGCACCGTAGTGCCAATATGAGCTCAAGATTCTAAGGCATGCCCTCCTATCTATCAAAACTAGCTACCAAGGTTGTTTGATTATCAATTTCATTCAAGCTTTATACAATTCATTAATCAAGACATGATTATGCCATTCAAAGGACAAGCCCTTAGGCTTATGGAGTCTTAACTCCCAAGACAAGTTATTCCATGCCATTCGAATTACATGAACACAAGGTGATACCATTGTTCATTTCATTCCAAACCATTCATGCATATCAATCACAAACACATTCATATGTATGCAATGTGCGTACCTTATTCTCCAAGCAAGGATGCCATTTCTTACCTTTGGCATAAGCAATGCAACATGTCAAGCATTTCATTTCATTTGCTTAACAATCAAGTAAACAAGTAGAACATGGCATCAAACAAGTTGTCATTCATATAATTCTTCCCTTAATTAGGAAAATATATATATTAGGTCATGTTACATGGCATTGTCATTGAATTAACATAATAGCATGATTGGTTAGGACCTAAGTCCTAACCCTAAGGATGGTTGCACTCACAATACTCCTAGCTATTCACTTTTCTTGTATCCAAATCCCTTTGCCTCTTTCTTTGGGATGATCACTCTTTTCTTCCTCTTCCACAACTTGCTGCCCTTGGTCTAGCAAGCATAACACATACAATTCATCAAAACATGCACATAATGTCACACATATATAGTAGCAATATTACCACATTTGTATTAGCTACTATTTTTATCCTTTCTTTTAAGCATTTCTTACTTGTTCATCTCAATATTGTTATTACCTCATTTTAAAACATAATTGGATAGATTACAATATCCCAAAACTGTTTTGGAAACAGTTTGCTTCAAGGTGCAAAAATAGTCCCAAACTGCCCAGGACACTTCTGCCTGGTAGTTTGCACACTGTCCCTTTAAATGGTCATATCTTTTAATCCGTACGTTGGAGTTTTGATTAATTTACACCGTTGGAAAGCTAAAAAAAATGTCTTTATGACCATATAAGGCTTGCATTTTAATTCTTATCCAATTAATACAGTTTATTGTTCAAAGACAGGGCATTTACACTGTCTGGACAGTTTGCACTGTCCAGCTATTTCTAATTACAGTTTCCAGAATAGGACCCAATTATCAGTTCTGTTTTCACCTAATGAAATTATACATACTAAGGATCATGTCACTAAAATTTCAACCCTGAATTTGATCTATACAAATTTTGGTGAATTTTCAAAGTTACTGCCCAGAACAGAGCAATTCTGGGCAGATTGCACCTATTCACATTTTAATTCCTTAAATTCAATTTTACCAATGTTTTGGCCCTATAATTCATTCATGATCATGTTCATACCTACCTTGGCTATCATAATTCACCTAACAATGTTCTCAAAACAGGTCATAGTCATGTCAATCCTAGTTTAATCCATTTGATCACAATTACACATCAATTCATCAACTAGGCAGTCCATTACCTAATTTAACTAGTTCAATTAGGTATAGTCACATTTTCCATCAACACATGTATTCAATTCAACCTTCTTTTTACCTAGAAACATGTTCAAAACAGAGTTCTAAGTTCATTTAGCATGCTTACACAATTTCTCAATCAAAACAGCCCCTAACAAGACTGTTTTCTATCATGTTCATGTTTCCCAGATTTTCCAGCATTGGTTACTAGCAATTTAGCTTGTTTAACACCTTAATTACATTACCAAATCATGATCATGTTCAGTTCATTAATTCCATAGCTCAATTACAAGTTCTAACAATTCAATTCTTACAACAACATCTCATTTCAAATTTCCAGCAACCTAATTTTGTTACACCATCACTTACACATAAATTATACTCTAATTTAAGTCACCCATAGTGTATACAAGTTCAATTTCATCATTCTCTTCATTTCAAACAACCTAACAACTCAACTAAGCATTATCATCATCTAAATTAGAATTTCAAGCATGAATCAGTTTGGACAGCATGAATTTACCTCAGTAATGCTGCCACCAAGTTGAATTTAGCTCAATTTCAACTTTGACACCATAAATCCAAGCTTTCTCTCACAATAACCTTCTCTCCCTAATTTTCCCTCTTCCAAACGGTAACTAGGATGAAGGAAGAAGATGATAACACTTAATCCAAGTTATTATGAAATGTCCAAAATGTCCTTTAATTAATCCTTACTCTTAACTTAATCAAGGGCATTAAAGGAATCAAAGAATTTAGCATGCAATCATCATCTTTCTCCTTCAATTCAATTTAGTCACTCTAAATTGGTCACGTATTTCATTCATTCTTCTAATTAAGTCTTTTAATTTGGCATGATATTTGTTAATAATTCAATTCAACCCTTAATTGACTTTACTTAATTCAAGATGATTTAACTATTTAGGAATTCTAAATAGTGGTAACATTCTAAGCCCTATTTAGGGGTATTACAATTCTCCCCCCTTAAATTAAATTCATCCTCGAATTTACCTGAATCGAATAGGTGAGGATATTGCTTCCTCATGACTTCTTCAGATTCCCAGGTAGCTTCTTCCACCTTATGGCTTCTCCATAGGATCTTAACAAGGGGAACAATCTTGTTCTGAAGTTTCCTTACTTCCCGATCAAGAATTTGAATAGGTTCTTCTTCGTAGGACAAATCGAGATTTAATTCTACTTCTTCGGGCTCAAGGATGTGTGAAGGATCAGATCTATACCTTCTGAGCATTGAAACGTGGAAGACATCGTGTATTCTATCAAACTCTCTAGGAAGAGCTAGTCGATAGGCCACTGGACCAATTCTTTCAACAATTTCAAATGGTCCGATGTATCAAGGACTGAGCTTCCATTTTCTTCCAAATCTGAGCACTTTCTTCCAAGGTGAGACCTTTAGGAAGACTTTGTCTCCAATAGCATGCTGGATATCTCTTCTTTTCAAGTCAGCATACGCTTTCTATCTATCGAAAGCTGCCTTCAATCGATCGTGAATGATCTTGATTTGTTCTTCGGTTTCCCGAAGCAATTGAGGTCATAGAATCTTATTCTCTCCTAATTCGGACCAGCATAGAGGACTTCTACATCTTCTACCATATAGAGCTTCGAATTGTGCCATTTGAATAGAAGATTGATAGCTATTGTTGTAGGTAAAATCTACCATAGGTAGGGATTTATCCCAATTCTTCCCGAAGTCAATAACACAAGCACGCAGCATATCTTCTAGCACTTGAATGATTCTCTCAGATCGACCATCTGATTGAGGATGAAAGGCCGTACTAAGATGTTCTTTAGCTCCTAGAGCTTTCTGCAAAGAATTCTAGAATCGAGAAGTGAATTGAGGGTCACGATCAGAGATGATTGTTGTAGGTACACCATGTAACCGAATCACTTCACAGATGTACAACTCGGTAAGGGTTTCCAAACTCATGTTCATACGAACAGGGATAAAGTGAGTAGATTTAGTGAATCTATCAACAATCACCCATACAACATCATTCTTTCTTGGAGTAGAAGGAAGACCGGTGACAAAGTCCATAGTAATTCGATCCCACTTCCACTGGAGAAGTTCAATAGGTTGGACCAGTCCAGTAGGGACTTGATGCTCGGCCTTGACTCTTTGACAAGTTAAGCACTTGGATACGAAGTCCGTTATTGCAGATTTCATGCCTAGCCACCAGTATAATGGCTTTAGGTCCTTATACATCTTAACTGATCCAGGGTGGATCGATAAAGAACTTTGATGTGCTTCTTGCAACATTTCCTGCTTCAATTGCTAGTTGTTAGGAACACAGACTCTATCATTGAAATAGAGGAGTCCATTTGGCTTGAGGGAGAAGTCAGAGCTAGACTCAGAAGCAAGCTTAGATATGATCTTCTGAAGGTCTGGTTCAACTTGTTGAAGTTCTTTGATCCTCGAGACTATATTGGATTGAACTTGAAGTTTAGACAAGAATTTTCGGCCCTTGGATAGTCTGAAATGAGCATTGATAGCGGTAGAGCTACAAAATAATTAACAAGGTCATTAGAATGATTTTCAATAAATTTCTTGCAATACAAGGCACTGTTCGAATTGTTTCTTGAAGAACAAGGCATTAGCCCTCCTGCTGTCGCCAAAGACCACATACGTACCCTCCGTCTGTCGCCAAATAGGGGCCTTAGCCCTGGACCATAGTCCACCCGTACACAATGAGCTCTAGACTCTAAGGCATGCCCTTCTACCTAATCCAACTAGCTACCAAGGTTGTTCGAATTGCCATTTATTCAAGTTATCAAGTTCAAGATCATGTTCATGTCAAGCAAGATCATTTCATGTTAAGCCCTTAGGCTATTGAGCCTTAGCTCACAAGTCAAGTGGTTTCAAGATCCATTTCATCAAAATGAGATAACATCATATCTCAAACAAATCATTAGCATTCAATCATGTTGCATCATAGCATATACAAGCATTCAAGCTATCATCAATCATGCTTAGCAATTCGAAATAGACATATATTCAAGACTAGGATCAAGTTTCATGCATTTCTTTAGTCATCCTTCCCTTATTAGGTCAAGTTCAAGATTAGATTCATTTACATGTCAATATTGTAACAAGAATGCATTGGTTAGGACCTAGTCCTAACCCTAGAGATAACTACACTCACAATACAATCCAAGCAAGCTAGCAATTGTCTTGTATAGCTATTCCTCTGTTCTTAGCCTTTGGATGATTTCCCTTTTCTTCTTCCTCCAAGTTCACTCCTTGCTCTAGCAATTCATGATTAAACACATTCATCAATATGTATACAAAAGACAATTCAACATGGCAGCAAGGTTATTTCAATACATATAATCATATTCATACAATTCTGTCAACATTCAATAAACAAGACTACGTAGGATCTAATTATCCCAAACTGTTACAAACAGTCCAATAAAACTGTGTACAAAATAGTTTCTAACTAGCTTAACTGCTGCTTCCTGGCAGCTTGCATACTACATGTTTAAACAGGCATAAGTTTCAATTACTACGTCGGAATTTTGATTAATTTATACCGTTGGAAAGCTAACAAAATTTTATTTAAGACCATAATAGGCTTGCATTTTATTTCTTAGCCAATTAATACAGTTTATTGTTCAAAGACAGGGCATTTACACTCCCTGGACAGTTTGCACTGTCCAGCTATTTCTATTTACAGTTTCCAGCATAGGACCCAGTTTTCAGTTCTGTTTTCACCTAATGAAAGTAGACATACTAAGGATCATTTCATTAAAATTTCATCCCTGAATTTGATCTATACAATTTTTGGTGAATTTTCAAAGTCACTGCCCAGAACAGAGCATTCTGGGCAGCTTACTCTAGGTTGCAATTCTAGTTCTTTATTTCATTCTAGCAAGGTCCTAACATGACAATTTCATTCATGATCATGTTCATCCATATTTAGGCCATCATAATTCACCTAACAATGTTCTCAAAACAGGGCATAGTCATGTTGAACCTAGTTTAATCCAATTGATCACAATTACGGATCAATTCATCAACTAGGCAGTCCATCAACTAATTTAACTAGTTCAATTAGGTGTAGTCATTTTTCCAGAAAGTTACCAATTCAATTCAATTAAATCTCCATTTTACCTAGCAACATGTTCAAAACAGAGTTTTAAGCTCATTTAGCATGCTTACACAATTTTTCAATCAAAACAGTACCCTAATCTAAACTGTTTTGTACCATGTTCATGTTTCTCAATTTTCCAGCAACTACACATGTGTTTCATTAGCAATTTGAATACTAGCAATCAATTTCCAGGTTCTAATTGCAAATAGCATGACCTTAACACATAAAGAAATCATCTAATTCATCAATACAACCAAGAACATCATCATCAAACAATCATTCAATCAATCTATAACATGTTCATCACATTTCCAGCATCTTTACACTCAAATTATATTTCCATTTTATTCAAACATGAAATGTACAAGAGAAACAAGAAATTACCTTAATCACTAAGCTATCTCGAATTAATTTGAAGCTAAATCAAGGTTGTAGGACATGAATTCAAGCTTTCTCCCTCAAGCTTTTCTTTCTCTCTTTTCTTTCTCATCCAATCGGCCAAACAAGAGAAAGTGAAGAAGATGATGACACTTAATCCAAGTTATTGGATTCGTGTAATGTCTAAAATGTCCCTTAATTAATCCTTAATATTAACTTAATCAAGGGCATTAGGGGAATTTAGGAATTTAGTATGCATTCTTTAAAATTACTATAGTTTACAAGTTGGTCACCTTAATTTGGTCACTTCATTCTTTCTTTCTTTCAATTAGAACCTTGACTAATCAATTTAGCTTAATTTCTAGATTCAATTAAGCTATCAACTTAAGCAATTGACTTCAATACTTCTAGGCTAGGATTTAGGGTGTTATAAGGATGGTACGATGCGGCTTTGTATCGACTATCGTCAATTGAATCAACTTACCATCAAGAATAAGTATCCTTTGCCAAGGATAGAAGATCTCTTCGATCAACTTAGAGATGCTACGGTGTTTTCTAAAATCCATCATCAATCTAGGTACTACCAAATGAAGGTGAAAGATGAAGACGTTCCTAAAACAGCCTTCTGAACTCATTATGGCCACTTTGAATTCCTCGTAATGCCTTTCGGGCTAACTAATGCCCCGCCGCATTCATGGATCTTATGAATCGAGTATTCAAGCCTTTTCTTGATAAATTTGTGGTCGTCTTTATCGATGACATTTTGGACTACTTTCGTAACAAGGTGGAACATGTTGAACACCTCCGAATTGTCCTGCAAACACTCCAATAACGTCAGTTGTTCGCCAAATTCTCCAAGTGGGACTTCCGGCTATCGAAAGTTTCATTTCTTGGCCATGTAATCATAGCCGAAGGGATCAAGGTGGATCCAAAGAAAATTCAAGCAATTTTTGATTGGCGATCTCCGAGGAAAGTTAGTGAGGTCCGAAGTTTTCTCGGTTTACCCGGATACTATCGAAGATGTGTAGAAGGCTTTTCTGCCATTGCCTTGCCCTTAACTAAGATCCTTTGAAAGGATCAACCATTTGAGTGGTCCGAGAATCAGCAGCGAAGCATTGATCAACTCAAGCAAGCTTTGATTCATGCCCCGGTTCTTATCCAACCAGAATCGGGCAAAGAATTCACTATTTATAGTGACGCTTCACATTCGGGACTGGGTTGCGTATTGATGCAAGGATATAACGTGGTAGCGTATGCATCAAGGCAATTGAAACCACACGAGCTTAACTACCCGACTCACGATCTCAAACTTGCTACCATCGTTTTCGCTCTCAAAATTTCTAGACACTACTTGTCCGGTAAAAAATGCCACCTGTTCACTGATCATAAAAGCCTTAAATATCTCATAAATCAAAAAGATTTGAACTAAAGGCAAAGAAGATGGCTAGAATTGCTTAAAGACTACGAATTGATTATCGACTACCATCCGGGGAAAGCAAATGTGGTTGCTGATGCCCTTAGTTGAAGACCATACTCGGGTAATCCTTTTAAATCTAAATCCTTGAAAAATTCGAATTGAAATTAATCTTCCTTGCTATGCAAGTAACCATTCGAATACTTGCCTTGTTCTGTAAGTAATCATTCGAATTCCACCTAAATTGTCTTGTTTATCTTGTAGCTTCGAATGCTATTAATGCTCACCTTCGAATGTATCAAAAACGAGGATTTTTGTCCGAACTACAAGTCCAATCCAGCCTAATCTCAGAATCAAAGAATTATAGTAAACCGATTCTGAACTTCAAGCTATCATCTCGAAGCTTGACTAAAAAGCTAATCAAGATTTCTCTATCCATTCGAATGGCATACTCTATTTCAAGAATAGGGTGTGTATTCCGAACAACAATTACCTAAAGAATGAAGTTTTGCAAGAAGCTCATCAGAGTTATTTTTCGATCCACCCTTGTATTGGTGGCCAGGAATGAAAGCAACCATCAATGATTATGTATCAAAGTGTTTAACTTGCCAAAGAGTTAAAGCCGAACATCGAGCTCCCACTAGATTTCTCCAACCTCTTGAATTTCCTCAGTGGAAGTGGGATCAAATTACTATGGATTTTGTAATGGGTCTTCCTTGCACGCCAAGAAAGTGCGATGTTGTGTGGGTGACAGTAGATCGATTCACTAAATCAGCTCACTTCATCCTTGTTCGAATGAAATATAACTTGGAAACTCTAGCTGATTTGTATATTCGTGAAGTGATTCGTTTACACAAAATCCCTACTTCAATTGTCTCCGATCGAGATCCTCGATTCATAGCTCAATTTTCGAGATCGTTACAATGAGCCCTTGGCACTAAATTAAATCTAAGCACAACCTTCCATCCTCAAAGTGACGGCCAATCAAAAAGGGTAATACAAGTTCTCGAAGATATGCTTTAGAGCCTGTGTTATTGACTTCAGGAAAATTGGGAGAAAACCATACCTCTTGTAGAATTTGCCTACAACAACAATTATCAAACTTCAATTCAAATGGCTCCATTCGAGGCTCTGTATGGAAGGAGATGTAGAACACCTATATGCTGGTCTGAACTTGGAGAAAACAAAATGTTAGGACCTCAATTGCTCAGGGAAATGGAAGAGCAAGTCCAAATCATCCATGACCGTTTGAAACAAGCCTTCGATAGGTAAAAGGCTTATGCAGAATTAAAACGAAGAGATATCCAGTATAATGTTGGGACAAAGTATTTCTCAAAGTCTCAACTTGGAAGAAAGTCTTCAGATTCGGAAGAAAGGGAAAGCTCAGTCCCAGATTCATAGGACCTTTCAAAGTTGTTGAAAGAATTGGTCCAGTGGCTTATCGACTGGCACTTCCCAGTGAGTTCGATAGGATCCACAATGTATTCCATGTCTCAATGCTCAGAAAGTATCGATCAGATCCATCCGCATTCTAGAGTCGGAAGAAGTGGAATTGAATCATGATTTATCCTATGAGAAAGAACCATTCAAATTCTTGATAGGGAAGTCAAGATACTTCGGAACAAGAACTTCTCCCTAGTGAAAGTATTATGGAAAAATCACAAGGAAGAAGAAGCAACTTGGGAGCTTGAGAATACAATGAGAAAGCAATATCCTCGCTTGTTCAATTTAGGTAAAAATTTGAGGACGAATTTTTCTTTTTAAGGAGGGGAGAGTTGTAATACCATAAATCCTAGCCTAGAAGAATTGGAACCAATTACCTAAATTGTTAATTTAATTGAACCTTGAACCTAGACTAATTAAATTAATTAAGGATTTAATTGAAAGATGAATGAAATAGGTGATAAATTTTATGTGACCTATTAGAATTAAATGAGAAAGAAGATGTTTGCATGCTAAAGTTCTATATTCCCGAAATGTCCTTGCTTAAGCCTTGATTAATAGTTAATTAAAGGATAAAATAGTCTTTTCCCCAAATCCAATGAGGGTGATTATCATCTTCATCTTTCTCATTCTTCCATTTACCGAATTGAAAAGAGATCATTGAGAGTGAGAGAGAGCTTGAAAAAAAAAAACCATAGTTGGAGTGATTTGAGCTTGCATGTGCTTAGAATTTTATAGAAATTGAGCTAGGAAGCAAGGTAAACCTACTCTTGCCCATGATCCATTCGATTAGTTAAAGTAATTGATGAAATAGAATTGTTTGATGCTTGTATATTCTTGTTAGATGTTTGAATCATAGTAGAATTGTACGAGTTTAAAGAATGAACCATGGTAACATTCTAAAATTGAACAAACATTGAATGGATACACCTACATGCTAGCCGAATTGATCTAGTTATCAAATTGAATGAATTGATGTGCCGAATGAATAGGAAATGATGATAACAAGGTAATCACTTAATGAAAATTATGTAAACTGGATAGTTGTGGTCTTGAATGAATTAGATTGATAGCTAGATTGAAGAAAATGAATTGGTAAGAAAACTAGTCACACATGTTGCTATAATATTGATTAGGGACTGTTTTGAATAAACTAGTGAATTTGGTACTGAATTGAATTAAATAAGGGGCTGGAAATTTGAGTGAATTACAGGGGAATGACTCAAATGGATGTTAAACAATTAGGATTTCTTAATTTATAAAGAATTTGATAGTTTAAAATGGATATTGGGCAGAATTACTAAAACAATGACTGTTCTGGAAAGACAGTTAAATTGAGGACTTAGATGGACTAATTAAGGGCTAATCTTAATATTTACGAACATGGGAAAATAAGGGGAATCAATGGTAAAATGGACTAAAATGAACTAGTAAGGGTCCTAGGATAAAAAGCTCACTAAATTGGATTAAACTACAAGCTGGCAGAATAGTCACTGGAAAAAGTACCTGACTTTAAATTGAAATCTGTATTGATATAGAAGGAATTAAAATATGAGCCTTATATGGATAAAAAGGTAATTGAATAAGATTTCTAGTGGTATAAATTAATTGAAAATCCAATGAGTAGATTAAAAGATATGAACAGATTAATAAAGGGTATACAGACTGCCTGGAAGCAGAAACTATTTTGGATGATGTAGTTTAAATGTGCTTGAATTATTATTGTATTGATTCTAATGATCCTTCTATGTTGTGTATGACTTGCTAGACCAAGGATTAGAGTAGATTACTGAAGGCAAGAAGGTTGGATCATCAAGGGATAGACAAAAGGGAATAGCAATACAAGACTAACTTGGAGTATTGTGAGTGTAGTCTTTTTTTTAGGGTTGGAACTAGTGTTCTAACCAAAGTTGTATGTATAAATACTTGTTTGAGGATTGATAACATGAAATGAACTTAAATTATATTTGGTAATACTACATTAAGGGAAGAATGGACTAATTAAAAACTTGACAATTTAATATACCTGTAATATGGTGTGATTGTGGAAATGAAACAATTATTTGTTCCTTAAGATTCTATGCCTTATTTGAATGCTGCCATGGGTTATGCTTGATAAATTGTGTTCAATTGAATGAATATGATCTTGAAATTGTTTTTTTCTTAATCACTTGATGTGTGATTACTTGATAATGAAAGACTTAACAAGTCCTTGGATGCTAGTTGGCCTTAGGTAGAACGGCATGCCTTAGGGTCTAGAGCTTGACTTAATATGTTTTGGTACTTTGTGTGCTTTAATATGTGGTGTAGATGACACCTTAACACGATTGGTACTTTGTGTGCCTTAACATGTGGTATAGCAGACACCTTAACATGATCAAGTACTTTGCGTACTTTAATACGTGGTGTAGAAGACACCTTAACATGATCTGGTACTTTGTGTACCTTAACACGTGACTCGATTGCCTAGTCCTACTACCTACCAAGGCAAAACAAGATTAGATGAACTTAAAGGAAGGCTTGTAATATGAATTAATGATGAATATGTTATCTTGGTTTAAACCTTACTTGAAAAATAAGTTACATCGTATAATACCCCATTCGAAGTGGAAATTATGATCTTCATGATTGAATTACTTGATATTTGCCAAATCTTGCTTTCTTGAATAACTTGTAATAGAAGGTGCTTACTTGCTTGAATGTTTTATGTGGGATTTGAAATAATTATTGATTGCCTAAGCTTGCCTATTCGAATGCTTCGTGAGGAACTAGCTAAGTCATGACTTTGCTTAATTGGAGCCTAGCTAGGTTAATCTATTTTAAAATGAACAAGGAATATGGGATAATAATCTTGATAAATTGATAGAATTAGGTACTACATCACTAAGTACATTATGTACTTATCACTCTTGTTTTTCCTTCTTCCCAAATCACATGTTTAAAGATACTCAAATCTAATACTTGATCAACAAGTTATCTTACTTGGATTTTGAAGCAAGAATCAAGCATAGTCAAGTATAATTTTGGTACTCGTTGTTTATACTCCTAGATGGTAGCGGTTAGATTTAACTTTAGAGCTCATGATAGTTCACATGTACGGAACTTTAAGGATTATAATTATATGTTCTCGATAGCTATAATAATGTGTAATCTTTAGAATATTGGACCATGCATTTTGAGTTATGTAAATGTATTTAAGTAAGTATGTAATGGTCTGTGTTGAAATTATCTAATGAATGAATGACTAGAGCTTTGATTAAAAGTTTGTTTGTTCGAATATGATTGTGTAAACTATAGAATTGAATGTGTTAAATTGACCCATGTTAAGCCTATTCTATCTTAGCCCTAATCTTGTATGTTATAACTTGTATTGGATGATATGATTTTTGTTTGTTTACTCCTGGTGACGCTCCTCGCTCCTAACCCGACGAGGGCTGTCACAAAAAGTGGTAATCAGAGCTAAAGGTTTAGATCCTCGGATTAAACCGAGTATTCATGCATCATATAGGATTGAATTGTGCCACCTAGGAGTTTTGTCTTAATATGCTTGTGTTTTTTCTTATCTAACTCCTTCATGTTTATCTAATTGTAGTATATCCGATACAAGATTTGCTAGGGACGATGAAAGTCCCCGAAGATCCTCTAATGAAGGCAGATGTGTGATGATGGATTCGAATCCTCAAAGACAAAATGAGCCTCGAGAACCTGTTCAACCTTGAGAGCAGGCTCAAACCTAGCAGGAAGCTCCTGCTATTCAAGCTGTCCAGAGAGAATGTCTCCTTAGAATGAATGAGATGTTCGATCAACTTGTATCGAACCTTAAACAAGATCATTATGCTACTCCTGCTGCCGCACCAAGCAGAGCGCCTCTAATAAAGTGAAACCCGAAGATGCAGAGTACTGGCTAGAACATACAACTCAAATTCTGACCAAACAATTGCAATGATCGGATGAGCACAAACTTGAATGTGCCATAACAGTCTTAGCTGACGAAGCCTTGAGTTGGTGGAAAACCATAACCCTGACTGCTCCCGCTGACTCGGTTACCTAGGAATTCTTTGTTGAATAATTCAAGAAGAAATACATCAGCGAGCAATATTTTGTTGATCGTCAGAGACATTTCTTGTACCTCAAGCAAGCTAACAAGCCCATTGAGCAATATGTTGCTGATTTTTGCAAATATTACAAGTACAGCTCGGAGTATATCAAAACTGAAAAAGATAAGTGCTGAATGTTTATTGATGGATTGAATGATGAGCTAAGTCCGATGTTCACAGCTCTGGGGATCACAGATTTTCAAACTCTTGTCAATCGAGCCATTGCAACCGAGGAAAAGATGAAAGCTTTGGAAAGAAGAAAGGGTGGTAACATAAGTGACAAAAAGCACAAACGTGATGATAAGCCTCATTGGCAATCCAAGAAAGCCAAATTTCAGAAAGAAAGCTCCTCGACTTATACTCCTGCTCCGAGAAGCAATTATACGCTGAGACCTCAATCAGTGAACAAGCCCTCAATCTCGGTTATTTTAGATAATAGTACGGGAAATTCTGAGAAAATTCTTCCTTGCAAGTTTTGCCAGAAACTTCACCGAGGCCAATGCCGAGCCCAATATACCTTGTGTTATGTGTGTGGTGGAGATGACCACTACATTAAAGATTATCCTCAGAATGCTAATAAAGCTTCAATTCAATCTTTTGCGAATCCTAGTCCTGCACCATCTAACTGAAACAAAGGCCCAAGACAAGCACAGTTCGGGAACCAAGGCAGAGGAAGAGGCCACCATTCGGCTACTACACATCAAGAATCCTGAGATCCTACACGTATCTACCACATTTGCGGTAGGGAGGATGAAGAGTCTCCAGATGTGATCGTAGGTACAGTTGAACTAAACTTAAACCTTGCTTATGCTTTGGTTGATTCGGGGTCTACCTATTCCTTTATATGTTCTACCTTGCTTGTTAAGTTAAATATGAAACCTAAACTTGTAAAATCAAGCCTAGTAGTATCAAATCCTATAGGAGGAAATTTGCTGATCAATTTAATTTGTAGATCTTGCACTCCCTCAAAATATCCTTTCTCTATAGACCTCTATGTTTTGCCAAATTGTGAATTTGATCTAGTATTAAGACTAGATTGGTTGAAAACACCAAGATGATGACACTTGCCAAAATAAGAGATTGTATCTCCAAGGATTAGGAAAAGAATCCATCTTGCTATGTCCCTAAGAAACCAACCTCAATTTTGCTTCCATGGTATTAAAAGATGAAGATGACATTGGTTTGCCATCTATACTATATATCTAAATTAATTGATGTTTTTAATTTGGAACTTCATTCTTTCTTTCTTTCAATTAGAACCTTGACGTTCAAAACCAACCCGGCTGTCAATTTCACCATATAGATTCAATTAGAGTTGAAGGAACTCAACTTAAACTTCAATTGACTTCAAAAGACTTCATTCGATAGGATTTAGGTCTTGTTCATAAGAAAAAGATGGTATGATGCGGCTTTGTATCGACTATCATCAATTGAATCAACTTACCATCAAGAACAAGTAACATTTGCCAAGGATAGAAGATCTCTTTGATCAACTTAGAGATGCTGCTGTGTTTTCTAAAATCGATCTTCGATTTGGGTATTACCAAATGAAGGTGAAAAATGAAGACGTGCCGAAAACAACCTTCTGAACTCGTTTTGGCCACTTTTAATTCCTCGTAATGCCTTTCGGGCTAACTAATACCACAACCACATTCATGGATCTTATGAATTGAGTATTCAAGCCTTCTCTTGACAAATTTATGGTCGTCTTTATCGATGACATCTTGGTCTACTTTTGTAACAAGGAGGAACATGCTGAACACCTCCGAATTGTCTTGCAAACACTCTGAGAACGTCAGTTGTTCGCCAAATTCTCCAATTACGATTTATGGCTATCGAAAGTTTCATTTCTTGGCCATGTAATCACAGCCGAAGGGATCAAGGTGGATCCAAAGAAAATTCTAGCAATTTTTTATTGGCGATCTCTGAGGAATGTTAGTGAGGTCCGAAGTTTTCTCGGTTTAGCCAGATACTATCAAAGATTTGTAAAAGGCTTTTCTGCCATTACGTTGCCCTTAACTAAGCTCCTTCAAAAGGATCAACCATTTGAGTGGTCCGAGAATCAGCAGCGAAGCTTTGATCAACTCAGGCAATCCTTGACTCATGCCCCGGTTCTTATCCAACCAGAAACTAGCAAAGAATTAACTGTTTATAGAGATACTTCACATTCGGGGCTGGGTTGCGTATTGATGCAAGGAGATAACGTGGTAGCATATGCACCAAGGCAATTGAAACCACACAAGCTTAACAATTTGACTCACGACCTCAAACTTGTTGCCATCGTCTTTGCTCTCAAAATTTGGAGACACTACTTGTACGGTGAAAAATGCCACATGTTCACTGATCATAAAAGCCTTAAACATCTCCTAACTAAAAAATATTTGAACTTAAGGCAAAGAAGATGACTAGAATTGCTTAAGGACAACGAATTGATTATCGACCACCATCCGAGGTAAGCAAATGTGGTTGCTGATGCCCTTAGTTGAAGACCATACTCAGGTAATCCTTTTAAATCTAAATCCTTGAAAATTTCGAATTGAAATTAGTCTTCCTTACTATGCAAGTAACCATTCGAATACTTGCCTTGTTCTGTAAGTAATCATTCGAATTCTACGTAAATTGTCTTGTTTATCTTGTAGCTTCGAATGCTATTAATGCTCACCTTCGAATGTATCAAAAACGAGGATTTTTGTCCAAACTACAAGTCCAATCCAGCCTAATCTCGAGAATCAAAGAATTGCAGCAAACCAATTCTAAACTTCAAGCTATCATCTCGAAGCTTGACTCAAAAGCTAATCAATATTTCTCTATCCATTTGAATGGCATACTCTATTTCAAGATTAGGGTGTGTATTCTGAACAACAATGACCTGAAGAATGAAGTTTTGCAAGAAGCTCATTAGAGTTCTTTTTCGATCCACCCTGGATCGGTTAAGATGTACAAGGATCTAAAACCCTTGTATTGGTGGCCAGGAATGAAAGAAACCATCAATGATTATGTATCAAAGTGTTTAACTTGCCAAAGAGTTAAAGTCTAACATCGAGCTCCCATTGGATTGCTCCAACCTCTTGAATTTCCTCAGTGGAAGTAGGATCGAATTACTAGGGATTTTGAAACGGGTCTTCCTTGCACGCCAAGAAAGTGCGATGCTGTGTGGGTGATAGTAGATCGATTCACTAAATCGGCTCACTTCATCCCTGTTCGAATGAACTATAGCTTGGAAACTCTAGATGATTTGTATATTCGTGAAGTGATTCATTTACACGGAATCCCTACTTCAATTGTCTCCGATCGTGATCCTAGATTCACAGCTCGATTTTTGAGATCGTTACAACGAGCCTTTGGCAATAAATTAAACCTAGCACGGCCTTTCATCATCAAAGTGATAGCCAATCAGAAAGGGTAATACAAGTTCTCGAAGATATGCTTAGAGCCTGTGTTATTGACTTCAGGAAAAATTGGGACAAAACCATACCTCTTGTAGTATTTGCCTACAACAATAGTTATCAAACTTCAATTCAAATGGATCCATTCGAAGCTCTGCATGGAAGGAGATGTAGAACACCTATATGTTGGTCTGAACTTGGAGAAAACAAAATGTTAGGACCTCAATTGATCAGGGAAACCGAAGAGCAAGTCCAAATCATCCATGACAGATTGAAACAAGCCTTCGATAGAAAAAAGGCTTATGCAGACTTAAAACGAAGAGATATCCAGTATAATGTTGGAGACAAAGTATTTCTCAAAGTCTCCCCTTGGAAGAAAGTCTTCAGATTTGGAACAAAGGGAAAGCTCAATCCCCGATTCATAGGTCCTTTCGAAGTTGTTGAAAGGATTGGTCTAGTGGCTTATCGACTAGCACTTCCTAGTGAGTTCAATAAGATCCACAATGTATTCCATGTCTCAATGCTCATAAAGTATCGATCGGATTCATCTCACATTCTAAAGCCGAAAGTAGTGGAATTGAATCCCGATTTATCCTATGAGGAAGAACCAATTCAAATTCTTGATAGGGAAGTCAAGAGACTTCGGAACAAGAACATATCCCTAGTGAAAGTATTATGGAAAAATCACAAGGTAGAAGAAGCAACTTGGGAGCCTGAGAATAGAATGAGAAAGCAATATCCTCGCTTGTTCAATTTCGGTAAAAATTCAAAGACGAATTTTTATTTTTAAGGAGAGAAGAGTTGTAATACCCTAAATCATAGTCTAGGGGAATTGGAACCAATTACCTAAATTGTTAATTTAATTGAACCTTGAACCTAGACTAATTGAATTAATTAAGGACTTAATTGAATTAATTAAGGACTTAATTGAAAGATGAATGAAATAGGTGATCAATTTGAAGTGACCTATTCGAATTAGATGAGAAAGAAGATGTTTTCATGCTAAAGTTCTATATTCCCGAAATGTCCTTGCTTATGCCTTGATTAATAGTTAATTAAAGGATAAAATAGTCTTTTCCCCAAATCCACTTAGGGGGATTATCATCTTCATCTTTCTCATTCTTCCTTTTACCAAATTGAAGAGAGAACCTTGAGAGTGAGAGAGAGCTTGAAAAAAAACACAATAGTTGGAGTGATTTGAGCTTGCATGTGCTTAGAATTTTATAGAAATTGAGCTAGGAAGCAAGGTAAACCTACTATTGCCCATGATCCATTCGATTAGTTAAAGTAATTGATGAAATAGAATTGTTTGATGCTTGTATATGCTTGTTAGATGTTTGAATCATAGTAGAATTGTATGACTTTAAAGAATGAACCATGGTAACATTCTAAAATTGAACAAACATTGAATGGATACACCTACATGCAAGCTGAATTGATCTAGTTATCAAATTGAATGAATTGATGTGCTGAATGAATAGGAAATGATGATAACAAGGTAATCACTTAATGAAAATTATGTAAACTGGATATTTGTCGTTTTGAATGAATTATATTGATATCTGGATTGAAGAAAATGAATTGGCAATAAAACTAGTCACTCATGTTGCTATAATATTGATTAGGGACTGTTTTGAATAAACTAGTGAATTTGGTACTAAATTGAATTAAATAAGGGGCTGGAAATTTGAGTGAATTACTGGGGAAGGACTGTAATGGATGTTAAACAATTAGGATTGCTTAATTTATAAAGAATTTGATAGCTTAAAATGGATATTGGGCAGAATTACTGAAACAAGGATTGTTCTGGAAAGACAGTTAAATTAGGACTTAGATGGACTAATTAAGGGATAATCTTAATATGTAAGAACAGGGGAAAATCAGGGGAATCAATGGTAAAAAGTACTAAAATGAACTAGTATGGGTCCTAGGATAAAAAGCTCACTAAATTAGATTAAACTACAAGCTGGCAGAATAGCCACTGGAAAGAAGGACCTGACTTTAAATTGAAATATGTATTGATATAGAAGGAATTAAAATATGAGACTTATATGGATAAAAATTTAATTGAAAAATATTTCTAGTGGTATAAATTAATTGAAAATCCAATGAGTAAATTAAAAAATATGAACAGATTACTGAAGGGTATACAAACTGCCTAGAAGCGTAAACTATTTTGGATGATGTAGTTTAAATGAGCTTGAATTATTGTTGTATTGATTCTAATGATCCTTCTATGTTGCGTATGACTTGCTAGACCAAGGATTGGAGGAGATTACTGAAGGCAAAAAGGTTGGATCATTAAGGGATAGACAAAAGAGAATAGCAATACAAGACTAGCTTGGAGCATTGTGAGTGTAGTCTTTGTTTTAGGGTTGGAACTAGTGTTCTAACCAAAGTTGTATGTCTAAATACTTGTTTGAGGATTGATAACATGAAATGAACTTAAATTAAATTTTTTAATATTACATTAAGGGAAGAATGGACTAATTAAAAACTTGACAATTCAATATACTTGAAATATGGTGTGATTGTGGAAATGAAACAATTATTTGTTCCTTATGATTCTATGCCTTATTCGAATGCTGCCATGGGTTATGCTTGATAAATTGTGTTCAATTGAGTGAATATGCTCTTGAAATTGTTTGTTGCTTAACCACTTGATGTGTGATTACTTGATAATGGAAGACTTAACAAGTCCTTGGATGCTAGTTGGCCTTAGGTAGAACGGCATGCCTTAGGGTCTAGTGCTCGACTTAATATGTTCTGGTACTTTGTTTGCCTTAATTGTGGTGTAGATGACACATTAACACTATTGGTACTTTGTGTGCCTTAACATGTGGTGTAGCAGACACCTGAACATGATCAAGTATTTTGTGTACTTTAATACGTGGTGTAGAAGACACCTTAACATGATCTTGTACTTTGTGTACCTTAACACGTGACTCGATTACCTAGTCCTACTACCTACAAAGGCAAAACAAGATTAAATGAACTTAAAGAAAGGCTTGTAATATGAATGAATGATGAATATATTATCTTGGTTTAAACCTTATTTGAAAAATAGGTTACATGGTATAATACCCCATTCGAAGTGGAAATTATGATCTTCATGATTGAATTACTTGATATTTGCCAAATCATGCTTGCTTGAATAACTTGTAATAGAAGGTGCTTACTTGCTTGATTGTTCTATGTGGGATTTGAAATAATTATTGATTGCCTAAGCATGCCTATTCAAATGCTTCATGAGGAACTAGCTAGGTCATGACTTTGCTTTATTGAAGCCTAGCTAGTTTAATCTAGTTTAAAATGAACAATGAATATGAGATAATAATCTTGATAAATTGATAGAATTAGGTACTACCTCACTAAGTACATTATGTACTTATCACTCATGTTTTTCCTTCTTCCCAAACCGTAGGTTTAATGATACTCAAATCGGATACTTGATCAACAAGTTATCTTACTTGGATTTTGAAGCAAGAATCAAGCATAGTCAAGTATGATTTTGGTACTCATTTTTGATACTCCTAGATGGTGGCGGTTAGATTTAACTTTAGAGCTCATGGTAGTTCACATGTTTAGAACTTTAAGGATTATAATTATATGAACTCGATAGCTATAGTAATGTGTAAACTTTAGAATATTGGACCATGCATTTTGAGTTATGTAAATGTATTTATGTAAGTATGTAATGGTCTATGTTGAAATTATCTAATGAATGAATGACTAGAGCTTTGATTATAAGTTTGTTTGTTCGAATATGAGTGTATAAACTATAGAATTGAATGTGTTAAATTGACTCAAGTTAAGCCTATTCTATCTTGGCCCTAATCTTGTATTTTATAACTTGTATTAGATGATATGATATTTGTTTGTTTACTCCCGGTGACGCTCCTCGCTCCTAAGCTGGGCGAGGGCTGTCACAGAGCTTGTTTAGTTGACGATAGTCAATACAAAGCCGCATAGTCCCGTCTTTCTTTTTCACGAACAGGACTGGAGCACCCCAAGGAGAAATGCTAGGCCATATGCAGCCTTTATCTTGCAACTCCTGAAGTTGCTTCTTTAATTCTTTCAACTCGACAGTTGCCATTATATAGGGTGTAATGGACACATGAGCTATTCCAGGCTGAACTTCAATCCCAAACTCTACTTCTCTGGTTGGAGGGACACCAGGGAGTTCCTCAGGAAAAACATCAATGAATTCAGAAACAACAAGCATGCTAGGCAAACCGAATTCAATTTCATCTTGAAGAATCATATTAGCAAAGATTGAGGTTGGTTTCTTGTCTATTAAGAGAATGGTTTATTTCCCTAAGCCTCGGAGATACAGTCTCCTATTTTGGCAATCTACCAAGGCCTCGTGTTTACTTAACCAATCTAACCCCAATATCAAGTCAAATTCACAAAATGGCAAGACATAAAGATCAATAGGAAAGGGGACATTTCGAGTGGTCAAGGGAGCTTGCTTGTGGCATAAGTTAATGGGTGTTTTTCCCCTAATGGATTCGAAACTACAAGATTTGATTCAATAGTTTTGGGTTTTAATTTTAACTTGTTGATCAAGGCAGAACAAACAAATGAATGGGTAGACCCCGAATCAATTAAAGCATATACATGACTGGAATTTAACTCAACATTGTCTGCGATGACATCAGGAGCATCTTCATCATCTTCACCACGAATGTGGTACATACGAGTAGGAGCTCAAGATTCCTGATGAGTCTGAGCATTCGAATAGGGGCCCTTCTATTTTCCCTGATTACCAGACTGAGCTTGTTTGGGTGCTTTTTTCGGTTAGAAAGAGCTGAGCTAGCAATTTTAGAAGCTCGATTTGAAGCCTTGTTGGGATTCTAGGGACAATCCCGGATATAATGATCAGAGGCTCCACATGAGTAGCATAAATTCTGTTAAGCTCTGCACTGGCCAGTATGATGTTTCTGGCAGAACTTGCAAAGAGGGTATTGATTAGCTTTAGCCTAATTCCCCGTGCTATCAACAGAAACAACAGGGGCTGAAATCTTTATAACCGTTTAAGGTTTTGGTATGTAACTACTCTTCTAATTAGGGGTATAGTTCGAAGAGTGTCCCTAGGAGTGTTTGGACTTCTTTGACTTCCAGCGTGGCCTGTCATCATTCCTAGGCCGTTTGTCCTTCCAAAAGTGTCCGCTCTTGCGTCTTTTTGAGGCTTTCATCTTTGCCTCAGTAGCAATGGCCCGATTTACCAAATTTTGGAAGTCGGTGATACCAGAGCAGTGAATATATGACTTAATTCATCATTTATCCCGTCGATGAACATTCGGCACTTGTCGACCTCAGTTTTGATATATTCAGACCCATACTTGCAATACTTGCAAAATTCACTCACGTATTGCTCGATAGGCCGACCAGCTTGTTTAAGATACAAGAATCACTTTTGGTGCTCGGCCATATATTGTTCGCTGATATATTTCTTCCTGAACTCATTGAGGAAGAACTTCCAAGTGATAGACTCTGCAAGAGCAGTCAGGGTTGTGGTTTCCCACCAGCTCAGTGCTTCGTATACCAACAAAGCGATGGCACACTCGAGTTTATGCTCATCGGGATATGGCAATTGTTTAGTCAAAATGTGAGTAGTGATCTCCAACCAGTACTCGACTACTTCAGGATTAGCCTTATCGGTGCCAGTGAAGGAATAGGCTCGATGATGAGCTAGCTTGTCAGTCGGGGCTTAGTTTGGCATAGTAGGAGCAATAGGATGATCTTGTTTTAAGGCAGTTACAAGATGATTGAACATCTCCTTCATACTTAGAAGACATTCTTGCAACACGGGATTGATAGCAGGAGCTTCCTGTTGAGCAGCAGCTTGAGCTCGATGTTGAGCTCGTTGTTTTGGAGGATTCTGCTCCATCCTCATGCTATCTCCTTCATTCGAGGAGCCTACGAGATTTCCATTATCCCGATCAAGTCTCATTTCTGACATTCTAGTTCAATCAGAATAATAAGAGTTTTAGTTTTCACATTTAAGCATCAATACAAGCTTATATCAAGTCTCCTAGGTGGCACAATATCCTATATGATGCAAATGAGCTTAGTTTAGTCCTGCAACCGACTAAAAAGCTCTGATACCAATAAATCGGTCTTTGGTTATTGCCTCTTTTAGTCAATTCTGAAAAAATGAATCTCTAACTTATTAGACAAGTTAGACTGTCTACCTTGAGGATGTTAAATACACATAGGCCGGATTGGGTACTACATAGCTCGTCTCCCTAGGGTGCTCCAATCTTGTTCGTGAAAAAGAAAGACGGGACTATGAGACTCTGTATTTACTATAGACAATTGAGCAAGCTTACTATCAAGAATCGGTATCCTCTCCCAAGGATAAAAGATCTCTTCGATCAACTCAAGGATGCTTCGGTCTTCTCAAAGATCGATATTCGATCGAGATACTACCAAATGAGGGTAAAAGAAGAAGATGTACCCAAGACAGCCTTTCATACTCGATATGGCCATTTTGAATTCCTTGTAATGCCATTCGGGTTAACGAATGCCTCAGCTTCTTTCATGGACCTCATGAACCATGTATTCAAGCCCTATCTTGACAAGTTTGTGGTTATCTTCATCGATGACATCCTGGTGTTTTCTCAGAATATGGAAGAACATTTCGAACACCATCAAATTATATTGAAAACTCTTCGAGAACATCAATTGTTCGTAAAGTTCTCTAAGTGTGAATTTTTGCTATTGGAAGTCTCGTTCCTTGGCCATTTCATCTCGGCAGAAGGGATTAAAGTAGGCCCGAGCAAAATTCAATCTATCCTGAATTGGAGACCTCCGAGAAATGTTGGTGAGGTCAGAAGCTTTCTCGGTTTAGCCGGGTATTATTGACATTTTGTCAAGGGATTATCATCCATCGCCGCAAGCTTGACTAAGCTAACTCGCAAAGATCCTTTGTTTGGTCGGAGAACCAACAACGAAGCTTCGATCAACTTAAACAAGCCCTGACTCATGCATCGGTTCTCATCCAACCAGAATCAGGCAAAGAATTCACTGTCTATAGTGATGCATCTCATTTAGGACTAGGTTGTGTCCTAATACAAGGTGGAAAAGTGGTAGCTTAGGCTTCAAGGCAACTAAAACCATACGAGTCAAACTACCCTACACACGATCTAGAATTGGTAGCCATTGTATTTCCTCCCAAAACATGGAGACATTACTTGTAATAGGAGAAATTCAACTTGTTCATAGACCACAAGAGTCTCAAATGCCTACTGACTTAGAAAGACTTGAATTTGAGACAAAGGAGATGGCTAGAATTTTTTAAAGATTACGATTTGGTTATTGACTACCATCCGGGTAAGCAAACGTGGTTGCTGATTCCCTTAGTCCCAGACCATACTCGGGTAAACCCTTAAATCTAAATTCTAGAATAATTCATTAGAATTTAATCTTATCTTGGATTACAAGTAATCTATTCAAATTGAACTTTTCTTGTCTTGCAAGCAACTATTCAAAAACCATTCTTAGTGATCTTGTTTATCCTTTGTAGCTTCCTTGGCTATCAATGCTCATTTTCGTTTATCCAAAAGACGGAAATTCTTGTCTAAACTTCAAGTTCAATCTAGCTTTATCTTTAGAATCAAAGAACTCCAACAAATTGATCCAGATCTTCAGAATATCGTATCCAAGCTAGACTCTAAGTCTAATTATGACTTCTCACTCAAGTCGAATGGACTCCTCTATTTCAAGGATAGAGTATGTGTTCCTAACAATGAGGAATTAAAACAATTGATGCTACAAGAAGCTCATCAAAGCTATTTCTAGATTCACCCGGGATCAGTTAAGTTGTACAAGGATCTAAAGCCACTATACTGGTGGCCAGGCATGAAATCGACTATCACAGACTTTGTTTCAAAGTGCCTAACTTGTCAAAGAGTCAAAGCCGATAATCAAGTCCCCACTGAATTGCTCCAACCAATCGAATTCCCTCGGTAGAAATAGGATCGGATTATAATGGATTTCGTTACTGGTCTTCCTTCCACTCCCAAAAAGAATGATGTTGTATGGGTGTCTGTTGATAGATTCACAAAGTCTACTCACTTCATCCTTGTTCGAATGAACATGAGCTTGGAAACCTTAGCCAAGCTATACATCCGTGAAGTGATTCAATTACATGATGCACCTGCAGCTATAATCTCTGATCGTGACCCCAGATTTTCTTCTCGATTTTGGAATTCCTTATAGAAGGCTCTAGGAGCTAAAGTGCACCTTAGTACAACCTTTCATCCTCAATCAGATGGGCAATTTGAAAGAATCATTCAAGTGCTCGAAGATATGCTACGTGCTTGTGTTATAGACTTCGGAAAGAACTGGGAGAAATCTCCACCCCTAGTAAAGTTTTCTTATAACAATAGCTACCAGACATCTATCCAGATGGCTCCCTTCGAAGCTCTATAAGGAAGAAAATGTAGAACTCCCTTGTGCTGGTCTGAACTGGGAGAAAATAATGTATTGGGACCTCAATTGCTCAAAGAAACCGAGAACAAGTGAAGATTATTCATGATCAATTAAAAGTAGCTTTTGATAGGCAGAAAGCATATGCAAACTTGAAAAAGAGAGACATCCAGCATAATGTTGGAGACAAGGTCTTCCTCAAAGTATCTCCTTGGAAAAAAGTCTTTCGGTTTAGAAGAAAAGGAAAGCTCAGCCCTCGGTTTATTGGACTATTCGAAATCCTTGAAAGGATTGGTCCAGTGGCTTATTGATTAGGCACTCCCTAGTGAATTTGATAAGATCCACAATGTCTTCCATGTTTCTATGCTCAGAAGATATAGATCTGATCCATCTCATGTTCTTGAGCCTGAATAAGTGGAATTAAATCTTGACTTGTCATATGAAGAAGAACCAATCCAAATTCTTGATCTGAAGTTAGAAAGCTCAGGAACAAAATCGTTCCTCTTGTCAAAGTCTTGTGGAAAGATCACAAGATAGAAGAAGCAACTTGGGAATCTGAAGAAGTCATGAAGAAGCAATATCCTCACCTATTCAATTCAGGTAAATTCGAGGATGAATTTATTTTAAGGGGAGGAGAATTGTAACACCCTAAACTTGGCCTAGGAAAGTTACCACAATCTAAACTATAGGCTAACTGAATTACGAGCTGATCAAATTAAAAGAAGAAAGAACATTGGCTATCCTTAAGATCAAATAAGTAAAATTAGGACCAAATTGTAACACACCCAACCCAGTTTAGTAGTACACCGGCTCAGGAGTGTTACGGGAACGTTGGAAACACGAGCCAATTTAAAATTTTTCAAGCTCGTCTCTATTAGATGAGTTGAGTGACTAGTAAGCAATAGACATACATATCTTATTTCATAAGCAAGCACATATTTTTTTACACAAGTAATCACTTGTCCTTATAGGTTACCACCTTCATTTACTATTACATTTTCATTTAAGTTATCACATAGCATTCAAATGATCATACAACCAAGCATGCTTATTTCAATCCAATTTCCATTTTATTCATGATCATATCTATATATATACTCATTAACAATCATACAATCGTGACCATACTTCTTTACATTATAGATTACCATAGTTGTTAACCACTTTCAAGTTTCATGCATTTAAGATTAACTACTATTAAATCAGGTAGGCAAGTAAAGAAATCACTTTGTATGCATAGGATAACAAGTGTACATTTCCATTCAAGGATCATATACATATATATATATATATATATGTATATGTATACCTATGCGCTGCTTATTATTCAACAATTAACATAACTTAGGCATTACATTTGATCATATAAGTAAGACGTGCTTCTTATTCACACTAGGTCACCACTTTGGTAATTTTATTTTGAAGATAAATTCAAGATGTTTAATACTCCTCCAACCAATTAAGACATTCGAACAATGTACAAGGCTAGGATATAGTCATTTCCAAATTTACATTCAAAATTGTGTTGCTACTTAATCATGTAGACATGTGAGGCATTCGATTAGTAAATATAGACTAGCAAGCTTTTATTTTGATCCAGAGTTCACGCATATATGTGCAGCTAATCAAGTTATAACAACCAAGTTTGATAACATTCAAGGCCAAATCATGTATACATATATACAGACTTTCAATACAAACAAAATGCATGAATTCATACTTTAGCCCTTGCTTGTAACTTACTTCAAGTTCAAGGAATCTGACTTCAAAATCAAGCAATCTCCTTAAGCACTCTAAACTTGTGGTTTGGGAAGAGAGTGGTAAGTACAATTATTTACTTAGTGAGGTAGCCCTAGTTCTAAGCAAATTTTTTATATATCAAGTCTTAATTAGTCAAGTAGACCTATTAAAGTTTATAGTATTTGGAAATCAAGCATGAATTATGTATCTTCGAATCTATTGCATTCGAGTACAATATTGACCCAGACAATTTAGATTAAGCAACATTATCTAGGGTTACTCATTTTTCAGAATTATGTATCTTCGAATCTATTGCATTCGAGTACAATATTGACCCTGACAATTTAGATTAAGCAACATTATCTAGGGTTACTCATTTTTCATATATCAAATACCATGTCCAAGTAATATATCTATTTTAATTCAAGTCATAAACATATTCGAGTCATATACGTGCTTTACAAGTTGAGTATACAAATCCTTCAAGCACGCCATGTAACAATTCATACTTTATCCATATTAAGCCAATCAATTCTCATATAGCAAGTAATCCATAACATATAAAAGTCAAGTATGGTCACATTACTTATCAAGCAAGTCATTCCAGTACAAAATCCTATGGCAAGAAATTAAGGTATCACATGTGTCAATTCAAGCATACATATCAGGTTCAAGAAATTCAAGTATCAAACAATTCGAGTAGCAATTACTTCAAGTGTCATGTGATCCTAACTAAAGATTTCAAAGCATTCGAATAAGGGCATGGAGTCAAGTCATATACGTAATTTGAATTCAAGCAAGCAAATCCATTGATCATCAATTCAAGTGAAATCGTGAGACATTCCAAGTAGTGAATCATACCACACAAGATTCAAGTATTACATATCAAGCAATTCAAGTGTTCAAGCTTACTTATCAAGCAATTCATGTATTCCTTTGATTCTTGTTTATTTTCTTTGATTTAAGCCTTGGTTCTAAGTCGACTATTATACATGTTTAGACATTCTTGTAATGCAAGATAGTTCATTTAGTCCTCATATATTGTCAAGTTGTCAGTATTTCCATGTAATCTAGCCAATTCAACCATATAACATGTCCACATAATTCACGATGCCAAAACAGTCCATGTTTTCACTTAGCCAAGACAATTCAATCATCTAACATGTACACATAATTCACAATGTCAAAACAGTCCCTATTTTGTACAAAACAGTCCATGAATCATACTCACACATTTGGACATCCAAAACAGTCCAATAATTGTTCTATACACAAAACAGTCCATGAATCAAACTCACACAATTGGACATCCAAAACAGTCCAATAATTGTCCATTTATACACAAAACAGTCCATGAATCAAGCTCACACAATTGGGCATCCAAAACAGTCCAATAATTGTTCATTTATACACAAAATAGTCCATATTTCCATGTACAAGTGTACATGGCAGCAACATATTAAGCTTACATATTAAACACATGAAAACAGTCCATTTTTCCATGTACAAGTGTACATGGCAGCAACACATCATGTTTACATATTAAACACATTCAAATCATATCAAGTAGCAAGTACTCAAGAATGCACCTTATCAATTCAAGCATACATGTCAAGTAAGTCACGTACTCAAAATTTCATGTCAAGCATTTCAAATATTCGAGTAAGCTTTATGCTTAATTTGTTTTTCACTTGGTTAATTTAGTTTATGCCTTTTAGCACTTCTTTTACTTACTAAGAACTCAATATTTCTTATGCTCACCAAGAGCTCCTTTAACAATATGCTCACCAAGAGCTTCTTTAACAATATGCTCACCAAGAGCTTCTTTAACATTTCATTTTACTTTCATGATTTTCCTTTGAATTTCTTATTTGATTTCACAATAAGGTTAATATCTTTTACATGTTTGCCTTGGATCACAATTGGTTATGGATGACATTGGTCCGTGTTTGACCATAAAGGTCCAAGAATCCTATACTTCTCACTATCCAACCAACTATCGCCAGTCTCCGCACAACTCCTCCGTTACCTCCTACTGTCGCCAATAACATATTATTTGTAATGGGGCGTCCCCCCGAGCCATGGCTCATGGACCATAGTCCCAAGAATACCAAGCATCATACCAATGTATCCAAGGAATTCCATTTAAGGCAACTTAAGTCTTTTAAATCTTTAACTTTCATTAGAAGATATCTTGTGGCACAAGAATTCTTATTTTACTTTAAAGCTTCTTGTTGTTTCTTAGTTTTATGCTTTCATCAAGTTAAGATAATTTTGTTCAAGAATCACATTCAAACAAGTTATAGCAATATCATGCTTAGCCCTTAGGCTAATTGAGCCTTAGCTCCACAATCACTAATTACTTGTCCTTCAAGTAAGCATTTCAACATTTCAAGTAACAAGCATTTCGAATAACAAACATTTCAAGTAACAAGCATTTCAAACATCTCAAGTAGGCATTTAGCATGGGCTTTTATTAGGCATCAAGCATTCGAATGATCAATCTAAAGCATGGAAATCAAACATATACATCATGGAGTACATACAAGCAATCATTCGAACAACTCATTTCCAAGGCAAAAAATCAAACATGTTTACATTTTCCTTTCTAATTAATTTACTATTTTTCATGCTTCTATTCATTTACAAATTTTAGCTTAGCCAACCTTCCCTTTTATGCATGTTCAAGTTCATATTAAGTTCATTTTAATCAATACAAGGATTACAAGAATACAACATGCATATTTGGTTAGAACCTAAGTCCTAACCCTAAGTCAAGCTACATTCACAATACTCCAAGCTTAGCTACTTGTCTTGGATCCAAACCCCTTTTGTTTTAGCCTTAGGTTGATCCACCCTTTCCTCTTCCAAGTTCACTGCTGGTTCTAATACATTACACAAGAAATACATCAAAATTTGTTCACATATTCATTCAACATAGTAGCAAGGTCAATACATAACTATACACAAAACAAATGGCATTTTTCATATATACTTCTTAATGTTTATTTCTAAACTGCCAACATTTCATATTAAGGCAGAACTGGGCAGTATTTACTGTCTTAAAACTGTTACTATCCGTTTCTCAAATTGTGTACATAAACAGTCTCAAAGTATCAAGATTGCTACTGCCAGGCAGTTTGTACACTGTCCACTTAAACAAGCATAACTTTTATTTCGTACGTCATAATTTCAATTTGTTTACACCGTTATAAAGCTAACTTAATCCTCTTTCTAATGGTATATTCCTTGCATTATCATGCTTTGCCAATTAATATAGTTTTTAATTCAAATACAAGGCAATTGCACCACTGGATAGTTTGCACTGTCTAGGGATTTTCATTTCCAGAATTCAGCTCACAGTCCAGAATTCAATTCATTTTTCTATAATGAAAATAGACATATTAAAGTTCATTCCATGTAAATTTTAGCTCTAAATTCGACCTATACAATTTATGGTGAATTTTTGAAGTTGCTGCCCATAACAGAGTATTCTGGACAGATTACTCTAGGTTATGTTTTTTGTTTCCAAATTCATTTATACAAGGTTTCTAGCATTATAATTCGATTCATATTCATTTCCTTACATGTTAGTCGGTCCAATTATGCATTTCAATGTAATCAAAATAGGTCATGATGATCAATTTGTTCAATTAAGCATGTTTACTCATTTTCATCTAGCAAAACAGTCCTATAGAGCTTCTACATTCATTTCCACACTTGTTTCCACTTTCACAATCTTTACATGTTCATTTTCCAGCAACAACTGAACATTTAGGCATGTATTCTAATTTTATTTGGTCACCTAAACATGTACCCAAATCAAGTACACCATTATACATACATTAACTATCATATAAACATGAATTCTAACTAATCCCCTAAAATTCCAGCAACCAATATCACATGATCAACATTCAACTACTTGAAATGAAAGAAGGAAATGGTTCATTACCTTCTTAATATGTTGTCTACTAACTCAATTTGATCATAATCAAGCTTAATCCAAGTATTTCTTCAACATTCCACGGATGAACACTAAGCTTTCTCTCCTTTCTCTCTCTTTAATTTCTAATCATTTTAGATAATAGAGTGGGGATGAATATGGCTCTAAGTGGATAGCTGAATCCTTCTCCCATACTCCCACAATTCTAATTAATTTGAGGACATGTGTAAAGTCCACTAACTAGTATTAAATTGCCATGCATTCATTGGGTTGTAATTTGATTCTATTATGGTCCTTTTAGTTTGACACTCCAATTTGTTGGCTATAATATTTTGGTCCCTAACCAATTTTTACCTATTTCATCTCCTTTTAATTTAATTCTCTCAATTATCTCCCTAAGCTTCATTCAATTAGGGCATGGTTTTAATTAACTTATTAGCTTGAATCATGGTAACATTTCTAGGCCCGGTTTAGGGGTATTACACAAATTGAATTAAAATATAAACTAGAAGGCTTAAATGGAAGGATGGAAATGTGAACATGCAAAACTCTAGAGTTTGCATGCAAATGGAATTAAAACTTAAGGTCTTGACACATGTTCTCAATTGATGAGAACATGTGCCTATTGAGTTGATGACTCACGGCATGCATGAAGGTAAGATGAACAAAATTGTATCATCTTCTTCCTCCAAAAATTATCACCATAGATGAGTGTTGAGAGAGAAAGCTTCATACATCACCTTCAATTCAAGTTTCTTGATTTAGCTTGATCAAATTAGCTTGGAGAAGGTATAATGCTGGACTCCTACATGTTATAGAATGTTTGAATCTATAAATGTTGATATTCTTGTTGCCTAGATTGATTAGGATGATTTTTATGCATGTTAGGATGATCTTAGCTTCTCAAAGTACTAGAAATTTTGACTGTTAGTAGCCAATTTGATAAAGGGAATGTATATAGTTGCTGGAAATTGAGAATAAGGATTGTTTTACTAGTGAAAATGTTTAAGCATGCTAATTTAATGTAAATCCCTATTTTGATCATGTTGGTAGGTGAATTGAGGCTTGAATAGAGTAGATAACTTGCTGGAAAATAAATGCACCTAATTGGATTAGTTAAAACTAGGTAATGGACTGCTCAAATGGTGAATTAGAAGTATAATGTTGATCAAATAGATCAAATTGAATTTAACATGATAATGCCCTATTTTAAGCACATTGCTAGGTGAATTAGGCTGACCTAGATATGTAAGAACATGAAAATAAGTTGAATTTCAAATTAGAATCTTGTTTAGATGAGTTATGAAGCTAGAAACTCAACCTAGTGTAATATGCTCAGAATACTCTGTTCTGAGCAGTAACTTTGAAAAATCACCATAAATTGTATAAAAGGAATTTAAGGCTGAAACATTTATGGACAATGACTTGACATGTCTAAATTCATTAGGAGAAAATAGAACTGAATTCTGGATTGTAGAATGAGTTGTAGAGAAGAAACACTAAGGACAGTGCAAACTGTCCAGAGTTGTAAATTTCCCTATCTTTAAGTTAAAAACTGTATTAATTGGAAAAGAACTAAAATGCAAGGCCTATATGGTTAGAAATACAATTAAGTTAGATTTCCAACAGTGTAAACCAATTAAAATTCCGACGTACGAAATGAAAGTTATGCATGTTTAAGTGAACAGGGTACACGCTGCCTTGTAACAAAAGTTTAGGTAATTGTAACTGTTTTGTGGCGGTTTGTGAACTATTTTGTAAACAGTTTTGGGACATTGATTTCTGCCATGTTTTATATGAATTAGAGTATAGATAAGTGTAGTTTGGTGTAGTAAAGAATGTATATGAACATGCTGCCAGATTTGTATATGTTGTGTACTTGTAACATTGCCTTGATTGAATGATTATGTGAACTTGTTTTAACAGGTATGTACTTGTGTGATGTGTTAGAACCAGGAGTGAACTTGATGGATGAGGAAAGAGTGGAACATCCTAAAGCTATGAACAAAGGAGTGTGGATCCAAGATTAGCTAATCTTGGAGTATTGTGAGTGTAGTTATTCCTGGGGTTAGGACTAGGTCCTAACCAATGCAAGCATGTCTATATTCTTGTAATGTTTGAATTGACTTAATATGGTCTTGATCTATAAGGGAAGAATGATTAAAGTAATGCATGAAACTTGATCACATCCTTGAATACATGTTTAATTCGAATGTTTAAGCATGTCTAAGTGGTACATTGGTGCTTGTATGTGTCATGTGGCATGTGATCGAATGCTAAAGAACTTGCTAGAGATATTATGTCATATTGATGAAATAGAGCATGATAATTACTTGATATGTGAGCTATGGCTCAAATGGCCTAAGGTCCTAGTATGAAATGAACTTGCTTGACATGATCTTGAACTTGAAATACTTGTATAAATGGCTTAAATCGAACAACCTTGGTAGCTAGTTGGACTAGGTAGAATGGCATGCCTTAGAGTCTAGAGCTCATTGTGTCAGGGTGGAGTACGATCCAGGGTTAAGGCCCCTATTTGGAAACAGGCAGAGGCTACATATGTGGTATTTGGCGACAACAGGAGGGTTGACCAGCACTACGGTGCATCTTATGGCGACAGTTGGTTGGAGACTCAATTGCCTATACAAACTAAGCACCAAGGGGTTGTTTAATTGATAACAAATGAAATAACAATCCTATAACATATGTTACTTGTCTTGAAAGTTATATAATGAATGTTACTTGACATGAAAGCCTTGAATTGTATGTTATTTGACATGAAAGCCATGAATTGTATGTTGCTTGTTATGTAAGCATGATTTGCTTGATTGTCGATATGAAAGCATGAAGTATGATTCCATATCTCTTGTTCCTTATGCTAGCCGAATGCTTGAAATGCTTAGCTAGGATCATTCTTGTTTAATTGACACTTAATTGGATATAACAAATGGTTAGAACTAGTTACTACCTCATTAA
The DNA here is from genome assembly GCA_019671005.1 of Hibiscus mutabilis. Lineage (NCBI taxonomy): Eukaryota > Viridiplantae > Streptophyta > Magnoliopsida > Malvales > Malvaceae > Hibiscus > Hibiscus mutabilis. The sequence continues at coordinate 25,305,453 of CM033745.1, read as the reverse complement.
GTACATTCTTGTACTTATCACTCTTGTTTCGTTCTTCCCAACCTACATGATAAAGGATTCGAGTGTTGCTTGATCTTGAAGCCTGATTTCTTGAGCTCGAAGCAAGACACAAGCATAGTTAAAGTATGGTTTTATACTTGTTTTGTATATCTCCTAGGTTGGTGGCACTAGAATGTATATAGTTTATCTTGATCATGCATTTTGGAAGTTGAGTACTTGCATATATTGTTCTTGTAAGGACCTACTATGTAATGATCTTGGTTGACAATATGAAACATGTATTGAACATAAATTTCATGTAATGGAATGGTATTTGCTGCGCATATATAGATTTGTATATGGAATGATCAAGTGTTTGATCTAGATTACATTGAACCATTTGAATGCCTTGTTTAATGAACATGTGAATGATTGAATGAATAGCATGAATGTTTATGTATGTATACTTAGTCTTGTGGCTGCCAATGGTAAGAAATGGCAATGCTAGCTTGCTTGGACACAAGGTATGTACCATTGGGTGCCTTAGTGATCATGTCTAATTAAAGTTACATGAAATGCTTCATGTCTTGCTTGAATCGAAGGTAAAAATGAAATGAACCATGCCTACTTGTCTTGCCATTCGAATGTTGTAGGTGTTGTTTTGTGTTAGTTTGATGATTGCCGAATGGTCTAGTTGATTGAGAGCTAGTTACATGCCATTGAATGTTTAAATAATCATGCTTAGTAAGTTTAGGTATTAGATGTTAAATGTATCAAACTAAGGAACATTTAAATGAAAGCATGTTGCATACTAGCATTATTCGAATTTTTATGGTATAAGATGAAGTTAAGTAAATCATGAAAGTAGTAACCTATAATGTAAGCATGAAAGGAAACAACTTAATGGCTTAATCGAATGTCCTATGATGTCCTGAAATCAAAATGTGAGTTTGCTTGCTTGTTAAGTTAAGTTTGCTTGGTTGCTTTCTAGTTAAGTAACTCATCTTATAGGGATGAGTTAATCAATCCTTGCCTTGTTCTTGCTTGTATTGCCTTGTCCTTGCTTTGTAACGCTCCTGAGTCAGTTGCTACTAACCTGGGGTAGGGGTGTTACAATCCAATATCAACTTGTATCGTAGAAATGAGACTTGAATAAGAAAAGCTTAGTGAGTGAGTTAAAGTTCAAGGCAACCAATACAATAAGTCTCAACTACAATCCATCAATTAGATGGTATGGTTTCTCCATCACCCTAAACCCATTCGAAACTAGGCAAACAATACTAGGTACATTGCTAGATTTTCAATCTAATATCAATATCAATGCTTGAAGTTTAGAAATTCTTAATCATTCAATTCGGCAACCAGGCATAACATATTCTTTTAAAGACAACCAATGTTTCAAAACACAATCAATCTTAATAGCAATGTTCAATAGTTTATGGCATTTGATGGTTTCTTTACAATCAAGCAATCTCATAAGCAATGTCCAATAGTTCATGACATTCAATGGTTTCTTTACAATCAAGCAATCTCATAAGCAATGTTCAATAGTTTATGGCATTTGATGGTTTCTTTACAATCAAGTAATGCAATTCAATGTAGCAATAGGTTCAATGCACATGAGTTGTTAATTCATTTTAGGTTTAGCCTTGAGAATCAATTTCTCAGTCTAGATACTCGAGTCTCCAACCAAACTTTCGCCAATAACACTAGTCAATATGGTACCAAGTACCTGGTCAAATCCCTCCTACTGTCGCCAATGACCAATAACAATACTTCCCTCCTACTGTCGCCAAATAGGGACCAATGCCCCAGACCGTAGTCCACCCCGATAATGAGCTCTATAGACTCTATGGCATGCCAACTATATCTAAGACCGACTCGAGACCAAGGCTTACAATAGTTATCTCTTTCAATCAATTAGAAGTATGATTCAATTCAATGTGCACAATTTGTGCCAATATTCCCTTTTTTGTCGAATAGGGCTCAATCCAATATCAATGTTTCCATAGTCAATGAAGGAGTATCAATCAATATATCGTTCAACAATGAATTGAGTTACTTCTAAATATAACATCATGCTTCATTTCAATATTGTAACACCCCTACCCCGGGTTAGTAGCAAACTACCTCGGGAGTGTTACTTAAGAAAGGACAAGGCAATACAATACAAGAACAAGTTAAAGATTGATAAACTCATGCTTATTAGATTAGTTACTTAGCTAAAAAGCAACCAAGCATACCTACTTAACAAACAAGCAAACCGACATTTTGATTTTCATGTCATTATAGACATTCAAATAGATCATTAAGTTGTTTCCTTTCATGTTTACATTATAGGTTACTACTTACATGATTCACTTAACTTCATCTTATACCATAATCATTTGAATGACCCTAGTATGCAACATGCTTTCATTTCATTTCAATGTTCCTTAGTTTGATACATATAACATTTCATACCTAGATTACTAAACATGATCATGTTAACATGCAATTGCATGTAACTAGTTTTCATACATATAGACCACTCGACAATCAACATACAACTCACAAAACACTTACATCATGGTATGTTCATACACTAGACTATTTGGCCTTTACCATCCAAACACACAACAATACTTACATCAAGGTATGTTTACACACAAGAGACCTTATAATTCCAAGTCATTCAAATGGTTCAATGTAAACTAGATCATTCACTTGATCATTTCAATATAAATTCAAATATGCGCAGCAAATACCATTCCGTTACATGAAATTTAAGTTCAATAAATGTTTCATATTGTCAACCAAGATCATGACATAGTAGGCCCATACAAGAACAATATATACAAGTACTCAAGAATTCCAAAATGCATGATCAAGCTAAACTCTATACAATCTAGTGCCACCAATCCAGGAGATATACAAAACAAGTATGAAACCATACTTTAACTTTGCTTGTGTCTTGCTTTGAGCTCAAGGTAACAGGCTTCAAGATCAAGCAACACTTGAATCCTTTATCCTGTAGGTTGGGAAGAATGAAACAAGTGTGATAAGTACAAGAATGTACTTAGTGAGTTAGTGACTAGTTCTAACCATTTGTTATATCAAGTTATGTGTCAATTGAACAAGAATGATCCTAGCTAAGGATTTCAAGCATTAGTGTAGTCCTAGCTAAGGATTATAGCATTCAGCTAGTATAGGATACAAGAAACATGGAATCATACTTCATCTTTCATATCAAGAATCAAGCAAATCATACTTACATGACAAGTAATCAAGTAAGTCATGCTTACATGACAAGTAACATACAATTCATGACTTTCATGTCAAGTAACATACAATTCATGGCTTTCATGTCAAGTAACATACAATTCATGGCTTTCAAGACAAGTAACATGTGATGTAGGATTGTTATTTCATTTGTTATCAATTAAACAACCCCCTTGGTACTTAGTTTGTATAGTTAATCGAGTCTCCAACCAACTATCACCACAAGATGCACTGTAGTGCTGGTCAACCCTCCTATTGTCACCAAAGACCATATATGTACCCTCTATTTGTCTCCAAATAGGGGGCTTTGAACTGGTCCGTAGTCCACCCTGACACAATGAGCTCTAGACTCTAAGGCATGCCCTTCTACCTAGTCGAACTAGCTACCAAGGTTGTTCGATTTAAGCCATTTATACAAGTATTTCAAGTTCAAGATCATGTCAAGCAAGATCATTTCATACTAGGCCCTTAGGCCAATTGGATCATAGCTCACATATCATGTAATTCTCATGTTTCATTTAATCAAGTAGGATAACATTACAAGCAAGTTCTTTAAGTCATTCGATCTCATGCCATATCACACATTCGAGCAACAATGTTACCACTTAAACATGCTTAGCAATCGAATTGAACATGTATTCAAGGATGTGATCAAGTTTCATGCATTACTTCAATCATTCTTCCCTTACTAAGAATTAAACATTCCAAGAATATAGACATGAAAGTATTGGTTAGGACCTAGTCCTAACCCTAGAAACAACTACACTCACAATACTCCAAGCTTAGCTAGTCTTGGATCCACACTTTTTTGTTCTTGGCTTTAGGATGTTCTACTCTTTCCTCATCCACCAAGTTCACTCCTGGTTCTATCACATTAAACAAGTATATACATGTCAAAACAAGTTCACATAATCATTCAATCAAGGCAATGTTACAAGTACACAACATAAATAAATCTGGCAGCATGTTCATATATTTTCTTTACTACACATAACTACACTTGACTATACTTCAATTCATTTAAAACATGAAAGAAACCAATGCCCCAAAACTGTTTACAATACAGTTTCCAAAACATCCACAAAATAGTGTACAATTACCTAAACTGTTGTTACTAGGCAGCATGTAGTCTGTTCACTTATACATGCATAACTTTCATTCCATGCGTCAGAATTTGAATTGGTTTACACCGTTGGAAAGATAACTTAACTTTCTTTCGAACCAATTAATACAGTTTTTAACTTAAAGATAGGGTAATCTACAACATTGGACAGTTTGCACTATCCCTAGTGTTTCTTCTCTACAATTAATTCTACAATCCATAATTCAGTTCTGTTTTCTCCTAATTAATTTAGACATGTCAAGGTACTATCCATAAAAAATTACGCCTGAAATTCCATTTATACAATTTATGGTGATTTTTCAAAGTTACTGCCCAGAATAGAGTATTTTGGGGAGATTGCACTAGGTTGAGTTTCTAGTTTCATAACTCATTTTAACAAGGTTCTATCATTGTAATTCAATTAATTTTCATCTTCTTACATGTCCATGTCAGTCTAATTCACCTAGCAATGTGCTTAAAACAGGGCATTATCATGTTAAATCGAACTTGATCTATTTGATCAACATTATACTTCTAATTCACCATTTGAGTAGTCCATTACCTAGTTTTAACTAATCCAATTAGGTGTATTCATTTTCCAGAAAATTATTTACTCTATTCAATCCTCAATTCATCTACCAACATGATCAAAACAGGGCTTTACATTCAATTAGCATGCTTAAACATTTTAACTAGTCAAACAGTCCCAATACAAAACTGTTTTCAACCATATACATTGTCTTTATCAAATTGGCTACTAGCATTCACAATATCAAGTGCTACTAGAAGCTAACATGATCCTAACATACATAACAATCATCCTAACCAATCTAGGCAGAAAGAACATCATCATTTCAAGATTCAAACATCATATAACATGTAAGATTCAAGCATTATACCTTCTCCAAGCTAAATTTGATCAAGGCTAAATCAAGAAGCTTGAATTGAAGGTGATGTATGAAGCTTTTCTCCCCCCTTTCTCTCTCAAGCAATTCGGCTATGGTGATAATTTGGATGGAGGAAGATTATGAAATTTTGTTCATCTTTCCTCAAGGCTGCCGTGAGTCATCTACTTACATGTCACATGTGCTCATCAAATTAGAACATGTGTCAAGGCCTCTATTTATAATTCCATTTGCATGCAATCTCTAGAGTTTTGCATGTTCACATTTCCATCCTTCCATTTAAGCCTTCTAGTTTTAATTTCATTTCAATTTGATTCTAATTTCACTTATTTGACAAGTATCTGAATAGGTCACTTCCTTGTCAAGTATCTGAATAGGTTCTTCTTCATAAGATAAGTCAGGATTCAATTCCACTTCTTCAGGTTCAAAGACATGAGATGGATTAGATCTATATTTTTTGAGCATAGATACATGGAAGACATTGTGGATCTTATTGAATTCTCTGGGAAGTGCCAATCGATAAGCCACTGGACCAATCCTTTCAAGGATTTTGAATGGTCCAATAAACCGAGGGCTAAGCTTTCATTTTCTTCCAAACTGAAAGACTTTCTTCCAAGGAGATACTTTGAGGAAGACCTTGTCTCCAACATTATGCTGGATGTCTATCCTTTTCAAGTCTGCATAGGCTTTTTGTCTATCAAAGGCTTGCTTCAATCGATCATGTATGATCTTTACTTGTTCTTTGGTTTCTCTAAGAAATTGAGGTCCCAAAGCTTTGTTTTCTCCCAATTCAAACCAACACAAGGGCGTTCCACATTTCCTTCCGTATAGAGCTTCGAAGGGAGCCATCTGGATAGATGTCTGGCAGCTATTTTTGCAAGCAAACTCTACTAGGGGTAGAGATTTCTCCCAATTTTTTCTGAAGTCTATAACACAAGCACGTAGCATATCTTCGAGCACTTGAATGGTTCTTGCAGATTGTCCATCTAATTGAGGATGAAAGGCTGTACTAAGATGCACTTTAGCTCCTAGAGCCTTCTATATGGAATTCCAAAATCGAGAAGCAAATCAGGGGTCACGATCAGAGATTATAGTCGTAGGTACACCGTGTAATCGAATCACTTCACGAATGTATAGCTTGGCTAAGGTTTCCAAGCTCAAGTTCATTCGAACAGGGATGAAGTGAGTAGACTTTGTAAATCTATCAACAATCACCCATACAACATCATTCTTAAGAAACTCGATCCAACTTAGCTACCACATTAGCTTTTTCTGGATGATAGTCAATGACAATATCATAATTCTTAAGAAACTCGATCCAACTTCTTTGCATCAAGTTCAACTCATCTTTAGTAAGCATATACTTTAAACTTTTAACCTATATAAATATAGAATCGTTCACTGTATAAATAATGATGCTATATCTTTTAAAGCAAATACAACCATTACCAGCTCCAAATCCCAAGTAAGGAAATTGCTCTCATATATCTTAAGTTGTCTCAAGCATAGACCATTACTTTACCTTTTTGCATAAGTATGCATCTCAAATCGTTATGAAAAGCATCTCTATATACAACATAATCTTTACCCGATTCTGGTTGTACTAGTACCGTGGCTTCTATTAAGATCTCCTTTAATGTCTCAAATTTTTCTTCGTATTTATCTATTCAACTGATTGACATTTCTTTCCTCAATAGCTTGGTCAATGAGGAAGCAATAATCAAGAAATTCTGAACCTCTAAAACATTCTTCAGAGGTTTCCATTCAACTATAATTTGTACTTTCTCGGGGTCTACTCTTATTCCCGCTCCAAATCCACAAATGTAATAAAATAGCCTTTGACAACCAAATTCACACTTTCTCTTTAGAATTTATTCTTCCTTGGTTTTTTAACTAATCAAAAGATCACCAGTCTGCGGAAGAAGATATTTATTCTTTACTATTACCTTCTCGAGCTGATAGAAATTAGACTTTCTCTTTCATAATTAACACCATCGACCTAACATTCCTTGAAATTTGTACCTTTAAATCTCGAAGTTCGGTCGAAGCCATTTTATACGAGGCCATTAATTTAGGCGCAATACCTAGTATCATATTTATTTTCAATTTCACTTCTCAATCTAGAGGTAATTCCGAGTAACCCATCTAGGCATACATCCAGATATTTTTGGACAGTCGAGTTATTTTACAATTTAACTTCAACAACCCGAGTATCCACTATATTTGCTAAGAAAACTTAACAACCTTATAACAACAATTTCCTTAATAAAATAACTGAAATTACATTGGAGAAGGGATTTACCCTTTTATCAACTACTACTATTTTTGAACCTTCCGTGTTTTTCAATACTAATCGCTTTATGCGACAATTCATCATGGCCTGATAGGAAGGTAACCAATTCATGTCAACAATCATCTTAGACTCCTCAAAAGATAATTTCATTAAATTTTTCGAGAACTCTATTTCTTATGTTTTTATCGAGTAATTCCACATGTTCAGCTCGCCCTTTCATTACAACCCAACAAATTCGTGACCGCTATATTACTTGAAATGGGTTCTAAAAGGATATCTCATTCACCGCTCAACTTCGTACTTATATAGGAATGTGAAAAGCTAGGACCCATCAACATCGATATAGGTTTATCCAAAAAGATGATATATACCTTCTATGATTTTCAAATCATCCCAATCTTTATCAGTCCTGATGTTATAAACTCGGACTGATATGTGCAATCCTGGCTATGAAGCAAATTTAGATGGTTTTCTAATCTAGCTTAAATATCGGAGCAACAAAACAGCTCCATCCAATTTCTTGGTATCCAAACAGTGGAATTCATCCAGTGTAATCCTTAGATTATTCAGTTATAAATCAACAATCACTGGACCTTAATCGACTTTTCCTTTCAATTCAGGTGTTTTCCGAACTTTTCAGTTCCTTAATCCTGCACAAGCACTCCTTGTTGTACTAGTGGCCCTTTCTTGTTTCAATTTATCCGAAGGGTAATCATTAACCTTATTATTACTACTCTTGATTCCTTTCCAAGCTTCCAATTTATCAGTTCATCACGCTTTCTTGACTCAAATATTTCTTATAATTCCTCCCAATTTACATTAGTAAGGAGCGACATCAATCAAATCGTAAAAACATCATATCAGTAATATTGATATCCTAGTGGCATGTATACTCTTTTAAACATAAAACCTTTTCATTTAGGCCGAGAATCGACTAAACCTGTTGCTCTGATACCAATAAATGTAATACCCCTTTCCCGTATTCGTAGCTGAATACGAGTCAGAGATATCACAAAACATTTGTAAAACCCTCTACATTTGTAACTCGGTAAAATTTTGTTTCTTTAAAAATGTTACAATATATTTAGTTTTCATTTTCAAATCTAGTTATTCACGTAAAGTTTAAAAATAATATTTTTATCTTCAAATAGAATTTATTTTCAGGCAACAACTTATCAATTTAATTTGTCTTGATATAATTAATAAAACTGCCTGATTTAAAATTCATCTAGATACCAAATAAAATACAAATTCTATTAGAGCATACATAACCTTTTAATATACATGCCAACTAGTAAATATCAAACAGTATCAAAAGATATCTTACTGATACTGATGTACCTATTATTGATTGATGATGTCCATATATGCTCCTTACTCCAACCATTTCTTCTTTCCTACGTGTAAAACCGTTACACGCTAAGTATTTACTTAGTGAGGCAATAATTCAAATTTAAGTGCAATTGTCATAATATCAATCTTAATATTAATTATTAATAATGCATATGATCGCCTTACCATTACATGCTCATTAACATAATTAAATATGTAATAGCATATATGTATATCAATGTGATAAGATTAGATCTTACCAATATTGGTGTCATTTCCATCCGTAAGCTTTCAATGCTTGCCAATACCTTTTTCCAACTATGTCTGCAACCTTTCAAGCTTATCATTCTATTTTTTTATTTCAATTCAGTTTACTTAGCCCAAGGTATCAAATTAAGAGATTCTATGTACACGAGTCATTCCCCTCATACCCAACCTTTCTTGCGTATGTATATTATTTGCACTCTACCGGTAGTGCTTAGCACCGAAGTGCTTATGTATACTTACTGAAGTATACAATATATCCCTCATTCAGTTTTTATGAAATTACTCCGAAGTGCCTAGCACCCGTAATAAGTCTGTATACTCAAACATGCATGAGTATACTCCTCAATGAGTATTTATAAAATTTGCACTTTACTTGAAGTGCTTAGAATCTTTATACAGCTGTTTATGACTCTATGGCTAGCCAACTATACCTTTGAACCTCTATATCATACTTGGGGTTTATATCATCAAATATTTCATCCATGGCAATGTGTATCAATTTATATTAACATGAAGCAGTTCATAACCGAATAACATTAATAGTAAATCATCATCAATAACTAGTGATCAATGCATTTATTTTCAACCTTTGACATATTTAAAGTATGTCAAATGTATGATCAATGACATAATTATCATGAAAATATATATAAACCAGCTAGACTCATCCTACCGGTGATGTATGAAACATCCATGTATAATGTTATGTATGCATTGCACTCACCTGGGCCATGTATTAGTATGCCTCACTAAGTCCTCATTGATCATTTCCTTCATTGTACCTCGAACCTCCTTTTATTCGAACTTAACTTCATAATTAAAATAAGTAAAATATTTGTTAGATCTCAATCTAACAATATTTTATACATATTTAAACTTACATTAACCCTTTTCAAGCTTACTAATCAGCCTTAGATACAAAGTGTATCAATTCTCATTTTCTGGCAGTTTGCAGCACCTCCAAAAAATATTTCTATAAAATAATCTACAACTCAGAATTCAATTCCATTTGTTCTGATAGAAACTAGATTCAATAAGCTTTTCAACCATATAAAGTAATAGCCCAAATTCAACTTGTACAATTTATGGAGAATTTTCAAAGTCAATTTCCAATACTGACTTTCGGAACAGCCTGCTATACTGTTTTCTGACCTTTCACCACTTAAAAATTCATATCTTTTTACTCGGAACTCGAAATCAGTTTCTATTTGTTGGACACGAAACTAGACGAACAAATCTTTACGTCACTATAAAATTCACCTTCTAACCATTTTTTTAGAATTTATGGTGAATTTTCAAAGTTACTGCCATAAAGTAGTTTTTGTACACAACTTCCATAAACAACTTCAACTTTTATACTAACTTCTCCTTATTTCTCTACTTTTCAATTTAGTCCAATCACTAGCTTTAAACCACCAACTCATCACATTCTTCACCAAATAATTATTCACAATAATTCTCACTAATTTTCCTTATTTACCGAAATAGGTACTAAAATGCAAAGGTAAGGATTCATGCTTCTTAACTTTGCAATTTAGTCCTCAATTCAACATTACTACCTTAATTCCATCATTACAACTAAGAATCAGATTTAGCCCCCATACAAAACTTCCATTTCGATTTGGTCACTTAACTTTGACAAATTGTCAAAATGGTCACTAATTCAATTCAACATCAATTTGGCATTCTAACTTCATTTTCTTATCTCTAACATCATTAATAACATAAATACACTACAAATTCTAAAAATTCAGATTTGGTCCTTCAACTTTTCAATTTGCCAAAATGGTCCCTACACAATTTAACTTAGGGTTTTGCTTCCAAGCTTACTAGATCATTATTTCAACATCACAAACCCTAAATTAAACTTGAATTCATAAACCCTAATCATCTTCATAGAAATCAAAACATGTAAAACTTAAATCCCAACTCAATATCATGATTTTAACATCATACTAGCGTGATTTCAACTTAAATTCAATCATGAAATCATAAAATCTCAAAAGCCCCAATTTGATCCATAAACCCAAATTTCTTTCTCATGTAAATTCTCATCAACAAAGCATGGATTCCATGAATTATTGATATCAAAAGATAGAGCTTGAAGAGTAGAACAACTTTGCAGTTGAAGAGATTACCTAAAAACCGAGTTTCAGAGCTTGAATCGGACTTGGGAAATTTTTTCTCTTTCTTTCCCTAGACCTCATGTTTGTTGCTGGAAAAGATGAACATTTGGTTCATCTTTTTACCATTGTTTTACACATATATCTATTAAATGAATATTAAAATCATTTAATAGTGAAATTACAATTTTGCCCTTTTTATCCAATGGTTGGGGTTGATTTTATCATCAATCAGGGCCAAGATTTAATATTCCATTTCCTCTTTCCAAAATTGCCCTTATAACTTTTTAAATATTTCAAAATTGTCATTGAGGCCAAATGACCAACTTGTCTTTATTTACTAGTTCGTTTTCAAATTGCCATTCCATTAAAATCTAACTAAATCTAGTATGCAACATGCTTTCATTTCAATGTTCCTTAGTTTGATACATATAGACCATTCGGCAATTATCATAAAACTCACAAAACACTTACATCAGGGTATGTTCATACACTAAACTATTCAGCCTTCACCATCTAAACACACAACAATACTTACATCAAGGTATGTTTACACACAAGAGACCTTATAATTCCAAGTTATTCGAATGGTTCAATGTAAACTAGATCATTCACTTGATCATTTCAATATAAATTCATATATACGCAATAAATACCATTCCATTACATGAAATTTAAGTTCAATGCATGTTTCATATTGTCAACCAAGATCATGACATAGTAGGCCCATACAAGAACAATATATACAAGTACTCAAGAATTCCAAAATTCATGATCAAGCTAAACTCTATACAATCTAGTGCCACTAATCTAGGTGATATACAAAACAAGTATGAAACCATACTTTAACTTTGCTTGTGTCTTGCTTCGAGATCAAGGTAACAGGCTTCAAGATCAAGCAACACTCGAATCCTTTATCCTGTAGGTTGGGAAGAATGAAACAAGAGTGATAAGTACATGAATGTACTTAGTGAGGTAGTAACTAGTTCTAACCATTTGTTATATCAAGTTATGTGTCAATTGAACAAGAATGATCCTAGCTAAGGATTTCAAGCATTAGAGTAGTACTAGCTAAGGATTATCATTCGGCTAGTATAGGATACAAGAAACATGGAATCATACTTCATGCTTTCATATCAAGAATCAAGCAAATCATACTTACATAACAAGTAATCAAGTAAGTCATGCTTACATGACAAGTAACATACAATTCATGGCTTTCATGTCAAGTAACATACAATTCATGGCTTTCATATCAAGTAACATACAATTCATGGCTTTCAAGACAAGTAACATGTGATGTAGGATTGTTATTTCATTTGTTATCAATTAAACAACCCCCTTGGTACTTAGTTTGTATAGGTAATTGAGTCTCCAACCAACTATCGCCACAAGATGCACTGTAGTGTTGATCAACCCTCTTACTATCACCAAAGACCACATACGTACCCTTAGTCTATCACCAAATAGAGGCCCTAGCCCTGGACTGTAGTCCACCCTAACACAATGAGCTCTAGACTCTAAGGCATGCCCTTCTACCTAGTCCAACTAGCTACCAAGGTTGTTCGATTTAAGCCTTTTATACAAGTATTTCAAGTTCAAGATCATGTCAAGCAAGTTCATTTCATACTAGGCCCTTAGGCCAATTGAACCATAGCTCACATATCATGTAATTCTCATGTTTCATTTTCTCAAGTAGGATAAAATTACAAGCAAGTTCTTTAAGTCATTCGATCTCATGCCATATCACACATTCAAGCACCAATGTTACCACTTAAACATGCTTAGCAATCGAATTGAACATATATTCAAGGATGTGATCAAGTTTCATGCATTACTTCAATCATTCTTCCCTTATTAAGTCAATTTAAACATTGCAAGAATATAGACATGCAAGTATTGGTTAGAACCTAGTCCTAACCCTAGAAACAACTACACTCACAATACTCCAAGCTTAGCTAGTCCTGGATCCATGCTCCTTTGTTCTTGGCTTTAGGATGCTCCACTCTTTCCTCATCCACCAAGTTCACTCCTGGTTCTATCACATTAAACAAGTATATACATGTCAAAACAAGTTCACATATTCATTCAATCAAGGCAATGTTACAAGTACACAACATATACAAATCTTGCAGCATGTTCATATATTTTATTTACTACACATAACTACACTTGACTATACTCCAATTCATGTAAAACAGGGCAGTAACCAATACCCCAAAACTGTTTTCAATTCTGTTTCCAAAACTGCCACAAAACAGTGTACAATTACCTAAACTGTTGTTAGTAGGCAGCATGTAGTCTGTTCACTTAAACATGCATAACTTTCATTCCGTACGTCAGAATTTCAATTGGTTTACACCATTGGAAAGCTAACTTAACTGTATTTCTAAGCATATAGGCCTTGCATTTTATTTCTTTTCCAATTAATACAGTTTTAACTTATAGACTGGGAAATCTACAACACAAGATAGTTTGCACTGTCCCTAGTATTTCTTCTCTACAATTCATTCTACAACCATAATTCAGTTATGTTTTCTCCTAATGAATTTAGACATGTCAAGGTACTATCTATAAAAATTTCAGCCTGAAATTCCATTTATACAATTTATGGTGATTTTTCAAAGTTACTGCCCAAACAGAGTTTTCTGGCCAGATTACACTGGGTTGAGTTTCTAGTTTCATAACTCTTTTTAACAAGGTTCTATCATTGTAATTCAATTCATTTTCATGTTCTTACATGTCTTGGTCAGTCTAATTCACCTAGCAATGTGCTTAAAACAGAGCATTATCATGTTAAATCCAACTTGATCTATTTGATCAATATTATACTTCTAATTCACCATTTGAGCAGTCCATTACCTAGTTTTAACTAATCGAATTAGGTGTATTCATTTTCCAGCAACTTATTTACTCTATTCAATCCTCAATTCATCTACAAACATGAACGAATCAGGGCTTTACATTCAATTAGCATGCTTAAACATTTTCACTAGTAAAACAGTCCCAATTCAAAACTGTTTTCAACCATATACATTGTCTTTATCAAATTGGCTACTAGCATTCACAATCTGAAGTGCTACTAGAAGCTAACATGATCCTAACATACATAACAATCATCCTAATCAATCTAGGCAACAAGAACATTATCATTTCAAGATTCAAACATCCTATAACATGTAAGAGTCAAGCATTATGCCTTCTCCAAGCTAAATTTGATCAAGGCTAAATCAAGAAGCTTGAATTGAAGGTGATGTATGAAGCTTTTCTTTCTCCTTTCTCTCCCAAACAATTCGGCTATGGTGTTAATTTGGATGAAGGAAGATGATGAAATTTTGTTCATCTTTCCTCAAGCCTGCCGTGAGTCATCTACTCACATGGCACATGTTCTCATCAAATGAGAACATGTGTCAAGGCCTCCATTATTAATTCCATTTGCATGCAATCTCTAGACTTTTGCATGTTCACATCTCCATACATCCATTTAAGCCTTCTAGTTTTAATTTCAATTCAATTTGGTTCTAATTTCACTTATTTGATCTTAAGGATGACTAATGGTGTTACCACATAATTCAATTAGCCAATAGTTTAGATTGTGGTAACTTTCCTAGGCCAAGTTTATGGTGTTACAAATATAGTTTAATTAGGCAATAAGCACATCATTACAACCAATGGCAATTCAAGCATGGTTCACAATCAAGTAACCACTCAAAAGAGTACTTACCTTGCTAATGCTCCATACCAAGCTCATTATACAATTTATACTTAAGATTCAATAAGAATTACAAATCAAAAATAGACTTGGAGAGGTTACCGCCCTCTCCAAACTTTAAACAACACTCACAGGAATTTTTTGAGCTATTGTTGATCCCAGATTGTAATCCCTTTTCCTCTACTAGCTTATTGATCTAAGTGAGCCCCTTTATCCTCAATTTCCACTTGATCTAACATTCATGCAACACATAGTATATTAGATACAATCCAGCAACTAATTGGGTCATTATGTGACTCCATACTCAAGCATACAATTCAATATAAACATTTAGACTGTTGCTTCATGGCAGCATGTGTACTGCTTACTAAAATGTTCATATCTTTTATACCATACATCGTAATTTTGAACCGTTTACATCGTTAGAAATCTAAATTAATTTTCCTTCTAACCATATAAGTATTACATTTTAATCCTTTGCCAATTAATACAGTTTTTAGCTTAAAGACAGAGCAATTTACAACAATGGACAGCTTGCATTGTCCCTAGTGTTTCTTCTCTACAATCCAGAATTTAGTTCTATTTTCTCCTAATGAATTTAGACATGTTAAGGCCCTGTCCATAAAAAGTTCAGCCTCAAATTCCATTTATACAATTTATGGCGAGTTTTCAAAGCTACTGCCCAGAATAGAGTTTTCTGGGCAGATTACACTAGGTTAAGCTTCTATCTTCATAATTCATCTAAACAAGATTCTAACATGTTCGTTCTATAACACCCCATCCCCGGGTTAGCCGTAACCCAGTTCCGGAGCGTTACCAAAGTGAAAACAAAGCAATAGATAGGTTACTTGTCGAACAAGTAACCTCAGAATTACTTGACTTGATGTGCAAGTAACCTAAACTAAACCTTTCAAGTCATACAATTTAAGCAAACCAACATACATAGCATACTAATTTAGGTACCATTTTGTTTCATTTCATACTTATAATCTAAGTTACCATTATCATGTTTCTATTTCATTCAAATCACATACAACCTTCAAACAACAACTCAAGAGTGGCATACTTCACATTTAGTTACTATTAAACATGATACAAATTTCATCCTTATTACAATTCCATGCACCTTATTCGAATAACTCTAGGTGATCACTAAACATGCTTTAACTATCTTACTTGCATCTCAAGAAACTACTTATTCAACCAATTAACACGAATATTTCAAAGCATCCAACTTACATCTTAATACATCCATTCGAGCAACATGGTAATCCCTAATCACATTTCAATTGTTTCCTTATAATCAAATCATCACATTTCATGGCATACTTAGTTAGTTCATTGTTAATGCATGCTTAAACATACCTTAGCCTCAATCTTGTCATTTCCGATTCATGATAATAAACATAGGAACAAATGTATGATCATACACATTAGTCTAACATTCAAATTAAACAAGATTTCATCACACATTTGATTTACATCACAATTTGCGCAGCATCTACTTCATATATACATATCATCATGGTTCATCTACATGGTTTAAGTCATCCAAATAGGTTACATAATAGGCCCATCAAAACATTATACAAACTAGTCTTAAACACATATTCAAATGCATGATCAAGGCTACCTATTACAAAATCTAGTGCCACCAAACTAGGAGAATACAAAGAGTATGAAATCATAATTTCAAGCTTGCCTCAAGTGTTGCTTCAATCCCAAGATATCCTCTTGAGGTATCTTTAATCTTTTATGGGAATAATGAAGAGTAGAGTGGTAAGTATAAGTTATGTACTTAGTGAGGTAACACTAAGTCTAATCAATTTCAAAGCATATAAGTCCAAGTTTTCATATATTTCAAAGAATCAAGACCTTCAATACAAGATACATGCTATTTGAATTAATAGCGTAGACTTAGGTAACTTCACATATCATACAATCAACATAGCAACATCCATCATAATACTCATGCACCATTCGATCATCTTGCTTAGGTGACAAGCAATCAAATACTCTAATCACCAAGTAGGCATTCATACACCAAGCCATCATCTATACATTACTTTTATGAGAAGTAACTAGTTTTGCATCCATTCATGTGTCATCTTTCATGGCAAGGAAGTTCATTCAAGTTTCTTACAATACAAGCAATGTTCATTTGAATTATTAAGTCCTCTTACAACACCTTGTTAAGTAGCTTACTAGATAATCAAATCTTATCAATATGCACGGAAGTGCCAATATGCACCGTAGTGCCAATATGCACCGTAGTGCCAATATACACCGTCGTGCCAATATGTATCGTCGTACCAATATGCACCGTAGTGCCATTATGAGCTCAAGATTCTAAGGCATGCCCTCCTATCTATCAGATTATCTACCAAGGTTGTTGATTATCCATTTCATTTAGGCTTTATACATTTCATGATCCAATACAAGGTTATGCCATTTAAAGGCCAAGTCCTTAGGCTTATGGAGTCTTAACTCCCAATACAAAACCATCCATGCCATTCGAATAGCATGAATACAATGTAGTATCCTTGTTCAATTCATTTCAATCAGCCATGTATAACATTCACAAACACAAGCATATGTATGCAATGTGCGTACCTTATTCTCCAAGCAAGCATGCGATTTCATACCTTTGGCATAAGCAATGCAATATGTCAAGCAATACATTTCATTTGCTTAACACTCAAGTAAACACATAGAACATGGCAACAAATAAGTTATCATACATATCATTCTTCCCTTAATTAGCCAAATAGGTTTTAAGTCATGTTACATGGAAATAACATTTAATTAAACAATAACAAGGTTGGTTAGGACCTAGTCCTAACCCTAAGGATAGTTACACTCACAATACTCCTAGCAATCAATTATCTTGTATCCAAATCCCTTTGCCTCTAGCTTTGGGATGTCCACTCCTTTCCTCTTCTTCCCCAACTTGCTGTCCTTGATCTAGCAAGCATAGCACATACACATTTCATCAAAACAAGCACAAGATATCACACAATAATAGTAGCAATGTTACCATATTTGTACCTAACATTTAGCTACTGTTTTATGCTTCCTTTTAAGCATTTCTTACTAGTTCATTTCCATATTGTTATTACTTCATTTTAAGACATAATTGGACAGTTTACAATGTCCCAAAACTGTTTTGGAAACAATTTGTTAGTAGGTGCAAAAATAGTCCCAAACTGCCCAGGACACTGCTGCCTGGCAGTTTGCACACTGTCCCTTTAAATGGTCATATCTTTTAATCCGTACCTCAGAAATTCGATTGCTATACACTGTTGAAAAGATAATGAAATTGAATATAAGACATAATCCTTAAGTAATTCGAGCCATCTCCTTTGCCTCAGATTCAAGTCCTTCTGAGTTATGAGGTACTTGAGACTTTTGTGATCGGTAAATAGATTGCATTTCTCTCGGTATAGATAGTGTCTCCATATCTTGAGAGCAAACACGATAGCTACTAATTCCAGATCGTGTGTTGAATAATTAGACTCATGTGGCTTCAGTTGCCTTGAAGTGCAAGCAATTACTTTCCCATCTTGCATCAGGACACAGCTGAGTCCTAGATGAGAAGCATCACTGTAAATGGTGAATTCCTTGCCCGATTCTGGCTGGATGAGTACCGCGGCATGAGTCAGAGCTTGCTTGAGTTGATTGAAGCTTCATTGTTGGTTCTCAGACCAAACTAAAGGCATATCTTTGCAGGAAGCTTCGTAAGACTTCTGGCAATAGAGGAAAAGCCTTTAACTAATCTTTTGTAATACCCGGCTAAACCGAGAAAGCTTCGAACCTCACTTACATTCTTCGGAGGTATACAATTTAGAATAGACTGAATCATGCTCGGATGGACTTTAATTCCTTCAGCTGAGATAACATAGCCGAGGAAATAAACTTCTGGTAACCAGAATTCACATTTGGAGAACTTGGCATGCACTTGATGTTCTAGGAGTGTTTGTAAGACAATTCGGATGTGTTTAGCATGTTCCTCCTTATTCTGAGAGTACACCAGAATGGCGTCGATAAATACGACCACAAACTTGTCAAGATAGGGCATGAATACCTGATTCAAGAGATCCATGAAAGCATTCAGAGCATTCGTTAACCTGAATGGCATTACGAGGAATTTGAAGTGGCCATATCGAGTACGAAAGGTTGTCTTTGGTACGTCTTTCACTTTCATATAATAGTACCTCGATCGAAGGTCGATCTTAGAGAACACGGTAGCATCCTTAAGTTGATCGAAAAGATCTTCAATTCTGGGCAGGGGATAACAGTTCTTGATTGTGAGCTTGTTTAGCTGACGATAATCAATACAATGCCGCATAGTCCCATCTTTCTTTTTCATGAACAGGACTGGAGCACTAGTTAGCCCGAATGGCATAACTAGGAACTCGTACTGACCATAACGAGTTTTGAAAGCCGTTTTGGGTACATCCGAGTCTTGTATTCTCATCTGACAGTACCCCGATCGCAAATCAATCTTAGGGAAGACTTTGACATCCTTGAATTGATCGAACAAGTCCTCAATCCTCTATAAAGGATACTTGTTATTGATAGTGAGCCGGTTTAGCTAACGATAATCGATACATGGCATTATCGACACGTTCAATCAGAACGTTTGTATTCTAGTTCAATCAGAACGTTCTTCTTCTTAACAAATAATACGGGTGCTCCATGGGGTGCAGAGCTAGGCCGAACTCAAATTCATATTGCATAGTCATGGCAGCAAAGATTGAGGTCATTTTTCTGTCAATTAGGAGGATTGATTCCTTTCCTAAACCCTGGACATAAAGTCTCCTATTTTGATAATCTATCCAGACTTCATGTTTACTTAACCAATCTAGTCCTAACACTAGATCGAACTCACAATTTGGCTATACATATAAATCAATAGGAAAGGGTATGTTTCGAATGACTACAGAACATTCATTGAAAAGGAAGTTAATGGATGTAATTCCCCCTATTGGGTTCGAAACTACAAGACTTTGCTTTACAATTTCAAGTTTCATCTCGAAAGATTATCTCCTACATTCGAGGAGCCTACGGGACTTTCATTATCCCGACCCAATCTTGTTTTTGACATTCTAGTTCAATCAGAACAATAAGAGTTTCAGTTATCACATTTACACATTTATGCACCAACACAAGCTTATATCAAATCTCCTAGGTGGCACAATATCCTATATGATGCAAGTGAGCTTATGGAATTGACCAAAAAGCTCTGATTACCAATAAATGTAACACCCCTTCCACGGGTTAGCTGTAACCTGATTTTGGAGTGTTACCAAAGCGGAAGTGAAGCAATGGATAGGTTACTTGTCGAACAAGTAACCTCAGACAAGTAACCTCAGAACACTTGACTTGATGCGTAAGTAACCTAAACTAAACCTTTCAAGTTATACAATTTAAGCAAACCAACATACACAACATACTAATTTAGGTACCATTATGTTTCATTTCATACTTATAATCTAAGTTACCATTATCATGTTTCTATTTCATTCAAATCACATACAACCTTCAAACAACAACTCAAGTGTGGCATACTTCACATTAAGTTACTATTAAGCATGATACAACTTTCATCCTTATGACAATTCCATGCACCTTATTCGAATAACTCTAGGTGATCACTAAACATTCTTTAACTAGCTTACTTGAATCTCAAGGAACTACTTATTCAACCAATTAACATGAACATTACAAAGCAACCAACTTACATCTTATTACATCTTTATACATCCATTCGAACAACATGGTTATCCCTAATCACATTTCAATTGTTTGTTTACAATCAAGTCACCACATTTCATGGCATACTTAGTTAGTTCATTGTTAATGCATGCTTAAACATACCTTAACCTCAATCTTGTCATTTCCGATTCATGCTAATAAACATAGGAACAATTGCATGATCATACACATTGGTCTAACATTCAAATTAAACAATATTTCATCAGACATTTGATTTCCATCACAATTTGCGCAACATCTACTTCATATATACATATCATCTTGGTTCATCTACAGGGTTTAAGTCATCCAAAAAGGTTACATAATAGGCCCATCAAAACATTATACAAACTAGTCTTAAACACATATTCAAATGCATGATCAAGGGTACCTATTACAAAATCTAGTGCCACCAAACTAGAAGAATACAAAGAGTTTGAAATCATTCTTTCAAGCTTGCCTCAAGTGTTGCTTCAAACCCAAGATATCCACTTGAAGTATCTTTAATGTGTTATGGGAAGAATGAAGAGTAAAGTGGTAAGTACAAGTTATGTATTTAATGAGGTAACACAAAGTCTAACCAATTTCAAAGCATATAAGTCCAAGTTTTTATATATTTCAAAGAATCAAGACCATCAATACAAGATACATGCTACTCGAATGAATAGGGTAGACTTAGGAAACTTCACATATCATACAATCAACATAGCAACATCCATCGTAATACTTATGTAATATTCGATCATCTTGCTTAGGTGACAAGCAATCAAATACTCTAATCACCAAGTAGGCATTCATACACCAAGCCATCATCTATACATTACTTTCATGAGAAGTAACTGGTTTTGCAACCATTCACGTTTCATCTTTCAAGGCAAGGAAGTTCACTCAAGTTTCTTACAATACAAGCAATGTTCATTTTGATTATTAAGTCCTCTTACAGTTTCCAGCATAGGACCCAGTTTTCAATTCTGTTTTCACCTAATGAAAATAGACATACTAAGGATCATGTCAATAAAATTTCAGCCCTGAATTTGATCCATAGAATTTTTGGTGAATTTTTAAAGTGGCTGCCCAGAACAGAGCAATTCTGGGCAGATTGCACCTAAACACATTTTAATGCCTTAAATTCATATTAACCAATGTTTTGGCCATATAATTCATTTCATATGATATCCTAAACATTTTGAGTCAATGTTAATCCATTAATCAAGGCAGAAAACAGGGCAACTTGGTTATAAAGCCTAATTTTGTGTGTTTACTCAATTTCAATTCAACAAAACAGTTTCTATGTTACAAGATTATGTTCATACTTTTATCCTTCATTTCCAACATTATCTGCTAACAATTCAATTTGTTTAACACCTTAATTACAATATCTAATCATGATCATAATCAATTCATTAATTCCATAGCTCAATTTTAAGTTCTAATCATTCAATTCTCACTTCAACATCACATTTAAATTTTCTAGCAACCTAGCTTATTACACTATCACAAACACATGATTTCCAGCATTGTACCTAGGGTTCATTCTTCAAATTTACATGATTCTACAACCATTTAATCATCTAATCACATATTCAATAGCTACTTCCATCTATAATCATCAAAATAGTCCAATTCCACATATATATTTGCCTATTCAATTGAACACAAGTAGAATCTTACTTACTTTGCTTCTAGCTTAATTTAAATGAAAAATCTCTACACATACAAGCTTAATTCCCTTCTTCAATGGCTAAATTTTTCAAGCTTTCTCTCACTTTCCTTTCTCTCTAATTTCGGTTGGTATAATGAAATGAAAGGGATGATGACAATGTGGGTATCCACATTAGTGGATTTGCGAAGTTACTAATACATCCTTAATTAGTTACGAATCATATAATTAGTGAAGGGCAAATAAGAGATTCATGGATTTTATCATGCAAGCCTCATCTTTCTTACTTAAATCAAATTGGTCCTTTGTAATTTTATCACTTATTTCATACATCCTTTCAATTAGACCCTTGACTATTCAATTTAGCTTAATTATAGATTCAACTAAGCTATCAATTTATGCAATTTGGTTCCAATACTTCTAAGCTATGATTTGGGGTGTTACATGTTCAACATATATACTCATTCATACATGTCTAGGTCAGTCCAATCTATAAAAATAGGGCAATTGAGCAACATTTTCAATTTGATTCATTAGGAAATCATTCCATTAGAATTTCCAGCATCTACAATTTCAATTTACATTTCAATCATCCATTCTAATCATCATCCAAATTTTCTAGCATCTAGCATGGCATTTCACCATCAAATTGGCTATTGACAAGATCAATTTCTCATTTTCATTCGAATGGCATGTCAATTTCATGGACTAATCAATCAATTGAACTTCTTAACTAGTTCATCGCATCAATTCACTATATATTCATCAATTTCATGTAATTCAAGCAAGAACCCTAAATCTACATGCATCATTTGTATCTATAACACATTAAGGAAGAAATTTTACCTTCCTATCAAGATTATATGAATGTTAGCAACTCCAATTTCAAGCTTGAATGTATGGTTATGGAGTTTTTCTCACTCAATTTCCTTTTCTCCCTTTCTTGTTCATCTACACGGCAAAGGGGAGAAGAAGATGATAATGGATCATCCATTATCTCCTCCCAAATAACTAATTTACCCTTAATTATCCTTTAATTAATGACATGTGTAGGGGCATTATAGGAATTTAGAAATTTGCCATGCATTCCTTCAATTTGTTGTCTGTTTTGGTTTGGTCATTTATACATTAGGTTACTACTTTTTCATTTATAACATTCTAGTCCTTATTAACTAGATATAGCACCTTACTTTCAATCAATTAGGGATTAAATGAAGGCATTGTAGTAACTTCTTTATACTAGTTTTGAGGATATTACAGAACCCAACCATAATCGCATGTTATCATAGCTACCAAGGAATTGTTCTACTATTAGAAATTTTGATAGAAAACTTTGCTTTCCTTAACTTACGCATATGTAAGTTATGTATTTTTGTTGTTAAGGTAACATTCATGAACCGGTTAACTTCTAAACCGGTAATGGGTGTTACATTTATTGGTATCAAAGCTTAGGTTTAGTCAATTCTAGAACTAAACCGGGCTCATTGCATCTTTTAGCATCTTATATATGCCACCAAGAGTTTAATTATGTTACATAATCGTGATCTATGCCTGATAAAAGTTCCATTTTTGTCTTCTATCTATTAGAATGGTAGAAACACATCTAGGATGGGATAATAAAAATCTGGCTGGATCCTCCAATGAAGGAGGAAGTATAAGGATGAACTCGGAGCAGCGTGAGCCTCAAAGAGTTGTTGAACCTCATTAGGAGGCCCCTACTATTCATCTCATACAACGGGAGTGTCTCCTTAGTATAAAGGAAATATTTGATCAATTGGTCCAATCTATGAAGCAAAATACTCCCACTCCCCTAATAGTGGTTTTGAGAGCTCCTATAGACAAGCTGACACAACATCTGGCATATACTTTTGCTGGT
The DNA here is from genome assembly GCA_019671005.1 of Hibiscus mutabilis. Classification (NCBI taxonomy): domain Eukaryota; kingdom Viridiplantae; phylum Streptophyta; class Magnoliopsida; order Malvales; family Malvaceae; genus Hibiscus; species Hibiscus mutabilis. The sequence continues at coordinate 25,281,186 of CM033745.1, read as the reverse complement.
ACAGATGTTGAAAACCAGAGCAAGCTAAAAATTGGTTAGAAACGACTGTTAAGATCTTAACTAAACAACTACAATGTTCTGACGAACACAGGCTTGAGGGTGTTGTTGCTTTGCTAGCCGATGAAGCTTTAAGTTGGTGGGAAACAATGACACATACTGCCCCGACCAAAGACGTAACTTGGGATTTCTTTCTTAAGGAATTCTGAAAGAAGTATGTGAGTGAACAATATCTTGCTAAGCGAATACAATGTTTCTTGTACTTAAAGCAAGGAGGCAAACCTATTGAGCAGTATGTTAGTGAGTTTTGCAAATATTGCAAATATGGGTCGGAATACATCAAAAAGGAGGAGGATAAATAAAGAATGTTTATCAACGAGCTTAGTGAAGAGTTAAGTCCCCTATTTACGACTTTGGAGATTACTAATTTTTAAAATTTAGTGAATCGAGCCATTGCTATGGAAGCAAAGATGAAGGCATAAAAAAGGGGAAAGGAAACAGTTCTCGGAGAGATAAAAGACCTCGATATGAAAGCAAGCCTCCCAGATCTTCAAAGAAGTTGAAGAACCAAGGAGGTGGTTCCACAACTTCCTTTTCATCCCTAAAGAGTAATTACGTGCCTAAACCTCAGACGGTAGTGAAATCTTCAGCACTTGTAGCTTCTGTAAACAGTACGGGGAATACGAGAAAGGAATCACAAATTCCTATATACAATTTCTGTCAGAAACATCATCCGAGTCAGTGAAGGAGGCAAGCTAATACCTGTTACTTGTGTGGTGAAGCAGATCACTATATCAATGACTTTCCTCAAAATCCTAACAAGGTTCCAACTTGCGTACCGGTGAATCAGAACCTTGTACCATCACCTCGGGGAAGGGGACCTAAACAAGATCAATCAGGAAATTCTAGAAGAAACCAGGGTCAAACTACTAATGCCACTTATCAGGAATCTCGGGCCTCTACTCGAGTTTATCACATTCGAGGATGTGATGATGAAGATACACCAGATGTTATAGCAGGTACTATTGAATTAAACCACAATCCTGTGTATGCTTTGTTTGACCTGGGTTCAACTTATTCAGTTATTTGCTACCCTTCGATTAAAATTTTCAATTTGAATTCTGAAATTGTTAATAATGATTTGGTTATTTCGAACCCTTTAAGTGAAAATATTGCCTTAAACCTTTTATGTAAAGATTGCTCTTTGTTCATTCAGGGCATTCCTTTTCCTGCTGATCTCCTTGCTCTATCTTTTAGTGATTTCGGTTTGATTCTGGGTTAGACTGGCTAGAAAGGCATCAGGTCTGGGTAGACTGTTATAAAAGGAGACTTTTTCTCCATGGATTAGGAAAAGAATCCATTCTTTTAATTGACAAGAAACCTAAGGAGTCGAATATCCTCTTTGCTGCTTTGGTTGGAAGTAATAAATCTGAACTTAGTATAAATTCAACTTCCATTGTTCCTGAATCCCATGATGTTTTTCTTGAGGAACTTCTGGGGCTGCCACCAATTCGAGAAGAGGAATTCAAATCAAGATTCAACCCGGAACAATCCAGTGTCCATCACCCCTAATAGGATGGCCCCAGTTGAACGCAATGAGCTTAAACAACAATTACAAGAACTTCAAGACAAGGGTTTTATTAGACCCATCTCTTCACCGTAGGGAGCTCCGGTGTTATTTGTCAAGAAAAAAGATGGGTCAATGAGGCTTTGTATCGACTACTATCAGTTGAACCGGCTTACTATCAAGAATAAATATCCTTTACTGAGAATCAAAGATTTGTTCGATCAGCTCAAGAATGCCAAGGTGTTTTCCAAGATTGCTTTACTATCCGGGTACGATCATATGAGAATTTAGGAGTCTGATGTACCCAAGACTGCCTTTAAAACTCGATACGGTCACTTCGAATTTCTGGTTATGCCCTTCGGCTTAACTAACGCACCAGTAGCATTCATGGACCTTATGAATCGAGTTTTTAAACCTTATCTAGACAAGTTTGTGGTAGCCTTTATAGATGATATTCTTATTTATTTGAAAGATAAGAAAGTACACTCCCAACATCTTCGAATGGTGTTACAAACCTTGAGAGAAAATCATATTTATGCAAAGCTAAGCAAGTGTGAATTCTGGCTTCTGGAAGTATCATTCCTTGGACATGTGATATTTGAAGAAGGAATCAAAGTAGATCCTAAGAAAAATCAATCAATCATGATTTGAGACCTCCGAAGAATATAGGTGAAGTTAGGAGTTTTCTGGGTTTAGCTAGCCATTATCGAAGATTCGTTAAGTGTTTTCTTCTTTATCCTCACCCTTAGCCAAACTTTTGCAAAAAGATGAGGCCTTTGTTTGGTCAGAAAATCAGCAACGAAGCTTCGACCAATTAAAGCAAGTGCTCACCCATGCCCCGGTTTTGACACAACCAAAATCGGGAAAGGAATTTATCGTCTTTAGTGATGCATCACATATGGGTTTAGGATGTGTTTTAATGCAAGAGAGAAAGCTTGTTGCCTATTCTTCTCGGTAACTGAAACCTCATGAATTAAATTATTTGACCCATGATTTAGAACTTGCAGCAATAGTATTTTCTCTTAAGGTATGGAGACATTATGTTTTTGGAGAAAGGTGTAATCTATTTACTGATCATAAGGGTCTTAAATAACTTATGACTCAAAAAGGACCTAAACCTTAGGCAAAGGAGGTGGATGGAGCTTTCGAAAGATTATGATTTAGTCATTGATTATCACTCGGGCAAAGCAAATGTAGTGGTTGATGCGCGTAGTCGCAAACAATTCTTTGGTAAGATAAAGTTCATAAAATTCCTTAGCTAAATCATGTCCATACAAATTCTAAACTCTAAAGTAAGTTGTTGTATTGCAACCCATGTTGCGATCAACACACATTTTTTATTACTAAAGAAACAAAAATTTCTATCAGAACTTTGGGTACAATCTAATCTAATTTCAAGAATTAAAACCCTCCAACAATCAGGGTCGAAGCTTCAGGATATTTTGGTGAAGCTCAAAATTAGAGCTGAGTCTGACTTCTCCCTAAAACTCAATGGGTTACTTTATTACCAAGATAGGGTGTGTACCCGATGATGGAGACCTCAAGAAGGAATTATTACAAGAAGCACATATTAGTCCCTTTTCCATTCATCCCGGGTCAGTTAAAATGTATAAAGATTTGAAAGATTTGTATTGGTGGCTGGGATGAAATCTGCCATGACAGATTATGTATCAAAATGTTTGACATGTCAAAGAGTGAAGGTCGAACATCAGGTACCCTCTGGATTACTTCAACCAATCGAACTCCCTCAGTGGAAATGGGATCGTATAGCAATGGATTTTGTAAGTGGGTTGCCTTTATCTCCTAGGAAAAATGATGCAATTTGGGTGATAATTGATAGATTTTCTAAATCATCTCATTTTATACCACTTCGAATGAGTATGAGTCTAGATCAATTAGCCGAATAGTACATACGAGAGATAATATGCATACCAATCTCCATAATCTCTGATCGGGACTCCCGATTTACTTCCAAATTTTGGAAGACTTTGCAGAAGGCTTTAGGGTCTAAAGTGAATCTTAGCACAGCTTTCCACCCACAATCTGATGGTCAGTCTGAAAGAACCATTCAAACTCTTGAAGATATGCTTCGGGTCTACATAATCGATTTTGGAAAGAATTGGGAAAAAGCTTTACCTTTAGCTGAGTTTGCTTATAACAATAGTTATATACATCAATTCAAATTGCACCTTTTGGAGTTTTGTACGGAAGGAAGTTTCAAACTCCCTTGTGCTGGTCAGAATTGGTTGAAAACAAGGTTTTCAGACCTGATTTACTTCGAAAAATAGAGGAGCAGTTTTCACAATACATTGAAAGAAGCCTTTGATAGACAAAAGGCTTATGTTGATACAAGAAGGAGGGACATTCAATATGCTAAAGGAGATAAAGTGTTCTTAAAAGTTTCACCCTGGAAAAAGATCTTTAGATTTGGAAAGAAAGGAAAACTCAGTCCTCATTTTATCGGACCCTTTGAAATTACTGAAAGAATTGGCCTTATTGCTTACCGTCTGGCCCTTCTGGAGGAATTTGAAAAGATACACAATGTATTTCACATATCTATGCTTCGAAGATACCAGTCATATCCTTCTCACATTCTTGAACCGGAAGATGTTGAGCTTAACCTCGATCTAACCTATGAAGAAGAACCGTGCAGATCTTAGATCATGAAGTTAGAAGACTTAGAAACAAATTTGTTCCTCTTGTAAAAGTTCTGTGGAGGAATCATAAAGTAGAAGATGCAACTTGGGAACCTGAGGCTACGATGAAAGATCAATATCCTCACTTGTTCAACTCAGGTAAATTCAAGGGCAAATTTCCTTTTTAGGGGGGGGAGAAATGTAACACCCCAAAATCTATCTTGAAAGCATGATATAATTTAAGTTAGACTTTTGTTGCTTGAATGCATGAAATAAAATTTTTTTGTAAGTGAATTAAGGATCAAATTGGAGGATTAAAGAATAAGAGTGACCAAACACTTAAAGGTCAACAGGATTATCCTAGAACTTAAAGGTATTGCATGAAAAATTTGAATACTTTAGGGACACTACTCATGTCACATTTTTAGATATGTTTGGGAGAGTTTGAACGGCCAAGTGGAGAAAGGAAAATCATTCACCCTTCATCTCCTACACTTGACTGAAAAAAAACATCATTGATGAAAGCAAGGGACGAACTGTTTGTTGAATGGTAGACTTGGCATTTTGCTAGCTAATTCGAAAGAAAGAGTACGAATTTTCATTTCATTCCTTGTTGCTTTGAATCTAAATATTTTTTGTGACTTTAAGTTCTTGCATGAGTGAATTCATTGATCTAATAGCAAGAGGAAAATCGAATTACTACGGAATTCTTGATTGTTCGAATGACATAATTGTGAGTCTGGATTTGTAGTTGGATATGTGAATTTGAGTTGTTATGTGTTTGTGTTGGATGTTAGATGTTATATAATTAAGTAGAATCTTTGTTTTGAACTTGAAAGAAGCATACAAATGTGAAAAGGGTCAAAAAGAACATTTTGAAACTAGGAAATTCTGGGCAGATTGTTTGAATGGATACATGAGGTTTTAAGGACTATTTTTTTTATAGATATGTGTAGTAATGAACTTTTGAATATGAACACAAGAGATCAAATGCATTTTGGTGGACTATTTGGAAGTGTTATATGTATTGTTTTGACTGTCGATTAATGAAAATAGTGGAACATAGAATTGGGGCTGAAATCATTTAATAAGAAGCAGAATTTTATGTTATAAGAAGTTGTGTAGCCGGAAATGAAATTTTGAAACTGTTGTAATTCGAAGGTAGGGCAGATTTGGTTAATTAAGAAATTATTTTGGTAAATTAATAAATGTAGGCTGTTTGAATCGGTTTTAGGACTGATTTAGAAGTTTTGAGAAAATTTAGAAACTACATAAATCAAACAGGGCAATTGGCACCAAAAACAAATGATATATGGTTTAATTACTTCTAAAAATATTTTGGGTTTGATAGGTGACTTTGTATTGCATATTTGAACATCCTTTAATGATTCAAGAATGTATAAGCAATGGTGTATAGAATACAAATGTATTTTTTGTGTAATGGTGAGAATTAGTAAACATTGGACTTCTTATAAATTTAATAGTTTCACTAGACTATTTTTACATTATTCTAATGTAGTAGAAGATCAATGCTTGTACATGGTTTTATGGTTAGACCAAGAGATAATTGAGGAAGCAAGGACCAAAACGGGAAAAGCTATAGAGGGACAGGCCGGAGTAGTGATTCGGGAGTCAAATTAGCTCGGAAATTACTGTGAGTGTAGTTTAAAGTCTCAGAATAGTTTAAATGTTATTCCGAGTAGTTTGTTATTGAATTTATTGGTTACAAAAAAAAAGTATGGATGTATATATACTAATTAATGCCAAGCTAAGCTGGGAGTTGAGGCACGATATTTATGGTTCAAATATGCTTGATATGTATGAATTGAATGTTATGTTAGAATCCGAAGTATGTTTTGGTGATAATGATCTTGTGGTTAAGTAGACAAAAATCTGTATGTGAATGGGGATAAATTAATCTTCTTAATTCAGTTATGAGGAATATGTTCTAATAAGTAAAAGAGTTATGGAATGAATCACATGAATAATTATTATGGAAAATTCGATTATGGAGCAATGCTCAAATTAGTCAGCTGTGTTCTAAGAATTTAAACATAGTTCATGTCTTCTTGAACATGGAACTAAGCTAAATTTGAATATGATATGATATGAAATATGTGTAGCCTTGGTCTCAAGTCGTTCTTAGGTACAATTGGCATGCCATATGATCCATAGAGCTCTCGTGTTTTGGGGGGACTACGGTCCTTTTATTGGTGACAGTAGGAGGGAAGTTTGTGGTCACTTGGCGACAGTATGAGGGTATGACCGGTACCATGAGTACCATTTTTTATGGCAACAGTTGGTTGGGATTCGAGTACCTAGGCTGATGCTTGATTTCAAGGCTATGATATATAAAAGTAACCAAATAACCACAAGTTTATTTAATGAAACAAGTATATTACCTTGAAAATCAAGAAATGCATATTATGAATGGTTGACTCTAAGCTTATAGTACCTTTAATAAGAAGTTAATATGTGATGATGATTTTACTATGTATAACTATTGCTGCTTCATGGCTAAATGTTATTTGATGATATGCCCTGGTAGTTTCGATAATGTTAAGAATTAAATTTAGCTTTTGATGTTAATTTGATTCCTTGATGGTGTTACTTAATGTATGATTATTAAATTGGTACTAATGTCTTAGCTAAATATGTACTTAGACCTTGATCCAGCTTATGCTTCGATTATATAATGGGATGGAAAAGTTAACTATGCTTCGAATGCTATTTTATTCTTATTGTTTCGACACTATCTCACTAAGCCTGCGTGCTTACCAAATCTTTTATTTTCCATCCTTCAGGTTAAGTTGCTGCCTTTGTCTGCTGGAACTTGGCTAGATCACGAGAGAAAAAGATGTATGTTTTGTAAACCTTTTGAGGACTCCTAGTAGGTGGCATATATATATATATATATTATATATATATAGTAAATGTGCATCATGCATATAGCTTTAACTTATTTATATGTGTAATCAAGTTTAAATAGAGTAATCCTTTTGGTTATGGCCTGTTAATCCCTTAATGATTAGCTTTGAAGTTGTCTATGGTTTGGCTTTGTTGTGTTGATATTTTTGATTGGTGTGATTTGATGTTATGGGTATGATAAGCTTGGAAGTTTGTATAAATTAAATATTTACTAGTTTTGTGGCTGATATGTTCGAATGTAATAGATTGAATGGTTATGCTTAGGTTATAGCTTTATGCACATGTTGCTATTCATTTTAAAATGTCACAATTTTAGTGATATTGTTCTGATCCGGAGATAGAACATGATTCCAATTTGGATGATTTAAGGCTTTAGTATAATATGTTTTATGATAAGGTTTGTAATCAAAAGTGTATCTATGTGCTTGTTTTAATGTTGTGTGATTGGATCATAACTTAAGAATGATTGTATGATTGATTCATGATCTTTTTCCCTTTTGTGAGTTGTATGTAAATGATAAGAGCTTAACATGGTTTGTGAGGTTACATGTTATGAATGAACCCAACCATAATCGCATTTATCATAGCTACCAAAAAATTGTTATAGTAATAGAAATTTTGATAGAAAACTTTGCTTTCCTTAACTTACGCATATGTAAGTTATGTCTTTTGGTTGTTAAGGTAACATTTAAGAACCGGTTAACTTCTAAACCGGTAATGTGTGTTACAATCTCATTTAAATCTTACCTTAAAATATGTGTATACTTTTATATTTCCAAAACAGTCCACACATATTTGTAATATACTCAAATCTGTCCATAAAACGTATATATACTTTGATATATCCAAAACAGTCCACACATAGTTGTAATATACTCAAATCTGTCCATAAAACGTATATATATACTTTCATATATCCAAAACAGTCCACACATAGTTGTAATATACTCAAATCTGTCCATAAAACGTATACATACTTTCATATATCCAAAACAGTCCACACATACTTATAATATACTCAAATCTGTCCATAAAACGTATATATACTTTCATATATCCAAAACAGTCCACACATACTTGGAATATACTTCAATCTGTCCATAAAACGTAATATACTTTTATATATCCAAAACAGTCCACACATACTTGAAATATACTCCAATCTGTCCATAAAACGTATATATACTTTTTATATATCCAAAACAGTCCACACATACTTGTAATGTACTCCAATCTGTCCATAAAATGTATATATACTTTCATATATCCAAAACAGTCCACACATACTTGTAATATACTTCAATTTGTCCATAAAACGTATATATACTTTTATATATCCAAAACAGTCCACACATAGTTATAATATACTCAAAACTGTCCATGAAACGTATACATACTTTTTTATATATCCAAAACAGTCCACACACACTTGTAATATACTCAAATCTGTCCATACAACTTGTATATATATATATATATATTTATATATATACTACTTATCATGTAATTTATTACATATGGCATATTTTAAACTTAAACTATTTGTCACTTAAGGTGCCAATCATAAGCATAAGTTACTTAACACCAAAGGTACATGGCATATCGTCTCATAATCACCTATTACTTAACACACAAAACAATGAATATAATGTATTATTCTCAATAATCACTTAACTTGTAAGTCATTAATCATATATTTCCTTTCACCAAATCCATTAATTATGCAAAACAATAACATGAACAGGAAGCTAAATAGTATGAAGTAAGACATTCAAATCATGCATATAATTAAGGCTTAATATTCAACAATTCATATGCAAAGGTGTATCTTACACTCAATGAAATCATATTCAAAATTATAATCTTCTTAATCTCCCCAAAGGCATGATCCATGTTCAAGATTATAAGAATTACTTATTATGCAAGTTACTTCAATACTTACTTGAGTTAGCTATAATTTTCATGAGTTTCTTATTAACATAGCCTTGAGAATCGAATAAGAGCCTAGGTACACAAATCCCCAACCAACTGTCACCAAACAAAATGGTACTCATAGTACCGGTCAATCCCTCCTACTGTCGCCAAGTGACCACAAAACTTCCCTTTTACTGTCGCCAACAAGGACACTAGTCCACCCCAAACACGAGCTCTATGGCATGCCAACTATACCTACGTCTGACTCGAGACCAAGGCTTTTTAGCACATATCATATTTATTAACATAAAGTGAGCATAGCTCCATGTCAAAACATCATATCAAAGTCTCATTACCCCATTTATAATGGGTGATTACATTCACCTCATGTGAATCTCAATACATCATTTCTCTAGTTCGAATGGCATCCTTGCCGAATTCACTTTCAACATGATTCACAATATATCCTTTTTGTACTTAAGTTATCATATATACTTGATGTTTAGCATGATCAAGTATTGAATTCCATTACACAAACAAGCATTTCCCATTCATAAATGGCTTTCGAATTTCAACAAACATTTCATAGCATATCAATCCAAATTCAAGACATCAAATAGTAATAGAAAAATTGTTTTAAAATCAAGATTAAGCATTGAACTCAATCATATGTCATGCTTTCTACTACTTTTCATTCCACAAATTACTTTTCACTAAGGTACTCACCTTGTATCCAAGCTTGCTTAAACATAGCATAATATAAACATTTCGAAGCAATCATAACTAGAAAGAAGTGCTCGGATGGGTTATTAGCCCAATCTGAGGCTTAAAACTGCGCTCACTTCTTATCTCGAAGTTACAAGATACTTGAATCCTTAATTGTATCTTGCTACTTATCCAATTCCTTTCCTAGCTTCTTCTTAGTCCTCTATTATAACAAAATTTCAATAATGTATTAGCATAATTCCTAACAATCATTCACTTACAAAGCTATTCATTAATCAAGGATATATATATTTTTTTCACAAAGCAGTCCACTTATACACAAACAATTTCTAATTTCTTTGCAAAACAGAACCAACAGTTTTATTAATGACAAGACAGTTTCTAATTTATTTAGATAAGTTTAGAATAGTCCATTTCACTTGCTGACACATGTATACAATTCAAACAATCCTCTAAAGTTCATATACATGCCAAAATAGTCCCACTTTCATTGTAAAAGCAGTCTTTATTAGTAGTGTAAAAACAATTCTTATAATTTTTTAATGTAAAAATAGTCCCAAAATAGTATTTAAAATCTCAAAATCAGCCCCTCACTTTTATAAAACTGTCCCTTATTTCCAAATTTGCAAAACAGTCCAAAGTATCCTTTATTACTTCAAAAATTAGTCTTCCATTTTTACAAAACTGTTCCCCTAGAAGTTTATCAACCAATTAAACTCTAAAACAATCATTTTAACCTTAAGTTCATTCTTAAAATAGTCCTATCACAAAGTATTTAGATCATAACAACCCTTAAGTTTTCATTCATGCACAATTACATATTTCAAAAGAGTCCCCAATTCGAAAAACCAATAAGCAATAACGATCAACTCAAGATCAAGGTTCAATTTATCTCAATCATTTTAAGGTTAATCCTTAAGTAATTTCTAGTATCTTAACTATAACACAAGTTTCATAAAAAAACATGGCATTTCCTTTCATGTATGGTCCCAATAGTTCTCAAAACTCACAAGATACATACATACATAGCATGCATTTGATTCTTTTAACCAACATAACTCATAGAAAATCCATAAATTAGATCTTAAATTCAATGAATGGAAGAGGATTTCCTTACCCTCTCCTTTAGCTATTCGAAATAGAGGCTTAATTAGCCAGAATAAGGCTCTCCAATAGTGAATTCTTGTAAACTTTTCATTCTCTTTCTACAATGGAGGTTCGGGCATTGAGGTAGAAGAAAAAGAAAAACACTGGAAACTTGATTCCTTCATCCAAGGCCAAATACTGCATGAAGCATCTCACCCTAGCACTTGCCTTGATCAACAAATGACAAGTGTGAATGTCCCTCCACTAAATTTCCTTTAGCATCCAACCTTTTTAATTACAAGGCATTATTTCTAGTCCATTTATTAATAGACTATTCATGTTTCCATAATTTCAATTTGATCTTAAAATAAATACTTAACCTAATAGATGATAGATCAATTGCACTTTATTAACGATTCCAAGTAGAATTACTTTTGAGCTAGATTTGGGGTATTACACCCATACTTCTGTTCCTCTGGTCCATGCTTCTTCGTATAGACTACAATTTCAGAAACTCATTTTACATACGAGGGAGTAAGATGAGAAGAGAATTACAATAGAAGTAATGAAAGGCAAGACACGTAGGCCGTATTTATAAAACCTTATAAATAAAACTAAATAGGTCATTGGACTATAACCATGCATTCCAAACACCATGAAAATCAAACATAATAACGACGTGTTTGTTATTAAGGTCTTACCAGATTGTTCCTACGCAAGGGTCAAGCCCCTTGCGGGGTTTTGGCGGGCCTGAACTGCTGGCTAGGTTACCCCTGCACGGTCAGCGGCGGGGATTTTTTTTTTATTTTTTAAGATCATCATCTTAATTGCTGTGCAAAAACCACACAATTTGATAACTTTTATCAACATTATCGTGTTTTTTAGGATTTTAAAATCTATGAGGTTTTTACTGGAACAACTCTTGTTACTTCCCCGCTCAAAATCTATAAACTAACTATTAGTCTTATATATAACTATAATCCGTGTATGTTTACTCTTAACATCTAAAACCTTAAAACTCCATATTCAATATGTCAACAATTAACATATAATATTTCAAACCCTATCGAAAAAGATCTTGATGATTAACTCTTAATCATCAATCTTAGAAGCATCTTTTAATTGGATTAACAGATTAACCACGATTGAATAGATTTGCTCGTACAAATATCACATATTCGCTAAATAAATTGAAAAATAACATGTTTCTCATACAATTACGTCACCCAAGTAATTAAAACCTGAATCTATATCATACAAGTGGCTTTGATACCACTGTTGGGAAATGTCAGTACACCCCATGGCGCATCAAAAATATTATCCGACAATTAGCACCAGAGATCCATGTACGAGGAACGAATCGGGGTGAATAAGGGTGAAGAATTACCTGCTTAAAATCTCGAATTCTAAATTTGGAGGAGATAGATATTCAATCACGATTCCACGATGTTGATTCCTAAGCCGTAACAATAATGCTCTAGCCTCTACTTAGTTCACCAGTTGAAACGAACATATAAAAATTCTCTAAACAATTTAGAACGGAAAGAGCATATAAAAACTCTCTAAACTATTTAGAGGGTTTTTACCCAAAAACATTAATGATTGGTAGATCTCTCATGCCTTATAGCCTTTGAAATCCTAATTTAACTCATATTAGGTTTTCAATATATATATTAAATATATATAATCCTAATTCAACTTAATTAAGATTTCAATATATATATATATTAAATATATATAATCCCAATTCAACTTAATTAGGATTTCAATATATATTTATATATTAAATATATATAATCCTAATCCAACTTAATTCGGATTTTAATATATATTAAATATATATAATCCCAATTCAGCTTAATTAGGATTTCAATATATATATTGATTTAGACCGAATTATATTATTTTTATATTAAAAGATTCAGAATTACAATAATTATTTTTCCTTTAATATTTACCCAATAGTTAAATTATATATATATCAAATATATATTAATAAAACTAAATTCCTGTACAACAAATTTGTACATATATAATTCATTTAATATATGCTCATTTCAACTGTAGGTGTGACCCTGCAGGTTCAGGTAACGTTAGTAGTAAATATTAGAACATTTATATATTACAAACTGTAACACCCCTTCCCGGCCTAGTCAAAAACCGGGTCGGAGTATGTTACCGATGAACTAAGCGAAGATCAATACGATATTTTCATGCGATGAAAAATGATATTATGCTTAACATACAAGAAAAGGCATTACACCCAAGCCATCAGTTTATCTCAAGTCAATAATTAGCCAAATAGGACCATTTTACAACATTTACAAGCTTTAGGGACTTAATCATAATTTTAATATTCTAGTGGTCCTTTTCTGAAATTAACCTAACCAAAATGAAATTCATCAATCAGACAGTGAGTGTACAAATTTTCATATTTTTCGGAGTTCGTTTGTCCATTCAATTAAGCCTGGCAATAATCAGTGAGTAAAATGTAAACAATGCAAAACAATGTTCTTCACCTTTTAACCGATTTAATTGTCACCGTACCGATACACTTATAGCTGTATTGGTACTCTTAACCTAATTTCCAAATTCAGATTCAATTGCAATACACCTATATCGATACGGTTGAGGGTTGTATCGATACTAGTTGACCATGTTGACTTCGTATCGATACGCCTTGACACTGTACCGATACCATTTTTGATCCCAAGATGCCGTAGCCAAAACTCATACCGATACGCCAAGGACGTATCAATACTCCCCTTGTTGACCAACATTGACCGAACCAAATATGCAAGGCCGTATCGATACGCCCTGCACTAAGATGACATATTTTTGCTGGTTTGCGTTCGAATTGATCTATCTATCATGGTCCAAATGTAATGAAACTTTACCAACGAGTTTTAATCAACATAAACTACTAGCATGCCAAATTTCGTGTTTATCCGAACCTGTTTACCATGTTTTTACCTTTTAAGCCAAATATGCCTATTTTAGTCACTTTTAAGCCATTACAAAAGGGCCATTAGGGCATTAGGCACTATTACACCACAAGCACATTATACACATATCGAAAGGACTCTATATGAATCTTCTAACTACTTTTCTACCTTTCTAGGAGTTCATAGGTACGATATATATTACTTGAACTTGCTTGTGACTAGTTCAACACGACAACTCTTTCGATCTTCCGACTTTAATCTCTTAATCTGAAATGGATGAAATGCAATGCATTAGGCATACTTTTCCTAGTGAGGTAGTCAAAAATAACACATTGTCATAGAAATGCATCACAATTTATATCTTTCAAATAACAATGCAATAGATCTATGATAGTAATGCAATGTTCATGCTCAATAACAAATAGTCCATATCTCATCAATAACCCTTGGATCGATTTCGGATACTGGATACGCAAATAACTACGCCTCACCAAATCAATAAATGGTCTAGTCCCTCCGCCTCGCCAATATGACCAATATCACAACAGATCCCTCTGCCTCGCCAAATCAATATAGGCTATAGCCCTAGGACCGTGGTCCACCCGTACACGGAGCTCTTGAATTCTATGGCATGCCAATTATATCCAATGTCCCTCGAATCTAAGGTCCGGTAACAATATCAATAATTCATGTTCAACCTTGTTCAATTCTCATAACAATAATCTATATTTCGATGTCTAAGTTCAATGGCAATAGCAATGGCAATGCCCAATGATCACAATGACATCGATGATGATCGATGCTTCATTTGCAATATTTTGATGACAATAACGATGCTAACATCAATGGTCAATGGCAATGGCTACATGAGTGCTATACCAATGCTATATCTATGCTATCCAATACCATACACTTTCATGGTTCAATGACAATGGCGATGGTAATGACAATAACAATATTAATTAACGATATCGATACCTATGTCCGGTGTTCAATTGCAATAACGATGACAATGACAATGATCAATACTTGACGCGATAGCTTACCAATACTTACCATAATGTCTGATAACTGATTCGATGCAATAATCCCTATCAACGGGGTTGGCAATGGTAATTATATTAACAATGATGTCGGGAAAGGCGCCTAGCCTAATCCCGAGACTCTGACTACACTCACCTTGATAATCCGAAGCTTTCAAGGCTCTCAGATAGAAATTACCTTGTCCCTAACCTTTGTTGGCGACGGTGGATGATTTCTACCAACTTCTTGAGCTAGGAAAAAATAATAGGGTTCGATTAGATTCAATAATACGATACCAAAATCAATATAACGATATCAAAATCAATATCAAAGCTCGAAATAGCTATTAGCTAGCAAACTCCATGGATCGCCAAACCCTAGCTTATGATTAAGCTTGATTTATCCATGAATTTCAATGGTTAATTGAGGGCTATAGCTTACCCGGTCACTAGCAATGTTTCGATAACAATAAGTTGAAGAAAAATCAAGCTTGAATCAAGCTCCAATGGAGGTGTTTGCTTAGGAAGAAGATGACAACTTAATGACGTGCTTTCTTGGGAGTGTTTCGGGTAAGTTCAAATCCTAGCCATCCTCTTTGTTTTTAATAGCAATAGGTTTCCTTCTATTGAAGGAAACTTTCTTGGTGATCCCACGTATAGAATTTATAATAGAGGAGGGGCTAATCGCAAGATTAGCCCCTCAACTCTCAGTAGACTATACTTTTACCCTCAAACTTTTACTTCTTACAATTTAGCCATTAAAAGGTTCCTAATACATTTAATATGGTTCTTAACCAATGATTCGACTCAATTAGAGTCCACTACCGATACAATTGACCTTATACTCAATATCAATACAGTATTTGGGCATTCCCGATATAGGTTTTCGATCGCTAGAACCCAATTCTGACTATGCCAGATTTCAGGGTGTTACAACTCTCCCCCTTTAAGAAAAATTCGTCCTCAAATTTTACCCAAATCGAAGAGGTGAGGATATTGTTTGCGCAATATCTCCTCTGGCTCCCATGTTGCTTCCTTAGTGGTATGGCTCTTCCAGAGCACTTTAACCAATGGAATAGTCTTGTTACAAAGCCTCATGACTTCCTTTGCAAGAATTTGAACTGGTTCTTCTTCAAAGGATAAGTTGGATTGAATTTCCATAGACTCAGGTTCAATAATGTGCGAAGGATCAGAACGATACTTTCGAAGCATGGATACATGAAACACATCATGTATTTTTCTTATTTCTAAGGGCAATAATAAGCGATAAGCTATAGGGCCAACTTTTTCTGTAACCTTGAAAGGTCCGATAAATCAGAGACTTAGTTTCCCTGTTCTTGCCAAACCTCAAAATTTGCTTCCATGGTGAAACTTTAAGAAAGGCTCTTTCACCCACTTCATATTGAATATCTCTTCACTTAAAGTTAGCATAGGCCTTCTGTCGGTCAAAGGCTTCTTTCAAATGATTGTGGATAATGGCAACCTGTTCTTTAGTTAACATCTTGCCTTCACCGAGTTCAGACCAGCATAAAGGAGTTCGACAATGCCTCCCATACAATGCTTCATAGGGTGCCATCTTGATAGAAGCTTGGTAGCTATTGTTGTAGGGAAATTCAATAAGGGGTAGAGATTTCTCCCATGACCCACCAAAATTGATAGCACATGCTCGTAGCATGTCTTCCAAAATCTGTATTACTCTTTCTGATTGACCATCAGACTGCGGGTGAAAGGGATCTCGATCGGAAATGATAGATTGAGGTACTCTATGGAGTAGAATGACTTCCTTGATATACAAGTCAGCCTGTTTGGGAAGACCATAGTCCATTCGAACTGGTAAGAAATGCGCTGACTTGGTCAAACGATTCACAATGATCCAAATTGCATCGTGTTTAGTCAGAGTCAAGGGCAGACCACTGACAAAGTCCATGGTGATCTTCTCCCACTTCCATTGTAGTAGATCAATAGGTTGTAGTAATCCGGTGGGAACACGATGTTCAGCCTTAACACGCTGATATGTGAGGCACTTGGACACGAACTCAACTATGGCTCGTTTTATGCCCGGCCACCAATAAAGCTCTCGTAGGTCCTTGTACATCTTTACTGACCTCAGGTGAATAGAGAAAGAGATCACATGAGATTCCTTGAGGATATCAGTACGAAAAGGTTCATCATTAGGTACATAGACCCGATTGTAAAAACATAAAAGCCCTATGGAATTCAATTTGAAATTCAGGTTATCTTGCAGCTTGGAAATGATGACTTGAAGTTTAGGATCTTGTTCTTGCAATGCTCGAATCCTTGATGTAATGGTAGACTGAACTTGAAGTTCAGCTACAAAGCAACGATGCTTTTTAAGACGAAAGTGAGCATTGATAGCTTGAGGAGCTACAACACAAGGATATGCAATAAGTCGATATATGAATCATCACAATAGACTTGGGAGTCAACAACAGAACTTACCAGGCATAGGTTTGCGGCTGAGTGCATCAGCTACGACATCGGCCTTGCCTGGATGGTAATCAATAACAAGATCATAGTCCTTGAGTTGTTCCATCCATCTCCGTTGCTGAAGATTCAACTCTTTCTGAGTTAGGAGATATTTGAGACTTTTATGATCGGTGAAATGATAACATTTCTCCCCGTAGAGATAATGTCTCCAAATCTTTAACGCAAAGACAACTACAGCCAATTCTAAATCGTGAGTGGGATAGTTTATTTCATGTGGCTTGGGTTGTCTCGATGCGTATGCAATGACCTTGCCTTCTTGCACCAATACACATCTTAACCCGAGGTGCGATGCATCGCTGTAAACCGTGTAGTCTTTACCTGGCTCAGGTTGGACTAAGACTGGTGCATGGGCCAAAACTTGTTTCAATTGGTCGAAGCTTCTTTGTTGCTCCGTAGTCCAAGCAAACATGGCTTCTTTTCTCAATAACTTAGTCAAAGGGGCTGCTATCATATAAAGTCCCTTGACAAATCTCCTATAGTAGCCAGAAAAGATTTCATCATAGTCTATACCATGAATTTGACGAAAGCTCTTAGCGACTAATCGCCCGTTGTATGTTTGTACATTACCCTCCATGTCGATTTTCCTTTTGAAAAACCACTTGCACCATATGGGCTTAACCCTTCAAGTGGGTCAACCACGATCCAAACTTGATTTTCTGACATGGAATCCATATTGAATTTCATGGCCTCTAGCCATTTCTCAGAGTCGGGCCCATCACTACTTCTTGATAAGTCTTAGGCTCATCTTGTTCCATGAAGAGAACATCACCATGCAATGTGACAAAAAATCCATATTTCTCAGGCGCATTGCATTTTCTCAAAGATCTTTGTAGTGGTTGTGTTTCCAAAATTGTTGAATGTTCCTCAACAACTTGTGAAACTTGTTGTTCAATCTCTTGTTCAATGATATATGGTTGATTTCGAATTTCATTGATTTCAATATTTCTCCCACTTCTTTTTTGGAAAACAAATTCTCTCTCTAGAAAGATTATTATTCAAGCAACAAAAACTTTGTTCTTGGTAGGATTGAACAAATAATATCATTTAGTTTCTTTAGGATAACCCAAAAATTACATTTATGAGATTTGGGTTCGAGCTTTGTAGACATCTTATGTTTAACATGAGCTTCGCATCACCAATTTTTCATAAAAGACATACTAGGATATTTCCCAGTCCATATCTCATATGATGTCTTTTGAACTGAATTAGATGGAACACGGTTTAATGTGAAAGTAGCTTTTTTGTGCATGTCCCCAAAAAGAAATAGGAAGATTAGCGTGACTCGTCATTGATCGAACCATGTCTAACAGTGTTCAATTTCTTCTTTTTGGAAACTCTATTCCTTACGAAGCTTGCCAAACTTTAAGCTTAAGTATTCTCCTCTTCGATTCGATCGAAGAGCCTTAATGTCTTTTCTTAGTTGGTTTTGTACTTTATTTTAAAATTCCTTGAACTTTTCAAGGGCTTCAGATTTATGACGCATTAGGTAAATGTAGCAATATCTACTGAAGTCATCTGTGAAAGTAATGAAGTATTGGAACCCTCCTCTAGCTTGTGTATTCATTGGTTAACATACATCACTATGCATTAATCTCAATAAATCACTTGCTCACTCACTTTTAGCATTAAAAGGAGCTTTGTTCATCTTTCACAATAAGCAAGGCTTGCGTAATCAAGTTGTTCGGAAACAAATGAATCCAAAAAATCCATCTTTATGGAGTTTTGAAATGCGTTTTTCACTTATGTGACCCAAGTGACAATGCTAAAGATTTGATTAGAGTTATTTGTTTTTAATCTTTTCGTATTTATGTTGTAAATTGAATTCTCTTGATCCAAAATATAGAGGTCATTTATTAATTATGTCACACCATAGAAAACATTATTGAGATAAAAGAACAACAATTATTCTTAATAATTATCTCAAAACCAATCTTGTCTAAACATGAAATCGAAATGATGGTTTTAGTCAAACTAGACACAAAATAACAATCCTCTAAACAAAAATTAAGTCCACTAGGCAACGATAAAGTATATGTTCCTATAGCTAATGCAACAACTCTTGCTTCATTACCAACCCATAGGTCAACCTCTCATTTTTTTTTTCCAGATTTCAACTCTTTTGTAGTCTTTATACAAATATAAAAATATGAGAACTGCAACTGGTGTCTAAGACCCAAGAAGTAGGTGTTGATAAATTAACATCAATAACATAAATATCCGAGGCAGACTCTTCGATTTCATTTGCCTTATTGACTTTTTCAAGATAAATGGGGCAGTTCCTTTTATAATGACATGTCTTATTACAATGGAAACATTTTCCTTATAGTGACCAGTCAAGGTAGTTTACGTCGTTCAACTTGTCCTTCTCAAGGATCGATCGCAATAATAACAAAATTTGTATTTGCCATAATATGTCTACAATAATAAAATAAGAATTTTGATAACGCTCATCATGTTTGATTATAAAAGGACTTTATATTCCCACTAATTTTATTAAGATTAATAACCCTCAAACACCTTTTGTAAAGTTATTCTAGTGGGCAAGGATCCAAATTTCATATTTTCTTAAGTCGGCTTTGGTTTTTTCTCTTATGATTATGGTCTATCTAGGTAAGCTACATTTGCTAATTACATCTCATGTAACTCCTTCATTTGGTGAACAACTCTTGTTCATAATCATCTTATGATTATCCAAATAACTAACTTTTAGGTTTTCTAATCATACTAGGGTAACCTAGTTAAGTATTTAACCAATATTACAACCGACGAATATCACTTGCTTATTCTTCGCGTTTGATCAAGATAGATACAAGCACCCCGCTTTAGCAGAACCTACACTATATCGATCTAGACTTTAATGAGGGTTAACATTGGGAAACAATAAAAGACTTAATATTTTATTGAGGGGTTTTGTGAATATTATCTCACCATTTAACATTTGATCTTATCAATTAACTAGCATGCATCTCATACATTCAGTTTATCACATACATGAAAAGCAGTAAATATGAATGCAATAGTTATAGCCCATATCATAAGGTGGTTTGCCCCAAGCCAATGGGAAAACCAAATTATTCTAAGGATAAAAACACTTCTCAAGCATCTTTCTATCGGCCCATACTTTTGTTCCTCTGGTCCATGCTTCTTCGTATAGATTACAATTTCAGAAACTCATTTTACATACTAGGGAGTAAGATGAGAAGAGAATTACAATAGAAGTAAGGAAAGGCATGACACGCAGGTCGTATTTATAAAACCTTATAAATAAAACTAAATGGGTCATTAAGCTATACCCATGCATTCCAAACACCGTGCATATCAAACGTAATAACGATGCGTTTGTTATTAAGATCTTACCAGATTGTTCTTACGCAAGGGTCATGCCCTTTGCGGGGTTTCGGTCGGCCTACAGCTGCTGGCGAGGTTACCCTTGCCCGGTCAGTAGTGGGAAATTTTTTTTAAGATCAGCATCTTAATTGCTGTCTAAAAACCTCACGATTTGATAGCTTTTATCTACATTATTGCGTTTTTTAGGATTTTAAAATCCACGAGGTTTTTACTGTAACAACTCTTATTACTTCCCGGCACGAAATCTATAAACTAACCATTAGTCTAATATATAACTATAACCCGCATATGTTAACACTTATCATCTAAAACCCCAAAACTCCATATTGAATATGTGAACAATTAACATGTAAGACCCCAAATCCTGGCCTAGTAACATGTCATAAACTAATTAGAACTTAATTGTACAAACAATCTACAAATTAGAAGAATTAAGTAAACCTAGTGACTAAATTAGATGGATTGATAAAGAAGTAGCCGAATCATGAAGGATCAAATAGTAATAAATTGTAAATGTAGAATTGCATGCAATTAGGATATGTAATTAAGGATTTGTGAAACAATTAGACCATAATTTGCCAAGTGGAGGCAAATAGCCAAGCCAAGTGATAACACCATGGCCAAGTGGCCATCTTCCTATCATCTTCTCCACTCCACCATTCTCCACCTTGGCCGAACCATACTCATCCATCTAGGAGAAAGAAAGCTTCATACATCACCTTAAAATTCATGCTTTTTGATTTAACTTTGATCAAATTAGCTTGGAGAAGGTATATTGCCTGATCCTTACATGTTATGTGATGTTTGAATCTTGAAATGACGATGTTCTTGTTGCCTAGATTGATTAGGATGATTGTTATGTATGTTAGGATAATGTTAGCTTCTAATAGAACTTGAAATTGTGATTTCTAGTAACTAAATTGCTAAAGAGAATGTATATGGTTGCTGGAAATTTGAGAATAGGAAGTATGGTTGAAAACAACTTTGAATATGGACTGTTTTGACGTTGAAAATGGTGAGGCATGCTAATTGAATGTAATGCCCTGATTTGGTCACATTGCTAGATGAATTGAGAATTTAATAGAGTAAATAAGTTGCTGGAAAATGAATGTATACAATTGGATTAGTTAAGACTATGTAATGGACTGCTCAAATGATGAATTGGATGCATAATGTTGATCAAATAGATAAAATTGAATTTAATATGATAATACCCTATTTTTAAGCACATTTCTAGGTGAATTAGACTGGCCTAGACATGTAAGAACATAAAATTAAGTTGAATTGCCATGTTAGAACCTTGTTAAAATGAGTTATGAAACTAGAAACTCAACCTAGTGTAATCTGCCCATAATGCTCTGTTCTGAGCAGTAACTTTGAAAAATCACCATAAATTGTATAAAAAGACTTTAAGGCTGAAATTTTTGTGGATAGTACCTTTACATGTCTAAAATCATTAGGAGAAAACATAACTGAATTCTGGATTGTAGAATGAATTGTAGAGAAGAAACACTAGGGACAGTGCAAACTGTCCAGTGTAGCAAATTGCCCCGTCTTTAAGTTAAAAATTGTATTAATTGGAAAAGAAATAAAATGCAAGGACTATATGGTTAGAAACACAGTAAATTTATATTTCCAACGGTGTAAACCAATTGAAATTCTGACGTACAAAATGAAAGTAATGCATGTTTAAGTGAACAGACTACATGCTGCCTAGTAACAACAGTTTAGGTAATTGTACACTGTTTTGTGGCAGTTTTGGAAACTGTATTGTAAACAGTTTTGAGGCATTGATTTCTGCCCTGTTTTACATGAATTAAAGTATAGATAAGAGTAGTTATGTATAGTAAAGAATGTATGTGAACATGCTGTCAGATTTGTATATGATGTGTACTTGTAACATTGCCTTGATTGAATGATTATGTGATCTTGTTTTGACATGTATATACTTGTGTAATGTGATAGAACCAGGGGTGAACTTGGTGGATGAGGGAAGAGTGGAACATCCTAAAGCCAAGAACAAAGGAGTGTGGATCCAAGACTAGCTAAGCCTGAAGTATTGTGACTGTAGTTGTTTCTAGGGTTAGGACTAGGTCCTAACCAATACTTGCATGTCTATATTCTTGCAATGTTTAAATTGACTTAATAAGGGATGAATGTTTTAAGTAATGAATGAAACTTGATCACATCCTTGAATACATGTTCAATTCGATTGCAAAACATGTTTAAATGGTAACATTGGTGCTTTATGAGATTGAATGACTCAAAGAACTTACTTGTAATGATATCCTTTTTGATGAAATAAAACATAAGAATTACATGATATGTGAGCTATGGCTCAATTGGCCTAAAGGCCTAGCATGAAATGAACTTGCTTGTCATGATCTTGAACTTGATATACTTGTATAAATGGCTTAAATCGAACAACCTTGGTAGCTAGTTGGACTAGGTAGAAGGGCATGCCTTAGAGTTTAGAGCTCATTGTGTCAGCGTGGACTACGGTCCAGGGCTAAGGCCCCTATTTTGCGATAGACGGAGGGTACGTATGTGGTCTTTGGCGATAGTAGGAGGGTTGACCAGCACTACGGTGCATCTTGTGGCGATAGTTGGTTGGAGACTCAATTACCTATACAAACTAAGTACCAAGGGGGTTGTTTAATTGATAACAACTGAAATAACAATCCTACATCACATCTTACTTGTCTTGAAAGCCATGAATTGTATGTTACTTGTCATGTAGGCATGACTTACTTGATTACTTTTTATGTAAGTAAGATTTGCTTGATTCTTGTTATGAAAGCATGAAGTATGATTCCATGTTTCCTGTATCCTATACTAGCCGAATGCTATAATCCTTAGCTAGGATCACTCTATTGCTTGAAATCCTTAGCTTGGTACATTCTTGTTTAATTGACACTTAATTGGATATAACAATTGGTTAGAACTAGTTACTACCTCACTAAGTACATTCTTGTACTTATCACTCTTGTTTCATTATTCCCAACCTACATGATAAAGGATTCAAGTGTTGCTTGATCTTGAAGCCTAATTTATTGAGCTAGAAGCAAGACACAAGCATTGCCTAAGTATAGTTTCATACTTGCTTTGTATATCTCCTAGATTGGTGGCACTAGATTGTATAGAGTTTAGCTTGATCATGCATTTTGGAATTCTTGAAACTTGTATATGTGTGTGTTCTTGAATGAGCCTACTATGTTATGAACTTAGTGACAAGTATGTAATGAACTTAAATTACATGTAATGGAATGATGTTTGTTGCGTATATGATGATATAAATGAAATGATCAAGTGTTTGATCTAGTTTACATTGAACCATTCGAATTGCCTTGAGAACTATATGGTCACTTGTGTGTGTACATACCATTATGTATGTGTTTTGTGTATTTGTATAGTGAATTGCCGAATGTGTATGGCTTGATTGGAAACAAGTTCATGAAAATGTATGTTCCATAATCAAGTTTAGCAATATAGGTATGAGATGTTACATGTATACATCTAGAATCAATGAAATGAAAGGAAGCATGTTTGTACATTTAGGTCATTCAAATGGGATAGGATATCGAAGATTGAATATGTAAAATGAATCACGAAAGTAGTAACTTGTAATGTAAGCATGAAAGGAAATAACTTAATGGCTTATTCGAATGCCCTTGATGTCTTGAAAACAAAATGTGAAATTACTTGTTTGTTAAGTAAGTATGATTGGTTGCTTGCCAGTTAAGTAACTCATCTAATAGGGATGAGTTTATCAATCCTTGCCTTGTTCTTGTATTGAATTGCCTTTCCAGTGCTTAAGTGACACTCCCGAGCCGGTTTGCTACTAACGCGGGGTAGGGGGTGTTGCATAACATATAATATTTCAAACCCTATCGACTAAGATCCAGATGATTAATTCTTAATCATCAATCTTAGGAACATATTTTAATTGGATTAATATATTAACCGTGATTGAATAGATTTGCTCGTACAAATATCATATATTCGCTAAATAAATCGAAAAATAACATGTATCTCATATAATTACATCACCCAAGTAATTAAAACCAGAAACCATATCGTACAAGTGGCTCTGATACCACCGTTGGGTCACGTCGGTATACCCCATGGCGCAGTAGAAAAATTATCTGACAATTACCATCAGAGCCACATGTACGATACAAATTTGGGTTTTAATTACTTGGGTGATGTAATTGTATGAGTTACATGTTATTTTTGATTTATTTAGCGAATATATGATATTTGCTCAAGCAAATCTATTCAATCACGATTAATCTGTTAATCTAGTTAAAAGATGTTCCTAAGATCAATGATTAAGAGTTAATCATCAGCATCTTTGTTGATATGGTTTGAAATATTATATGTTAATTGTTAACATATTCAAAAAATAGTTTTAGGGTTTTAGATGTTAAGTGTTAACATACGTGAATTATAGTTATATATTCGACTAATCGTTAGTTTATAAATTTCGTGCTGGAAAGTAACAAGAGTTGTTTTAGTAAAAAACCTCGTGGATTTTAAAATCCTGAAAAACACGATAATGTTGACAAAAGTTATCAAGTCATGAGGTTTCTACACAACAATTAAGATGCTAATCTTTAAAAATTTCCCCACAACTAACCAAGCAACAGCAACCCCACCAGCGGCTACAAGGCCGTCAAAACCTCGCAAGGGGCTTGACACATGCATAGGAACAATCTAGCAAGACTTCAATGACAAACTACATCGTTATTATGTTTGATATACACGATGTTTGGAATGCATGATTATAACCCAATAGCCCATTTAGTTTTATTTATATGGTTTTCTAAATATGGCCTACATGTCGTGTCTTTCTCTACTTCTATTGTAATTTTCTTCTCATCTTACTCCCTCGTATGTAAAATGAGTTTTTGAAATTGTAAACTATACGAAGAAGCATGGACCTGAGGAACAAAAGTGTGGGCCGACAGAAAGATGCTTGAGAAATGTTTTTATCCTTAGAATAATTTGGTTCTCCCATTGGCTTAGGACGTGCCACCTTAGGATATGGGCTATAACTATTGCATTCATATTTGGCTTGGGACGTGCCACCTTAGGATATGGGATATATTTATACGAAGAAGCATGGACCTGAGGAATTGAAGTGTGGGGCGATAGAAAGATGCTTGGGAAGTGTTTTTATCCTTAGAATAATTTGGTTCTCCCATTGGCTTAGGACATGCCACCTTAGGATATGGGCTATAACTATTGCATTCATATTTACTACTTTTCATATATGTGATAAAATGAATGTGTGAGATGCGTGTGATTTCATTGATAAGATCAAATGCTAAATGGTGGGATAATATTCACGAAACCTCTCAATAAAATATTAAGTCTTTTATTGATTCTCAATGTTAACCCTCGTTAAAGTCTCGATCAATACAATATAGGTTCTGCTAAAGCGAGGTACTTGTATCTATCTTGGCCAAAGGCGAAGAATAAGCAACTGATATTCATTGGTTGAAACATTGGTTAAAGACTTAACTAGGTTACTCTAATAGGATTAGAAACCTAAAGGTTAGTTATTTGGATAATCATGGGATGGTTATGAATAAGAGTTGTTCACCAAATGAAGGAGTTACATGAGATGTAATTAGCAAGTGTTGCTTACCTAGATATACCATAATCTTAAAAGAAAAGCCAAAGCTGACTTATCCTTGCCCACTAGAAAAACCTTACAGAAAGTATTTTCAACATTAATATTTGAGGGCTATTAATTTTAATAAAAATAGTGGGAGTATCAAGTCCTTTTATAAGCAAACATGGTAAATGTACTCAAAATTCATATTTTATTGTTGTAAACTTATTATACAAATTTGTTATCATTGCGATCGGTCTTTGAGAAGGACAAGTTGAACGACATAAACTACCTTGACTGGTCACTAGAAGGAAAATGTTTACATTTGTAATAAGACATGTCATTGTAAAAGGAACTGCCCCATTTATCCTGAAAAAGTCAAGAAGGCAAATGAAAGCAGAGCGTCCGCCTCGAATATTTATGTTATTGATATTAATTTATCAACACCACTTCTTGGGTATTGGATACCGGTTGTGGTTCTCATATTTGTACATTTGTATAAGGACTATAAAAGGGTAGAAACTTGAGAAAATGAGAGGTGGACCTACGGGTTGGTAATGGAGCAAGAGATGCTGCATTAGCTATAGGAATATATACTCTATCGTTGCCTAGTAGACTTAATTTATGTTTAGAGGATTGTTATTTTGTGTCGCGTTTGACTAAAAACATCATTTTGATTTCTTGTTTAGACAAGATTGGTTTTGAGGTAATTATTAACAATAATTGTTGCTCTTTTATCACGATAATGTTTTATATGGTGTGACCAATTAATAAATGACCTCTATATTTTGGATCAAGAGAATTCCATTTA
The DNA here is from genome assembly GCA_019671005.1 of Hibiscus mutabilis. NCBI lineage: Eukaryota > Viridiplantae > Streptophyta > Magnoliopsida > Malvales > Malvaceae > Hibiscus > Hibiscus mutabilis. The sequence goes on along the minus strand of CM033745.1, from coordinate 25,254,078 downwards.
CAACATAAATATGAAAAGATCAAAATAATTGACTCTATTCAAACTCATCTTTGGCACTGTCACTTGTGACACATAAGTGAAAAACACATTTCAAACATCATAAAGATGGATTTTTGAATTCATTTGTTTTTGAACAACTTGATGTATGTGAGCCTTACTTATTGGGAAAGATGACTAAAGCTCCTTCTAATGGTAAAAGTGAGCGAGGAAGTGGTTTATTGAAATTAATACATAATGATGTATGTGGACCAATGAATACACAAGCTAGAAGAAGGTTTTCAATACTTCATTACTTTCACAGATGACTTCAGTATATATGGGTACATTTACCTAATGCATCATAAATCTAAAGCCCTTGAAAAGTTCAAGGAATTTAAAAATGAAGTAAAAAATCGACTGGAAAAGCATTAAGACTCTTTGATCAGATCGAGGAGGAGAATACTTGCAACATACTCAAACCCCCTTAGTAGGATTAGGCATGTTACTACACAATACATATAGGTACCAACATGAACAATTCAATTAGGACAAGCAAGATCAATGAGATTCAAGTTTACTTAACTATCAAGTAATAAGATTCAAACTTACTTGCTAAGCAAGTAAGTAAATCGAATGGCGAAGAGGAATGATACATTTGAATTTACATGCTCACATTAAGTCATTAGCTTACACTTAAGTAGTTATCAACCCATGTTTGGAAGGACATTATCAATTATGCATACTTTCGATGTTATATGAACATTTAAAACTAGAACCTAAGGTGACCAATAAGCTTTATGCATATTTAGGAGAATTGCCATCTTACCTATCTAAGTTTAGTCATCTTACACTATGTTGGATGGAAGCATAGCAAGCACATGAGATTGTCAAGGTTCAATTGCTAATCATCAAGCATACTAGTCATCTATGCACATACATGCCCAAAATGCAAGCATTACACCTTAAGGGTCATAATTTAAGTTAAGTTATACAAACCATACTAGATAATCATATATTTACAAGCCTTAGGTGCCACCATCCTAGGAGTGCTATAACAAATTGAATACATACTTTTCAAGCAAAATGAGACTTGAGTGAGCCTTGACTTTAAGATAGGATCTGATATTAACCTATATCGTAGCAAGGAGACTTGATAAGAAAAGTTTTGTGAGTGAGTTTAAAGAATGCAAGCAACCATACAAACAAGTCTCAACTACGAACCATCTAATAGATGGTATGGTTCCCCCATCAATAAGGAACCATTCGATTACTCAGTGTGGTGTATGCCTTTCATTTTAACTATAGCCTTGAGAATCGATTACTCAGTCTAGATACTCGAGTCCCCAACCAAACTGTCACCAAGACAATAATCAATATGATACAAGTACCGGTCAATAATCCCTCATACTATTGCCAATGACCAATAACAACTCTTCCCTGCTACTGTCGCCAAATAAGGACGAATGTCTCGGACCGTTGTCCACCCTGACACTGAGCTCTATGGAGTGCCAACTATATCTATGACCGATTCGAGACCAAGGCTTACAATAGTATCATTTTAACCATTTCAATATATAGTTTGAATCAATATGCACATCTAGTACCAATAGCCCTTTTTCGAATAGGGTTCAATGCCAATTCCAATATCAATAGTCAAGTAATCAATATTCCAATAGTCAATTAGGGAATGTCAATCAATATGCCATTAAACAATGAATTGAGTTACTTCAAGTTATAACAAGCATGCTTCATTTCAGTAGAGTTCAATTAAACAAGCAGCATATCATGGCAATCAATTATAATTAAAGCATGCTTCTCACTCAAGTAACCACTCGAAACTTCTCAAAAGGTTACTTACCTTGCTAATGCTCAATAACAAGTGCATTACACAATATACACTAAGAATCAATAGGTAATTCAAATCAGAAATGGGTTTGGAGAGGTTACCGCCCTCTCCAAACTTTAAACTACACTTACAGGAATTTTTTGAGCTATTGATGATCCTAGATCGCAATCCCTTTTCCTCTACTTGCTTGCTGATCTATGTGAGCCTCTATTTTCTCAATTTCCACTTGATCTATCATTATATATAATGCATAGTGTATTAGGTAGAATTCAGCTACCATTTAAGTCATTATATGTCTCGATACATTCAAGCATTGAATTCAACATCTAGACTGCTGCTGCCTGGCAGCATGTGAATTACTTGCTTAAATGTTCATATCTTTTATTCCGTACGTTAGACTGTTTTTTATTCATTGCAAATTAATACAGTTTTTTATTTAAAGACAGACCAAATTATGCCACTGGACAGTTTGCACTGTCCTTAGAGATTAATCTCTACATACTGTTTTATAACTCAGAATTCGATTCTGTTTGTTGCATACGAAACTACACGTACTCGTGATTTTGTACATATAAGATTTATTCCTTAATTTGATCTATGAGATTTTCTACAAATTTTTAAACTTACTACCCGAAACAGAGTTTTCTGGACAAATTTCCTTAAGCTTGATTCTAGCTTCATTAATCACTTATACAAGGATTCTAACTTGATTGTTCAACATATATACTCACTCATACATGTCTAAGTCAGTCCAATTATGTGTCAAACATATAAAAACAGGGCAATTGAGCAATATTTTCAAATTGGTTTATTAAGCATTATCTCACTAGAATTTACAGTAACAAGAATTTCAATTCACATATCAATCATCCATTCTAATTATCATCTAAGTTTTCCAGCAACCAACATAACAATTCACCATCAATTTGGTTAATGACAACATCAATTTCAAAGGCCATTCGATTCTAATGTGTTCTCACTAGACATATACACCAATCGGTTCAATATAAGAACACATACAAGACTCTCTAAATCAATTCCCAATTTCTAGCAATCAATCTAACATTTCTCAAGCCAAACAAGCTGTTATAATCACAAAATCAAAGAGGAATTCATGAACAGTAAACATTACCTTAAAATTGAACACAATTTTAAAGCTTTATCACAATCCCTACATGGATTAAGCTTGCATTTTCTCTCTTTTCTCTCAATGGTGTTTTAGGTTTGATGAACAAATGAAGAAGATCGTGTATAACCCATAGTGGTCGGTCATGGTAGGGTTTGGAGGACATGTGTAATGTCCACAACCTAATTTAGTTTTACCATGCAATAGTGAACTTTCATTATATATTCATTTTGGTCCATTTTAATTTGAGTATCCTTCTTTTTAATTCTCATAATTAGCTCCCTAAACATTCATTCTATTAGGGAATAGTTTGACTAGCTAATAAGTTTAATGAATGGTAATAATTTATAGGCTAGGTTTAGGGATATTATAATTCCCTCCCCCTTAAAAAAATTGTCCTCAAATTTACTTGAGGAGAAGAGACGAGGGTACTGCTTCCTCATAGTTGATTCGAGTTCCCAAGTGGCTTCCTTACTCTAATTATTCTTCCAAAGAACTTTCACAAGAGTAACTGACTTGTTGCACAATCTTCTTACTTCTCTATCAAGAATTTGTATCGGTTCTTCTTTGTATGACATGTGAGGGTTCAATTCAACCTATTCATGTTCTAATATGTGAGATGAATCAGATATGTATCTTGTTAGCATCGATACATGAAAGCCATTATGGATTCTATGGAATTCTTCAGGAAGTGTTAGCTTGTAAGTAACCAGACCAATATTCTCTAAAATTTTGAAGGGTCTGATGAAACGAGGGCTTAGTTTACCCTTCCTCCCGAATCAGAGTATTTTTCTCCAAGGAGATGCCTTTAAGAACACATGATCTCCAACTTCATATTCTATATTCTTTCTCTTGAGGTCAACATAAGCCTTTTGCCTGTCAAAGGCCTCTTTCAATCTACTATGGATCAACCGAACTTGGTTCTCGGTTTCTTATAGTAATTCAGGTCCTAAAACTTTGCTTTTTCTGAGCTCGGACCAACATAGGGGAGTTATACATCTTCTGCCAAACAAGGCTTCAAAATGTGCCATTTTGATAGAAGTTTGATGGCTATTGTTGTAAGAAAATTCAGCTAGTGGTAGGGATTTCTCCTAGTTCTTACCGAAGTCGACAATGCAAGTTAGAAGCATATCTTCAAGAACTTGAATCACTCTTTCTGAATGTCCATCGGTTTGTGGATGGAAGGCAGTGCTGAGGTTCAATTTAGTTCCCATAGCCTTCTGAAGTGCTCTCCAAAATCGAGAAGTGAACTAAGAGTCTCGATCTGATATAATTGATCTAGGAACACCATGAAGTCTGATTACTTCTTTTAGGTACTACACGGCTAATTGTTTAAGGCTCATGTTCATTTGAACGGGTAGAAAGTGAGCAAATTTTCAGAACTGATCAACAATCACCCATATAGAATCATTATTCCTCGTTGATAGAGGTAATCCCGATACGTAGTCCATTGTTATGCTTTCCCATTTCTATTGAGGCAATTCGATTGGTTGTAGAAGTCCCGTAGGCAATTTGTGTTCAGCCTTTACCTTCTAGCAAGTAAGGAACTTCGATACGAAGTCAACAATGTCAGTTTTCAGTCTGGGCCACCAATAGACTTCCTCCAAGTCCTTATACATCTTGATCACTCCCGGATGTATTGAAAAAGGACTTGTAACATCCTAAACTTGGCCTAGAAAGGTTACCACTATCTAAACTATTGGCTAATTGAATATATGAGCTAATCAAATTAAAGAAGAAAGAACATTAGCTATCTTTAAGATCAAATAAGTGAAATTAGAACCAAATTGAATTGAAATTAAAATTAGAAGGCTTAAATGGAAGGATGGAAATGTGAACATGCAAAACTCTAGAGATTGCATGCAAATTGCATTAGAATTGGAGGCCTAGACACATGTTCTCATTTGATGAGAACATGTGCCTTATGGAATGGTGACTCACGACATGCATGAAGGGAAAGATGAACAAAAATTGTATCCTCTTCCTCCATCCAAAATCATCCATGGCTGAATGTTGAGAGAGAAAGGGGAGAGAAAAAGCTTCATAGAACACCTTCAATTCAAGTTTCTTGATATAGCTTTGATCAAATTAGCTTGGAGAAGGTATAATGCTTGATTCCTACATGTTATAGAATGCTTGAATCTTGAGATTTTGATGTTCTTGTTGCCTAAATTGATTAGGATGATTGTTATGTATGTTAGGATAATGTTAGCTTCTAGTAGTACTTGAAATTGCGAATGCTAGTAGCTAAATTGCTAATGAGAGTGTATATGGTTGAAAACAGTTTTGATTAGGGACTGTTTTACTAGTGAAAATGTGTAAATATGCTAAGTGTATATAATGCCCTGATTTGGTCACATTGCTAGATGAATTAAGGCTTGAATAGAGTAGATAGCTTGCTGGAAAATGAATGCACCTAATTGGATTAGTTAAAACTAGGTAATGGACTACTCAAATGGTGAATTGGATGAATGTTGTTTATCCAATAGATCAAATTGAACTTAACATTATAATGCCCTATTTTAAGCAAATTGCTGAGTGAATTAGACTGACCTAGACATGTAAGAACATGAAAATAAGTTGAATTACAATGATAGAACCTTGTTTAGATGAGATATGAAGCTAGAAACTCAACCTAGTGTAATCTACCCAAAATACTCTATTCTGGGCAGTAACTTTGAAAAATCACCATAAATTGTATAAAGGAATTTAAGGCTAAAAATTTTATGGACAATGCCTTGACATGTCTAAATTCATTAGGAGAAAACAGAACTGAATTCTGGATTATAGAATGAATTGTAGAGAAGAAACACTAAGTACAGTGCAAACTGTCCAGTGTTGTAAATTTCCCTGTCTTTAAGTTAAAAACTGTATTAATTGGAAAAGAACTAAAATGCAAGGCCTATATGGTTACAAATACAGTTATGTTAGCTTTCCAACGGCGTAAACCAATTGAAATTCTGACGTATGGAATGAAAGTTATGCATGATTAAGTGAGTAGAGTACAAGCTGCCTGGCAGTAGCAGTATAGGCAATTCTGGACAGTTTTGTAAAATGCTTTGTAAATAGTTTTGGGATAGTGGTTACTGCCCTGTTTTACATTAATTAAATTATAGATAAGTGTAGTTATGTATAGTAAAAATATATATGAACATGCTGCCAGATTTGTATATGTTGTGTACTAGTAACATTGTCATGATTGAATGATTATATGAACTTGTTTTAACATGTATGTACTTGTGTAATGTGTTAGAACTAGGAGTGAACTTGGTGGATGAGGAAAGGGTGGAACATCCTAAAGCTAGGAACAAAGGAGTGTGGATCAAAGACTAGCTAAGCTTGGAGTATTGTGAGTGTAGTTTACTTGAGAGCTAGGACTAGGTCCTAACTAAAGCAAGCATGTCTAATTTCTTGATCTAATAAGGGAAGAATTATTAAATTAATGCATGAAACTTGATCACATCCTTGAATTCCTATTTGATTCGATTGCTAAGCATGTTTAATTGGTAACATTGGTGTTTGTATGTGGCATGTGGCATGTAATCGAATGCTTAAAGAACTTGCTTGAAAAGTTACCTCAACTTGATGAAATGAACACATGAGAATTACATGATATGTGAGCTATGACTCAATTGGCCTAAGGGCCTAGTATGAAATGAACTTGCTTGGCATGATCTTGAACTTGAAATAGTTGTATAAATGGCTTAAATAGAACAACCTTGGTAGCTAGTTGGACTAGGTAGAAGGGAATGCCTTAGAGTATAGAGCTCATTATGTCAGGGTGGACTATGGTCCAGGGCTAAGGCCCCTATTTGGTGACAGACGGAGGGTACGCATGTGGTCTTTGGTGACAATAGGAGTGTTGACCAGCACTACGATGCATCTTGTGGTGATAGTTGGTTGGAGACTCAATTACCTATAGAAACTAAGTACCAAGGGTTGTTTGGTTGATAACAAATGAAATAACAATCCTATAACATATGTTACTTGTCTTGAAAGTTATATAATGAATGTTACTTGACATGAAAGCCTTGAATTGCATGTTACTATACATGAAAGCCTTGAATTGTAAGTTACTTGACATGAAAGCCTTGAATTGTATGTTACTTGACATGAAAGCCATGAATTGTATGTTACTTGTCATGTAAGCATGATTTGCTTGATTCTTGATATGAAAGCATGAATAATGATTCATTGTCTCTTGTTCCTTATGTTAGCCGAATGCTTGAAACCCTTAGCTAGGATCATTCTTATTTATTTGACACTTAACATGATCTAACAAATGGTTAGAACTAGTTACTACCTCAGTAAGTACATTCTTGTACCTATCACTCATGTTTCATTCTTCCCAACTAACATGATAAAGATTCGATCGTTGATTGATTCTGAAGCCTATTTCCTTGAGCTCGAAGCAACACACAAGCAAAGTTAAAGTATGGTTTCATACTTGATTTGTATATCTCCTAGATTGGTGGCACTAAAATTGTAACACCCCACCCGGTTTAGTAGTAAACCGGTTGAGGAGAGTTACGGGGAACACTAGAAACACGAACAATTTAATTTTTTTTGAACTCGTCGCTATTAGAGAGTTGAGTGATTAGCAAACAAGCAACTTGAGCAATCACTTTTGATCATGAAAGCAAGAATGTGACTCAACCCTATTAGATGAGTTACTTGACTAGCAAGTAACTTAAGCAAGCATATCTTATCAAAAAAGCAAGCAGACATTTGTTTCATTAAAGATTACCACTTTAGTTTACGATTAGCATTTTCATTAATGTTTATCAAATAACATTCAAATGACATAACAAACAAGCATGTTTATTTCATTCCAAGTTACCTATATATGCAGCTAACATTTAATCATACAATCATGGATATATATTTTTTGTATTCATTATAGGCCTTCATTCGAGTGGTTACTTTCAAGATTCATTCAAGGTTAGTTACTACTTGTTCAAATCATCATACATAAGAGGTATTCGAAATAAACACTTAAACTACAAGTATTGATATCATCCTTGTTTATCCTAGATGAGTTGTAACACCCCTCACCTGGGTTAGGAGCGAGGAGTGTCGATACAAGCAACAAGACGATAGACATGAATTTCCATACAAATTTGAATTATTTCTAATCTTAACTCTGCACATGCTATTATTAGATTTATTTCTTTGTTTTTATAAATTTTTTAACCCTTTTAAATAATCAATCAATGTAATTAACTTTGCACCTAAAGCATTCGATCATAATGCTTCTTAAACAAGGAAGCATTCGAAAGTATACATATACCTACAAGCAAGACCAATCATTTTAGATATCACTTGACCATGTAAATACAAGCAAGACATGTAATCAGCTTATGTACCTTAGACCATTCGACCTATCTACTTGTAAGACAAGAAGGAATTCGAAAATTCATACCTACATGCAAGCATGACCATTCATATTCAATTACTAATCTTAGATACCTATAATGTTCATTCGAGCATGTTTCAAGCAATTAAATTATACCAAAGTACCAAGCTATGTCAATCGAATGGTGTACAAGATTCAAGACAAGCAAAAAGTCATAACATTTAAGCTTGACAAGCATGATTCATGATAACAATAATATATGCCATTAAAAAGGTCCATAAGCCTTGCAAACTTTACCTACAAATATACATATAAAAAGGTGACCTTAAGGTTATACATTAAGTTCCATATATGTACTCAAAACATTACAAACAATTTCATCAAGTTTTTACATACATTTCATATACATCTTCAAGATAAGCCAAATGCATGAAACTTGTACAACTAGACACAAAACTAAGCCACCAACTAGGAGTGCAACAAGACAAAAACAAGGCATACTTCAATCTTTGCTTGATAAACTCAGCTCAAGGTCGGGATGCTTTAATCTTTTTAAAACATGTGTTTTGGGAAGAAGGAAACAAGAGTGATAAGTACACATGGTAGTTAGTGAGGTAGTCCCTATAACTATCATGTTATCGAGTTAATTACTTTAGGGGATTATAATTCATTTATTCTAGATCAACCTAGTTAGGCTTCAATTCAATTTACGTGTGATCTAGCTAGTTTCAAGCATTAATCAAATGTACTCATTAAGGGGATTAAAATTCAATTCAAGGTCCACAATACACACTTTAAGCAAATAGCCAATTACTATTTCAAATAACAAGCATCAAAGTCCATCAAAATTCAAGCTTGACTAGGGAGGAAGGTTATTTCAATACATATAAACATATACATACAATTCTGCCAACATTTTAATAAACAAGACTAGGCAGGATCTAATTTTCCCAAACTGTTACAAAACAGTCCAATAAAACTGTGTACAAAACAGTTTCCAACTAGCTGGACTGCTGCTGCCTGGCAGCTTGCACACTAATGCTTAGACAGGCATAACTTTCAATTCTTACGTCAGAATTTCAATTAATTTATACCGTTTGAAAGCTTACTCAATCCTATATCCAGACATGTAAACAATACATTTAATTCTTTACCAATTAATACAGTTTATTGCTTAAAGATAGGGCATTTACACTTCCTAGACTGTTTGTACTGTCCAACAATTTCTATTTACAGTTTCCATCATAGGACCCAGTTTTCAGCTCTGTTTTCACCTAATGATAGTAAACATACTAAGGATTATGTCACTAAAATTTCAGCCCTGAATTTGATCTATCCAAATTTTGGCGAATTTTCAAAGTTACTGCTCAAAACAGAGCAATTCTGGGTAGATTTCACCTATTCACATTTTAATTCCTTAAATTCATTTTAACCAATGTTTTGGCCCTATAATTCATTTCATACGACATCCTAAACATGTTTATTCAATGTTAATTCATTATTAAAAGCAGCCAAAACAAAGTAAGTTCGTTAAATTGCTTAATTTTGCATGTTTGCACAATAGGTTCTTACTAAAACAGTTTATGTGTTATATGCCTATGTTCATACTTTATCTTTCATTTCCAGCATTGGTTACTAACAATTAAACTTGTTTAAAACCTTAATTACATTATCTAATCATGATCATATTCAATTCATTCATCAATTTCATCATTTAGGCAATTATCCTATTCAGCTATGTCACTAGATGAACCAATTCATTGTTCACAAATCCTAGCATAACACCCATGCTTCTTTCTTTCAATTCATCCATATACAACACTAATTCAATCATCAATTAAGTACATAAAATAACAAATTCTACCTTAACACATCAAACAACCATATTCAACTAACACACAAGCTATTCGAATGGAACAAAGGTACAATCATACTTAATTTGCTTCCTAGCTCAATTTCAATGGAAAATCTCTACACATGCAAGCTCAATTCATGCTTCAATGGTGTTTTTCTTCTAATTTTCCTACTCTCTATTTCCTTCTTCATTCGGGTAAAGAAAATCAAAGGAGGAAGAGGACATAGTTATCATCTAACTAATGCGTTTAAGAATTTACTAAACTAACCTTAATTAGTCTTTATTTAATATCTTAATTAAGGACATCCTTTGGAATAGTGTAATAGTGTAATCTAGCATGCAAATCATAAATTCCTTATGTAATTCAAATGGGTCACTTTCAATTAGTCACTAATTTCGTTCTTTCTTTCAATTAAGCCCTTTAACTAATCTAATTAGCTAGATACAAGGTTCAATTAGGCTATTAACTTAAGCAACTTGTTCTATTACTACTAAGCTAGGATTTGGGGTATCACAACTCTCCCCTCCTTAAAAGGAAAATTCGTCCTCAAATTTTACCTGAATCAAATAGGTGAGGAAATTACTTTTTCATCGTATCTTCAGGCTCCCAAGTTGCTTCTTCCATCTTATAATTTCTCCACAATACCTTCACTCAGGATAAGTTCTTGTTTTGAAGTCTCTTGACTTCCTTATCGAGAATTTGGATTGGTTCTTCCTCGTAGGATAGATTGGGATTCAATTCCACCTCTTCAGGCTCTAGAATGTGAGAGGGATCAGATTGGTATCTTCGAAGCATTGAGACATGGAAGACATTGTGAATCTTATCAAACTCACTAGGAAGTGCTAGTCGATAAGCCTCGGGACCAATCCTTTCAACAACATCAAATGGTCCAAAGAACCAGGGCTAAGCTTTCCCTTTTCACCAAATCTGAAGACTTTCTTCCAAGGAGAAAGTTTGAGGAAAACCTTGTCTCCAATATCATACTGGATGTCTATTCGTTTCAAGTCTGCATAAGCCTTTTGCCTATCAAAGGCTTGCTTCAACCGATTGTGAATTATTTGGATTTGTTCTTCGGTTTCTCTAAGCAATTACGGTCCTAACACCTTGTTCTCACCGAGATTAGACCAACACATGGGAGTTTGACATCTTCTACCATACAAGGCTTCAAATGGTGCCATTTGAATCGAATTTTGATAACTGTTGTTGTAGGCAAATTCTACAAGAGGTAAGGACTTTTCCCAATTCTTTTCAAAGTCGATAACACAGGCTCTGAGCATGTCTTTGAGCACTTTTATTACTCTTTTGGATTGACCATCGCTTTGAAGATGAAAAGCTGTACTTAGATTCAATTTAGTGCCAAGGGCTCGTTGCAAAGTCCTCCAGAATCGAGCTGTGAATCTAGAATCCCTATCAAATATTATCGAGGTAGGCACTCCGTGTAGACGAACTACTTCCCAAATGTACAGTTCAGCTAAGGCATCCAAACTTAGGTTTATTTGAACATGGATGAAATTAGCTGATTTAGAGAATCTATCAACTATAACCCATATAGTATCACACTTTCTTGGAGTGCAAGGGAGACCGGTTACGAAGTCCATTGTGATTCGATCCCACTTCCACTGAGGCAATTCAATAGGTTGGAGCAATCCAGTAGGAACTCAATGCTCGGCTTTACCCCTTTGACAAGTTAAACACTTTGATACGTAATCATTGATGGCTGCTTTCATTCCTGGCCACCAATACAAGGATTTAAGATCTTTATACATCTTGACAGATCCTGGATGTATCGAGAATGGACTTTGATGAGCGTCTTGCAAAATTTCATTCTTTAGGTCATCATTGTTCGGAATACACACCCTATTCTTGAAATAGAACATGTCATTTGAATGAATAAAGAAATCTTGGTTGGCTTTTGAGTCAAGCTTTAAGATGATAGCGTGAAGTTTGTTCCAAGTCTTTGATTATCGTGATTAGGCTAGATTGAACTTGTAAATTAGTCATAAATCCATACTTCTTGTATACTCGTAGATGAGCGTTTATAGTATTTGAGGCTACAAGATTAAATAAAGCTATTAGGTGGAATTCGAATGGTTACTTACCTAGGAAGCAAGTGTTCTAATGGTTTCTTGTATAACAAGAAAGATTCAATTTCAATTTGAAATTTAAGGATTTAAGCTTTAAAAGATTACCCGATTGTGGCCTTCGACTAAGGGCATCAACAACAACATTTGCTTTCTCCGGATGGTAGTCGATAACTAGGTCGTAGTCTTTGAGTAATTCAAGCCATCTCCTTTGCCTCGCATTCAAATCTTTATGAGTTAGGAGATACTTGAGACTATTGTGGTTAGTAAATAGATTACATGTCTCTCCGTACAAGTAGTGTCTCCAGACTTTGAGCGCGTATATGATAGCTGCTAACTCCAAATCGTGAGTAGGATAGTTAGGTTCATGTAGTTTGAGTTGTCTTGAAGCATAAGCAACCACTTTTCCATCTTGCATCATGGCACAACCGATTCCTAGATGAGAAGCATCACTGTAAACAGTGAATTCCTTGCCTGATTCTGGTTGGACAAGAACCGGAGCATGAGTTAGGGCTTGCTTAAGTTGATCGAAGCTTCTTTGTTGGCTTTCCGACCAAACAAAAGGTGTATCCTCTAGGTCCATGATAGGTAACTTCGAGGTCAAGGTATTGATCGGGATGACTTTAACCTGAGGATTGGGAAGAATGCAAACAACAATGATAAGTACATAATGTACTTAGTGAGGTAGTATCTAATCTATAAAGGTTCTTTAATCCAATTATTACTTATTCAAGCCTTAAACATGTTAGGTCCAACCTTAGCCTAGTATTACAATTATCACCCAAAGGTTCTAGCACACGATGAACAAGGGTTTCAATTCAAGGGTACACATTAGACATTCAACAAACATCTCATGAGTAGTAACTAAGCAAGCCAACAAAGGTTCATTCCAATTAATTCGAATTAGGCATCCAAACTAGATAGCCATACATTTCTATTCAAATTAGATTCATTTATGCTTTAACTTATCTTTCAAGTAACAAGTAATCTTGACATTCCATTTATCAAGTGTTTTAATTGACCTTATACATTACTTCACTAGCGTATAAACTTATTAGACTATTTGATTAAGCTTAACATTCCATTTTAGTTAACTCTTGACTTAGTTACAAGTATAATTATCTAAGGAGATTCACTATTCGGGGTCAAGACTTCATTTAGGGCAGTAACCAACTATCCAAACTGTTTACAAAATAGTTTACAAAATTATCCAATTCACCTAGACTGCTACTGCCAAGCAGCTTGTGTACTGTTTACTTAACCATATATAATTTTCATCCCGTATGTCAAAAATTCAATTAATTTACACCTTTTGAAAGCTTATTTAATCCTCAACCTAGTCATGTAAACCTTACATTTTATTTCTTTACCATTTAGTATAGTTTATTGTTCAAAGATAGGGCAAATTTCGATTTTGGACAGTCGCGACTGTCCAGAGGTTTTCATTTACAGTTTCCAGCTCAGAACCCAGAATTCAACTCTATTTTCTCTTAATGAAAATAGACATATCAAAGCATCATCCATTAAATTTTCAGCCTTAAATTCCATGTATACTAATTATGGTGAATTTTTAAAGTTGCTGCGCAAAACAAAGTATTCTGGGCAGAATTGCACTAAGTCATGTTTAGCTTCTTAGATTCATTTAAACCAAATTCTAGCATTAAAATCCAGCTTTCATACATTTCTATACATACTTTGGTCAGTTCATTTATGTTTATCAAGGTGATCTAAATAGGGCATGGTGATCAATTTGCTCAATTAAACATGTTTCTACATTTCCAATCCAGCAAAACAGTTCCAACTTAAACCCTTTTTAATCCATGCTTCTAATTCTTCATTTTCCAGTATATAACACAACAACTCAAACATGCATTACAGCCTAAACATGTCATCTAACAAATTTAAGATCTATTCCAACAATTCACATAGACCGATTATATACTCATGACATTTCCAACATCTATTCACTCAAATTTCCTATTTTTCATTCAATTCAGTTACATGCAGTTATTGTTCCTTTAAATCCATTAAACTAACATGAATAATCCATTATATTAAATATAGTCTTCTAATTCATTTTAGATGGAACTAGACAAGCAATTTAGGACTTTAGTCATATTTGAATGAATCCAATATGAGCTTATCTTATACAACATCATTTTACCTCTAATTCCTTTAAATTTAGTCCAGGAAACCAAGTAAACCAAGCAAGTTAAGCAAACCAAGCACAATTTCATTTCATGCACTTTGTTCTAACAATTCAACCATGTATATTCCTTACTTTTCAAGTCATTGCCGATAAACATGAGCATACATATTCATTCAAGTTCAGTTTGGCTCATTCTTAATCTTATTGGCATGTTTGTTTACTTTAATCAAGTTTAACCATGTTAAGCTTTAATCAAGCAAAGTCAAGTCCTAGCTAGTTCATCTAGCATCATTCGATTACAAGCAAGTAACCATTGTTTTAGCAAAGATCAAACAAATCAAGCAAGAAGGACATCACATCCATTCGAACAAGGTGACCATATACCTTATTACTTATCTTTCAATGTGCAACTCAATTTAACATGTTTACCATTTTACTCATGTGAATTTATTACTTTACCATTTCATTGTCAAGAATCAAGTTTGATCACTCTTCATTCATGATTACAAGTCTTTGTTTCAAGTTCATTTATTCTTGTTTTGCCTTGGTAGATAGTAGGACTAGGTAATCGAGTCACGTGTTAAGGTACACAAAGTACCGGATCATGTTAAGGTGTCCTCCACACCACGTATTAAAGTACACAAAGTACTTGATCTTGTTAAGGTGTCTACTACACCACATGTTAAGGCAAACAAAGTACCAATAGTGTTAAGGTGTCATCTACACCACATATTAAGGCACACAAGTACCTGAACATATTAAATCGAGCTCTAAACTCTAAGGCATGCCGTTCTACCTAAAACCATCTAGCAACCAAGGGCTTGTTGAATCATTTATTTTCAAGCAATCACACATCAAGTGATTAAGCATCAAGCACATCAAGATCAAATTTATTTTAATCCTTTAAGCCATGTGAACCTTAATACATTTCACAAGTTAACAAGAATTTCAAACATCAATCAAGTTCACTTAGACCCTCAAGCCATTCGATTTGACCACTCAAGATTTAGGGAGCAAGCATTAGGTTCATTTTCAATTGATTATTATTTATCAAGCAAGTTTATTGTATTCTACTGTTATTCGATTGGTCATCCTACACAACCAAGTACCATCTTACAACCACAACAGCAAGATTCAATCATATTTATGTATACACACCAAATTTCAAGCATGGACAATCCAAGCAAATACATTCCATTATAATTCGATTGCTTATCAAGAAATCAAGCATGCATGTATTCATCATCAAGTTTCCAATTAAGCATCCTTCCCTTATTATTAAATACCAAGTTCATATTAAGTTCATTTTAATCAATATGAGAATAACAAGAATATATCATGCGTATTAGAACCAAATCCTCATTCTATTTCAATCCTAACCCTAATTAAGCTACACTCACCTTGTATCCCGAAGTTACGGGATACCCAAATCCTCATTCATATCCCGATACTTATCCATCCTTTCTACCATTTTCTTAATCTAGTATACAAACAATGCAAACATGTATTAGAACCAAATCAAACTCAATTCACACATGTATTCCATTTCAAGTATACATGCTATTACAAACACCAAAACTATTTTCTGGCAGTTTCTACACCCTTCACTAAATTGTCTATATCTTTTAATATACACGTCGGAATTTAAATTCGTTTATACCATTGGAAAGCTAACTTAATTATCTATCCGTCCATATATGGCTCATATTTTTAGTACTTATACATCAATACAGTTTTTTAGTTAAAGACAAGTCAAATTAAATTATCAGTCGGTCAAGCTCTATTTCAATTTTAGCTTGATAATCTAACCCTTCCCCTGTTCTAATTTCTTGATAATCAAACCTAGTAAGCAATCAATTTTAGCTTCAAGTCGTACAATTCAATCCTGTTCTAATATATTGATTTTTAGTCTTTGGTTCATTCACTTCAATCCTTCAATTATCAAACATTTCAATTATGGTCCCTATACACATATATGCTAACAAGTTCCTTAAAGCAGTCCAATTTCTTATTATTAGAACAATTCAATCTAACAAGTTTTCAATTTAGTTTCTCCCCTGTTCTTAATCCAATTTTCCAGTTCCTAATTTCATACAGAACATTCCAGAATTCCTTAATTCTTTCAAAACAGTCCTTATTTAGCCAATTAAGCAATCTAGGTGACAATTTTCATCATAAGCTCAATTCTTGTTAACTAACATATTTCTTACTTAATTAACATCCTAGTTCATTTCATATACACAATTTCCAGCAAGTTAATCTTTCAATTCAAGTCCTAATTTATCATGGATTTCAATTTACATGATCATACTAACTAGAGATTTCATGCATGACTACATATCAATCGGTCAAGCTCTATTTCAACCTAATTTCGTGAATCAATTCATAATCCATCAAGATTCAATTCAAGGATTATTCTAACATGTTTCAACAGCAACATTTCAAGCATCTAACACAAGGATTAAATCAAAAATCCATTCGGTCAAGGGGTGATTTACTTACATTGCTTACTAGGTTTGATTATCGAGCTATTTCACCCAACATGCATGAAATTCCAAGCTTTCCCCCATGGTTTCTCTCAAGATCTCTCTCTCTAATTTCTCTTCTCTCAATTCAACTAGTAAGGAAATTGAAGAAGATGATATAACTTAGTGGATTTAGGAATTTACTATTTTGTCCTTAATTAGTCATCAACTATAGGATTAATCAAGGGCATTTAAGGAAATAAGAATTTTAGCATGCAAGCTTTAACTTTCTTATTTAATTCGGTTTAGTCATCTTAATTGGGTCACCATTCTTTTAGTTTCTTTCATTTAGGTCCTTACTCATCCTAATTAGCTTATGATTAAATTCAATTGAACTAGCAAATCAAGTTAATAGTCCTAAAACTTCTAAACTATAGTTTAGGGTATTACACATAACATACATGAATCTGGCAGCATATTCATTTTCATAGATTAACATACATGACTTCAATTGTTTATATCTCTATTCATGTAAAACAAGGCAGTAACCACTGTCCCAAAACTGTTACAAAACAGTTTACCAAACTATAAACAAAACAGTCTCAAAGTACCTAGGCTGCTGCTGCTAGGCAGCTTGTACACTACTTACTTAAACATGCATAACTTTTATTCCATACGTCAGAATTTCAATTAGTTTATACCGTTAGAAAGCTTATTTAACCCTATTTACAATAGTTTAAACCTTGCTTTTTAATGTCTTTCCAATTAATACAGTTTTTAGATCAATGATAGGGCAATTGCTTTTTTGGACAGTTTGCACTGTCCAGAGGTTTTCATTCCAGATTCCAGCTCACAATCCAGAATTCAATTATGTTTTCTCCTAATGAAAATAGACACATTAAGGCTCAATCCATATAAATTTCAGCCATTAATTCGACCTATACAATTTATGATGATTTTTCAATGTTGCTGCCCATAACAGAGTTTTCTGGGCAACTTACACTAGGTTAGGTTTTAAGCTTCTTAATTCATTAGGACATGATTCTAACATGATAATTTAGCTTATATACATTTCCTTACAATTTTAGGTCAGTTTAATTCATTTATCAATGTGATCAAAACAGGGCATTGGTGATCAATAGATTCGATCACTCTATCAAGGCAGCGTTTCATACAAATTTCCAGCAATATTCTTATTCTTTCTAACAACTAGCACATATATATATGAACCATGATTATAATCTACAATTTCAAGCAATGAATTCAACATATTTACATGCACACTGGTTCGATTCTTGTTACTAATCTCATAATTTAACCAAAACCTCATAGCAACAAGCTTATGTATGTATACATTTTTAATCAAACAATTACAGCATCACCTAATCAGAAATTCAAGCATATAATCGAATGAAATAACATGTTATTACCTTACTTATTTTGCTAACAAGTTCATTTTGACATCTATTCAAGGTTCATCCCATGGATTAAGCTTTCTCTCTAAAAAATTCTCTCATTTCTCACAACCGGTTAGGTAGCCAAATGAAGGGGATAATATTTACCCTTAGTGGTCAGGTAAGCATGGCTAAAGGGACATGTGTAATGTCCATTATAAGTTCTTACCTTGCCATGCAATCCTTTTATTTGAATTAACGTTCAATTAAGTCCTTTTTAATTTGGCAACTACAAATGCTAATTGTAGCATTCTAGTCCTTAATCAATTGTTATCAACTTCCTTTACTTTCATTTGTTAATACACAGTTTTAATTAACTATTAGCTTAAATTGTGGTAACATTCCTAGGCCCGATTTAGGGGTATTGTGTAACACCTCATCCCCGGGTTAGCCGTAACCCGGATCCGGAGCTTTACCAGAACGAAAACAAAGTTATAAATAGGTTACTTGTCAAATAAGTAACCTCGGGATACCTGCCTTGTTACACAAGTAACCTAAACCAAACCTTTCAATACAAACAATTCATACAAGCAATTACATTAAACAACCCAACAACATTCATAGCATACAACTTTAGGAACCATTTTGTTTCATTTCATGCTTATAATCTAAGTTACTATTGTCCTATTATCATTACATCATTCAAACAACAATTCAAGTGTGTCATACTTTAATTAAAGCTACTATTCAACATGTTTCAACTTTCATTCTCTCTTTAATTCCAATTCCATGTTTGATTACTCTAGGTGATCACTAAGCATATCTTAACTAACTTACTTACATTTCAAGAAACTACTTCATCAACTAATTAACATGTTCAACAAAAAGCATCTAACATACATCTTGTTACACATTTATACATCCATTTGAACATCATGGAATCTTAATCATATTTCATTTGTTTCTTTACAATCAAGTCATCACATTACATAGCATACTTGATTAGTACATTGATTATGCATGCTTGACGTACCTTAGCCTCAATCTTATCCTTGCTGAATCATGTCAATGGACATAGGAGCAAATCCATGAACATACAACATAGGTTTAGCATTCAAATTAAACAAGATTTCGTCAAACATTGGTTCTACATTAGAATCATACATGGTTTCATTCAACAATGCATTATTTCACAAATTTGCGCAGCTATTACTTCATGTATATACTTGTACATAATATCATGGTTCAAACATAGTTTAATTCATCCAAATAGATTACATAATAGGCCCATCAAAACATTTCACAAACTAGTCCTATACACATAATCAAATGCATGATCAAAGCTACCTAATACAAAATCTGGTGCCACAAAACTAGGAGTATACAAAGAGTATGAATTCATACTTTCAAGCTTGCCTCAAGTGTTGCTTCAAACCCAAGATATCCTCTTGAAGTATTCTTTAATCTGTTATGGGAAGAATGAAGAGTAGAGTGGTAAGTACAAGATGTGTACTTAGTGAGGTAACACTAAGTCTAGTCAATTTCAAACTATACACATCCAAGTTTTCATGTTTTCAAGGAATCAAGACCATCAATACTATACATATGCTATTCGAGTTACGTAGGGTAACTTAGGCATCTTTTACATGTCATACAATCAACTTCACAACAATCTATCATAGTTTTCATAGTCCATTCGAATAACATGCTTAAAGGACAAGCAACCAATCATCAAATTATCAAGTAGGCATTTATACATAAAGCCATCATCCATACATTTCTTTCATGACTAGAAACAAGTTTAGCAACCATTCATGGGTCATATTTCAAAGCAAGAAAGTTTATTCAAGTTTCTTATAATACAAGCAATGTTCATTAAGTCATCTTTCAACATTTCCTTGGTAAGTAGCTTACTAGATAATCAAATCTTATCAATATGCACCGTAGTGCCAATATGAGCTCAAGATTCTAACGCATGCCCTCCTATCTATCAAACTAGCTACCAAGGTTGTTGATTATCGATTTCATTTAAGCTTTTTGATAAGTGTTCAAAAGTACTATTTTTCTTACCCTTTTTACTCATATTATTGTTAGACTTAGGCTCATATTAGTTGCATAGTTAGCCATTCATGCATTAATTCATGTTTCCTTCAATCGTTGAGCTTGGTTACATAACTTGGTGATTTTTTGTAGAAATAGATGCTGCTTTGGTGTGTTTTTGTGTGTGTATGTGCAGGATCACTTGCCAAAGCAATGCCGAGCTAGTTGCCAGGGCAATGCATGAAGGATATGCCGAGCTAGTTGCCAGGGCAGTGCATGAAGGAGACGCCGAGCCAGTTGCCATGGCATTTGTCGACAAAGACCAAAAGCAATATGGATGTCGAAATTCATGATTTTACAAGCCCAAGATGACATGGAGCAAGGTCCAAGCCCAAAGGAATTTGATTGCCATGCAGAGATTAAAGAAGAATTAAATTCCAAGAGGATAGGAGAAGTTCTAATAGGAATAAAATTATAATAAAGAATTATATTCTTTAAAGATAATTTAATTCCAACTCAAACTCCTCCTCAAAGAAGGACTTTGGCCTAGCCCTATAAATATCAAGGAGATTTCGACAATTCAAAGGAGGGGAGCAAGAGGGAAATTTCGGCAAGTCCAAGTAGGGCAAGAGGAGAGAATTTTCGACAAGCATCAAGGGCAAGGAGGATTTCGACAAGCCTCTTCCTTCATCTTTGTTCGATTGGGTTCATGCTAGGAATTAATTATCTTGTGTTTCTTTGGAACCTAGCCATGAACTAAATTTACTTGGCTATGTTATTGTGTTTTGTGGTTGTGAGAAACTATTGGTTTTTGTTTAGGTAATAAGAGTTTGCACTTTTCTATTTCAAGGTTTATTCATTCTTGATTCTTATTATTGTTTGCGAGTGAATTGGGAGAGGATCTCGTGATTTCATCCATTTATCTAATATCGGGAGAGTTAGATTCAAGAAACGAATGAATATGATCTTTATTCAATCCAATGATGGTGAAGATTAATCCGGCTTAGGAATAAGTTAAGGATTTCAACGGCTAAGAGGAGCGCAAGATTGGTTGTTGTTCACCCTTGATTCACGCAGGGATGTATTATCAAGGCATGCACAAATAGCTAGAGTTTCGACTTAGGGATAAGAAGAAACCATTGAAGAACGCTCCGCCAAACCTTGAAGTTGCTGCCCAGTCGCCCAAGCAACCATCAATTAGTTGCCAAGGCAACCCCATTGTGCAAGTCGCCACGGCAACTGAGTTGCCCGTGCACTCTTTTACCAAGACAATCCAATCGGCTATCACACCTCAACTCACGATAACCTAGCCTATTTCTCTCAATTGAATTCATCTTTTCTTTTACTTAATTGCTTTCTAGATTAGTTATTAGTTAAAACTTCTATAATCCTTTACTTGTGTTTTTACTTTTTACAAAGGCAAGAGACTAGATTCTTGAAGTGGCACCAATCCCCGGTGGAGACGATATCTTTTATACTATAACTTGCGACGTGTATACTTGCACATTTGCGTAGCACTTATTACGCGCAACAAGTTTTTGGCGCCGTTGCCGGGGATTGGCAATAGCGACTTTGTTTTTACTTTCTTGCACTTTCTTTTTATTTTTCTTGTTTAAAATTCAAAGGGCTAACAAACTTTGGTTTTGCATTGGTATATGACCAGGGCGAGACCGACTTCACCAGAATATCCCTTTGATCCAGAAATCGAACGAACCTTACAAAGACTTAGACGAAGGATAAGAGAAGCAATGGCAAATCAAGACGGCAATATTAATCAAGATGTTCGAGCAGGAGGAGGAGTGATTCTTGCACGAAATGTAACTATTCGAGACTATCTTGAAGAAGATCTTGATGGACTTAACCCGAGTTGTCGTACCCGAAATTGAAGCCGACCACTTTGAGTTGAAACCGATAATGTTTAATATGATCAACACAATAGGTCAATTTGGCGGCTCAAAGAATCAAGATGCACGACAACATCTGAAATCTTTCCTCGAGATTTGCAACTCGTTCAAGATACACGGAGTCACCCCCGATGTCTTACGATTAAGATTATTCCCTATTCACCGAGGGATAGGGCGAAAGCATGGCTAAATAGCATTCTGCGGATCCATAGCATCTTGGACTGATCTTTGTCGTGATTTCCTTGCTAGATTTAATCCTACAAATTTAATTGATAAGCTTCGTAACGACATTACTTCTTTTTTCGGACAGATGATGATGAATCCATGTACGAGGCTTGGGAGCGATATAGAGAACTTCTACACAAATGCCCTCTACACGGATTCCCGGTGTGGACTCAAGTGACAATGTTTTACAATGCCGTGAATACACCAACAAGGATGATGCTAGACGGCTCGGCAAACGGCATACTCCTAGATAAGTCACCGGAAGAAGCAATGCAAATTTTAAACAGGCTGGCCAAGAATGATTATCAATTCCCATCTACTAGAAGAGGAGGAGTTAGACGCTAAGCCACAATACATGAACTAGGATCATCGATTCAATTTCGCACAATTGGCGCTTTAACCAAGATGGTCCAGAACATGCAAAAACCAAACAACACACATGAAGTCAAGGTAATGGATTCTTTTTGTGAGTTATGTGGCGATAACCATAATTCTTCTGAATGTATGCAGAATCCGAATCTAGCTTCTATGTGGGGAATTACAATCGGGCAACAACATGATGTCAAATACATACAATCCAGCTTGGAAGAAGCACCCGAATTTTTCATGGAGTAATCCCAACAATGCTCTAAACCGTAACAATCAGAATGCACAAGCATCGGGATTCCAAGAAAATATGCCACGGCAACAGATGCCGCGGCAACAACCGACAACATCTAGTTCTTTGGAAAATTCTCTAAATGCTTTTATGATGAAAACTGAATCTTATATGGCTGAGAATAGTAATTTCATAAAAAGAATCGATGCTTTTATTAACAGACCGAGATGAGATTGCAAAACCAAGAGGCGGCAATCAAATCATTGGAAAATCAAGTTGGACAATTTGCTCAAAATCTGAACACTAGACCACAAGGAGGTTTACCTAGCGATCATCAAGTCGCAAGAGGAACTGGCCATGAGCAATGTAAGGCAATCACCACCAGAAGTGGCCAACAACTTAGAGAGGTTCAAACCCGCTCGTCAAACAAAACTCCACAAAAAGAGCAAGACGAACCTAGCGGCAAAGTCTCAGATGTTGAACCAAGAATTGCTGTGGCAACCGGCAATAAGCATGCCTCGGCAACCGATGACGCCTCGGCAACTTGCGATAAGCACGCCTCGGCAACCCCAGTTGGTAACACATCCGCAACTCCGATGTCCCCGTAAATGCCGTCAATCAGGTTTCAAACCAATGAAAAGATCGAAGATATCCGACTTCCACCACCATTCCCACAAAGGTTGAAGTGACAAAAGCAAGAATACCAATTCAAGAAGTTTCTTGATATCCTAAAGCAAGTCCACATCAACTTGCCATTGGTGGAAGCAATTGAACAAATGCCAAACTATGCCAAGTTTCTTAAAGACATTGTGTCCAAGAGAACAAGGCTAGGAGAGTTTGAAACAATTGCCGCAACAGAGGGATGCATGGCAATGTTGCACAATCGTATGCCGCCCAAGTTGAAGGATCCCGGAAGTTTCACAATACCCTGTTCTATTGGAAATCACTATGTCGGGAAAGCACTATGCGACCTAGGGGCTAGCATAAACTTGATGCCTAAATCGGTTTTCCAGAAACTAGGAATCGGGAAGGCAAGACCTACAACAGTTATGCTACAGCTAGCCGACAGATCCTATGTGCATCCAGAGGGAAAAATCGAGGACATACTGGTAAAAGTTGATAAATTTATTTTTCCCGCTGACTTTATTGTTTTGGATTGTGAAGCAGATGAGCATGCGCCTATCATTCTCGGAAGACCATTCCTAGCGACAGGGAGAACTTTGATTGATGTTGAAAAGGAGAACTCACAATGAGGGTGAATGACCAGCGGGTAAAACTAAATGTGTTCCAAACACTAAGGCATGCCGATGATCCAGAAGAATGCCAACTACTTCATGCCACGACAGAGTTTAACTTCGATGAGGAATTTAGTTGCCTCGGCAACTACATTGCCGATCAAGAGGAACCTGAGGAGTATGAAGAGCCGGTCGATGAGGAACAACCAGAAGAGGCAAATTGGCTAGTCAATCGACCAGGTACATACTTTGAACCACTGGACTACTCAGGTAAGGAAGGTAAGATCGAAAAACCCTCTATCGAAAATCCACCAATTCTTGAGTTAAAACAATTGCGAGCAATCAAAATATGTATACTTAGGGATCGATAATACATTACCTGTAATTATTTCCTCTAAGTTACAGCCTGAGCAGAAAAGAAGCTGATCAACATGTTGAAGCTACATAAAAGGCAATAGGGTGGACAATTGCCGACTTGAAGGGAATTAGCCCGGCGGTGTGCATGCACAAGATCTTGTTGGAAGATAACCACAAACCTTCAATTGAGGCCCGAGAGAGACTGAATCATGCCATGAAAGGGGTTGTAATGAAAGAAATCATCAAGTGGCTTGACGCCGGCATTATATACCCTATCTCCGATAGTACGTGGGTAAGTCCGGTACAATGTGTGCCGAAAAAGGGAGGTATAACAAAGGGTAAGCAATGAAAATAATGAACTTATCCCAACCAGATCGACCGGTTGGAGGGTTTGTATGGACTATCGAAAGCTAAACAAAGCCACTAGGAAAGATCACTTCCCATTACCCTTTATTGATCAAATGCTTGACCGTCTTGCGGGTAAACCCTTTACTGCTTTCTTGATGGTTATTCAGGTTACAATCAGATTGCCATAGCACCAGAAGATCAAGAAAAGGCAACCTTCACATGCCCCTACGGTACTTATGCCTTCCGAAGGATGTCGTTCGGATTATGTAACGCCCCGGCAACCTTCCAAAGATGCATGATGGCGCTCTTTTCAGACATGGTCGAAGACTTCCTTGAGATCTTCATGGATGATTTTTAGGTTTTTGGTAATGACTTCGACGGCTGTCTCGGAAATTTAGAGAGGGTGTTGGCAAGATGCGAAGAAACGGATTTAGTCCTCAATTGGGAGAAATGCCACTTTATGGTAGATGAAGGAATAGTGCTCGGCCATAAGATTTCATCCAAGGGAATTGAAGTAGACAAAGCCAAGGTGGACGTGATCGAGAGATTAGCCCACCAAATTCGGTTAAAGGAATTCGAAGTTTTCTCGGACATGCAGGTTTTTACAGGAGGTTCATTCATAACTTTTCTAAAATCACTAAACCTTTGTGTAATCTGCTTGAACA
Source organism: Hibiscus mutabilis (assembly GCA_019671005.1). Lineage (NCBI taxonomy): Eukaryota > Viridiplantae > Streptophyta > Magnoliopsida > Malvales > Malvaceae > Hibiscus > Hibiscus mutabilis. The sequence continues at coordinate 25,228,454 of CM033745.1, read as the reverse complement.
GGATAAAGTCTTCGATTTTGATGATTCTTGCACTCAAGCATTTGAAACCCTAAAGAAAAAGCTTGCCTCGGCACCCATTGTTGTTCCACCAGTTGGGCGCTACCTTTTGAGCTCATGTGTGATGCAAGTGATTTCGCGGTAGGAGCAATCCTAGGCCAACGCACAGTAAGACCTTCCATGTGATATACTACGCTAGTAAAACTCTTAACGATGCTCAAGTGAATTACACAACAACGGAGAAAGAGTTACTAGCTGTAGTTTTCGCATTTGACAAGTTTCGATCCTATTTAATTGGTACAAAGGTAATTGTTCATACGGACCATTCGGCAATCAAATACTTATTTGCTAAAAAGGATGCTAAACCTCGTTCGATTCGTTGGATATTACTTTTACAAGAATTTGATATTGAAATTAAGGACAGGAAAGGAATAGAAAATCAAGTGGCCGATCACTTATCACGTTTGGAACGCAATAGGGAAGAGGACGCGAATCTAGAGATATGCGATGCATTCCCGGATGAACAAATTCTAATCGCCTCGGCAACCCTTGACGCCTCGACAGCCCATGACGCCTCGGCAACCATGGAAGCACACGCCTCGGCAACTCTCGACGCCGCAGCGGTCTTTTGACGAGCACGCCTCGGCAATTTTGGGAGCGAACACTACGGCAAAGACATGCTCCGCAATACCGGGTACGCAGATTTAGTTAACTTCCTTGTTTGTGGTATTTTTCCGTATGGCATTACTCACCAAGGGAAGAAGCGGTTCCGCCATAATGCTAAGCATTACTTTTGGGACGAGCCTCTTTTGTTTAAACAATGTGCAGATCAGGTTATACGCCGATGTGTCCTCTCAAGAAGAGCAACAAAATGTACTCCGCAATGCCATTCTTCACCCTATAGAGGACATTTTGGAGGAACTCGTATCACGCCAAAGTCTTGCAATCCGGTTTGTATTGGCCAACATTGTACAAAGATGCCCAAGACTTTTACAAGCAATGTGATCGTTGCGGAGGATGGGCAATATCTCTAGGAGACATGAGATGCCACTCGAGAACATCATCGAGGTGGAACTGCTCGATGTATGGGGGATCGATTTTATGGGACCTTTTCCATCTTCATTCGCAACCTCTACATCTTACTCGCCGTCGACTATGTGTCTAAATGGGTAGAGGCAGCTGCAGTTCCCAACGACGATTCCAAGACCGTGCAACGATTCCTGAGAAAAACATATTTACATGGTTTGGGATGCCGAGAGCAATTATCGATGACGGGGCAAGCATTTTGACAATGGACTAATTGCCAAGATGTTGCAACGCTCGGCATATCACACAAGATCGCCACGGCATATCACCCACAAACCAATGGGCAAGCAGAAATTTCCAACCGAGAGTTGAAGGGAATACTCGAGAAAGTTGTAAATCCCTCAAGGAAGGATTGGTCATTAAGACTAGATGACGCACTTTGGGCATATCGCACTGCATTCAAAACACCCTTAGGTATGTCCCGCTTCCGACTTGTCTATGGTAAAACATGTCATCTACCGGTGGAAATCGAGCACAAGGCATACTGGGCAATCAAGACCGTGAATATGGATTGGGAAAGTGCCGGACAAAAGCGCTTGATGGATCTCAATGAGATAGAAGAATTTCGTGCACTCGCCTATAACAATGCACGAATCTACAAGGAGAAAACAAAGCGATGGCATGACAAGAAACTATTGCCACGGCAATTCACGCCAGGGCAACTAGTTCTCCTATTCAATTCTCGGCTAAAACTTTTCCCGGGAAAGCTGAAATCAAGATGGTCGGGACCATTTGAAGTCGTCAAACCATTCTCCCATGGCGCCGTGATAATCAAGTCCATCTCTGACAACCATGAATTCAAAGTTAATGGACAAAGATTGAAGCACTACAATGGTGCCCATGTGGAACGTAACAAGGAAGGGGTCAATTTAGGAGATGCATGAGCATGCTCTCCCTTTTGATATTTTTATTTTTATTTTTGTTTTTGTCGATTATTTAATTATTTATTTTTCATTTTTTTTTCGATTATTATTTTTTTATTATTTTATTATTTTGCCGATTATTAGTAGTTTTAGGATAGATTTTTTTTATTCAAGTCTAAGATTCCTATTACACATCTTTATTTATTTTCTTTATTAGTTTATCTTTAATTTTAATCCTTATTTGATTTGTTTTTGAATTGTAGGAAAGGAAGTTCAAGAGAAAGAAGGAATTCTAAACCAAGTAGGAAAACATCTTCAACAAGGAAACTAATGGGCTGAATCTAAGGCTTATATAAAGCCTCCAATTCATCCTAACCAAAACTCCTTTTGTCAAAAATTCATACCAAACCCTAACCCAATTGTCGATTTCCCCTAATCCCACCCACCTATCTTTTCTATAAAACCCATCACCCTTAACCTATTCCTACTTTCTATCTTGCAACTTTTTAGTTTCTTTTCTTTTCTTTGTTTTTACTCACAACCAAGATCATACATGGCATCCAAGATTAAACTTTTAGTTCATCCAAGTTCCTCCAAAGAACCAAGATACAAGAAGTTTGCTACACCGGCGGTTCAAGAAAGATTTCAATCAAAGTTTGAAAGCCGGAAGATTCATGAAGAACAAGGCTTTGAATACTCCAGATCTCAAGATTTCGGCCTTGAACCATTCATCTTCAAAAGGATTGCACATCAAAAGTGGCAAATCTTTTGCCATCAACCGAACCGGTAACATCTTATGGGTAAGAGAATTCTATGCTCACTCACCTAACCCGGATAATCCTTATGTTTTTGTTCGTGACAAGGCCATACTTATAAGTCCCGAAAGCATCAACACCTTTTACGGACTTTACATTGAGAAGGACGAGCATCAAGCCTTCGTTGACCAAATCAATCCCAAGCAACTCGACAAGGTGCTTCAAGAACTCACTCAACCGGGAACTCATTGGAACGACGGTAAATACAAGGGCACGGTAAATCGCCTTCGGCTTAAACCCGAGGCAAAACTATGGAATAAGTTTGTTAAAACTTCTTTAATGCCCTCCACACACAATACCACCGTTGACATACCACGTCTTTTGCTCATACATTCTATTTTGCATAATCGCATCATTAACATTGGAAAAATTATTTGCGATGAGATTTTTGTATGCAGCTCAAAAGATAAGGGTTATCTTTTCTTCCCTTGCTTAATTTCCAATCTTTGCAAGGAGATGCATGTCCCGAGTGAGTCCACCGATGAAAAGGCCCTACCCAAGTCTGGTTGGAATCAAACACTAATCCGGAAGCTAATGGGAGAGGCACCGGGAGATTCTTCAAGGCCTCCAATTGCCACGGCAACTCCTGCCGCCATAAATCCCTAATGCCCAAGCACCTAACGCCAGTGGCAACTCAGCCATTAATCCCGGGACACTTTGAAGCACTTTTGCACCCATTGGAAAGCCGCCTAAGGCAAATTGAAGATCGGCAACTAATGTTCATGCGGTACATGAAGGAGCACAACAATGCCATCACCCAAGTCATCCTAGAAAAGTACCCGGACAACCGTGTGCCGTTCCCAATATTTCCCGCCGATATCCTTGCCACGGCAACCAAGGAAGCTGACGCCACGGCAACCAACTCTGACAATGCCCCGGCAACCACTGAAAAAGCCAAAGGTAAAGCACCTATGCCTGAATCAACTCCTACGGAATCATTTTCTGATTTTTCAGATTCGGACGAGTCCTCCATTGAACCAATAAAGACCGCACCAATTGAATCCTCCAAACGAAAAGCCATTGACATTGATGAAGAGGATGATGAGGACAACCCCGCGACGGGATCGATTCCACCACCGGCAACAAGAAAACAACCATCGCGTTCAAGCAAGAAAGTCAAGACGCCAACTAGAAGGAAACTAATCATCTACGATGACGAACTCTCGGAGTAAGTCCTCGTATGCATTTTTATTTTTATTGTTATTTTTCGTTATTATTATGCATGCATTGAGGACAATGCCTCACTCGAGTTTGGGGGGGATTGTTATTAGTAATTACCATGTTTAGTTACATTAATCTTAAGCATTACATTTAGGATACATAAATTGCTTGCCATGCCTTTAATTGGAACAAGAATTGCTTAGATTTGATGAATATTCGATGATGACTTTGCCAATGCACTTAATTGATAGAATTTTTATTCTAGGATAACCATGGAAAAACTTAGAATTTTACTATGATGCTAAATTTGATGAAACACTGTTGTGGTTTGATTGATTTAAGGAATTCTAGTAAACTTAGGTCGATAATTAATAAATTGGGGGATTAGAATAAAAATTGGATGAATGCTAGAGGTGCCCGAAATTGGCTCTAGCATATGCTAAAAAAATTGATCACTAGAGGTGCCCGAAACTGGCTCTAGGAGGCGTTAAAATTTTTTTAACTAGAGGTGCCCGAAACCGGCTCTAGTCGATTAAATTAACTTAAGAAAACTAAAAATAAAACACTAGAGGTGCCCGAAATTGGCTCTAGTTAAAACATGTTAAAAAGAACCCAATGAAGTAATTTGAAAACCTATTGTTTGCATAGAATCCGAAAAATCAACTTGCACACAACTCCGCACACACTTACAAGCATTATAGTTTGATTCCGAGTAATTCCTCGCAAAAATAAAAAGCCAATCATACTTTGTGCCCTGTTCGTAGAATTGAAATCAAGTTCAGAGCTAAGCTTGTGAAAATTTGAAGTCTTGGCAGGTAATTATGAGTTTGCATTGCTTGAGGACAAGCAATAGTTCGAGTTTGGGGGTGTGATAAGTGTTCAAAAGTACTATTTTTCTTACCCTTTTTACTCATATTATTGTTAGACTTAGGCTCATATTAGTTGCATAGTTAGCCATTCATGCATTAATTCATGTTTCTCAATCGTTGAGCTTGGTTACATAACTTGGTGATTTTTTGTAGAAATAGATGCTGCTTTGGTGTGTTTTTGTGTGTGTATGTGCAGGATCACTTGCCAAAGCAATGCCGAATAGTTGCCGTGGCAATGCATGAAGGATATGCCGAGCTAGTTGCCAGGGCAGTGCATGAAGGAGACGCCGAGCCAGTTGCCATGGCATTTGTCGACAAAGACCAAAAGCAATATGGATGTCGAAATTCATGATTTTACAAGCCCAAGATGACATGGAGCAAGGTCCAAGCCCAAAGGAATTTGATTGCCATGCAGAGATTAAAGAAGAATTAAATTCCAAGAGGATAGGAGAAGTTCTAATAGGAATAAAATTATAATAAAGAATTATATTCTTTAAAGATAATTTAATTCCAACTCAAACTCCTCCTCAAAGAAGGACTTTGGCCTAGCCCTATAAATATCAAGGAGATTTCGACAATTCAAAGGAGGGGAGCAAGAGGGAAATTTCGGCAAGTCCAAGTAGGGCAAGAGGAGAGAATTTTCGACAAGCATCAAGGGCAAGGAGGATTTCGACAAGCCTCTTCCTTCATCTTTGTTCGATTGGGTTCATGCTAGGGATTAATTATCTTGTGTTTCTTTGGAACCTAGCCATGAACTAAATTTACTTGGCTATGGTTATTGTGTTTTGTGGTTGTGAGAAACTATTGGTTTTTGTTTAGGTAATAAGAGTTTGCACTTTTCTATTTCAAGGTTTATTCATTCTTGATTCTTATTATTGTTTGCGAGTGAATTGGGAGAGGATCTCGTGATTTCATCCATTTATCTAATATCGGGAGAGTTAGATTCAAGAAACGAATGAATATGATCTTTATTCAATCCAATGATGGTGAAGATTAATCCGGCTTAGGAATAAGTTAAGGATTTCAACGGCTAAGAGGAGCGCAAGATTGGTTGTTGTTCACCCTTGATTCACGCAGGGATGTATTATCAAGGCATGCACAAATAGCTAGAGTTTCGACTTAGGGATAAGAAGAAACCATTGAAGAACGCTCCGCCGAACCTTGAAGTTGCTGCCCAGTCGCCCAAGTAGTTGCCCAACTAGTCGCCCAAGCAACCATCAATTAGTTGCCAAGGCAACCCCATTGTGCAAGTCGCCACGGCAACTGAGTTGCCCGTGCACTCTTTTACCAAGACAATCCAATCGGCTATCACACCTCAACTCACGATAACCTAGCCTATTTCTCTCAATTGAATTCATCTTTTCTTTTACTTAATTGCTTTCTAGATTAGTTATTAGTTAAAACTTCTATAATCCTTTACTTGTGTTTTTACTTTTTACAGTGCAAGAGACTAGATTCTTGAAGTGGCACCAATCCCTGTGGAGACGATATCTTTTATACTATAACTTGCGACGTGTATACTTGCACATTTGCGTAGCACTTATTACGCGCAACACTTTTTACAATTCTTTATTCAATTCAACAATATGCCATTCAAAGGCCAAGCCCTTAAGCTTATGGAGTCTTAACTCCCAATACAAAAAATATCCATGCCATTCGAATAGCATGAATACAAAGTAGTATCTTTGTTCAATTCATTACAATCAGCCATGCATAACATTCACAAACACAAGCATATGTATGCATTGTGCGTACCTTATTCTCCAAGCAAGCATGCCATTTCATACCTTAGGCATAAGCAATGCAACATGACAAGCATTTGATAACATTTGCTTAACACCCAAGTAAACACAAAGATCATGGCATCAATCAAGTTGTCATACATTTCATTCTTCCCTTAATTAGCCAAATATATTTTAAGTCATGTTACATGGCATTGACATTGCATTTAGACATTAACAAGGTTGGTTAGGACCTAAGTCCCAACCCTAAGAATAGTTACACTCACAATACTCCTAGCAATTCAACTATCTTGGATCCAAATCCCTTTGCCTCTAGCTTTGGGACGTCCACTCCTATCCTCTTCTTCCCCAATCTGCTGCCCTTTATCTATCAAGCATAACATATACACATTTCACCAAAACAAACACAATATCACACAATCATAGTAGCAATGTTATCACATTTTACCTAACATTTAGCTACTGTTTTTATGATTCTTTTTAAGAATTTCTTACCAATTCAATTCCATATTGTTATCACTTCATTTTAAGACATAATTGGACAGATTACAATGTCCCAAAACTGTTTTGGAAACAATTTGCATTTAGGTGCAAAAACAGTCCCAAACTGCCCAGGACACTGCTTCATGGCAGTTTGCACACTGTCCCTTTAAATGGCCATATATGTTAATCCGTACGTCAGAATTTCGATTGATATACACCGTTGGAAAGCTAAAAAAAATTCCTATATGACCTTTAATAATTGCATTTTATTTCGTAGCCAATTAATACAGTTTATTGTTCAAAGATATGACATTTACACTGCCTGGACAGTTTGCACTGCCCAACAATTCCTATTTACAGTTTTCAGTATAGGACCCAGTTTTCAATTATATATTTACCCAATGAAAATAGACATTCTAAGGATCATGTCATTAAAATTTCATTCCTGAATTCAATCTATACAATTTTTTGTGAATTTTCAAAGTGACTGCCCAGAACAGATCAATTATGGGCAGATTGCATCTAATTACATTTTAATGCCTTTAATTCATTTTAACCAATGTCTTGGCCTTATAATTCAATTCATATGATATCCTAAACATATTGAGTCAATTTTAATCCATTATACAAGGCTGTCAAAACCGGGCAAGTTGATTACAAAGCCTAGTCTTGCATGTTTACTTAATTTCAATTCCACAAAACTGTTTCTATGTTACATAACTATGTTCATACTCTTATCCTTCATTTCCAACATTATTTGCTAACAATTCAATTTGTTTAACACCTTCTTTACAATACCTATTCATGATCATCATCAATCCATTAATTATATAGCTCAATTTTAAGTTCTAATCATTCAATTCCCTTTTCAATATCACAATTCAATTTTCCAGCAACCTAGGTTTGTTACACTAGCATAAACACATAATTTCCAGCCTTGTACCTAGTTTTCATTCTTCAATTTTGTATAATTCAACAACCATTCTATCATCTAACAACACATTCAAAGTCGAATTTCATCTATAATCAACAAAATAGTCCAATTTCAACAATATAGTTGCCTATTCAATTGATCACAAGAAGAATCATACTTACTTTGTGTCTAGCTTTAATTTAAATGAAAAATCACAACACATGCAAGCTTAATTTTCCTCTTCAATGGCTGATTTTCCTAAGCTTCTTTCTCTCTATTTCTTCTCTCTATTTTCGGCAAGGTGAAGAATAGTGGAGAAGATGACAACATTGTTATCCACATTAGTGGAATTAGGATTTTACTAAACTATCCCTTAATTAGTTACTAATCATGTAATTAGTCAAGGGCAAATAAGAGATTCATGATATTTAGCATGCAAGCCTTATCTTTCTCCTTGAATTCAAATTGATCCTTATAATTTGATCACTTGTTTCATACATTATTTCAGTTAGGCCTTTAACTAATCAATTTAGCTTAATTCTAAATTCAATTAAGCTATCAACTTATGCAATTTAATTCCAATACTTCTAAGCTAGGATTTGGGGTGTTACATGTTACAAGAAAGTATATAGTTTATCTTGATCATGAATTTTGGAAGTTGAGTACTTGTATACATTGTCCTTGTATGGGCCTACTATGTTATGAACTTGGTTGATAATGTGAAACAATTATTGAACTTAAATTACATCTAATGGAATGGTGTTTTGATTCACATATATGAATATACAAATGGTATGATTAAGTGTTTGATCTAATTTACATGTAATGGAATGGTGTTTTGCTGCGCATATATGAATATACAAATGGTATGATTAAGTGTTTGATCTAGTTTACATTGAAAAATTTGAATGTCTTGGAATTATATGGTCACTTGGGTTTGAACATACCTTGATGTAAGTGTTTTGCGTGTTTGTATAATGATTTCTGAATAGTCTAGATGTTTGAAAACTAGTTACAAGCAATTTTATGTTAACATAATCATGTTTAGTAAATTTAGGCATGAAATTAGTACATGTATCAATCTAAAGAACATTGAAATGAAATGGAAGTATGTTGCACACTTAGACCGATCGAATTGATAGTGGTATAAGATAAAGTTATTTGATCTTTTAAAGTAGTAACCTATAATGACTTGAAAATCAAAATGTGAGATTGCTTGTTTGTTAAGTTAAGTATGCTTGGTTGCTTACTAGTTAAGTAACTCATCTAATAGGGATGAGTTAATCGATTCTTGCCTTGTTCTTGTATTGTATTGCCTTGTCCTTTCTTAGTAACGCTCCCGAGCAGGTTTGCTACTAACCCGGGGTAGGGGGTGTTACATTTATTTGGTAATCAGTGCTTTTTAGTCAATTCTAAGACTAAACCAGGCTCTCTTGCATCATATAGGATGCTTGTGCCACCTAGGAGACTTGTATTGTATAGCTTGTGTCTTTGCTTAACTAAACCAAATTCCTAACTGTTCTATTTGGACGTAGAATGTCTGAAACAAGGCTCGATTGGGACGATGAAATCCTGAAGGCTCCTTGAATGAAGGAGATAGTGTGAGGATAGAACATAGTCCTCCACAACAAGAAGCTCAACCCCGAGCCCAAGCTGCTGCTCAAGAGGAAGCTCCTGCTATAAATCCTATGCAGCAGGAATGTCTCCTAAGCATGAAGGAGATGTTCAATCATCTTGGAAGTACTTTGAAATGAGACCATCCTATTCCTCCTCCTCATGCTGTGCCAAACAAAGCTCCAATTGACAAGCTGGCTCAACACCAGGTCTATACTTTCACTGGCACTGATAAAGCCAATCCCAAAGTAGATGAGTATTGGTTAGAGGCCACTGCTCGAATCCTAACCAAACAACTACCTTGTCCTGATAAGCACACGCTCGAATGTGCCATAGCCCTGTTGGCAGATGAAGCTCTAAGCTGGTGGGAAACCACTATACTGATTGCTCCTGCTGAAGGTGTAACTTGGAAATTCTTCCTCGAGGAATTCAGGAAGAAATACATTAGTGAACAATACTTGGTCGAGTGCCGGAAGTGTTTCTTGTACCTCAAGCAAGGTGGCGACCCATTGAATAGTATGTGAGTGATTTTCTGCAAGTATTGCAAGTACGGGTCAGAATACATCAAGTCTAATGTTGATAAATGTTTATCGATGGACTTAATGATGAACTAAGTCCAATATTCATTGCTCTAGGTATCACTGACTTTCAGAATTTGGTGAATTGGGCTATTGCAACCGAGGCAAAGATGACGGCCTATGAGAACCATAAAAGTGGTAACTCCTTGAAAGATAAATGATCCAGGAATGATGACAAGCCTCACTAGCAGTCAAAGAAGTCTAAACACTCCAAGGAACACTCTTCAAATTACACTCATATTTAGAAGAGCAACTACGTACTGATACCTCAATCGGTAACAAAGCCTTCAGGCCTGATCATCTCTGTTAATAGTATGAGGAATTTCGGTAAAACTGCTCAATATCGTACTTGCAAGTTATGTCAGAAGCACCACACCGGGCAATGCAGAACTCAACAGAATCTATGTTTTTTATGTGGAGGCTCCGATCACTATATCAGAGATTGTCCCCATAATCCTAAGAAGGTTCCGAATTGAACTTCTGCAAATGCTAGCTCAGCTCCTTCCATTCGAAACAAAGGTCCCAGACAAGCTCAGTCTAGAAATTAGGGGAAGAACAAAGGACCCCATTCGAATGCCCCTACTCACCAAGAATCTTGGGCTCCTGCTCGAATCTACCACATCCGGGGAAAAGAGGATGAAGAATCACCTGATGTCATACCTGGTACCGTTGAGCTAAATTCGACTCCTATTTATGCTTTAATAGACTCGGGATCCACTCATTCATTTATATGCTCATCTTTGAATGTAAAGTTGAATTTGAAACCTGAAATTGTAAAAAAAACCCTATAGTTTCGAACCCAATAGGGGGAATCACATCCATTAACTTCCTTTGCAAGGAATGTTCTATAATCATTCAAAACATACCCTTTCTGTAACACCTCTTACCCCAATTTAGTAGTAAATTGGCTCAGGAGCATTACAGAGTACACTCGAAATGAGAACCAATTAAATTTTTTCAAACTCATCCCTAATAGATGAGTCGAGTGACTAGCGAGCAACCTAGGTGTCTACAATCAATCATATGTCCAAAAGCATGCTTTCATTCAAGAACATTCAAGGATCATAAACATTCACTTTCAGTTATGCAAATATAGACATATTTCCTTTCATTATAGGTTACCACTTTGTATTTCACTTCTAAACTATAATCAAGGATGTTTATTACTTAAACATGTGAACATGCATAGCATTCATGTATCATACTTAGACAAGAATATGTTCATTCCTTACACATTTGGAAATATACTAGTTCATGCATACTATAAGTCATCCTAACATTCAACAAGTCTTCATTATTGCATTCGCATGATTTTAACATTATAAGCACCAAGATTCATCAATCATTTGATTAGCCACTTCTATTTTACATTTCATTCAATGTTATCATACATATACATACACATTGCATTCGAATGACATAGATAACAAACAAGCATTCATTTCATTTCATTCTTCTTTAAATCAGTGCATGTAACATTTCATGAAGTTTGACTAATTCATATCGATTAACGATAACATGTATACAATGGCCTAACATTCAAATTATACCTTTAGACTAGAACATGTTTACAATAACATACATATACCAAATTAACAAGGCAAGGTCTACTAAGATATCTTATGCAAGACATGTAAACACTTTAGGTGTTCGATTAGTATACATGGATAGCAAGGATTCATGTCATTCATTCAGGTGTTCATTTGTTCATGTAAGCATTTATAACATTCTATCAAGTGTCCATATTTCATACAAGACATTCGAATAACATAAGTAAGCTAGATCATAATCATTTTCATTCACATTTATACCTATGCACAGCATTACCCTTTCATATACATGGAAATTATAGTATTTACATATCAAGTTCTAGCAACCAAGTTTAATTACATGGAAGACCCATTTCAAGAACATATAAATATACAAGATTTCAAACATCCAAAATGCATGATCTAGTGTTAACTAAATACAAGCTAGGTGCCACCAACTACTAGGAGTACTACAACAAGTGTGGATTCATACTTGTGCTTTTGCTTGTGTCTTACTTCAAGCTCAAGGAATCTGGCTTCATGGTCAAGTAGTCTTCTTGTAGCACTCTTAATCTGGGGTTTTGGAAGAAATGAAATGAGAGTGATAAGTACAATTTGTACTTAGTGAGGTAGCCCGAGCTCTAACAAATTTTTAAGTCATGTGTCTTTTAGTCAGGTATTATCCTAACTAAAGATTCCAAGTATTTTGAATTGAGCAAGTAGTCGTATAACTCAATAGCAACATGTGTAGCATTCAAATAACAAGACAGGCAAGGTCATGGATTATCATTCATTCAAGTAGCATGGTAAACAATTCATGTTACATTTAAACAAGGCATTCGAATGACATTCAAGCATAACAAACATCTCAAGTAATCATTAAGTAGTATGATTATCAATTTATTCGAGTAGTAAACAAGCATATCAAGCATCAATCATTTCATGGCTTACATATCAAGTAACAAGCATTCCATGGCTTACATATCAAGATTCAAGTAATTCAACTATCAAACAAATTCGAGTATCAGTTAATTCAAATGACATGTGATCCTAACTAAGGATCTCAAGGCATTCAAATAAGGGTATGGAGTCATGCAATATACATAATTCGAATTCAAGCAAGTAAATCAATTGATCATTAATTCAAGTAAAATCATGAGGCATTCCAAGTAGTAAATCATACCCCACAAGGTTCAAGTATAGGCATTTACCATTTCATAAGTTTCATGTAAAAAATCAAGCATTACATGCCAATCAAGTCAAGTGTTCAAGCTTACTTATCAAGCAATTCATGCATTCAAGATTGTTTATCAAGCAATTCAAACATTACATGTCAAGCATTTCAAATATTCAAGTTTACATATCAAGTATTATGTCTTATTTAATTCTTATTTACTTGCTTTAGTTTCAGGCCTTGGTTCATAGTGGTCTATTATACATGTTTGCACACCAATACAAGTAAAACAATCCAGGTGACTTTTAGTTTATTTAAATATGTCCATGTATGCTTGTAACGAGTTCAAAACTGTCCATATATGTTTATAACTTGTTCACTTAATCATGAAAATAATATGCCTAGCAAACAGTCCACTTTTAGACTTAATATAACTTAACATGGCAACACACTTACTCATACATTTACACACATAAAACAGTCTGGTTTTAGACTTAATATCACTTAACATGGTAGCACACTTACTCACACATTTACACACATAAAATAGTTTGGTTTTAGACTTAATATCACTTAACATGGCAGCACACTTACCCATACATATACACATGTAAAACAGTTCATATTTCCAATCAATCCAAGTCAGATTAACAAGTAGCCCAAGAAATCAAGTCAAGTAGCAAATGGCTCAAGTAATCAAATCAAGTAACAAGTAGTTCAAGTAATCAAGTTTGCATATCAAGTAATTCAAGTGTTCAAGTAAGCTTACATATCAAGTAACTCATGTAGCAAGATTTCATGTCAAGTAATTCAAGTAATGCTCAACAAGAGCTTTCTTTAGACATTATGCTCACCAAGAGCTTTCTTTAGACATTATTCTCAACAAGAGCTTTCTTTAAACATTATGCTCACCAAGAGCTTTCTTTAAACATTATGTAACACATTCAAGATTATCTTTTGAATTTCGTATTTAATTTCTCAATAAGGTTCATGTCTTTTAACATGTTTGCCTTGGATCATAATTGGTTATGAATGACATTGGTCCGTGTTTGACCATAAAGGTCCAAGAATCCTATACTTATCACTATCCAACCAACTGATGCCAATCTCCGTACAACTCCCCTATTAGCTCCTACTGTCGCCAATAACATATTACATGTAATGGGGTATCCCTCCGAGCCGTGTCTCATGGACCGTAGTCCCAAGAATACCAAGCATCTTACCAAATGTATCCAAGGACTTTCATTTAAGGCAACTTAAGTCTTTTAAACCCTTAACTTTCATTAGAGGATATCATGTGGCACAAGAATTCTTATTTTACTTTAAAGCTTGTTGTTGTTTCTTGTTTTTATGCTTCCATGTTCCAGTCAAGATAATTGTGTTCAAGAATCACATTCAAGCAAGTTATAGCAATATCATGCTTAGCCCTTAGGCTAGTTGAGCCTTAGCTCTTCAATTCAATTTTTATCTTGTCATTCAAGAAAGTATTCGAATATATGCCCTTAGGCAACAAGCAATGTCTTTATTTCATAGTCAATTCATACTCTTGACATATACATCATAGAGTATTATCAAGCAATCATTTGAATACAAGCTTAGCATACTCAATTAAAGTCATTTAACATGTATAAACATTATACATACTTCACGAGTCAAGTAACATATGCTAACTCAAGCAAACCATTTCGAATACATGCCATCTTTGGCATCAAGCATGCCACCTTTGTTCTTAGCTTTAGGATGTTCCACCCTTTCCTCTTCCACCAAGTTGACTCCTAGTTCTAACACATTACACAAGTAAATACATATGCCAAAACAAGCTCACATATTCATTCAACCATGGCAACATTACTAGTACTTAACATACATGAATTCGCAGCACATTCATTTTCATAGATTAACGTACATGACATCAATTGTTTATATTTCTATTCATGTAAAACATGGCAGTAGCCATTGTCCCAAAACTGTTAGAAAACAGTTTACCAAATTGTAAACAAAACAGTCTCAAAGACCTAGGCTGCTGCTGCCAGGCAGTTTGTACACTACTTACTTAAACATGCATAACTTTTATTTCGTACATCAGAATTTCAATTAGTTTATACAGTTAGAAATCTTATTTAACCCTTTTTCAACAGTTTAGACCTTGCATTTTAATATCTTGCCAATTAATACAATTTTTAGTTCAGATACAGGGCAATTGCATTTCTGGACTGTTTGCACTGTCTAGAGGTTTCCATTTCCAGATTCCAGCTCACAATCCAGAATTCAATTCTGTTTTCTCCTAATGAAAATGGACATATTAAGGCTCAATCCATATAAATTTCATCCATTAATTCGACTTATATATTTTATGGTGATTTTTCAAAGTTGCTGCCCAGAACAGAGTTTTCTGGGCAGATTACACTAGGTTAGGTTTTAAGCTTCTTAATTCCTTATGACATGATTCTAGCATGATAATTTAGCTTATATACATTTCCTTAAAAGTTTAGGCCAGTTTAATTCGCTAATCAATGTGATCAAAGTAAGGCATTAGTGATCAATAGATTCGATCACTCTATCAAGGCAGCATTTCATACAATTTCCAGCAACATGCTTATTCTTTCTAACAACTAGTACATATACATACGAACCATGATTATCATCTACAATTTCCAGCAATGAATTCAATATCTTTACATGCTCACTGGTTCGATTCTTGTTAATAATCTCATAATTTAACCAAAAACTCATAGCAACAAGTTCATGTATGTATACATTTCGAATCAAACAATTACTGCATCACCTAATCAGAAATTCAAGCATATAATCGAATAAAATAACATGTTATTACCTTACTTATGCTGCTAACATGTTCAATTTGACATCTATTCAAGGTTAATCCCATGGATTAAGCTTTCTCCCTTCTCTCTCTTTTCTATTTTCTCTCCCCATAATCGGTTGAGGGAAGATAAAGATGACACCTTTGTTGTCATGTTTCCTCCCCAAAGTGTGAGTCACCTTTCCTAAACACATGTTCACATAAATTGTTGACATGTGTTTAGGTCCCATGCTTTAAATTACTTTTACATGCATCCTACCAAGTTTTGCATGTTCACAATTCTAACTTCCCAATTAAGCTCTTAGTCTTTAATTCTCATTCAAATTGGCCCTTGATTCTTTTATTAATCCTTTATTCGGTTTAATCCATTCTCAAAATGGTTATCCATATTTTTAATGTTTCTATGTTGATCCCTGTTAATCAATTACTTCATTAATGATAGATTCAACAAATTATTTAGCTTTCTAATTTGGATCATAATTCTAGGTTGGGTTTTGGGGTATTACACTTTCCTATTGATCTATATGTATTGCCAAATTGTGAGTTTGATCTAGTGTTAGGACTAGATTGGTTAAGCAAGCATAAATCCTAGGTAGATTACCAAAATAGGAGACTTTATCTCTGGGGTTTAAGAAAGTAATCAATCCTTCTAATTGATAGAAAACCGACTCAATCTTTGCTGCTATGATTATACAAGATGAACTTGAATTCAGATTACATAGTATGCCAATTGTATCTGAATTCATTGATGTTTTTCTCGAGGAACTCCCAGGTCTCCCTCCAACCAGAGAAGTAGAGTTCGGGATTAATGTTCAACTTGGAACAACTCTGGTGTCCATCACACCCTATCGAATGGCACTTGTTGAATTGAAAGAACTCAAGAAGCAACTCCAATAGCTACAAGACAAAGGCTTTATTCGGCCTATCTCGTCTCCCTGGGGTGCTACAGTCTTGTTCGTGAAAAAGAAAGACGGGACTATGAGACTCTGTATTGACTACAGACAATTGAACCAGCTTACTATCAAGAATCAATATCCTCTCCCAAGGATAGAAGATCTCTTCGATCAACTCAAGGATGCTTCGGTGTTCTCAAAGATCGATCTTCAATCGGGATACTGCCAAATGAGGGTAAAAGAAGAAGATGTACCCAAGATAGCCTTTCGTACTCGATATGGCCATTTTGAATTCCTTGTAATGCCATTCGAGTTAACGAATGCTCCGGCTGCTTTCATGGACCTTATGAACCGTGTATTCAAGCCCTATCTTGACAAGTTTGTGGTCGTCTTCATCAATGACATTCTGGTGTATTCTCAGAATAAGGAAGAATATTCCAAACACCTACAAATTGTATTGCTAACTCTCCGAGAATGTTAATTGTTTGCAAAGTTCTCTGAGTGTGAATTTTGGCTATCGGAAGTCTCGTTCCTTGGCCATGTTATATCGGAAGAGGAGATTAAAGTAGAACTAAGAAAAATTCAATCCATCCTGAATTGGAGACCTTCGAGGAATGTTGGTGAGGTTAGAAGCTTTCTCAGTTTTGTCAGGTATTATCGACGTTTTGTCAAGGGATTCTCATCCATTTCCGCAAGCTTGATTAAGCTAACTCGCAAAGATACACCCTTTGTTTGGTCGGAGAACCAACAACGAAGCTTCGATCAATTGAAACAAGCTTTGACTCATGGACTAGTTCTCATCCAATCAGAATCGGGCAAAGAATTCACTGTCTATAGTGATGCATCTCATTAGGACTAGGTTGTGTCCTAATGCAAGATGGAAAAGTGGTAGCTTACGCTTCAAGGGAACTAAAACCACACGAGTCAAACTACCCTACACACGATCTAGAATTGCCAGCCATCGCATTTCCTCTCAAAATATGGAGACATTACTTGTACGGGGAGAAATGGAACCTCTTCACCGACTGCAAGAGTCTCAAATACCTCCTGACTCAGAAAGACTTGAATTTGAGACAAAAGGATGGCTAGAATTGCTTAAAGACTACGATTTGGCTATCGACTACCATCTGGGGAAAGCAAATGTGGTTGTTGATGCTCTTAGTCACAGACCATACTCGGGTAAACCCCTAAATCTAAATCCCATAATAATTAATTTGAATTTAATCTTTCTTGGATTTCAAGTAATCTATTTGAATTGAACCTTTCTTGTCTTGCAAGCAACTATTCAAAAAATCTCTCTTAATAATCTTGTCCTTTCGTTTGTAGCATCCTTGGCTATCAATGCTCATTTCCATTTATCAAAAGGATGGAAATTCTTGTATGAACTTCAAGTTCAATCTAGCTTGATCTCGAGAATCAAAGAACACCAACAAATTGATCCAGATCTTCAGAAAGATCATATCCAAGCTAGACTCTGAGTCAAATTTTGACTTCTCCCTCAAGTTAAAGCTGAGCATCAAGTCCCTACTGGATTGCTCCAACCAATCAAATTCCCTCAGTGGAAATAGGACCGGATTACAATGGACTTCGTTTCCGGTCTTCCTTCCACTCCAAGAAAGAATGATGTTGTATGGGTGATTGTTGATAGATTCACAAAGTCTACTCACTTCATCCTTGTTCTAATGAGCATGAGCTTGGAAACATTAGTCGAGCTATACATCCGTGAAGTGATTCGATTACACGGTGTACCTACAACTATAATCTCTGATCGTGAACCCAGATTTGCTTCTCGATTTTGGAATTCTTTACATAAGGCTCTAGGAGCTAAAATGCACCTTAGTACAACCTTTCATCCTCAATCAGATGGACAATATGAAAGAATCATCCAAGTGATTGAAGACATGCTACTTGCTTGTGTTATAAACTACGAAAAGAATTGGGAGAAATCTCTACCCCTAGTAGAGTTTGCTTACAACAATAGCTACCAGACATCTATCCAGATGGTTCCCTTCGAAGCTCTATACGGAAGGAAATGTAGAACTCCCTTTTGTTGGTCAAAATCGGGAGAAAAAAAGCTTTGGGACATCAATTGCTTAGAGAAACCGAAGAACAAGTGAAGATTATTCATGATCGATTAAAAGCAACCTTTGATAGGAAAAAAGCTTATGCTGACTTGAAAAGGAGAGACATTCAGCATAATGTTGGAGACAAGGTCTTCCTCAAAGTATCTCCTTGGAAGAAAGTCTTTCGGTTTGGAAGAAAAAGAAAGCTCAGCCCTCGGTTTATTGGACCATTCGAAATCCTTGAAAGGATTGGTCTAGTGGCCTATCGATTGGCTCTTCCCAGTGAATTTGACAAGATTCACAGTGTCTTTCATGTATCTATGCTCAGAAGATATAGATCTGATCCATCCCATGTCCTTGAACCTGTAGAAGTGGAATTGAATCCCGACTTATCTTATATAGAAGAACCTGTTCAGATACTTGACAAGGAAGTCAGAAGACTTCGAAACAAGAATGTACCTCTAGTAAAAGTCCTTTGGAGGAACCAAAAGATGGAAAAAGCAACTTGGAAACTTGAGGCTACGATGAGGAATCAATATCCTCACTTGTTTAATTCAAGTAAATTCGAGGATGAATTTATTTTAGGGGGAGAATTGTAACACCCTAAACTTGGCCTAGGAAGGTTACCACTATCTAAACTATTGGCTAATTGAATATATGAACTAATTAAAATAAAGAAGAAATAACATTAGCTATCTTTAAGATCAAATAAGTGAAATTAGAACCAAATTGAATTGAAATTAAAACTAGAAGGCTTAAATGGAATGATGGAAATGTGAACATGCAAAACTCTAGAGATTGCATGCAAATTTCATTAGAATTGGAGGCATAGACACATGTTCTCATTTGATGAGTGATAAGTGTTCAAAAGTACTATTTTTATTACCCTTTTTACTCATATTATTGTTAGACTTAAGCTCATATTAGTTGCATAATTAGTTATTCATGCATTAATTCATGTTTCTTTCCACCGTTGATCTCGATTACATAACTTGATGATTTTTGTGGAAAAAGATGCTGCTTTGGTGTGTTTTTGTGTGTGTGCAGAACCACTTGCCTAAACAAGGCTAGAACCAGTTGCCATGGCAATGCATGAAGAAGATGCTGAGCTAGTTGCCAGGACAATGCACGAAGGAGACGCCGAGCCAGTTGCCAGGGCAATTGTCGACAAAGAATAAGGTGATATGGTACTCGAAATTGATGACTAGACAAGCCCAAGATGATGTGGAGCAAAGTTAAATCCCGAAGGTATTTGATTTCCATGAAGAGATTAAAGAAGAATTAAATTCCAAGAAGATAGGAGAAGTTCTAGTAGGAATATAATTATAATAAAGAATTATATTCTTTAAAGATAATTTAATTCCAACTTAACTTCCTCCTCAAAGAAGGACTTTGACCTAGCCCTATAAATAAATCACCATATCGTCAACTTGGAGGAGAGCAAGAGGAGGGAAAATTTCGACAACTCCAAAAGGCAAGGGGAGAGAAATTTTGACAAGAGAGCAAGGGGGAGAGAGTTCGATTTCTTCTTCTTCTTTGCTTCCATTAGATTCATGGTTTGGGGATTATTCTTTGTATATCTTTTGAACCCAACCATGAACTAACTTGATTGGTTGGGGTTATTGTGTTTTGTTGTTGTGAAAAATAATTGGATTTTGTTTAGGTAATAAGAGTTTGCACTTTCATTTCAAGGTTTACTCATTCTTGGTTCTTATTCTTGTTTGCGAGTGAATTGGGAGAGGATCTTGTAACTTCATCTATTTATCTAATATCGGGAGAGTTAGATTCATGAAACGAATGGGTATGGTCTTTATTCCATCTATTGATGGTGAAGATTAATCTGGCTTAGGAATAAGTTAAGGATTTCAGCGGCTAAGAGGAGCGCAAGATTGGTTGTTGTTCACCCTTGATTCACGCAGGGATGTATTATCAAGGCATGCACAAATAGCTAGAGTTTCGACTTAGGGATAAGAAGAAACCATTGAAGAACGCTTCGCCGAACCTTGAAGTTGCTTCCCAGACGCCCAGCTAGTTGCCCAGGCAACCATAGATTAGTTGCCAAGGCAACCCCGCTGTGCAAGTTGCCACGGCAACTGAGTTGCCCTTGCACTCTTTTACCAAGACGATCCAATCGGCTATCACACCTCAACTCACGATAACCTGGCCTATTCTCTCTTTTCTTTCATCTATTCTTTTAGTTTATTGCTTTTACTTTTCTCGTTAATTAAAACCTCTATTATCAATTGTGTTTTTATTTTCACAGTGTAGTAACTTAAGCAAAGTGGCCCAAACCAATCCCTGTGGAGACGATACTCGATACTCATATCACTTTATTACTTGCGACGTGTATACTTGCACATTTTCGTAGCACTTATTACACGCAACAAGTTTTTGGCGCCGTTGCCGGGGATTCTCAATTGGTGTTAGTTGTTTTTGTTAATGCATTTTTTCTATTAGTTTTACTAACTTTTCTTTTTGTTTGTTTTATCAAAAAAAAATTAGGTGCGCTACAAGTTAAGGGACATCAACATGTCAGGAAATAAAAGCCGATCTATTCGAGAGATGATGTTGGAAGATATGAATCAATCAAATCAAGAGTTTCCTGCACCCTTTGATGATTACCTATACCAACCGAGAAAAGCCCAAAGAACTTATACCGTGGGAAAATCTTGTGCTATGTGTGGAGAACATCATGTGTTTGAAAATTGCCCTCACATTTTCGGTGCATATAACTACATAGAGGACCATAGAGGGAACCAGCAACAAAATTCTTCATGGTATGGTCAAAAAGCTCAATTTTTTTTTACCATAACACTTTTGCCGCAGCAACAGATATGCCATTGCAATGTAGTCCTTTTCAAGAGCATTCCAATTCCTTGGAGGAAACGTTACTAGCTTCCTTGGCTAGACTTGACAGATCAATTGAAGAGATTCGAGAGCTATCAAAATCTATTGATACGAGGATAGCTCAGTGGGATGCAACCTTAGGGGATTCAGAAGATCAATTGGGGAGATCCACATATGTCATGGATAACATGCACCAACAATCCATTCCTAGGGATACTGACGTCCCAATGCAAGAGGATAAGGAGCAATGCAAAGAAAGCTCTCCGATATGTGGGGAACAACTAGAACCTCAAAGCCAAGAGGATGCCAATGAGAGAGACTGCCCAACACATGATGAGCCTGAACAAATTGCCTCGGCAATGATTGAGGAGCCTGAACAGAGCAATGCCGCGACAACACTCAGTGAAGCTGAGAACAACAATACTACAACAAATTCTGAGGAACCTGATGCCCAGAAGGTTACAACGTTGATGTTGAAGCAGGAATCTGTAGATTGCTTTCATCTACAATTGCCACAACAATTACATGACCACATGTAAGATCAACGAGATGATAGTACTTTGCCAATAGAATATGAGCAGGTAATGGTTGAACCTTTCGAATTCTTTAAAAACTCACCTTGTCCATTGTATGTATGTCTTGAGGAGCTGATGTTGGTAGATATGAAGCCATCGAAATCTCTACTGATGGAGATGTTTGAGAGACCAAAAAAAAGGGTGTTTGGATTCATAAAGCTTTTCAGAAAATTGGTTCTTCCCTTGACTTACAGCAAATTTTGGCAACTGATTGCCACGGCAATTGGCTTGAGCAACAATTGCCACGACAACAAAGGCTACATCCAACCATGATAGAAGTCGACAAGAATAAGGTAATTGAATGGTTGAGAATGGATATAATTTTTCCTATTCATATATTTGTGCCTTCAGGAATAGTAGCACGGTGGAGAGTATACATGGACTACAAGCAAACAAAGAAGAAAGACACCTCCACCATGGTAACGCAAAAGGGAGTAGTGGCAAGCACATTGGCCAAACTCTTTTTGGGCAATATTGTCACCCGATGGAGGGTGCGGATGGACTATAAGAAGTATCGAAAACGATCATCCTCAAGTTTTCTCAGATATGCACTAACATTAGAAGATGCATGATGGCACTCTTTTCAGACATGGTCGAAGACTTCCTTGAGATCTTCATGGACGATTTTTCCGTTTTTGGTAGTGACTTCAACAGTTGCCTCGACAATTTAGAGAATGTGTTGGCAAGATATGAAGAAACCGATTTAGTCCTTAATTGGGAGAAGTGCCATCTTATGGTAGATGAAGGAATAGTGCTCAGCCACAAGATTTCATCCAAGGGAATTGAAGTAGACAAAGCCAAGGTGGACGTGATCGAGAGATTACCCCCACCAAGATAAAGTCTTCAATTTTGATGATTCTTGCACCCCAAGCATTCGAAACCCTAATGGAAAAGCTTGCCTCGGCAACCCTTGACGCCTCAGCAACCATGGATGCACATGCCTCATCAACCCTCGATGCCGCAACAGCTCTTGACGCGCACGCCTCGGCAACTCCAGACGTGCACGCCTCAACAACCATGGATGCGCATGCCTCATCAACCCTCGACGCCGTAGCAGCTATTGATGCGCACGCCTCAGCAACTCCAGACGTGCACGCCTCGGTAACCACTGATACGCACGCCTCGGCAACCATGGACGCGTATGCCTCGACAACTCTAGACGCACACGCCTCGGCAACCTTGGGAGTAGTCGCCACGGCAGCACATGCCTCGGCAATACCCTGGTACGCGGATTTAGTTAATTTCCTTGTTTGTGGTATTTTACCTTATGGCCTTACTCACCAAGGGAAGAAGCGGTTCCGCCATGATGCTAAGCATTACTTTTGGGATGAGCCTCTTTTTTTTAAACAATGTACAGATCAGGTTATACGCCGATGTGTCCCTGAAGAGGAGCAACAAAATGTACTCTGACAATGTCATTCTTCACCCTATAGAGGACATTCTGGAGGAACTCGTACCACGGCCAAACTTTTTCAATCTAGTTTGTATTGGCCAACACTGTACAAAGATGCCTAAGAGTTTTACAAGCAATCTGATCGTTGCCAGAGGACGGGCAATATCACCTACAAACCAATGGGCAATCAAGACCGTGAATATGGATTGGGAAAGTGCCGGACAAAAGCGTTTGTTGTACCTCAACGAGATAGAAGAATTTCGTGCACTCGCCTATAATAATGCACAAATCTACAAGGAGAAAACAAAGCAATGGCACGACAAGAAACTATTGCCGCGACAATTCATGCCAGGGCAACTAGTTCTCTTATTCAATTCTCGGCTAATACTTTTCCTGGGAAAGCTAAAATCAAGACGATCGGGACCATTCAAAGTTGTCAAACCATTCTCCCATAGTGCCGTGATAATCAAGTCCATTACCAACGAACATGAATTCAAAGTTAACGGACAGAGATTGAAGCACTGCAACGGTGCCCATGTAGAACGTAACAAAGAAGTTGACACCTTAGGAGATGCATGAGCATGCTCTCATTTTGATATTTTATTTTTCTTTTTCTTTTTTTTTTTTTTTTTTTTGAACTATTTTATTCTATTATTTTCGGTTATTTTTCTTTTCTCTTTATTTTTTAGGATATATTTTATTTTTCTTCATTATCTTTAGTTTCCAGGTTTTCTTTTCCACAACAAGACTCACAACCACCATGCTAAGGAAATTTACTGCCGACTACTTGCCACAACAACCACAATGGCTCAGCGATGCCTGAGCAACAACAATGGCTTTGGCAACTACTGATGCCCATGCAAGTGAACCTGCATCGGCAAACATGGATCAAATCAAAGCAATGTTATTCACGCAGTACCAGCATTCAACCACCGATTGAAAAATGAATCAAGCAAACAGCACGAAGGAAACTTATCACTCGAGGTGACGACCTCTCCGACTAACTCATTTCATTTAGTTTCTTTTAAATTTTGTTTCACTCTTGCATGCATTGAGGACAATGCTTCTTTCGAGTTTGGGGGGTGTTTGTTTCTAGTTAGTTTCATGTTTAGTTGCATTCATCGTTAGCAATCACATATAGGTTGCATATGTTACTTGTCGTGCCTTTAATTGGATTTAATTGCTTAAGACTTGTTGAATATCCAATGATGAATTTTTGCCACTGCACTTAATTGAAAGAACCTTTAATTTTAAGATTACATGAAAAGAACTTAGAATTTTACTATGATGCTGATTTTTTTTTACACGGTTGTGGCTTGTTGATTGAAAGAAACTTAGTGAACTTAGGTTGCTTAAAATTAGGGTAAATTTGAAATTGAAAATTAAAAGTTAATTTCTTGCTAGAGGTGCCCAAAACTGGCTCTAGTAGTAATTGCACTTTCTTGCTAGAGGTGCCCGAAACTGGCCCTAGTAGTTAATGCACATTAATGAATCGCTAGAGGTGCCCGAAATTGGCTCTAGTCGACTAAAATAAAATGAGAAATTGCTTACTTTGCTAGAGGTGCCTGAAATTGGCTCTAGTGAAAATAAAAATAAATGCCCCGATAATTAAATTGATAAAAGCCTATTGTTCACATAGAATCTTGAAAATCAACTTGTACACAACTATGCACACACATTGTCACGAGCATTATAGTTTTGTTCCGGGTAATTTTTGGGCTATCCAAAAAATTTAAAAGTGATCATACTTTGTGCCACGGTTCCGAGGTTTGAACTCAAGTTTGAAGCATGTATTTGATGATTAAAGTCTTGGCAGGTAATTGTTAGTTTGCATTGCTTGAGGACAAGCAATAGTTCGAGTTTAGGGGCACGATAAGTGTTCAAAAGTACTATTTTTATTACCCTTTTTACTGATATTATTGTTAGACTT
Organism: Hibiscus mutabilis; assembly: GCA_019671005.1. NCBI lineage: Eukaryota > Viridiplantae > Streptophyta > Magnoliopsida > Malvales > Malvaceae > Hibiscus > Hibiscus mutabilis. Next base: position 25,203,108 of record CM033745.1, on the reverse strand, counting down.
AAGCTCATATTAGTTGCATAATTAGTTATTCATGCATTAATTCATGTTTCTTTCCACCGTTGAGCTTGATTACATAACTTGGTGATTTTTGTGGAAAAAGATGCTGCTTTGGTGTGTTTTTGTGTGTGTGCAGAATCACTTGCCTAAACAAGGCTAGAACCAGTTGTCAGGGCAATGCATGAAGGAGATGCCGAGCTAGTTGCCAGGGCAATGCATGAAGGAGACGCGAGCCAGTTGCCAGGGTAATTGTCGATAAAGAATAAGGTGATATGGTACTCCAAATTGATGACTAGACAAGCCCAAGATAACGTGGAGCAAAGTTAAATCCCAAAGGAATTTGATTTCCATGAAGAGATTAAAGAAGAATTAAATTCCAAGAAGATAGGAGAAGTTCTAGTAGGAATATAATTATAATAAAGAATTATATTCTTTAAAGATAATTTAATTCCAACTTAACTTCCACCTCAAAGAAGGACTTTGACCTAGCCCTATAAATAGATCACCATATCGTCAACTTGGAGGAGAGAAAGAGGAGGGAAAATTTTGACAACTCCAAAAGGCAAGAGGAGAGAAATTTCGACAAGAGAGCAAGGGGGAGAGAGTTTGATTTCTTCTTCTTCTTCTTTGCTTCCATTAGATTCATGGTTTGGGGATTATTCTTTGTATATCTTTTGAACCCAACCATGAACTAACTTGATTGGTTAGGGTTATTGTGTTTTGTTGTTGTGAAAAACAATTGGATTTTGTTTAGGTAATAAGAGTTTGCACTTTCAATTCAAGGTTTACTCATTCTTGGTTCTTATTCTTGTTTGCGAGTGAATTGGGAGAGGATCTCGTAACTTCATCTATTTATCTAATACCGGGAGAGTTAGATTCAAGAAACAAATGAGTATGGTCTTTATTCAATCTATTGATGGTGAAGATTAATCTGGCTTAGGAATAAGTTAAGGATTTCAACGGCTAAGAGGAGCGCAAGATTGGTTGTTGTTCACCCTTGATTCACGCAGGGATGTATTATCAAGGCATGCACAAGTAGCTAGAGTTTTGACTTAGGGATAAGAAGAAACCATTGAAGAACGCTTCGCCGAACCTTGAAGTTGCTGCCCAGACGCCAAGTAGTTGCCCAGCTAGTTGCCCAGGCAACCATCGATTAGTTGCCAAGGCAACCCCGTTGTGCAAGTTGCCACGGCAACTGAGTTGCCCTTGCACAATTTTACCAAGACGATCCAATCGGCTATCACACCTCAACTCACGATAACCTGGCCTATTCTCTCTTTTCTTTCATCTATTCTTTTAGTTTATTGCTTTTACTTTTCTCGTTAATTAAAACCTCTATTATCAATTGTGTTTTTATTTTCACAGTGCAGTAACTTAAGCAAAGTGGCCCAAACCAATCCCTGTGGAGACGATACTCGATACTCATATCACTTTATTACTTGCGACGTGTATACTTGCACATTTGCGTAGCACTTATTACACGCAACAATGAGAACATGTGCCTTATGGAATGGTGACTCACATCATGCATGAAGGGAAAGATGAACAAAAATTGTATCATCTTCCTCCATCCAAAATCCTCCATGGCCGAATGTTGAGAGAGAAATGGGAGAGAAAAAGCTTCATAGATCACTTTCAATTCAAGTTTCTTGATTTAGCTTTGATCAAATTAGCTTGGACAAGGTATAATGGTTGATTCCTACATGTTATAGAATGCTTGAATCTTGATATTTTGATGTTCTTGTTGCCTAAATTGATTAGGATGATTGTTATGTATGCTAGGATCAAGTTAGCTTCTAGTAGTACTTGAAATTGTGAATGCTAGTAGCTAAATTGCTAATGAGAGTGTATATGGTTGAAAACAATTTTGATTAGGTACTATTTTACTAGTGAAAATGTGTAAATATGCTAAGTGTATATAATGCCCTGATTTGGTCACATTGCTAGATGAATTGAGGCTTGAATAGAGTAGATAACTTGCTGGAAAATGATTGCACCTAATTGGATTAGTTAAAACTAGGTAATGGACTGCTCAATTGGTGAATTGGATGAATGTTGTTGACCCAATAGATCAAATTGAACTTGACATTATAATGCTCTATTTTAAGCAGATTGCTAAGTGAATTAGACTGACCTAGACATGTAAGAACATGAAAATGAGTTGAATTACAATGATAGAACCTTATTTAGATGATCCTAGATCGCAATCCCTTTTCCTCTACTAGCTTGCTGATCTATGTGAGCCTCTTTTTCCTCAATTTTCACTTGATCTATCATTACATATAATGCATAGTGTATTACGTAGAATTAAACAACCATTTAAGTCATTATATGACTCCATCATTCAAGTATTCAATTCAACATCTAGACTGCTACTACCTGGCAGCATGTGCACTACTTGCTTAAATGTTCATATCTTTTATTTCGTACGTCAGAATTTTAAACCGTTTACACCATTAGAAAGATAACTTTATTTTCCTTCTAACCATATAGGCCTTTGCATTTTTATTCATTGTGAATTAAAACAGTTTTTTATTTAAAGACAGACCAAATTATGCCAGTAGACAGTTTGCACTGTCCTTAGAGATTAATCTCTACAGACTGTTTTATAACTCATAATTCGATTATGTTTGTTGCATACGAAACTAGACATACTCGTGATTATTTGCATATAATATTTATTCCCTAATTTGATCTATGTGATTTTCTACAAATTTTTAAACTTACTGTACGAAACAGAGTTTTCTGGACAGATTTCCTTAAGCTTGATTCTAGCTTCATTATCACTTAGACAAGGATTCTAACATGATTGTTCAACACATATACTCACTCATACATGTCTAAGTCAGTCCAATTATGTGTCAAACATATAAAAACAGGGCAATTGAGCAATATTTTCGAATTGGTTCATTAAGACATCATCTCACTAGAATTTCCAGCAACAAGAATTTCAATTCACATAACAATCATCAATTCTAATTGTCATCTAAGTTTTTCCAGCAACCAACATAACAATTCACCATCAGTTTGGTTAATGACAACATCAATTTGAAAGGCCATTCGATTCTAATGTGTTCTCACTAGACATGTACACCAATCGGTTCAATATAAGAACACATACAAGACTCTAAATCAATTCCCAATTTCGAGCAATCAATCTAACATTTCTCAAGCCAAACAAGTTGTTATAATCACAAAATCAAAGAGGAATTCATGAACACTAAACATTACCTTAAAATTGAACAAAATTTCAAAGCTTTATCACAATCCCCACAAGGATTAAGCTTGCATTTTGTCTCCTTTCTCTCAATGGTGTTTTAGGTTTGATGAACAAATGAAGAAGATGGTGTATAACCCATAGTGGCCAGTCATGGTAGGGTTTGGAGGACTTGTGTAATGTCCACAACCTAATTTAGTTTTACCATGCAATAGTGAACTTTCATTATATATTCATTTTGGTCATTTCTAATTTGAGTATCCTTCTTTTTAATTTTCACAATTAGCTCCTTAAACTTTCATTCTATTAGGGCATAGTTTGACTAGCTAATAAGTTTAATGAATGGTAACAATTTATAGGCTCGGTTTAGGGATATTACAATACTTAAGCTTAGAGTTTGGTGACCTTCTTAAGGAATGTGGGATTTTCTCACACCTCTTAGTACTCCACAACAGAATGGAGTTTCCAAAAAAAAGAAATCGAGCACTATTAGACATGGTTCGATCAATGATGAGTCATGCTGATCTTCCAATTTCTTTTTAGGGACATGCGCTAAAATTTAACTAATTTCACACAAAATGGTGTTCCATCTAAATCAATTCAAAAATCACCATATGAGATATGGACTGGGAAACGTCATAGTATGTCTTTCATGAAAAATTGGGGATGTGAAGCTTATGTTAAATATAAGATGTCTTCAAAGCTCAAAACTAAATCTCATAAATGTAATTTTATGGGTTATCCTAAAGAAACTAAAGGATATTATTTCTTCAATACTACCGAGAAAAAAGTGTTTGTTGCTCAAACATGAATCTTCCTAGAAAGATAATTTGTTTTCCAGAAAGGAAGTGAAAGAAATATTGAACTCAATAAAATTCAAGATCAACCACATATCATTGAACAAGAGATTGAACAACAACAAGTTCAACAAGATGTTGAGGAACATTCAACAGTTTTGGAAACGCAACCACTGCGAAGATCTTTGAGAGAAAGCAATACGCCTGAGAAATATGGATTTCTTGTCACATTGCATGGTGATGTTCTCTTCATGGATCAAGATGAGCCTATGACTTATCAAGAAGTAGGGACGGGCCTAGACTTTGAGAAATACCTAGAGGCCATGAAATTCAAGATTGATTCCATGTCAACAAAACTCAGTTTGGACCTTGGTTGATCCACCTCTAGGGATTAAGCCCATAGGGTGCAAATGGGTTTTCAAAAAGAAAACCGACATGGATGGTAATGTACAAACATCAAACGGCAATTAATAGCTAAAGGTTTTGGTCAAATTCATGGTATAGACTATGATGAAACCTTTTCATCTATTGTTATGTTTAAATCCATCCGGGTCTTACCTGCGATAGCTGCATTTTATGATTATAAGATAAGGAAAATGGATGTTAAAATTGCTTTCCTTAATGGAAAACTTGATGAGGATGTGTACATGACACAACCTGAAGGTTTTGTCGATCCAAAAGATGCCAAAAAATATGCAAGCTACAAATGTCCATTTATGTATTGAAACAAGCTTCTCAAAATTGGAATCTTCGTTTTAACGATGTAATCAAAGAGTTTGATTTTATGAAAAATGAAGATGAGTCATGTGTTTTCAAGAAAATTAGTGGGATCACTGTCATATTCTTGGTACTGTATATAGATGACATACTGATAATAGGAAATGACATATCTAGCTTATAGTCTATGAAAACTTTGTTAGGAAAAATGTTTTTCCATGAAATACTTGGGTGAGGCAACATACATATTAGGAGTCAATATCTATAGAGATAGACTGAAACGTCCTAAACCCGACTTAGAAGAAAGCCAAGTAAGGGAATTGAAAACGAACAATTCAATCTTCACAAATCAACTACTTGAACTACTAGAAGATGGAACATGCACCAACTAGATTATAATCCTTACTTAAGGTACAAGGAAACAATCGGAACAAGCATGAAAACTGCAATGTAACCAACATTCAAGAAATTCATCATCTTTACTTTTTAACCAAAAAAGAATTGGACCAAAATGTTGCCTAGCTAATCGATACTTATGAAATTTCACTAGAATTTCTCTCCTAAATTTACCACTAATCATGCAATCATACATTACAAGACACTAGATGAAGATGGAACTCATTAACATGGATCACGTAGTATTTCAAGATTAAACATGCATGATTCAACCAATACATCACATACGCTTAGATCATTCCACTAGCCCATTCGAATTATATCCAAACACATATCTTTTCATTCTTAATTTAACATGCTAGCCCTAAATTTAATTTAGTTAACATGTATGCTATCAATCATCAAACAAAAGACATTCATACATGACAAGAGCATCACTTTTGCACAACCAGCATAATAGATCATTTAAGCATACCGACCACACACATTCAAAGCACGATATTTGATGTTTATAGACATTAGATGACTTAATAATAACATGCCAAAATAGAATAGATTTCTATATATATATATACAAACTTATAATGCCACCATCCTAGGAGTTTTCAACAAAAAGTAATAAAACATACTCAAGATAGTACTTGTGAATCGACAACGCTTTCCTTTCCTGAGATGATGGGTTTGCAAACTTATCCCGAGATGTAGTGAAAGAGTAAGTAAGATTTACTTAGTGAGGTAGTACCATAAATTCTAAAGTAACAACAATGTAATCACTTTCACTACAAAGATCATGGATAGATTAAAGCACAAGCTTGGACAAGATAATTTACACGAAGAAACATTGTCTATGGACCATAACAAGGATTGATTTCACACATGAATATTTTCCCATACAGTTATTCTTACTAAGTTCATACATGTCATTACAATCTAATCAAAATATATCCATGAGACAATCATATAAATAACTCATAAAAACACATTTTTAATACATAGACTTCTAAGTATTTCATCGGATACGTTATCAATAATCAAGAATATCATCTTTTCCCATTACACAAGATTATATATAGGCGAGCTTTCATTATTTATTATATCATTTATTTAGCCTTGAGACTCAAGTGACAGTCTAGGTACACAAATCCCTAGCCAACTGTCGCCAAACATATGGTACCTCTGTACCTGTCAATCCCTCCTACTATCGCCAAAAGATCACACAACTTCCCTCCTACTGTCGCCAAATAAGGACCATAGTCTAGGACCGTAGTCTACCCTAAACACGAGCTCATGGATCCTATGGCATGCCAACTATACCTACAACTAACTTGAATCCAAGGCTATCATATTAACATTCATTACTGAGATTCTTATTGAGCTTAACTCCTTGTCAAGGTTTTCACATTACGTGTGCATTACCCACCTTAATATAACACATATTCACTTCAAGTGAACTTTACAAAGATTTATCTCTTTTCATTCAAAGGGTCTTAAGCAAATTACATGTAATCGCAATTCATAAATATATATATACATCAAATAACTTCTTGTCATATAAATCTATTGATTATAATATCATAAGCAGGAATTCCTTTAGTGTTTAACATATCAGTAAGAGAGACTCACCTCCCATCCAAGCTTGCATTTACATTGCTTAACTTTTAATTTATTAATTTATTTTAAACAAGTAAAATTTGCTAAGAAAGGTTATCAACTTATCCCGAGGTTTAAACTAAACTCACAGGTCAAATCCAAGCTTATTCTTGATCACGTATCACCACCCCTTCTGTCTTTCATCAACTTGATCCGTTCTCTTTTTATCTATGTGTAGCAATAATCACAAGTGTGCATTAGAATCATGTTTACCGCTTATTTATTCTATTAACCAATTATTTCTAAGTACATACACACAGAATTCAAATCGAATACAGTATCAAATCAAGGGTTCCATTTTGTTTAATTTGAAATAAGTCTTGATTAAACTATTAATGCCTCCAAAATTCTTTAAGTCATTTAAGCATGCTTTGCTTATAATAATAAGCCAACACCACAAATAATGTAGGTAACACATACTTAGCAGCCCCTACTATTTCCATACACATCTAACACAACCTTTAATCAATTTAATGTCCCTTAAAGTATCTATAATTATGCAAATCAGATCCTCCCCTGATACATAAATTTAAAAACAGTTTCTAACTCCATAAACCAAGATAAAACAGTCCATTTATTTCACAATTCTGCAAACAACGTTTTATAAACAGCTTATAATACAATTTATACCTGAATTTCAAATTCATCACCACCAAAATATTATGTATTTTTCCACTTAAAATGTTCTTGACCGCAATTGATAACATTTTACACAAAACCATTTCTAGTTTATCATTGAACAGGCCGAAACATATCCTAAAACTCAGGACAGTCCCTAAGCTGAAACAGAACAGTCCCCGCTTTCCAAAAATTCCATTGTCAAACATGAAAATAAAAGTAACAATTGTAATCTAGTGGTTGCTCCCTAATTCAAGATAATCTATTGTTCCTTCCCTATCCATGTTACTACAATTTCAAAGCAACTAATTCCCATTTACGATAAATATATAGAGTTTCATCACAACATTAATTTAATTCATCACACAACTCAAACAATTGGTTAAAAAACAACTTTAATTATATAAGAAGAAGGAACATATCACCTTACTCCAAAGGTTAACAAGATTAGCTCTAATTGTTAGGCTAAACATGATTTTCTCCTTGGAATTCCATTACCAACTGAAACAAGCTTTCTTTCTCTAAAGATTTTTGCTACATTTGGTTAGGAGAGAAATGAAGGAAGAAAATGAAGATTGACACCTAGGCATCCTCTTCTATCCCTTGATTAGCCGAGTGTCGTCCACATGTCACCTTTTTCATCTAATTAGACCTAAAATCCTTAAATAATAGTTTAGTTACATGCAAACTCTTTATTAGTGGAAAATTAAATTTAAGTCATTTTTCTTAAATGAGTCACACAATATTTCAAACTCTATTTTTTCATCAATGCATAAAATCTTTTCTAAGGGTTCATGGAATTTATTTGAGGTTTATGTGATAGCCTAAACTATAAATCTTGTTTTCAAGGCATTACGTAGATCGAGATGACTGCTAGGACTGAGTCAAAATACATACATACAAGAAGTACTGGAAAGATTCAGTATGGAAGAATCTAAAAAGGGATTCTTACCTATGAGACATGAAATTTCACTCTCGAAGGAAATGTATCCTTCAACACCTCATGAAAGAGAGCGAATGAGTTAGATTTCATATGCTTCAGCAATTGGATCTATCATGTATGCCATGGTATGTACTTGTCCAAATGTATCATACGCTTTAAGTATGACAAGTCGATGCCAGGTAGATCTTGGTGAAGGTCACTGGGTCGCAGTTAAAAACATCCTTAAGAACTTAAGAAGAACTAAGGATACATTCCTTATATAATGAGGTGAGGAAGAGCTAAGTATAAAGGTTATACTGATGTCAACTTTCAAACCAATAAGGATGATTCACGACCGTAATTAGGTTTTGTGTTCTTCCTTAATGGAGGCATTGTGAGCTAGAAAGGTTCAAAGCAAGATACAATAGCTAATTCTACAATAAAAGCCGAGTATATTGTAGCATGTGATGCTGCAAAAGGTGTTAAGATCAAGAAGTTCATATCTGAACTAGGGGTTGTGCCAAGCATTTTGAATGCTATAGATCTACGTTGTGATAACAACGGAGCTATCACACAAGAAAAAGAACCTCATTCTTACAAACAATCTAAACACATACTTAGGCGTTACCATCACATTCGAGAAATTATAGATCAGAGATATGTGGAAATATGTACAATACCAACATATGATAACATTGTTGATCCACTTACAAAGCCTCTGCCATAGTAGAAGCATGATCCTCACACCAAGTCACTTGGTATTAGACACGAGTGATTGGTCTTAGTGCTAGTGGGATATTGTTAGAGTATGCCCAAAGACCAATCATAAGATAATTGTAAATTGAAATTTGTTTTTACATTGTTCATTCATAAAGAAGCATTGCCATTATTATTTTTAGTTACAATTCTAAGTCCATAAATAAACTGAATTATAATAAAGTCCTTAGAATAATATGATTATTCTTAAATGTTCTTAGTCGAGTATTATTGTGGGAATGGAAAACAATAATGCTTTAAGACTAATATGTTGTAATATCCCAATATTTGATTAGTAACCAAAACCTAAAGAATCAAAAGTTAGTGGTTTTAGTTCAGTGACTAAAACGTAGAGTTTTAAAGTTTGGTGACAAAAGTGAAAAGTTGAGAAAAGTTCAAGGACCAACATGGTAATTTTCCTAATAATTATTTTTATTCCATAAATAGATATATCATCTAAGGGTGCGGATTGAATATAAAAACTATGGTTTAATCTGATGTTTCTATTATTGGGAAATTACGGTTAAAGATTAAGTGTAATTCAGGTAATCGTATGAGCTCGGAATTTTATGAAAATTTGAAGGAAGTCTTAAAAAGACCCGAAGAGCATAGCATCAAAGTTCGAATCATTTTAAAATCAGTCTAGATTCCATTCTATTCATTATTTGTATAGGTGATCGAATGACATTTTTGAAAATAAATTATTTCATTAATGGCATTTTTGACATTTCACTTATACTTTTTAATGAAAATTAATTATGGAAGAATATAAAGTGTATGTGTTGAATGGTGATTAGTTATAATTAAATGGTAAAATAGTCATTTGACTATTTTAGATATTTTTATTATTATATAGCCAAATTTAAAGACATTTGGCATTAATCAAATAAAGAAAAAAAGTTGGAATTGTGTTCATCTTTCTCCAAGGCTGCCAAAACCTCAAGGGGACTAGGTAATAAATTTTCAATTCAATTTTTGACTTGATTTGTTTGATTTTTTGGCTAGAGACATGAAACAAGAAATTGATCTCCCTTGAATTCTCTATCTTTTGACATAAGTTTTGCTTAGTTTCCATGTCTCTAAGTTGAGTTTGATGATTAGGGTGGTTGAAGAGCATGTTAAGATTTCATGTTTTAAGGCTTAATCAAGTTGGAAATGGTGTTGTAATGTTGTTTAGATGCTTGAAATGATGAAAACTTCTTGGAAAACCTATAGGGACCATTTCAGCAAAATGAAGAATATTAGGGGAAATTTTGTAAAAATTATTTTGATAATGGATTTGATTAGAATGATGTTTTCTAAGTTGAATTATGTTGTTGGATTGAAGAAAATATCATTTTAGGACCAATTTGTGAATTGTGTAAATTGGGTGAAATAAGTGAAAAATTGGAAATATTCAATAAGCATGGGTATGTTGTTTGCTATGATAAAATGATCATTTCGGTATTAATATTTTTGAAAATGTAGATGAAATGTGGAAGTTTCCAAATTTTAGTTTATAAACCCTAAGAGAAAGAATTTAGGGTTTAAAGGTAGATTATCAAACTATTGGTTGTAATGTGTAATTTGAGATGAGATTAAAGTATTGGGAGCATGGTGGTTACAAAGAAGTACTTGGTTGAAAATATTAATTTTTCCATATTGGTATGTACATGTATTAGTAAAGGTTGGACATGTACTTAAGGTCGCTTGTGTCATGTATTTAATGTACAAAAAGATAACAATCAAGTTCGAGTACAAACGAGTGAAGAAAGAAGATAGAAAGTGCAATCAAGCTTAGTGAGGCTAGTATAAATTATAACTTTGAAAGTGTCAAGGTGAGTGCAATGCATGCATAGCATGATTTTTATGTCATTCATTATATAACTGACATGTTAAAAATATGTCCAGAATTGAGAATACATGCATGGATCACTACTTATCTATGGAATGTTAGTTTACATATGAATTGCTTAATATGTATATATGTTGCCATGTATGAGATTATGATTGATATAAAGCCCAAAGTATGAGATAGGAAATTAAAAGTATAGTTGGATATCCATAGAGTCATAAACAGCTTTATAAACATTTTAGCACTCCCGGTAGAGTGCAATTTATTATAAGCACTTTAGGTGAAGTGCAAAATAATTAATAATTGTATACTCCGGCAAGTATACAAAAACACTTCGGTGTTAAGCACTTCCAGTAAAGTGCTCCTAATATACTATACTCAAGTAAGTATAGGGGGATGACTCGTGTACCAAAAATTTCCTTAATTCAATACTTGGGCTAAATGAATTGAAAAACATGTTAAAAAGGCTTGAAAGCTCGATGATGAATATGACAACGGTATTGGTAAGAATCAAGGTTATTACCATGTAATATGTTACTATATATATCATGTCATAAATGTTAAAATGCATAAAATGGGAGGTGATCATATGAATTGTCACTATAATACATTGATACCTATGTTAAATTGCATTTGAATTAAATGTTGTTGCCTCACTAAGTATATGCTTAACGTATGATGACTTTCATGCGTAGGTTTTAAAGGAGCTTCGAGTGAAGAGTAGCCGAGCATCACTTTCATATTTTGGGAGGTATATCTCCATACTCATAGTAATGTAATGACATCCATCCTTTCTTTTGGAAATGTACTAGATGGCATGTATTACTGAGGTTGTAATAACTTATCACTAAATATGGTGGGTTAATAGTTGTTAAATATGGATGATGAACCTAGTAAGTCCTATTATGGTTATAAATGGTAATGGGCTAAGTTTTTAGTAAATATGGATTCTAAGATAGAAAGTTTAAAAATCTGCCCAGAAATGTATGCAAAATCAGTGTGTTAAAAAAATCAGCATAAATTCCACAATTGGAATTAGATAGTGAATGTTATATGTATGAACTAAAAATTTTGTCTATTTTCTTAAAAAATTAAAGGTGACTGATTTCGAATTGTAGGTAAAAAGTTATGATTTTTATTTGACGGAAGGTCAGAAAATAGGGTAGTAGGTTTTTGAAATTCTGGGCGGTGACGTGAATCTAAGGATTTATTTGAATTTTTGTGTAATGAATTTAGGCTAATAATTTATATGGTTGGAAATCTTGATGAATCTAGTTTAATTAGAAAATTTTGGAACGAATTTTTGATGTCTATAAAAAAATTTATAAATTTTTAAGTAAAGGCAGTGCAGGCTGCCAATTTTCTATATTAAGAAAATATAAGGACTTAATCTTTTTCAGTAACATCACTGACTCGTATTTGGTGATAAATATGGGAAAATGATGTTACATATGTAGTTGATTGATGATTGATTGATGACAAAGTGTTGTCATTGACATGGAGATGTCAAAAAAATACATAAGTATGTGTTAGAGAACAACATATTGGACTGACCCACTATGAGCATGTTTCTTGGATTATTATGTGGCAGTCACAATATTGCTCAAAGTGATAACTACATGTATGATCCTTATACTTTAGATCATCATTATTTCAACATCGTGAGTGGCATATTTTGATACAGTCAAACGTGTGTCATAACTGACTACACTATAAAGACTGATATTAGATATATCACAATCTATGTAGTGGGGTATGGTTGATCAAGATAGGATTCGTCCCTCCTACATAATAGGAGTAATATCGCAGGCCACTTGATTGAGAAAAACTAGAAATGCATGGCCATGCTCGAATAAGTTGATATGAGATATCATAGTTATTCATTTATAATAGTCTACTCAAGATATCAAGAAATATTAGATGGATTATACAAGTGTGACTGTTCCATGACTTGTGTCCAATCTAGATATAAAGGACAAAAGGATGTAATACATTAGAAAGAGTTAATCACAAAAATGGTTATGTCGAATCATGATTTCTTGTAACTTAGGTGTCAATGACATATTGCTAGATGTCACTCATTGTTTGTAATATTAGAAATGTTCTAATCTTTACTACTAACGTTACGTGAACCTACAAGGTCACACCCACGGTTGAAATGGGCATATATTAAATGAATTATATATGTTCAAATTTGTTGTACACAGATTTAGTTAAATTAATATATATTTGATATATATAATTTAACTATTGCGTAAATATTAAAAGAAAAATAATTATTTTAATTATGACTCTTTTAATATATATAAATAATATAATTTGATTTAAATCAATATATATATTTGAAATCATAATTAAGTTGAATTGGGATTATACATATATTTAATATAAATTAAAATCCTAATTAAATTTAAATTGAGATTATATATATTTAATATATATATTGAAATCTTAATCTAAGTTGAATTAGGATTACAAAGGCTATATAACGACATAAGAGATGTAGCAGTCATTAATGCTTTTGGGAAAAACCTTATAAATAGTTTAGAGAGTTTTATACGCTCGTTTCATGTGGGTGAACTACGTAGAGGTCGGAGCATTATCGTTGCATCTTAGGAATCGACATCGTGGAATCGTGATCGGATATCTATCTCCTCCGAATTTAGAATTCTAGATTTTAAATAGGTAATTCTTCACCTTATTCACCCTGATTCGTTCCACGTACATGGATCTCTGGTGGTAATCGCCGGATAATTTTTCCGTTGTGCCATGGGGTATACCAATGTGACCCAACAGTGGTATCAGAGCCACTTGTACGATACACATTCGGGTTTTAATTACTTGAGCGATGTAATTGTATGAGATACATGTTATTTTTTGATTTATTTAGTGAATATATGATATTTGTACGAGCAAATCTATTCAGTCATGGTTAATCTGTTAATCCACTAAAAATATGTTCCTAAGATTGATGATTAAGAGTTAATCATCAGGATCTTTGTCGATAGGGTTTGAAATAATATATGTTAATTGTTAACATATTCAATATTGAGTTTTAAGGTTTTAGATGTTAAGTGTTAACATACGCGAGTTATAGTTATATATTAGACTAATGGTTAGTTCTAGTAACATACGTGGCAAGTAGCAAGAGTTGTTCTAGTAAAAACCCTATGGATTTTAAAATCCTGAAAAATGCGATAGTGTTGATAAAAGTTATCAAATCGTGACGGTTTTACACATCAATTAAATTGCTAATCTTAAAAAAATCCTCGTCACTGGCTGGGTAGGGGTAACCTTGCCAACAGCTGTAGGCCCGCCAAAACCCCGCAAGGGGCTTGACCCTGGTGATAAGTGTTCAAAAGTACTATTTTTATTACCCTTTTTACTCATATTATTGTTAGACTTAAGCTCATAATAGTTGCATAATTAGTCATTCATGCATTAATTCATGTTTCTTTCCACCGTTGAGCTTGATTACATAACTTGGTGATTTTTGTGGAAAAAGATGCTGCTTTGGTGTGTTTTTGTGTGTGTATGTGCAGGATCACTTGCCAAAGCAATGCCGAGCTAGTTGCCAGGGCAATGCATGAAGGATATGCCGAGCTAGTTGTCAGGGCAATGCATGAAGGAGACGCCGAGCCAGTTGCCATGGCAATTGTCGACAAAGAGAATATGCAATAGGGATGTCGAAATTAAAGACTAGACAAGCCCAAAATGACGTGGAGCAAAGCCCAAACCCAAAGGAATTTGATTGCCATGCAGAGATTAAAGAAGAATTAAATTCCAAGAAGATAGGAGAAGTTCTAGTAGGAATACAATTATAATAAAGAATTATATTCTTTAAAGATAATTTAATTCCAACTTAAACTCCTCCTCAAAGAAGGACTTTGGCCTAGCCCTATAAATAGCAAGGAGATTTCGACAATCCATATATAGAGAAAAATAGAGAAATTTCGAGAAGAGAGCATTAGGGGAAATTTCGACTTCTTCTTCTTCTTTGCTTCCATTAGATTCATGGTTTGGGGATTATTCTTTGTATATCTTTTGAACCCAACCATGAACTAACTTGATCGGTTGGGGTTATTGTGTTTTGTTGTTGTGAGAAACAATTGGATTTTGTTTAGGTAATAAGAGTTTGCACTTTTCTATTCAAGGTTTACTCATTCTTGGCTTTTATTCTTGTTTGCGAGTGAATTGGGAGAGGATCTCGTAACTTCATCTATTTATCTAATATCGGGAGAGTTAGATTCAAGAAACGAATGAGTATGGTCTTTATTCAATCTATTGATGGTGAAGATTAATCCGGCTTAGGAATAAGTTAAGGATTTCAACGGCTAAGAGGAGCGCAAGATTGGTTGTTGTTCACCCTTGATTCACGCAGGGATGTATTATCAAGGCATGCACAAGTAGCTAGAGTTTCGACTTAGGGATAAGAAGAAACCATTGAAGAACGCTCCGCCGAACCTTGAAGTTGCTGCCCAGACGCCCAAGTAGTTGCCCAGCTAGTTGCCCAGGCAACCATCGATTAGTTGCCCTTGCACTCTTTTACCAAGACGATCCAATCGGCTATCACACCTCAACTCACGATAACCTGGCCTATTCTCTTTTTTTTCTTTCATCTATTCTTTTAGTTTATTGCTTTTACTTTTCTCGTTAATTAAAACCTTTATTATCAATTGTGTTTTTATTTTCACAGTGCAGTAACTTAAGCAAAGTGGCCCAAACCAATCCCTGTGGAGACGATACTCAATACTCATATCACTTTATTACTTGCGACGTGTATACTTGCACAATTGCGTAGCACTTATCACATGCAACAAGTTTTTGGCGCCGTTGCCGGGGATTGGCAATTGGTGTTAGTTGTTTTTGTTATTGCATTTTTTCTATTAGTTTTACTAACTTTTCTTTTTGTTTGTTTTATCAAAAAAAATTAGGTGCGCTACAAGTTAAGGGACGCCAACATGTCAGGAAATAAAAGCCAATCTATTCGAGAGATGATGTTGGAAGATATGAATTAATCCAATCAAGAGTTTCTTGCACCCTTTGATGATTACCTATACCAACCGAGAAAAGCCCAAAGAACTTATATTGTGGAAAAATCTTGTGCTATGTGTGGAGAACATCATGAGTTTGAAAATTGCCCTCACATTTTCGGTGCATATAACTACATGGAGAACCATAGAGGGAACCAACAGCAAAATTCTTCATGGTATGGTCAAAAAGCTCAAAATTCTTTTTACCATAACAATTTTGCCGCAGCAACAGATATGCCATGGCAATGTAGTCCTTTTCAAGAGCATTCCAATTCCTTGAAGGAAACGTTACTAGCTTCCTTGGCTAGACTTGACGGATCAATTGAAGAGATTCGAGAACTATCAAAATCTATGGATACGAGGATAGCTCAGTGGGATGCAACCTTAGGGGATTCAGAAGATCAATTGGGGAGATCCACATATGTCATGGATAACATGCACCAACAATTCATTCCTAGGGATACTGACGTCCCAAGGCAAGAGGATAAGGAGCAATACAAAGAAATCTCTCCGATGTGTGAGGAACAACTAGAACCTCAAAGTCAAGAGGATGCCAATGAGAGAGACTGCCCAACATATGATGAGCTTGAACAACAAATTGCCTCGGCAATGATTGAGGAGCCTGAACAGAGCAATGCCGCAACAACACTCGGTGAAGCTGAGAACAACAATACTACAGCAAATTCTGAGGAACCTGATGCCCAGAAAGTTATAACGTTGATATTGAAGCAGGAATGTGTAGATTGCTCCCATCTACAATTGCCACGGCAATTACACGACCACATGCAAGATCAACGAGATGAAAATACTTTGCCATTGGAATATGAGCAGGTAATAGTTGAACCTTTTGAATTCTTTAAAAACTCACCTCGTCCATTGCAGGTATGTCTTGAGGAACCGATGTTGGTAGATTTGAAGCCATCGAAATCTCTACTGATGGAGATGTTTGAGAGGCCAAAAGAAAAAGGTGTTTGGATTCATAAAGCTCTTCAGAAAATTGATTCTTCCTTTGACTTAAAGCAAAATTTGACAACTGATTGCCACGGCAATTGGCTTGAGCAGCAATTGCCACGACAACAAAGGCTACATCCAACCATGATAGAAGTCGACAAGAATGAGGTAATTGAATGGTTGAGAATGGATATAATTTTTCCTATTAATATATTTGTGCCTTCAGGAATAGTAGCAAGGTGGAGAGTATACATGGACTACAAGCGATCAAAGAAGAAAGACACCTCCACCATGGTAACGCAAAAGGGAGTAGTGGCAAGCACATTGGCCAAACTCTTTTTGGGCAATATTATCACCCGATGGAGGGTGCGGATGGACTATAAGAAGTATCGAAAACGGCAACCTTCAACACCGCAGCAACTCCTGACGCGCACGCCTCGGCAACCCCTGACGCCTCGGCAACCATGGATGTGCATGCCTCGGCAACCCTCGACGCCACGACAACTACTGATACATTTATTTTTATTTTTATTTTTTGAACTATTTTGTTCTATTATTTTTTGTTATTTTTTCTCTTTATTTTTAGGATATATTTTATTTTTCTTCATTATCTTTAGTTTCCAGATTTTCTTTATTTTCTTTTCCACAACAAGACTCACAACCACCATGATAAGGAAATTTACTGCCGACTACTCGCCACAACAACCACAACAGAAACTGGCGATGCCCAGGCAACAACAATGGCTTCGGCAACTACTGATGCACATGCAAGTAAACCTGCATCGGCAAACATGGACCAAATCAAGGCAATGCTATTCACGCGGTACCAGCCTCAAGCATTCAACCACTGACCGGAAATTGAATCAAGCAAACGACACGAAAGAAACTCATCACTCGAGGTGACGACCTCTCTGACTAACTCATTTCATTTAGTTTCTTTTAAATTTTGTTTCACTTTTACATGCATTGAGGACAATGCTTCTCTCGAGTTTGGGGGTGTTGGTTTCTAGTTAGTTTCATGTTTAGTTGCATTCATCTTTAGTAATCACATATAGGTTGCATATGTTACTTGCCATGCCTTTAATTGGATTTAATTGCTTAAGACTTGTTGAATATCCAATGATGAATTTTTGCCATTGCACTTAATTGAAATAACCTTTAATTTTAGGATTGCATGAAAAGAACTTAGAATTTTACTATGATGCTGAATTTTTTTTACACGGTTGTGGCTTGTTGATTGAAAGAAACTTAGTGAACTTAGGTTGCTTAAAATTTTGGTAAATTTAAAATTGAAAATTAAAAGTTAATTTCTTGCTAGAGGTGCCCAAAAACTGGCTCTAGTAGTAAATGCACTTTCTTGCTAGAGGTGCCCGAAACTGGATCTAGTAGTTAATGCACATTAAATAATCGCTAGAGGTGCCCGAAATTGGCTCTAGTCGAATAAAATAAAATTAGAAATTGTTTACTTTGCTAGAGGTGCCCGAAATTGGTTCTAGTGAAAATAAAAAAAATGTCTCGGTACTTAAATTGATAAAAGCCTATTGTTCACATAGAATCTTGAAAATCAACTTGTTCACAACTACGCACACACATTGTCACGAGCACTATAGTTTGGTTCCGGGTAATTTTTGTGTTATCCGAAAAATTAAAAGGTGATCATACTTTGTGCCACGGTTCCGAGGTTTGAATTCAAGTTTGAAGCATGTCTTTGATGATTAAAGTCTTGGCAGGTAATTGTTAGTTTGCATTGCTTGAGGACAAGCAATAGTTCGAGTTTGGGGGCGTGATAAGTGTTCAAAAGTACTATTTTTATTACCCTTTTTACTCATATTATTGTTAGACTTAAGCTTATACTAGTTGCATAATTAGTCATTCATGCATTAATTCATGTTTCTTTCCACCGTTGAGCTTGATTACATAACTTGGTGATTTTTGTGGAAAAAGATGCTGCTTTGGTGTGTTTTTGTGTGTGTATGTGCAAGATCACTTGCCAAAGCAATGCCGAGCTAGTTGTCAGGGCAATGCATGAAGGATATGCCGAGCTAGTTGTCAGGGCAATGCATGAAGGAGACGCCGAGCCAGTTGCCATGGCAATTGTCGACAAAGAGAAGATGCAATAGGGATGTCGAAATTAATGACTAGACAAGCCCAAAATGACGTGGAGCAAAGCCCAAACCCAAAGCAATTTGATTCCCATGCAGAGATTAAAGAAGAATTAAATTCCAAGAAGATAGGAGAAGTTCTAGTAGGAATACAATTATAATAAAGAATTATATTCTTTAAAGATAATTTAATTCCAACTTAAACTCCTCCTCAAAGAAGGACTTTGGCCTAGCCCTATAAATAGCAAGGAGATTTCGACAATCCATATATAGAGAAAAATAGAGAAATTTCGAGAAGAGAGCATTAGGGGAAATTTCGACTTCTTCTTCTTCTTTGCTTCCATTAGATTCATGGTTTGGGGATTATTCTTTGTATATCTTTTGAACCCAACCATGAACTAACTTGATCGGTTGGGGTTATTGTGTTTTGTTGTTGTGAGAAACAATTGGATTTTGTTTAGGTAATAAGAGTTTGCACTTTTCTATTCAAGGTTTACTCATTCTTGGCTTTTATTCTTGTTTGCGAGTGAATTGGGAGAGGATCTCGTAACTTCATCTATTTATCTAATATCGGGAGAGTTAGATTCAAGAAACGAATGAGTATGGTCTTTATTCAATCTATTGATGGTGAAGATTAATCCGGCTTAGGAATAAGTTAAGGATTTCAACGGCTAAGAGGAGCGCAAGATTGGTTGTTGTTCACCCTGATTCACGCAGGATGTATTATCAAGGCATGCACAAGTAGCTAGAGTTTCGACTTAGGGATAAGAAGAAACCATTGAAGAACGCTCCGCCGAACCTTGAAGTTGCTGCCCGGACGCCCAAGTAGTTGCCCAGCTAGTTGCCCGGCAACCATCGATTAGTTGCCAAGGCAACCCATTGTACAAGTTGCCACGGCAACCGAGTTGCCCTTGCACTCTTTTACCAAGACGATCCAATCGGCTATCACACCTCAACTCACGATAACCTGGCCTATTCTCTTTTTTTTCTTTCATCTATTCTTTTAGTTTATTGCTTTTACTTTTCTCGTTAATTAAAACCTTTATTATCAATTGTGTTTTTATTTTCACAAAGTCAATAACTTAAGCAAAGTGGCCCAAACCAATCCCTGTGGAGACGATACTCGATACTCATATCACTTTATTACTTGCGACGTGTATACTTGCACAATTGCGTAGCACTTATCACACGCAACACCTGGCGTAGGAACAATCTGGTAAGACCTTAATAAGAAACCACGTCGATATTATGTTTGAAATGCACAATGTTTGGAATGCATGGTTATAGCCTAATGACCCATTTAGTTTTATTTATAAGGTTTTATAAATATGGCTTGTGTGTCGTGTCTTTCTTTACTTCTATTGTAATTGTCTTCTCATCTTACTCCCTTGTATGTAAAACGAGTTTCTGAAATTGTAATCTATACGATGAAGTATGGGGCAAAGAAACATAAGTATGGGCTGACAAAAAGACGCTTGAGAAATGTTTTTATCCTTAGAATAATTTGATTCTCCCATTGGCTTGGGACGGGCCACCTTATGATATGGGCTATAACTATTGCATTCATATTTACTGCTTTTCATGTATGTGATAAACTGAATGTATGAGATGCATGCTAGTTAATTGATAAGATCAAATGTTAAATGGTGAGATAATATTCACAAAAACCATCAATAAAATATTAAGTCTTTTATAGTTTCCCAATGTTAACCCTCGTTAAAGTCTAGATCGATACGATGTAGGTTGTGCTAAAGTGAGGTACTTGTATCTATCTTGGCCAAACGCGAAGAATAAGCAAGTGATTTTCATTGGTTGTAATATTGGTTAAACACTTAACTAGGTTACTCTAATATGATTAGAAAACCTAAAAGTTAGTTATTTGGATAATCATAAGATGATTATGAACAAGAGTTGTTCACCAAATGAAGGAGTTACATGAGATGTAATTAGCAAGTGTTGCTTACCTAGATAGAACATAATCTTAAGAGAAAAGCCAAATCTGACTTAAGAGAATGTGAAATTGGGATCCTTGCCCACTAGAAAATCTTTACAAAAGGTGTTTGAGGGTTATTAATCTTAATAAAATTAGTGGGAATATAAAGTCCTTTTATAATCAAACATGATGAGCGTTATCAAAATTCTTATTTTATTATTGTAGACATATTATGGCAAATACAAATTTTGTTATTATTGCGATCGATCCTTGAGAAGGAAAAGTTAAACGGCGTAAACTACCTTGACTGGTCACTATAAGGAAAATGTTTCCATTGTAATAAGACATGTCATTGTAAAAGGAATTGCCCCATTTATCTTGAAAAGTCAAGAAGGCAAATGAAAGCAGAGAGTCCGCTCAGATATTTATGTTATTGATATTAATTTATCAACACCCACTTCTTGGGTATTAGATACCGATTGTAGTTCTCATATTTTTACATTTGTATAAGGACTACAAAAGTGTATAAATCTGAAAAGAATGAGAGGTGACCTATGGGTTGGTAATGGAGCAAGAGTTATTAGTATTAGCTATAGGAACATATATTTTATTGTTGCCTAGTGAACTTAATTTATGTTTAGAGGATTTCTATTTTGTGTCTAGTTTGACTAAAAACATCATTTTTATTTCTTGTTTAGACAAGATTGGTTTTAAGATAATTATTAAGAATAATTGTTGTTCTTTTATCTCGATAATGTTTTCTATGGTGTGACACAATTAATAAATGACCTCTATATTTTAAATCAAAAACAAATGACTCTAATCAAACTTATCTTTGGCATTGTCACTTGGGTCACATAAGTGAAAAACGTATTCAAAACTCCGTAAATATGGCTTTTTGGATTCATTTGTTTTCGAGCAACTTGATTATACGAGCCTTGCGTATTGGGAAAGATGACCAAAGCTCCTTTTAAAGGTAAAAGTGAGCGAGCAAGTTATTTATTGAGATTAATACATAGTGATGTATGTAGACCAATGAATACACAAGCCAGAGGAGGGTTTCAATACTTCATTACTTTCATAGATGACTTCAGTAGATATAGGTACATTTACCTAATGCATCATAAATCTAAAAGCCTTAAAAAGTTCAAGGAATTTTAAAATGAAGTACAAAACCAACTAGGAAAAGGCATTAAGGATCTTTGATCAGATCGAAGAAGAGAATACTTAAGCTTAAAGTTTGGTGAGCTTCTACGGGATTGTCTCACACATCCTGTGTAACACCCCCTTCTCGGCCTAGTCAATAATCGGGTCGGAGTATGCTACCGATGAATTAAACGATGATCGATACGATAATTTCATACAATAAGTGGTGATAACAGGGCCAACCTTCAATAATGAGTAACATAAAATTTCAATTAATCTATTGCGAGTCTATGATTATCCAATTAGGACCAAATTATAACATATACAAGGTTTAGGGACTTAACTGCAATTTCAGTATTTTAGTGGTCCTTTTATGAAATTAACCTTGCCAAATTGATATTCATCATTCAAACAACAACCTTATAAATTTTCATATTATTCGGAGTTCTTTTGCCCATTCAACTAAGCCATGCAATAATCAGTGACCATTCTGCAAACAATTCAAAACTGTGTTCCTTATCTTTTAACAGGATTAACTTTCACCATACCAATACCCTTATGACCATATCGGTACGCTAAACCTAATTCCCAAATTTTAAATTCAATTGCAAATAGACCCGTATGATACGGTTGAGGGCCGTACCGATACAAGTTGACCATGTTGACTTCGTATCGATACGCCTTGACCCCGTATCGATACCATTTTGTACACCCAAATACCAGTAGCCAAAATCTGTACCGATACGCCTAGGACGTATCGATACACCCCTTGTTGACCATCTTTGACCTGACCAAATATGCAAGGCCGTATCGAAACGCCATCAACCGTACCGATACGCCCTGCCCTATAATGACATATTTTTGCTAGTTTTTATTCAATTTAACCTATCAATCAAGGTCCAAATGTAATGAAATTTTACCATTAAGTTTAAACCAATATAAAATACTGGCATACCAAATTCTGTGTTGATCCGAATCCATTTACTATGTTTTCACCTTTTATAGCCAAATATGCATTTTTAGTCACTTTTATGCCATTCCAAAAAGGCTATTAGGGAATTAAGCACTATTACACCACAAGCACAAAAACCACACACCAAAAGGACCTTGTATGACTCTTCTATGTACTTTGCCACCCTACTAGGAGTTCATAGGTACGATATACATTACTTTGAACTTGCTTGTGACTTGTACAATGCAAAAACTTCTCCGATCTCTGACGTTGAATCTCTTAACCTGAAATAGATTAAATGCAATGCATTAGGCATACTTTGCCTAGTGAGGTAGTCACAAATAACACTATGTCATGGAAATGCATTACAATTCATATCTTTTTAATGACAATGCAATAGATCCATGGAAACAATGCAATGATCATGTTCAATAACAATAAATTCGTATTTCATCAATAACCCTTGGATCGATTTCGGGTAATGGATACGCGAATTCCTACACCTCACCAAATCAATGAATGGTCTAGTCC
Source organism: Hibiscus mutabilis (assembly GCA_019671005.1). NCBI lineage: Eukaryota > Viridiplantae > Streptophyta > Magnoliopsida > Malvales > Malvaceae > Hibiscus > Hibiscus mutabilis. The sequence continues at coordinate 25,179,556 of CM033745.1, read as the reverse complement.
CTTAGCCTCACCAATATGACCAATATCACAACACATCCTTCCACCCAGCCAAATCTATATAGGTCGTAGCCCTAAGACCGTAGTCCACCCGTTCATTGAGCTTAGGAATTCTATGGCATGCCAATTGTATCCAATGTCCTTCGAATCCAAAGTCTGGTGACAATATCAATGATCGATGTTCAATAGAAACGATAATATTCAATATATTCGATAGCTTTATCAATAAGCAATGATTCAATATCAATGTTCAATAATAGTATCAATGTCGATAGTAATATTTCAATGTCCTCAATGACAATATCAATAGCCGATGGTTCATTTTCAATGTTTCAATAACCATAACGATGTTGACATCAATGATCAATGACAATGACTATATCAATGCAATATCAATGCTATATTAATACCATATACTTTCATGGTTCAATGACAATGGCGATGATCATGGCAATAACAATACTTGTAACGTCCTAAACCTAACTTAATTAATTTATACCCCTAGAAAGCTTATTTGATTACCTTTTTATCCATATAAGGATCATATTTTAATTCCTTATATATCAATACAGATTTCAATTTAAATTCAGGTCCTTTTTCCAGTGACTATTCTGCCAGCTTGTAGTTTAATCCAATTTAGTGAGCTTTTTATCCTAGGACCCTTACTAGTTCATTTTAGTCCTTTTTTTCATTGATTCCCCTGATTTTCCCCTATTCATAAATATTAAGATTAGCCCTTAATTAGTCCATCTAAGTCCTTAATTTGACAGTTTTTCCAAAATAGTCCTTGTTTCAGTAATTCTGCACATTATCCATTTTAAACTATCAAATTCTTTATAAATTAAGCAATCCTAAATATTTAACATCCATTACAGTCCTTACCCTGTAATTCACTAAAATTTCCAGCCCCTTATTTAATTCAATTCAGTACCAACTTCACTAGTTTATACAAAACAGTCCATATTTTATCAATTAAGCCTTCTATGTGACCAGTTTCACTCTCAACCTCCATTTTACCAAATCTAACATCTTTTTCATTAATCCAGTACCTCAATTCAGTAGCTAATTTGATTTCCAGCAACTTTCACCTACATCAAATTTCCCAGATTTGCTCATAACATCATCTATTCAATTAATTATGTTAACAACATTTCTAAAGTGGTTCTAAGCATTTTTACACTATTCGGTTAGCATACTAGGTTACCAATTCATTGTTTACACAATTCCAACATAATACCTAGTGTTCATTCTCCAAATTTACATAGTCCTACAACAATTCAATCATCAAACAACATATTCAATAGTTAATTTCTTGTACAATCATCAAAATAGCCCAAGTCAATAAGTATAGCTGCCTATTCGATTGAATAAGAATAGAATCATACTTACTTTGCTTCTAGCTTTAATTTCCTTACTAAATCCTGTACATGCAAGCTTAATTTCCCTTCAAACAATGGCTGATCTCTCAATTTCCTTCTCTCCCTAATTTCCCTCTTCAGTTCAGCATAATGAAGAGTATGGGTGAAGATGACATCCATTTTAATGGATTTAGGAATTTACTGTCTTAGCCTGAATTAGTTATTAGCCATAGAATTAATCAAGGGCATTTCGGCAATATAGAAATTTAGCATGCAAACATTTTCTTTCTCATTTTACCTGAATAGGTCACTTCAATTTGGTCATCCATTTCATTCATCTTTCAACTAAGTCCTTAATTAATTCAATTAATCTAGGTTCAAGGTTCAATTAAATTAACAACTTAGGTAATTGGTTCCAATTCTTCTAGGCTAGGATTTACAGTATTACAACTCTCCCCTCTCCCTTAAAAGAAAAATTCATCCTCAAATTTTTACCTGAATTGAATAAATGAGGATATTGCTTTCTCATTGTATCATCGGGTTCCCATGTTGCTTCCTCCACCTTGTGGTTTCTCCACAATACCTTCACCAATGGAACGTTTTTGTTTCAAAGCCTTTTAACTTCTTTATCAAGGATTTGTATGGGCTCTTCTTCGTAAGATAAATTAGGGTTTAATTCAACTTCTTCAGGTTCAAGAATATGAGATGGGCCTGCTCGATATTTCCAGAGCATTGAGACATGGAAGACATTGTGGATTTTATCGAATTCATTACGGAGTGCTAGTCGATAAGTCACTAGACCAATCCTTTCAGTAACTTCGAAAGGTCTGATGAATCGGGGACTGAGTTTCCCTTTTCTTTCGAATCTGAAAACTTTCTTCCAATGGGAGACTTTAAGGAATACTTTGTCTCTAACATTATACTGGATATCTCTTCGTTTTAAGTCTGCATAAGCTTTTTGCCTATCAAAGGCTTGTTTCAATCTAGTCTGAAAAATTTGGACATGCTCTTCAGTTTCTCTGAGCAATTGGGGTCCAAGCATCTTGTTTTCACCTAATTTAGACCAGCATAGAGGTGTTCTCATCTCCTTCCATACAAAGCTTCAAAGAGAGCCATTTGAATTGAAGCTTGATAACTGTTGTTGTAGGCAAATTCTACGAGAGGTAGGGACTTCTCCCAATTATTTCCGAAGTTGATAACACAGGCTCTGAGCATGTCTTCGAGCACTTGTTTGTATACTTAGGCCATTTGAATGATAGTGGTATGATGTAGTTAATGGAATTGTTAATGTAGTAACTTACAATGACTTGAAATCAAAATGTGAAATTGCTTTATTGATAAGTTAAGTATGCTTGGTTGCTTGCTAGTTAAGTAACTCATCTAATAGGGATGAATTAATCTATTCTTTCCTTGTTCTTGCTTGGTAATGCTCTCGAGCTGATTTGTTACTAACCCGACGTAGGGGATGTTACAAGAACTCCTCAAGGACTATGACCTTGTCATTGACTACCACCCGGGCAAGCAAATGTTGTAGCTGACACACTCAGCTACAAACCTCTACCTAGTAAGTTTTGTTGTTGGTTTTCAATTAATTAGATGATTTGTACATCGATTCATTACAGACCCTTGTGTTGTAGCTCTTCAAGCTATCCACGCCCACTTCTGCCTAAGGAAGCATTGTTGCTTTGCAGCTGAAATTCAAGTTCATTCTACCATTACATCGAGGATTCAAGCATTGCAAGGACATGACTCTATACTTCAAGCCATCATCTCCAAGATGCAAGATAACCCAAACTTTAGATTGAATTCTAAAGGACTTCTATGTTTTTGTGATCGGGTCTGTCTACATGATGATGAATCTTTTGGTACTGATATCCTCAAGGAAGCTCATTCGAGCTCTTTTTCCATTCACCTGGGGTCAGTAAAGCTGTACAAGGACCTACGAGAGCTTTATTGGTGGTCGAGTATGAAACAAGCCATAGTTGAGTTCGTGTCCAAGTGCCTCACGTGTCAGCGTGTTAAGGTTGAACATCGTGTTCCTACTGGATTACTGCAACATATTGATCTACCGCAATGGAAGTGGGAAAAGATCACCATGGACTTTGTCAGTGGTCAGCCTCTGACTCCCACTAAACACGAAGCAATTTGGGTCATTGTGGATCGTTTAACCAAGTTAGCATATTTCTTACAAGTTTGAATGGACTATGGACTTTCCAAGCTGACTGACTTGTATATCAAAGAAGTCATTACTCCATAGAGTACCTCAATCTATCATTCCGATGGAGATCCCTGATTTGCATCTCGGTTTTGGAAGTCACTGCAAGGAGCTCTAGGCACCAAAGTTAATCTTAGTACTGCCTTTCACCCGTAGTCTGATAGTCAATCAGAAAGAGTAATACAGATTATGAAGGACATGCTACGAGCATGTATTATCAATTTTGGCGGGTCATGGGAGAAATCCCTATTCCTTATTGAATTTGCATACAACAATAGTTACCAAGCTTTTATTAGGATGGCACCCTATGAAGCATTGTATGTGAGGCGTTGTCGAACTCCTTTTTGCTGGTCAGCGCTCGGTGAAGGCAAGATGTTGGGCACTGAATTACTTCAGGAAATTGAAGAACAGGTTGCCATTATCCATGGCTATTTGAAAGCAGCCCTTGACTGACAAAAGGCCTATGCTGACCTTAAGAGAAGGGATATTCAATATGAAGTGGGTGAAAAAGCTTTTCTTAAGGTCTCACCGTGGAAGAAAGTTTTGAGGTTTGGTAAGAAAGGGAAACTAAGTCCCCGATTTATCATACCTTTCGAGGTTAACGAAAAAGTTGGCCCTATGGTTTATCACTTATTGTTTCCCTCAGAAATGATCAAAATCCATGGCGTGTTCCATGTATCCATGCATCGAAAGTATCATTCTGACCCTTCACACATTATTGAAACTGAGTCTGTAGAAATTCAGTCCAACTTATCCTTTGAAGAGGAACCAGTTCAAATTCTTGCAAAGAAAGTCAAGAGGCTTTGCAACAAGAATATTCCATTGGCTAAAGTGCTATGGAAGAGCCATACATCTAAGGAAGAAACATGGGATCTTGAGGAGACAATGCGGAAGCAATATCGTCACCTCTTCGATCCAGGTAAAAATTGGAGGATGAATTTTTCTTAAGGGGGAGAGTTGTAACACCCTAAAATTCGGCTTAGTTGGAATTGGGTTCCGGCGATCGGAAACCTACATCAGAAATGTTTAAATATTGTATTGATGTTGACTATAAGGTCAATTATATCAGTAGTGGACTCTAATTGAGTCGAATCATTGGTCAAGGACCATATTGAATGTATTAGAAACCTTTTAATGGCTAAATTGTAAGAATTAAAGGTTTGGTAATAAAACAATAGTCTACCAAGATTTGAGGTACTAATCTTGTGATTAGCCCCTCCTCAATTATAAACCAAATTACGTGGGGAAATCTGGTAACTTTCCTTCACATGAAGGAAAGCTAATCCCAACAAATTAAGTTCATAGCCAATTTAGAAGCTTACCCCGAAAACCTTCCTAAGCAAGCACCTCACTAAACATCATCTCCTACCTAAGAAAGCACCTTCATTGGATCTTGACTCAAGCTTGACTTTTATTCAATTTATTTCTATCGAAATGTTGCTAGTGATCGGGTAAGCTATAACCACCAATCTACCATTGAAATCTATGGATAAATCAAGCTTAATCACAAGCTAGGGTTTGGCTATCCATAGAGTTTTCTAGCTAATAGCTATTTCGAGCTTCGATATTGATATTGTTATATTGATTTCGGAATCGTATTATTGAATCTAATCGAATCCTATTATTTTTACCTAGCTCAAGAAGTTGGTAGAGATCATCCACCGTCACCAAAAAAATCTAGGAACAAGGGGATTTCAATCCGAGATCCTTGAAAGCTTTGAATTATTGAGGTGAGTGTAGTTGGAGTCTCGGGATTAGGGTAGGTACCTTTCCCGACTTCATCGTTAATAAAATTATCATTGCTAACCCCGTTGTTAAGGATTATTGCATTGAATCATCTATCGGACATATGGTAAGCATTGGTATGCTATTGCATTGAGTATTGAACATAGACATTGTCATCATTATTGCTATTGAACATCGGCCATAGGTATCATTATTGTCAATGAATATTGTTGTTGCCATTATCACCGCCATTATCATTGAACCATGAAAGTGTAAGATAGTGGCATAGCATCGATATAACAATGATATAGCACTCATGTGGCCATTTTCATCGATCATTGATGTTAGCTTCGCTATAGTCATCTAAACATTACAAATGAAGCGTCGACCATTATTGATATCATTGAGACCATTGGACATTGCAATTGTTATTGATATTGCCATTGAACATAGTCACCGAATATCATTTATTGGTAAGAACATTGAATATGGCTATTGATATTGAACATAAATTATTGATATGTTTACCTAAGCTTGAATTCGAAGGACATTGGATAGAATTGGCATGCCATAGAATTCTTGAGCTCAGTGTACATGTGGACTACAGTCCTAGGGCTACGGCCTATATTGATTTGGCGAGACAGAGAGATGTGTTGTGCTATTGGTCATATCGGCGAGGCAGAGGAACTAGACCATTTATTGATTTGGCAAGGCATAGCAATTCGCGTATCCATTATCCGGAATCGATCCAAGGGTTATTGATGAAATATGGATTTATTGTTATTGAACATGAAAATTGCATTGCTATCGTAGATATATTGCATTGTTGTTGGAAGGATATGAATTGTAATGCATTTCTATGACATTGTGTTATTTTTTACTACTTCAATAGGCAAAGTATGCCTAATGCATTGCATTTATCCATTTCAGGTTAAGAGATTCAAGTTGGAGATCAGAGAAGTTGTTGCGTTGCACAAGTCACCAACAAGTTTTAAGTAATGTATATCGAACTTATAAACTCCTAGTAGGGTGAAAAAGTACCTAGAATAGTCACATAAGGTCCTTTTGATATGTGTAATATGTGATTGTGGTATAATACTGCCTAATGCCCTAATGACCCTTTTGAAATGGCATAAAAGTGACTACAAATGCATAATTGGCTATAAACGGTGAAAACAATAGTAAATGGGTTCAGATCAACATGAAATTTGGCATGCTAGTAGTTTTTGTTGATTAAAACTTGATGGCAAAGTTTCATTACATTTGGATCATGATAGATAGGTCGAGTCGAATAAAACCCAGCAATAATCAGTCATCTTAATTCAGGGCGTATCGATACGGTGGATGGTGTATCGATACGGCCTTGCATATTTGGTTAGGTCAATGTTGGTCAACAAGGGGCGTATTGATACAGCCTAGGTGTATCTGTACAGGTTTTGGCTACTGGAATTTGGGATCAAAATGGTATCAATACAGGGTCAAGGTGTATCGATACGAAGTCAACATGGTCAACTAGTATCGGTACGACCATCAACTGTATTGATACATGTATGTTGCAATTGAATCTAAATTTAGGAACTAGGTTAAGGTGTACTGATACGATCACAAGGTAATCGGTACAGTATAGTGAAATCTGTTAAAAGGTAAAGATCACAGTTTTGTGTTGTTTACAGTTTGGTCACTAATTAATACAAGGCTTAATTGAATGGACAAACGAACTCTGAATAATATGAAAATTTGTATAGTCACTATTTGAATGATAAATTTCATTTTGGTTAGGTTAATTTTAGAAAAGGACCACTAAAATACTAAAATTATGATCAAGTCCCTAAAGTTTGTAAATGTTGTAAATTAGTCCTGGTTGGCTAATCATTGACTTGTAATAGATTGACTGCATTAGTGTAATGTTTATTCTTGATTGCTAAGCCCATAAGCATTGTATAATGCATAGAATTATCGTATCAACCACCGCTTAGTACATCGGTGACATACTCTGACCTAGTTCTTGACCAGGCCGGGAAGGGGGTGTTACAAGCCAACTCTAAATCGTGACTAGGATAATTCATCTCGTGTGGCTTGAGCTATCTCGATGCATATGCAATGACCTTGCCTTCTTGCATCAATGCTCATCCTAACATGAGATACGATGCATCACTATAAACCGTATAGTCCTTACCTAACTCGGGTTGGACTAGGATTGGTGCATGAGTCAAAACTTGTTTAAATTGATCGAAGCTCCTTTGTTGATCTGCAGTCAAAACAAATGAAGCTTCCTTTCTCAATAACTTAGTCAGAGGGGCTGCTATCACAGAAAATCCCTTGACAAATCTCTTATAGTAGCCATCAAGACCGATAAAACTTCTTACTTCGCCAATGTTCTTTCGTGGATGCCAATCAAGAATGGCTTGAATCTTCATCGGGTTTACTTGGATGCCCGAAGCCGATACAACGTACCCAAGGAAGGCAACTTCAGTAAGCCAAAACTCACACTTTGAGAACTTGGAAAATAATTGCTTCTCACGAAGGGTTTGAAGCACAATACGAAGATGATCACGATGCTCTACTGCATCCTTGGAATAGATTAGGAATCATCAATGAACACCACCATAAATTTGTCGAGATAGGGTCTAAAGATCCGATTTATTAGGTCCATGAAGGTCGTCGGTGCATTGGTTAGCCCAAATGGCATCACCAAGAATTTGTAGTGATCGTATCTCGTAGGAAATGCAGTTTTGGACACATCACATTCTTTAAGTCTCATTTGATAATAGCCAGACCTTAAGTGGATCTTGGAAAACATAGTGGCATCCTTGAGCTGATCGAATAGGTCATCAATCCTTGGCAATAGGTATTTGTTCTTGATGGTCATTTTGTTCAACTGCAGTAATTAGTACATAGTCTCATAGAATCATCTTTCTTCTTCACAAAGAGAACCAGATCTCTCTAGGGTGAATAACTCGGTCAAATGAAGCCTTTATCAAGCAAATCTTGAATCTGGGCCTTCAACTCCTTCAGCTCAATGGCTGCCATTCGATATGGCGCAATAGATACTGGATTCGTTTCAGGTTGCACGTCGATGCTAAATTCAACCTCATGGGTTGGGGGTAAACCTAGGAATTCATCAGGAAAGACATCGGGAAACTTGCACACAGCATCAACATCCAATAATTATGGCCCATCTTTAGCTTCAATTGTTAAAGCATATAAGAAAGGATTTCTTGAACTCATCAACACAGTGCTCACCTTACCAAGGCCTCGGAAGTACAATCTTCGTTTATTACAATCCACCCATGCTTGATGCTCACTAGGCCAATCTAGACCTAGTATCACATCAAACTCGTGGATCAGTAAAGCCAACAGATCAGCCACAAAAGGAATCCCTTGAATTACCACAAGGCAATTCTTACATACGAAGTTTATGGTGACACAATCACCAAGTGGATTAGTTACAAAGATCCTCGATGCTATAGGTTCACTAGTCATTCCATGTTTCTTAACCAATTTAGTGCTTATGAAAGAATGAGTAGAGCCAGGGTCAATCAATGCATATAAAGAATAGGAATACGGTTCAATGATACCTGCAATGACATCAGTCTCATCTTCCTCCTCACTGCTCCTCACATGGTACATCTGAGAATGAGTCTTAGATTCTTGCTTACTCGGTGCCTTGCCAGAGCCACTAGGTCTCCCTGTCGCTCCTGACGAACCTTGTCTTTATCCCTTACCTCAGAAGGATTGAGTAGGGGATGCAGTACTTGTCGGTGTCTTCATAGACTTGGTTGCACCCAAGGGGCAATCACGAATGAAATAACCTTGTTCACCATAATAGAAGCATGATCTAGTCTGCTTACGATACTGACCTGCTGGATGTCATTTTTAGAAGTAATTGCAAACTAGATTCTATGTATTTTGATTAGAGCCTCCAATGCTTTCAAATGAGGTCGTCTTGGCAAAAGACTGGGTCACCATTTGAGGTTTCTCGATATTCTTGGTATGAGAAGGTTGGAAATAAACATTTTTCTTGGGGTATTGATTCTTACTCTTTTTATTCCACTTGGGAGGCCAAGAATCATCCCTAAACCTCTTTTCGGACCTGCTAGTGCCTCTCGATCTCAAAGTCTTGTGAGCAGCTTCAGTGGCCTTGACCCGGTTCACCAAATCTTGGAAGTTGGTGATGCCCAAAGCAGTGAACATAGGGCATAGCTCATCGCTAAGCCCAACAATAAACATCCTGCATTTATCTTCCTCTTTTTTGATGTATTCAGCACCATATCATCAATACTTATAAAAGTCATGAACATATTGCTCAATAGGTCGCCCACGTTGTTTCAAATGGAGGAAGGCACTGCATCTTTCTACGAGGTAATACTCGCTAATGTATTTCTTTCAGAATTCTTGAAGGAAGAACTCCCAAGTGACTGATTCTTCAGGGACTCTAAGAATTATGGTCTCCCACCACTACAATGCTTCATCGGCTAGCAATGCAAGGGTGCACTCCAACTTGTGCTCATCTGAGCACTGCAGTTGCTTGTTCAAGATCCTTAGTGTTTTTTGGTCAATAGTCCGCAATCTCAGGACTGTTATTCTCCTGTCCGGTGAAGGTGTAGGCTCGGAGTGACGCCAGCTTATCAATAGGGGCTCGAGTATACTAGATAATTGGTGGGGTCAGTTGCACCACTGTCTCGACCCTCATAGATGCCATGAATTGCTTGAACATGTCTGCCATGTTACGATAACATTCTACCTATGCATCAGGCACAATTGGCTTAGCATGCTGAGGTGGGGGATTAGGTGGGTTCGGTGGGTCTCCCCCCTCACTTCCTCGCCATGGGTCGAGGAGCCGGTGGCATGCTCGTGAATGTGAGCCTTGTTTGTCTCAGGCATATCTATTACATAAAGAGATCTGATTGGTCAACAAGTCACGATATACACAATGTACAACTCCTACGTGGCAATGTAGCACAATAAGAATGCAATAAACATCGGTTTAGTCCTAGAATTGACTAAACTCTAGCTCTAATACCACAAATATAACAACTCTTTCCCTGTCTAGTCAAGAACTAGGTCAGAGTATGCTACTGATAAACTAAACGATGATCGATACGATAATTTCATACAATGAGCGGTGATAACAGGCCCAACCTTCAGGAATGAGTAACATAAATTTTCAATTAATCTATTGCGAGTATATGATTATCCAATTAGGACCAAATTATATATACAAGTTTTAGGGACTTATCCACAATGTTAGTATTTTAGTGGTCTTTTTCTAAAATTAACCTTGCCAAAATGAAAATAATCATTCAAAAAACATGGGTATAAATTTTCATATTATTCGGAGTTCGTTTGCCCATTCAACTAAGCCATGCAATAATCAGTGACCATTCTACAAACAATTCAAAACTGTGTTCTTTATCTTTTAACAGAAGTAACCATCATCGTACCGATACCCTTATGACTGTATCACTATGCTAAACATAATTCCCAAATTTTAGAATTAATTGCAAATAGACCCGTATGGATACGGTTGAGGGCCGTACGGATACAGGTTGACCATGTTGACTTCATATCGATACTCCTTGACCCCGTATCGATACCATTTTTTACACCCAAATTCCAGTAGCCAAATCTGTACCTATACTCCTAGGTCGTATCGATACGCCTCTTATTGACCATCGTTGACCTGACCAAATATGCAAGGCCGTATCGATACGCCATCAACTGTACCGATACGCCCTACTCTGTAATGATAGATTTTTGCTGGTTTTTATTCAATTTAGCCTATCAATCAAGGTCCAAATGTAATGAAATTTTACCATTAAGTTTTAAACAATATAAACTAATGGCATACCAAATTTCGTGTTGATCCAAATCCATTTACTATGTCTTCACCTTTTATAGCCAAATATGCATTTTTAGTCACTTTTATGCCATTCCAAAATGGCCATTAGGGCATTAAGCACTATTACACCACAAGCACAAAATACATATACCAAAAGAACCTTGTATGACTCTTCTAACTACTTTGCCACCCTACTAGGAGTTCATAGGTATGATATACATTACTTTGAACTTACTTGTGACTTGTACAACGCAACAACTTCTCCAATCTCTGACATTGAATCTCTTAACCTGGAATGGATGAAATGCAATGTATTAGGCATACTTTGCCTAGTGAGGTAGTCACAAATAACACTATGTCATGGAAATGCATTACAATTCATATCTTTTGAATGACAATGCAATAGATCCATGGAAACAATGCAATGATCATGTTCAATAACAATAAATCCATATTTCATCAATAACCCTTGGATCAATTCTGGATAATGGATACGCGAATTCCTACGCCTCACCAAATCAATGAATGGTCTAGTCCCTCTGCCTCGCCAATATGTCCAATATCACAACACATCGCTCTGCCTCGCCAAATCAATGTAGGTCGTAGTCCACTCGTACACTGAGCTCATGAATTCTATGACATGCCAATTATATCCAATGTCCTTCGAATCCAAGGTTTGGTGACAATATCAATGATCGATGTTCAATAGCAATGACAATATTCAATATATTCGATAGATTTATCAATAAGTAATGATTCAATATCAATATTCAATAATAGTATCATTGGTGATAGTATATTTCAATGTTCTCAATGTCAATATCAATAGCAGATGGTTCATTTCTAATGTTTCGATAACCATAACGGTGTTGACATCAATGATCAATGACACTGACTTTATCAATTCTATATCAATGCTATATCAATACCTTGTACCGATACGGTATGCCTAGTTTGGCTTTACTATACCGATACAGTATCCTGCATATCGATAAGCTTGGGCCTATAATGTCACAAATAGCTGATTTTTCAAGCTTAAACTCATCTGAAAACATTCCAACATGTTACTAAGACATAAACATCCAATTAGAGCATAAAACCATAGGAATTAAACACCAAAGCATGCTTTCAACATCAACACATTATGATTATCAATCTATAGGCATGTTGTTGATAAGTGTTCAAAAGTACTAATTTTCTTACCCTTTTTACTCATATTATTGTTAGACTTAGGCTCATATTAGTTGCATAGTTAGCCATTCATGCATTAATCCATGTTTCCTTCAATCGTTGAGCTTGATTACATAACTTGGTAGTTTTTGTGGAAAAGATGCTGCTTTGGTGTGCTTTGTGTGTGTATGTGCAGGATCACTTGCCAAAGCAATGCCGAGCTAGTTGCCAGGGCAATGCATGAAGGAGACGCCGAGCTAGTTGCCAGGGCAATGCATGAAGGAGACGCCGAGCCAGTTGCCATGGAATTTGTCGACAAAGAGAAAATGCAATAGGGATGTCGAAATTAATGACTTTACAAGCCCAAGATGACATGGAGCAAGGCCCAAGCCCAAAGGAATTTGATTGCCATGCAGAGATTAAAGAAGAATTAAATTCCAAGAAGATAGGAGAAGTTCTAATAGGAATAAAATTATAATAAAGAATTATATTCTTTAAAGATAATTTAATTCCAACTCAAACTCCTCCTCAAAGAAGGACTTTGGCCTAGCCCTATAAATAGCAAGGAGATTTCGACAACTTGCATAGGGAGAGCAAGAGGGAATTTTGACAAGACCAAGAGAGGAAGCAAAGGGGAATTTTCGACAAGCATCTAGGGCAAGGGATTTTCGACAAGCTTCATATTTTCTTCCTTGTTCGATTGGGTTCATGCTAGGGATTGTTTATCTTGTGTTTCTTTGGAACCTAGCCATGAACTAAATTTACTTGGCTATGGTTATTGTGTTTTGTGGTTGTGAGAAACTTTTGGTTTTTGTTTAGGTAATAAAAGTTTGCACTTTTCTATTTCAAGGTTTATTCATTCTTGGTTCTTATTCTTGTTTGCGAGTGAATTGGGAGAGGATCTCGTGATTTCATCTATTTATCTAATATCGGGAGAGTTAGATTCAAGAAACGAATGAATATGGTCTTTATTCAATCCAATGATGGTGAAGGATTAATCCGACTTAGGAATAAGTTAAGGATTTCAACGGCTAAAAGGAGCGCAAGATTGGTTGTTGTTCACCCTTGATTCACGCAGGGATGTACTATCAAGGCATGCACAAGTAGCTAGAGTTTCGACTTAGGGATAAAAGAAACCATTGAAGAACGCTCTGCCGAACCTTGAAGGTTGCTGCCCAGACGCCCAAGTAGTTGCCCAACTAGTCGCCATGGCAACCATCAATTAGTTGTCAAGGCAACCCCGTTGTGCAAGTTGCCACGGCAACTGAGTTGCCCGTGCACTCTTTTACCAAGACAATCCAATCGGCTATCACACCTCAACTCACGATAACCTGGCCTATCTCTCTCATTTGAATACATCTTTTCTTTTACTTTAATTGCTTTCTAGATTAGTTAAACTTCTATAATCTTTTGTTTGTGTTTTTATTTTTACAGTGCAAAAGACTAGATTCTTGAAGTAGCACCAATCCCTGTGGAGACGATATCTTTTATACTATAACTTGCGACGTGTATACTTGCACATTTGCGTAGCACTTATTACACGCAACAAGTTTTTGGCGCCTTTGCCGGGGATTGGCAATAGCGACTTTGTTTTTATTTTCTTGCATTTTCTTTTTACTTTTCTTGTTTAAAATTCAAAGGGCTAACAAACTTTGGTTTTGCATTGGTATATGACCAGGGCGAGACCGACTTCACAAGAATATCCCTTTGATCCAGAAATCGAACGAACCTTACAAAGACTTAGACGAAGGATAAGAGAAGCAATGGCAAATCAAGATGGCAATATGAATCAAGATGTTCGAGCAGGAGGAGGAGTGATTCTTGCACGAATCAGAACTATTCGAGACTATCTTGAAGAAGATCTTGATGGACTTAACCCAGGAGTTGTCGCACCTGAAATTGAAGCCGACCACTTTGAGTTGAAACCGGTAATGTTTAATATGATCAACACAATAGGTCAATTTGGCGGCTCAGCAACTGAAGATGCACGACAACATCTGAAATCTTTCCTCGAGATTTGCAACTCGTTCAAGATACACGGAGTCACCCCCGATGTCCTACGATTAAGATTATTCCCGTATTCACTGAGGGATAGGGCGCAAGCATGGTTGAATAGCATTCCTGCCGGATCCATAGCATCTTGGACTGATCTTTGTCGTGATTTCCTTGCTAGATTTAATCCTACAAATTTGACTGATAAGCTTCGTAACGACATTACTTCTTTTCGGCAGGCAGATGATGAATCCATGTACGAGGCTTGGGAGCGATATAGAGAACTTCTACACAAATGACCCCTACACGGATTCCCGGTGTGGACTCAAGTAACGATGTTTTACAATGCCGTGAATACACCAACAAGGATGATGCTTGATGCCTCAGCAAACGGCATACTCCTAGATAAGTCGCCGGAAGAAGCAATGCAAATTTTAAACAGGCTGCCCAATAATGATTATCAATTCCCATCGACAATACATGAACTAGGATCATCAGATTCAATTTCGGCACAATTGGCCACTTTGACCAAGATGGTCCAGAACATGCAAAAACCAAACAACACACATGAAGTCAAGGTAATGGATTCTTTTTGTGAGTTATGTGGTGATAACCATAATTCTTCCAATGTATGCGAGAATCCGAATCCGACTTCTATGTGGGGAATTACAATCGAGCAATAACGTGATGTCAAATACATACAATCCAGCTTGGAAGAAGCACCGAATTTTTCATGGAGTAATTCCAACAATGCTCTAAACCAGAACAATCAGAATGCACAAGCATCGGGATTCCAAAGAAATATGCCACGACAATGATGCCGCAAAGAATAAATGACGACATCTAGTTCTTTGGAAAATTCTCTAAATGCTTTTATGATGAAAACTGAATCTTATATGGCTGAGAATAGTAATTTCATAAAAAGAACTGATGCTTTTATTAACAGGACCGAGATGAGATTGCAAAACCAAGAGGCGGCAATCAAATCATTGGAAAATCAAGTCGGACGGTTTGCTCGAATCAAATACTAGACCACAAGGAGGTTTACCTGGCGATACTGAAGTCGCAAGAGGAACTGGCCATGAGCAATGTAAGGCAATCACCAGTAGAAGTGGCCAACAACTTAGAGAGGTTCAAACCCACTCGTCAAACAAAACTCCACAAAAAGATCAGGATGAACCTAGCGGCAAAGC
The DNA here is from genome assembly GCA_019671005.1 of Hibiscus mutabilis. Classification (NCBI taxonomy): domain Eukaryota; kingdom Viridiplantae; phylum Streptophyta; class Magnoliopsida; order Malvales; family Malvaceae; genus Hibiscus; species Hibiscus mutabilis. The sequence continues at coordinate 25,164,064 of CM033745.1, read as the reverse complement.
CTCAGACGCTGAACCAGGAATTGCCGCGGCAACCGGCAATAAGCATGCCTCGGCAACCGACGACGCCTCGGCAACTTACGATAAGCATGCCTCGGCAACCCCAGTTGATAACGCCTCGGCAACTCCAGATGTCCCGGTAATGCCGTCAATCAGGTTTCAAACTAATTAAAGGATCGAAGATATCCGACTTCCACCACCATTCTCACAAAGGTTGAAGCGACAAAAGCAAGAATACCAATTCAAGAAGTTTCTTGATATCCTAAAGCAAGTCCACATCAACTTGCCATTGGTGGAAGCAATTGAACAAATGCCAAACTATGCCAAGTTTCTTAAAGACATTGTGTCCAAGAGAACAAGGCTAGGAGAGTTTGAAACATTTGCCGCGACAGAGGGATGCATGGCAATGTTGCACAATCGTATGCCACCTAAGTTGAAGGATCCCAAAGTTTCACAATACCCTGTTCCATTGGAAATCACTATGTCGGGAAAGCATTATGCGACCTTGGGGCTAGCATAAACTTGATGCCTAAATCGGTTTTCCAAAAACTAGGAATCGGAAGGCAATACCTACAATCATCATGCTGCAGCTAGCCGATGATCCTATGTGCATCCAGAGGGAAAAATCGAAGACATACTGGTATAAGACTAGATAAATTTATTTTTCCCACTGACTTTATTGTTTTGGATTGTGAAGCGATGAGCATGCACCCATCATTCTCGGGAGACCATTCCTAGCAACAGGGAGAACCTTGATCGACGTTGAAAAGGGAGAACTCACAATGAGGGTGAATGACCAGCAGGTCAAACTAAATGTGTTCCAAACACTAAGAAATGCCAATGATCCAGAAGAATGCCAACTACTTCATGCCACGGCAGAGTTTAACTTCGATGAGGAATTTAGTTGCCTCGGCAACTACATTGCCGATCAAGAGGAACCTGAGGAGTATGAAGAACCGGTCGATGAGGAACAACAAGAAGAGGCAAATTGGCTAGTCAACCGACCAGGTACATACTTTGAACCACTGGATTACTCAGGTAAGGAAGGTAAACTCGAAAAACCCTCTATCGAACAACCACCGATTCTTGAGTTGAAACAATTGCCAGAGCAACTAAAATATGTATACTTAGGGACCGATAATACATTGCCTGTAATTATTTCTTCTATTTTACAGCCTGAGCAGGAAAAGAAGCTGATCAAGATGTTGAAACTACACAAAAAGGCAATAGGGTGGACAATTGCCGACTTGAAGGGAATTAGCCCGGCGGTGTGCATGCACAAGATCTTGTTGGAAGATGATCACAAACCTTCAATTGAGGCCCAGAGGAGACTAAATCATGCCATGAAAGGGGTTGTAATGAAAGAAATCATCAAGTGGCTTGACACCGGCATTATATACCCTATCTCCGATAGTACGTGGGTAAGCCCGGTACAATGTGTACCGAAAAAGGGAGGTATAATAGTGGTAAGCAATGAAAATAATGAACTTATCCCAACCAGGACTGTGACCGGTTGGAGGGTTTGTATAGACTATCGAAAGCTAAACAAAGCCACTAGGAAAGATCACTTCCCATTACCCTTTATTGATCAAATGCTTGACCGTCTTGCAGGTAAACCCTTTTATTGTTTTCTTGATGGTTATTCAGGTTACAATCAGATTGCAATAGCACCAGAAGATCAAGAAAAGACAACCTTCACATGCCCATACGGTACTTATGCCTTCCGAATGATGTCGTTCGGATTGTGTAACGCCCCGGCAACCTTCCAAAGATGCATGATGGCACTCTTTTCAGACATGGCCGAAGACTTCCTTGAGATCTTCATGGATGATTTTTCGGTTTTTGGTAATGACTTCGACGGCTGCCTCGGCAATTTAGAGAGGGTGTTAGCAAGATGCGAGGAAATGGATTTAGTCCTCAATTGGGAGAAATGCCATTTTATGGTAGATTAAGGAATAGTGCTCAGCCTCAAGATTTCATCCAAGGGAATTGAAGTAGACAAAGCCAAGGTGGACGTGATCAAGAGATTACCCCCACCAAGTTCGGTTAAAGGAATTCGAAGTTTTCTCGGACATGCAGGTTTTTACAGAAGATTCATTCATAATTTTTCTAAAATCACTAAACCCTTGTGTAATCTGCTTGAACAGGATAAAAGTCTTCAATTTTGATGATTCTTGCACCCAAGCATTCGAAACCCTAAAGAAAAAGCTTGCCTCGACACCCATTGTCATTCCACCAGATTGGACGCTACCTTTTGAGCTAATGTGTGATGCAAGTGATTTCGCGGTAGGAGCAGTCCTAGGCCAACACACAGGTAAGACCTTCCATGTGATATACTACGCTAGTAAAACTCTTAATGGTGCTCAAGTGAATTACACAACAACGGAGAAAGAGTTACTAGCTGTAGTTTTCGCATTTGACAAGTTCCGATCCTATTTAATTGGTACAAAGGTAATTGTTCATACGGACCATTCGACAATCAAATACTTATTTGCTAAAAAGGATGCTAAACCTCGTTTGATTCATTGGATATTACTTTTACAAGAATTTGATATTGAAATTAAGGACAGGAAAGGAACAGAAAATCAAGTGGCCGATCACTTATCACGTTTGGAACGCAATAGGGAGGAGGACGCGGATCTAGAGAAATGTGATGCATTCCCGGATGAACAAATTTTAGTTGCCTCGGCAACCCTCGACGCCTCGGTAACCCTAGACGCCTCGGCAACCCACGACGCCTTGGCAACCATGGATGCACACGCCTCAGCAACTCTCGATGCCGCAGCAGCCTTTGACGCGCACGCCTCGGCAATCTTGGGAGCAGTCGCCACAGCAGCACATGCCTCGACAATACCCTGGTACGCGGATTTAGTTAACTTCCTTGTTTGAGGTATTTTTCCTTATGGCATTACTCACCAAGGGAAGAAGCGGTTCCGCCATGATGCTAAGCATTACTTTTGGGACGAGCCTCTTTTGTTTAAACAATGTGCAGATCAGGTTATACGCCGATGTGTCCCCGAAGAAGAACAACAGAATGTACTCCGGCAATGCCATTCTTCACCCTATGGAGGACATTTTGGAGGAACTCGTACCGCGGCCAAAGTTTTGCAATCGGGTTTGTATTGGCCAACGCTGTACAAAGATGCCCAAGACTTTTACAAGCAATGTGATCGTTGCCAGAGGACGGGCAATATCTCTAGACGACATGAGATGCCACTCCAGAACATCATCGAGGTGGAACTATTCGATGTATGGGGGATCGACTTTATGGGACCTTTCCCATCTTCATTCGGCAACCTCTACATCTTACTTGCCGTCGACTATGTGTCTAAATGGGTAGAGGCAGCTGCAGTTCCCAACAACGATTCCAAGACCGTGCAACGATTCCTGCAGAAAAATATATTTACACGGTTTGGGATGCCGAGAGCAATTATCAGCGACGAAGGCAAGCATTTTGACAACAGACTAATTGCCAAGATGTTGCAACGCTTCGGCATATCACACAAGATCACCACGGCATATCACCCACAAACCAACGGGCAAGCAGAAATTTCCAACCGGGTGTTGAAGGGAATACTCGAGAAAGTTGTAAATCCCTCAAGGAAGGATTGGTCATTAAGACTAGATGACGCACTTTTGGCATATCGCACTGCATTCAAAACACCCTTAGGTATGTCCCCCTTCCGACTTGTCTATGGTAAAACATGTCATCTACCGGTGGAAATCGAGCACAAGGCGTACTGGGCAATCAAGACTGTGAATATGGATTGGGAAAGTGCCGGACAAAAGTGCTTGATGGATCTCAATGAGATAGAAGAATTCCGTGCACTCCCCTATAACAATGCACGAATTTACAAGGAGAAAACAAAGCGATGGCACGACAAGAAACTATTGCCACGGCAATTCACGCCAGGGCAACTAGTTCTCCTATTCAATTCTCCGCTAAAACTTTTCCCGGGAAAGCTGAAATCAAGATGGTCGGGACCATTTGAAGTCGTCAAACCGTTCTCCCATGGCGCCGTGATAATCAAGTCCATCTCTGACAACCATGAATTCAAAGTTAATGGACAAAGATTGAAGCACTACAATGGTGCTCATGTGGAACGTAACAAGGAAGTGGTCAATTTAGGAGATACATGAGCATGCTCTCCCTTTTTATATTTTTATTTTTTTTTTTTTTTTTTTTATTTTTATTTTTATTTTTATTTTTTCGACTATTTAAGTATTTTATTTTTTCCGATTTTTTTTTATTTTTTTCGATTATTAGTAGTTTTAGGATAGATTTTTTTATTCAAGTTTAAGAATCCTATTACACATCTTTATTTATTTTCTCTATTAGTTTATATTTAATTTTAATCCTTATTTGATTTGTTTTTGAATTGTAGGAAAAGAAGTTCAAGATAAAGAAGGAATTCTAAACCAAGTAGGAAAACATCTTCAACAAGGAAACTAAGGGGCTGAATCTAAAGCTTATATAAAGCCTCCAATCATCCTAACCAAAACCCCTTTGTCGAAAATTCCTACCAAAACCTAAACCCTTTTTTCGTTTTCCCCCAATCCCAACCACCTATCTTTTCTATAAAACCCATCACCCTTAACCTATTCCTACTTTCTATCTTGCAACTTTTTAGTTTCTTTTTTTCTTTCTTTTCTTTTTTTACTCACAACCAAGATCATACATGGCATCCAAGATTAAACTTTTAGTTCACCCAAGTTCCTCCAAAGAACCAAGATACAAGAAGTTTGCTACACCGGCGGTTCAAGAAAGATTTCAATCCAAGTTTGAAAGCCGGAAGATTCATGAAGAACAAGGCTTTGAATACTCCAACTCTCATCAAGATTTCGGCCTTGAACCATTCATCTTCAAGAGGATTGCACATCAAAAGTGGCAAATCTTTTGCCATCAACCGGAACCGGGTAACATCTCATGGGTAAGAGAATTCTATGCTCACTCACCTAACCCGGATAATCCTTATGTTTTTTTTCGTGACAAGGCCATACTTATAAGTCTCGAAAGCATCAACACCTTTTACGGACTTTACATTGAGAAGGACGAGCATCAAGCCTTCGTTGACCAAATCAATCCCAAGCAACTCGACAAGGTGCTTCAAGAACTCACTCAACCGGGAACTCATTGGAACGACGGTAAATACAAGGGCATGGTAAATCGCCTTCGGCTTAAACCCGAGGCAAAACTATGGAATAAGTTTGTTAAAACTTCTTTAATGCCCTCCACACACAATACTACCGTTGATATACCACGTCTTTTGCTCATACATTCTATTTTGCATAATCGCATCATTAACATTGGAAAAATTATTTGTGATGAGATTTTTGTATGCAGCTCAAAAGATAAGGGTTATCTTTTCTTCCCTTGCTTAATTTCTAATCTTTGCAAGGAGATGCATGTCCCGAGCGAGTCCACCGATGAAAAGGCCCTACCCAAGTCTGGTTGGAATCAAGCACTAATCCGGAAGCTAATGGGAGAGGCACCGGGAGATTCTTCAAGGCCTCCAATTGCCATGGCAACCCCTACCGCCGCGGCAATCCCTAATGCCCAAGCACCTAACGCCAGAGAAACTCGGCCATTAATCCCGGGACACTTTGAAGCACTTTTGCACCCATTGGCAAGCCGCCTAAAGCAAATTAAAGATCGACAACTAATGTTCATGCGGTACATGAAGGAGCACAACAATGCCATCACCCAAATCATCCTATAAAAGTACCCGGACAATCGCGTGACGTTCCCAATCTTTCCCGCCGATATCCTTTCCCCGGCAACCAAGGAAGCTGACGCCACGGCAACCAACCCTGAAGATGCCACGGCAACCAAAGCTAAAGACATCCCGGCAACCACTGCAAAAGCCAAAGGTAAAACACCTATGCCCGAATCAACTCCTACGGAATCATTTTCTGATTTTTCAGATTCGGACGAGTCCTCCATTGAACCAATATAGACCGCACCAATTGAATCCTCCAAGCGAAAAGCCATTGACATTGATGAAGAGGACGATGAGGACAACCCCGTACGAGGATCGATTCCACCACCGGCAACAAGAAAACAACCATCGCGTTCAAGCAAGAAAATCAAGACACCGACTAGAAGGAAACTAATCATCTACGATGATGAACTCTCGGAGTAAGTCCTCGTATGCATTTTTATTTTGAATTTTTCGTTATTTTTATGCATGCATTGAGGACAATGCCTCACTCGAGTTTGGGGGGGATTGTTATTAGTAATTACCATATTTAGTTACATTAATCTTAAGTATTACATTTAGGATACATAAATTGCTTGTCATGCCTTTAATTGGAACAAGAATTGCTTAGATTTGATGAATATTCGATGATGACTTTGCCAATGCACTTAATTGATAGAATTTTTATTCTAGGATAACCATGGAAAAACTTAGAATTTTACTATGATGCTAAATTTGATGAAACACTGTTGTGGTTTGATTGATTTAAGGAATTCTAGTAAACTTAGGTTGATAATTAACAAATTAGGGGATTAGAATAAAAATTGGATGAATGTTAGAGGTGCCCGAAATTGGCTCTAGCATGTGCTAAAACTTAGGATCACTAGAGGTGCCCAAAACTGGCTCTAGTATAGGTTAAAAAAATTTTAACTTGAGGTGCCCGAAACCGGCTCTATTCGATTAAATTAACTTAAGAAAACTAAAAACAAAACACTAGAGGTGCCCAAAACTGGCTCTAGTTAAAACATGTTAAAAAGAACCCAATGAAGTAATTTGAAAACCTATTGTTTGCATAGAATCCGAAAAATCAACTTGCACACAACTCCGCACACACTCACAAGCATTATAGTTTGATTCCAAGTAACTCCTAAGTTTTCCGAAAAATAAAAAGCCAATCATACTTTGTGCCCTGGTTCAGAGAATTGAAATCAAGTTCAAAGCTAAGTTTGTGAAAATTGAAGTCTTGGCAGGTAATTATGAGTTTGCATTGCTTGAGGACAAGCAATAGTTCGAGTTTGGGGGTGTGATAAGTGTTCAAAAGTACTAATTTTCTTACCCTTTTTACTCATATTATTGTTAGACTTAGGCTCATATTAGTTGCATAGTTAGCCATTCATGCATTAATCCATGTTTCCTTCAATCGTTGAGCTTGATTACATAACTTGGTAGTTTTGTGGAAAAGATGCTGCTTTGGTGTGCTTTGTGTGTGTATGTGCAGGATCACTTGCCAAAGCAATGCCGAGCTAGTTGCCAGGGCAATGCATGAAGGAGACGCCGAGCTAGTTGCCAGGGCAATGCATGAAGGAGACGCCGAGCCAGTTGCCATGGCATTTGTCGACAAAGAGAAAATGCAATAGGGATGTCGAAATTAATGACTTTACAAGCCATGCAGAGATTAAAGAAGAATTAAATTCCAAGAAGATAGGAGAAGTTATAATAGGAATAAAATTATAATAAAGAATTATATTCTTTAAAGATAATTTAATTCCAACTCAAACTCCTCCTCAAAGAAGGACTTTGGCCTATCCCTATAAATAGCAAGGAGATTTCGACAACTTGCATAGGGAGAGCAAGAGGGAATTTTGACAAGACCAAGAGAGGAAGCAAAGGGGAATTTTCGACAAGCATCTAGGGCAAGGGATTTTCGACAAGCTTCATATTTTCTTCCTTGTTCGATTGGGTTCATGCTAGGGATTGTTTATCTTGTGTTTCTTTGGAACCTAGCCATGAACTAAATTTACTTGGCTATGGTTATTGTGTTTTGTGGTTGTGAGAAACTTTTGGTTTTTGTTTAGGTAATAAGAGTTTGCACTTTTCTATTTCAAGGTTTATTCATTCTTGGTTCTTATTCTTGTTTGCGAGTGAATTGGGAGAGGATCTCGTGATTTCATCTATTTATCTAATATCGGGAGAGTTAGATTCAAGAAACGAATGAATATGGTCTTTATTCAATCCAATGATGGTGAAGATTAATCCGGCTTAGGAATAAGTTAAGGATTTCAACGGCTAAAAGGAGCGCAAGATTGGTTGTTGTTCACCCTTGATTCATGCAGGGATGTATTATCAAGGCATGCACAAGTAGCTAGAGTTTCGACTTAGGGATAAGAAGAAACCATTGAAGAACGCTCTGCCGAACCTTGAAGGTTGCTGCCCAGACACCCAAGTAGTTGCCCAACTAGTCGCCCAGGCAACCATCAATTAGTTGCCAAGGCAACCCCGTTGTGCAAGTTGCTACGACAACTGAGTTGCTCGTGCACTCTTTTACCAAGACAATCCAATCGGCTATCACACCTCAACTCACGATAACCTGGCCTATCTCTCTCATTTGAATTCATCTTTTCTTTTACTTTAATTGTTTTCTAGATTAGTTAAACTTCTATAATCTTTTATTTGTGTTTTTATTTTTACAGTGCAAGAGACTAGATTCTTGAAGTAGCACCAATCCCTGTGGAGACGATATCTTTTATACTATAACTTGCGACGTGTATACTTGCACATTTGCGTAGCACTTATTACGCGCAACAATTGTAACACCCCAAAATAGGGTCTAGGAGAATTATGTTGTTATGTGTAAGCTTAGAACTTAATTATGGGGTCAATTGAATGAAACAAAAATTAAGTGCTTCCAAAGTGAGACTTTTAAAAGTAGTAACTAATTTTTAAGTGACTAAATAGTTAAAGAATGAAAACTAGTTGATTGCATAAGAAACTTAAAGATGAAATTGGTCCCTAGATGTGGCTATGGGCATGGGCATGCACACTCGGTTTGGAGAAGGGGAAGCCAAACTAGTGCTCATTTGTTTTTGGTCTTCTTCATCTTGGGTTTTAACCGAGAGAGAGTGGGAGAAGAGATAGAAGCTTAGGCTTAAAATTCAGTTTTTAAAGACTCAATCTAGGCTCAATTTGGATGTTCTTGGTTTGATATTGAAGTGAAGGTATATTAATCTCCTCTCCCTTTGGTTGTGCTTTGTTTTGATTGTTATTTGAATACTCGAATATTTAGACTGAATGGAGGAATGAATGGAATACTTGTTAAAATTATAAGTGTAAATGGCTGAACTTGAACTGAATTAATTGCTTAGAAGTCATTGGTTAAATTGTGGGCTGGTTGATAGAAACCCTCAAACTGTTTTAATGTTGCATATGTTGTGCATAGTTTAACATGTTATGTGTTGTTCGAATGAGTTAGTTGGTTGATGATTATGTTACTACTCGGATTGAATGAGTATATTGTGATGTATGGCTTCCCAGACTTGAGTGTACATATGTATGATTATGTGAAATTGTTTGTAAGGTGAACATGTGTAATAAGCTGTCCAAATTTGAATGTATATATATGTAATGGGACTGTTTTTCATTTAACATACCTTGGGGATTATTTTTTTTAATTGGAGGATAATTAAGGATTAAATCGATGCTTGAATGGTCGCACGATTCATGAGTACAAATATTAAGGACTGTTGTGGCAAGTTAAGGTCGATTGTAACTAATCCTATATGCCTTGTGAAAATAGTTTTAAAATTTGTATTAGCTGTGACTTTAAAAAATTGTTATAAAATGTACTGGTGGATTTGCAATCTATAATTTATGTGGTTGAAAAGCTTGTCATGTCTAGTTTCCTTTAAAACAAAAGAAACTGAATTTCGAGCTATATAACAGTTTATAGAGATAATTGTTCAAAGACAGTGTAGTCTGCCAAGTGGCAGAATTGGGTGTATCTTTAGACTAAAATGTGTATTAATTCATAAGGAGTAAAAATGCAAGGCTTATATAGTTAGAAAGGTAGTTGAGTCAGCTTTCCAACGGTGTAAACGGTTCGAAATTTTGATATACGAAATGGAAGATATGGAATTTTAACAAGTTATGCGCAGTCTACCCGGCAGCAACAACCATTTAGGATATTAGAAAATATCATTGTAAAACATGAAAGTATGGAAATTGTTTTAAGATTACACATGAATATATGTGATTTTGGACTATCTTGATTATATTTATATATACTATAGATTGTTTTGATAAGATATAAATGTGTATGTATATGAATTGGATTGCAATGTAAGATGCTAATATACATGCTTGCTGCCCAGTTTTGAAGGATTGAGTATATAGATGTGAAATTTGATTGACTTATGTTGATATACATACTTGAGAAAATTAATGTATATAGTTATAAGTTGCCTTGATGATGCATATTTAAGGATTGAATTGATGCTAAAAGTGTAATTAATCGTATATGTCATTGTGTAATCTGTTGGCGAATTTATGATTATTAAGGGATTGTTTTACATTGAAATAAATGCTAGAGGGGCTGCTTGAGAAGTTTGTAAGTGGATATCTATGAAAATGAAATGTTTCCATATGTAAATGTGTGTGAAATTGTACAATGGATTGCCTTGCTTGATATCTTTGTTAAAGGGCTGCTTGTATGATGCTACATGTGACCATGAATGGCTACATTAGTAAAGGGTTTCTAGGAAATTACTCTAGTGAATGATAAATGGGTTATGGATTGTAATTAAGTCCTAATGATAAATTATAATGTTGTTATAAATAGATAACAAATGGACTGACCAAGTGGGGGAAAGCTAAAGGGAGATGGATAGTGGCAATATAGGAATGAGGATTTAGGTATCCCGTAACTTCAGGATAAGAGGTAAGAGTAGTTTTAAGACTCAGGATGAGAGATTTCCATCCTAAGTACCTTTAATTGTTTTTAGTTTACTTGCTTACATGAAATTTGTTGAAACAAAGTGTAATTAAACTTGGAATCAGACGTAAGTACTTCTGTGAGAAAGTACCTTGTGGTAAAGTGAGCAAACTAGTAATATCGATGACGATTGAATTGTACCCAAATATAGATTGAAATGGATTGATAATAAAATAAAAACAAAGTTGTTGATGCTATTACAACAAGCTTGAATGCTATATTATTTCTTGCAAACCTTAAAAGCTAGTAGAGGTTACTTGAATGAATTGTTATAATAAACATTTGTTATATCGTGTGATGCCAACTTAAGAAAAATTGTTGCTATCTTTAATGTTCATTCGAACTTAATGAAAAGGAAGAAGTGAAGGGTAAATTGTACTATAAAGATCATAAGTAGTAACCTAGGATCTATCGATTAAATGATTAATAGTTAATCCTTGAGGTCCACACTGATAATATTATGAGCAATGCTCATCTTAAATATAGAATTCACAAGTGGTGAATCCTGTTACAATATGATTTGATGTTGAAGAGGCATTATGCTTGAAATATTATTAAATAAATAAATAAACGTGAAAAAAGTTGGTCTCGAATCAGTCGTAGGTATAGTTGGCATGCCATAGAGTCTGTCGAGCTCCCTAGTGAGGACTACGATCCTGGACTTAGGTCCCTTGTTGATGTAGATCAAATGTTCAGTTGGTACTACTAGTACCTTTGTCTGGTAATGGTTAAATTTGTACTTTGTGTGCCCTTGTTCTGGTACCTTGTATACTCATGTTTTAGTACTTGGTGTACCGCCTTTTTGATATTGAATTTAGAGGATTTGTGTATCTAGGCTATTGCTTGAGTCTCAAGGTTGTGATAAAAGAAGTATGAAAGTGTATAACTCACTTGAGGAGTTAATTTGCTATGACTTGCATAAAAAGAAACCATAATGGTTATTGATAATATATCACCTAGAAATTAGTGAGACATGATACTATTATTTAATCATAGCAGATTGTAATTGATTGTTGTTTGTTTGTAACCACTCGAAAATTATGAACTTAAAGGAATAATTTGCTTGAATGTGTACCTATATTTTGAAACTATAGAATCAATCAAAATATAGGTGATTATAAGAATGAATTTGGAATTGAGCTCTAGTTAGTTAAGCTGATTTTGGTAAATGGTATGAAATGTGATTAATGAATCGAATCTATTGTGGTATAACCAATCGAATTTATGGGGCTAATTATATGGGGAACGAACTGCTTGGTTTTAAGAAATGAAATTTCAAGTATTATGATTATTTTATTAATCTATTGGGCTGTTGTAATGGAATTATATGATAAATAAGAATTATTTTAGTTCAATGGACTTAGAATACTTGAAATTGTCCTATTTTGGGTCTAGTTATTAAAAAGATGTTTGAGGGGCCGGGTATAGAGTACTTGTTAAGTATGGTTACTTGAGTTTCGATATTGATAAAATAAATTTAATGTCTTAGAATTCTTAGTTAATGAAAGTATGTATTGTGGTAATTCTTGAATTAAGATAAATTACCTCAGTAAAAGGAATACACTGCCTCTAGTTACCTTGAGAATTAAATAGATTTGGTCAATAAGTATAGGATTGATTATTGTAAAATAGATTAGCCTAATAGCTTAAGCAATCTTTTGAGTGAGTATTTGTATGTATATATATACCTAGAACTTTAATCGGAACTTGATAAGTATCAATTGATAGTTGTTGTAATTCATAATTTCCAGATTGGCAAGTTTGGTATATCTCTAATGAGGTATCCTATGATAATCTAACGAGTTGGTAGGGAGCTTTGATAAATAAAATCCAAGAAAGTTTATAAGTTATAATAACAAAGTTTAAGTGTTAAAACAAGGAATTAATAAGTGCATAAGAATTATGATCTATAAATAGGAACACTATCTTAACGAGGTTTTTTGTCTACCCTAGCATGATAAATGTAATGTATGTAACATTTGAGATGAATAATATGAACTTATGGGATATGAATCTTAATGCTCAGTATTGAGGATGAAACTTGATTTGTACCTTAGTGGTACACTAGACTAGTTCGAACTTGTTAACTAGGATTTTAGTATAATCCTTGCCTGATAGTTGAAACATGTAAGTAAGTTTATGGGTTGGAAATTATGCATGATGAGATATAAATCGAATTGCTTGGTAAAGAGGCCAAAACATGGTTTGTTCCTTTGCAAGACACTTTCTTAATCCGAAAGAGATTAAGTCTGTTTCATACAAATTTCTTGATAAATATTTTAGGTTTTTATTGCTACCTCACTAAGCAAATATATGTTTTCTTATATTACTCCTTCGTTTCATTTCAGGGATGAGTGGGCTTGCTGATCTCTCTTTAGTTAAGTCATGGTCAAGTGTTTGTTATGATACATTATAGTATCATTAAGACTCCTAGGAGGTGGCACAGTCTTGCTATGGAACTTCATGCTTATAGGTTACGTTTAATTAGATTAATTGTATAATTCTCCATTTTGTAATGGGTCCTTATTTAACTTTGAGATTTCTTGCCTTATTTTATTAGTTAGTTAGTAGCATTATATGGCTGCTTGGTTGGTTCTAAAGGAGCAGTGTAGTAATCTAATTTGTATGCTAGTATTAAGTTTTGATGATTAGCTAATTAGATAGGTCAAGCAATTGGTAATGAGATAGTCCAAGTATCTAGACACATGATAAATGTTAAATGGTCCCTGTCATATGATTAATTGCTATAGGTATCTTAATCGGAAGTCTTGAATAATTATGCAAGATACATAATAGACTTCCTATTTGAGATCGAGGGCATGAACTTCTTATCGAATTAAAAAAGGGTATTAGACTTGAGTTCAACTTGTTAAATTAATCGGTATAATGTGTAGTAACTTGAGATGGCTTTTGATGAATGAGAATATGAAAGCAAGTTTTTAATCCATTATGTTTCCTGACGAAATGCTCGGTTTGTTTTTAATAAGATTTCTATAAGCATATCAACTGTAAAAAAGTTTAAAATTATTCAGTTTTTTCGGAAAAAGTAACCATTACTTTTCAAATCTAGTTGATTAATTTGCTGGTGTGTTGTTTCTTAACAACTTCTAATCCGGTTTTCTCCAAGCCGGGTTTGATGGTGTTACACATGCTTCCTATTCAAAGTAACCGTTCAAACACCAAAACGCAAGCCAAACCAAATACCAGCAATTAAAAGCCATTTACAAGTCCAAAAGTGCAATTAAAACTTGCCACAAACCAGAGAGTTTCAAAACACAACCTCCCAAAACATTAAGGCATCCTCCCATTGCCAATTATTACTATCAGGTAAACAAAAAACCATACTTGAGCTATGTTTTCACTCTTGGATCTCTACTTGCTTCCTTGTTGCCACCAAAGTGTTATTTCTCTGCATTGTTGGAAAAAGAGAGCATAAGCATAAGTGCCTAGTGAGGGATGCTCAAGTTAAAACCAAAAATAATGCATTTTAAAGCCATTTTTCAAGTAGAAATCTCTTTCTCATCATGCTCATTCTATCTCATGCTTTAAACCACTTTCAAGCAAAATCAACAACATTTAAACCACATGTATCATAAATCTCATGCATTAACCTTAATGCAGAACTCAAGCCAAAGCTTCTCATGCTTGTTTCTAATAAAGCATTTCTAAAAAATATAATCTCATGCATAAAACACATTATACAAAACATTTATAGACCATGATACATGTGAATTTCATATATTGACTTTCAAGTGACCCAGGAATAGGCTCACCCCTAACCTGTAGTGATAGGCTGACCTCTATCACAATGTACTATGCTCACCTCCACCAAATATCCCACATCAGGTGGGAATAGGCTCACCCCTAACCCGTAGTGATGGGCTCACCTCTAGTACCCACAATAGGCTCACCTATATTGTGTCATGGAAGAATTTATGTCACGTACGAATGTTTTATATTATAGTGCACTTCTCATCCTATTGGTCAACCAATTGCATCCGTTAACAATAATCTCACCACTTTCCAATATACACTTAAAACCATGTTTACCTATTGTTTTTCAATGCATAACATAAACCATTTCTCATCCTATTTCAAAAGTGTAAACAATGCATAGCATTTTTCTCAACAAGTTCAATCTCTTTAAAACATAAATCAATCTCATGGATCATATCAATAATCTTTCAATTCATAAAACATGCATAAACAGTAAGTAACAAATTTATTTTCAAAACATGAGCATGATCAATCAAATCAATGGCAAAAGCCGAGAACCGAGAGCAAAACATCTCATACTCACTTCTGAGCTTAGATTAGAGTTTCAAGATTAATCTAAACCCCCCAAACCTTTCAAATGCTCTTAAATCATTTCCACTCACTGACTACACCTCGCTTACCTTGCCGAAGAGAAATCAAGCTCTCAGATCAACCAAAACACCTTCTGAAGCTATCGGATCAACATACCCTACTTCTAACCAAAGAAAAACATAGGATTAATGCATAAACTTGCATCCAAATCCCTAGAAAGACAAAACTACACCTTCTCCTAACATCAGCTAAGCTTTCACCACCCGAAAACTACCGAAAACACAAGTGAAACCTTTTTAACTAATCTCCAACCATTACCTAGCGAGATTAACAACAAAGCAACATCAATTTACATCTAAAAACATCCTCTCAAGACCGTAGAATTGTTGGAAAATGTGATAGAATTGGTTACTTTTAACCATATTTCAAATGGGTAAAGGTGGAGTTTTGAATAAGAATTCGATTGGGTCTTATTATACTCCGTGAGAACTTTACAACGGTATCTCATATGCTCAAAATAGTCGAGTAATGAATGAGATATTGATGCTTAAAGTGGGCTTGTGAATTGAGTTAAGGAAAAGGGAAAAACTTATATCCCATATTGATGGTTACCAAGCATGGGAAATGTTTATATACTAGACTCTACTTGGTGGTTATTGAATAACTTAAGGTTAAATGATATGGGTAACGTGAATGTCCAGACCGATCGGGCCCTACGTTGGCTTACGGATATTTTAACCCATTACGAGATAATTTTCCTTAAATATAGCATTTTAATATCTCAAATAAAAGGATAAATGACTGAGGTTATCCTTAAATTTGAATATTATTTTTTTAATATTTTGGAATTAAAAGGATAAATATTTGATAAGATATTATCTTTTAATTCAAATATTATTTTGATAAATGAATTTTATTTTAAATAAAATTCAAATAATTCTCAACTTTTATTTTCGATGCAACTCTTACCCCTATAAATAGCTTGCAAACCTTCTAGGTTTTACACAATTCAAAACGTTTTCTCTCCCAAACTTGCATAGTTTTTTCTTGTGATAGTCGAAGACTCCAGTACGTTCGTGATTTCTCAGTGGTGCTGCTGAATATAATCATCTGCTGCTCTATCCTGCGAGATCGACGACCGATGAACTCCAGCACCAATGAGCGATCGAATCTATCTTAAGGAAACTGCGTTCCTAGCAGGCCTCAACAACCAAATTTGGTTATTTAAATCTTTGTTTTTCCTTTATTTTAATGTTCTTATTACTGTAATCTTGTTACTTTAATTATTTTACATTTATTTTGAATTTAACCGTGTTTTGTCCAGTAGTCTTAAGACAGAATCTATATTTTCAAAAGGCGATTCGAGATAAGTGTGTGAGTCAAGCAAATAAATTGGTTTTAGGAATTATCCTGTCGTTTTAACAGGTTTGCTTAGATCTCAGAAATAAACGGGACAAATCAATGTTACAGAAATTGTTGTTGCGAGTAACTGAGGTTACGGATTTTGTGAAAAATCAAAATCATGAATAAACGAATTTAAATTTCAATTTATTGGTATGTATCATGAGGATACATGTTTGATTTAATACATTCTCTTATAGAAAGTACTAAAATCATATGTAAAATACATGTTTGCATGTATTGTAAAACCTTTATCATGTGTGTAAAAGGTTCAAGGCAAGGTTATCTGTGTTTGGAAACACTTTGGATAATTGTTTCAACCAATAATTTTCCATGATAAAGTGTAGGATGACCATGAGAAATTCTTGAATTTGTTTTGGAAACAAAGATCTTGTGAATAATTCGTTTCGGGAATTAATTCCTACCGTTTTAACGAATTTACTTGATCTCCCAAACAAGTATCAATGAAATTTAAATAGAAGTATTATTTCCTTTTGATCGGGATACCTTGATATCTTTGTTTGGGTTTTAGTGCCACTAATCCCAAAGTTGAACAGAAGATATAGCAAAGGAAATAAACAATTGAGGTTATATTCGTGGAAATCTAGAATGATTCAATTTTGGAGATAAATCGGTGGATTTATTTGGTCAAAATTAAATTCTTAAAGTCTATTCTGATGCATGCTATGAAGTGCACAGTGTTTAAAAAATAGCTAAAGAATTGAGGGTCGTTGGACCATAAATACAAATAGAAGATGTCGGTGCTAAGAAAATTCTTAGTTATCAAAATCTTAATTTGTGATGATTGATCCCAAATTATTGGGAATCAAAGGTAGCGATTTTAACTGATCACTTACGGTATTGTCGCAAAAGGAATGGTTGGAAGTGAATCTGTTTAGGCGTTAGTCATTTGAAAAGCTAACCCCTGTTTGGAGCGACTTCAAGAACTTCCTTAAGCATAGGAGAATGAACCCATAAACGGTGATTGAAAAACAATATGAAAGTGCATGTCTAGGATGGTTCTTTGAAAGACTTGGTATTTAAGCATGCCTAGTGCACAACCTCCCTTTCATAAGTTACCTTCCTGGTGCATTGCTTATTATTGTTCTTTCTATTAAGACTGTGTGGGGTTTTAGTCTTTGACTAAATTCATAATATTTTGTTTTGGTTTGTGACTATGTGACACAATGGAAAAAGTGAAATTCATTAGAAAGAATTTCAAAACGTGGCAACAAAAGATGTTGCATATTTGACCATGATAAACATGGTCAAATATTTGAAGGATAATCCTCCTATGATTAGAGAGGATAAGGTAAATATTGCTACCACCTTCAAATGTTACTAAGGTAAATATTGCTAAGACAAATATTACCATGACAAACGTAGTGGAAGTCAAAAAGGACTTCAAATAGCAAATTAGGCGGTATGTTCAAGAAGCAAAATTTCATGGGAAATGCTTCAATTACCATAAGATGAGGAACAATTCCTCGGACTATAGACTTCCAATCAAGGTCAATGTTAGTGGCGTAACAATTGACATGGGAAATTGTTTTTCGGAGGAAATTACCTTCATGATAGAACAAACTTGTGATTTGCTTAAAAGCAAAAATGCTGTAGAGAAATTATTCTCTATAAGTAGGATGTTCAACCCAATTTGATTAATTTAGGGATAAAACTCTATGTGAGTAGCGTTGCAACATTAAAGGGTACAATGAATTTGAAGATAAGAATTGAAACTTCAAAATTTGCCTAACATGTGGGGAAGTTATTCTAGCAACTAATTAGACACCATATGTGTTATGGAAGGAAATAAGACCTTCCTACAACTACATAAAAATGTGGGGGTGTCTTGCAAAGGTAATATTCCTATTACCAAAGTAATTATGTAACGGATATCAAATTCTTGTGTAAAAATAGAATCAAAAGAATGTGATAATGAAAACAAAGAATGTCTCATTCTTTGAAATATATTTCCTATATATCTAGGGTAGTTGGTCCAAGTTCAATGAAACGAACCTTGGAAACTATCAATGGAAATTAGTATGTACGTTCAACAAAAGGTTGAAACGAAAACATTGTCATGATGACAAATAAAAGTGTGACAAAAGTGTGCATTAGGACTCGTGATCCTATATTGATGACACGCTCATTGTTATATGTAATAATGAAATGGTAAAATGTACCAATGTCATGTTAAATATGAGACTAGACGACATGAATTTTGGACATCCAAATTAAACGGTCACATGAAAGTTTCATATTGTTACACTATATGGACAAATTCTTAGGGAATTTTTGACAATGATGATTCTGGTATAGCCAGAACAAAGTTAGACTACTGATCTCTATGGAGTTATCTTTTTTGATTATGTAAAATCAAATGATAACATTACGGATCCGATAACCAAAGGGTTAAACCGAGATCAAGTTGCGAAAACATTGAAAGGAATGGGACTAAAGCCCATGGAAATTTAAGGTGCTATGAGAAGGAAAACCCTACCTAGTTGGTTGGAGATCCTAAGATCTAGGTTCAAAAGGACAACCTAATCACATAGACCTTGCGCGGTCACTGTGGGGGGTTACTCTCCCAAGTCCATTCCTATGATGTAAATAGTGATTAAAAATGGAACATGCTAAGCAATGCTTTTAATGATCATTGTGTGCATCGGTGAAATTGAGCAACATAAGTCACCTATGTAAGAGTGAAGTGGGGCCGCTTCAAATAGACTATTAGGGAATAGTTCTCCCAAACTCTCACAAAACCATGCGATGTCCTTGGCCATATAGACATAACCATCAGAACTATACTCGTGCTAGAAAGGTAGTTATGTGGAGTATATCATCATTTACACAAGCGGAAGAACAGTTCAAGGACATCATGTCTGCTAGGTAGCCAGTAAAGTAAATATACTTTCACAAGGGAAGGCTCAAGGGTGGACACCTACCTATCTTATGCAACTATCAATCGTAGAAACTATCACCACATTGAGTCAAAATGTTTTTGATAAAATGCATCAATTTCATTCATGTGGGGGATCGTTGGAAAATATGAAAAAATTGGTTACTTTGAGCCATATTTTGAATGGGTAGAGGTGGAGTTTTGAATAAGGATTCAGTTGAGTCTTATTCTACTCCATGAGACCTTTACAACGATATCTCATATGCTCAAAATGGTTGAGTAATGAATGAGAAATTGATGCTCAAAGTGGGCTTGTGAATTGAGTTAAGGAAAAGGGAAAAGCTTATATCCCATATTGATGGGTTACCAAGTGTGGGAGATTTTTATATACAAGACTCTACTTGGTGGTTATTGAATAACTTAAGCTTAAATGATATGGGTAACGTGAATGTCCAGACCGGTCGGGCCCTACGTGGGCTTGCGGATACTTTAACCCATTATGAGATAATTTTCCTTAAATATAGCATTTTAATATCTCAAATAAAAGGATAAATGACTGAGGTTATCCTTAAATTTGAATATTACTTTTTTTAATATTTTGGAATTAAAAGGATAAATATTTGATAAGTTATTATCTTTTAATTCAAATATTATTCTGATAATGCTATTTGATAATTGAATTTTATTTTAAATAAAATTCAAATAATTCACAAGTTTTATTTTCGATGAAACTTCTACCCCTAAAATAGCTTGTAAAACTTCTAGGTTTTACACAATTCAAAACGTTCTCTCTCCCAAACTTGCATAGTTTTTTCTGGTGATAGTTGAAGGCTCCAATATGTTCGTGATTTCTCAGTGGTGCTGCTGAAGATAATCAACCGTTGTTGTATCATGGGAGACCGACAACCGATGAACTCTAGCACCGAAGAGCGGTTGAATTTTTGTTAAGGAAACTGTGTTCATAGTAGGCCTCAGCAACCAAATTTGGTTATTTCAAATCTATGTTTTTCCTTTATTTTAATTTTCTAATTACTGTAATCTTGTTACTTTAATTATTTTCACATTTATTTTGAATTTAACCGTCTTTTGTCCAATAAGAACTTCCAGCAATCAATGAACCACATAAACAAGTCATAAACTCAAAGATTTCAACCTTGAAATCAAACAACTAAACTAGTTTCGGGTTTCGTATGATAAAATCATTATCTCAGCATTATTTAGCATCAAAAACATGATTAAAACCAATCATAAACCCAACAAAACAGATTCATTATGAAAATTACATAAATCCATCATTTAAAGCTTGATTTAATCATTTCTTCCAATTAAATCATAAAACCTCCATAGCAAACTTATTAAAAGAGTCAAAGACTTGGGAATTTCAATAAAGAAACTCTAATGGATGTTTTTCCCCTTAATCGATTTGATTTACATGTCAAAAGAAAATTGAATCAATAAGGTTTTGTTAAGAAATAAAAAAGAAATCATTTGATAGTAATAGATTAAAGAAAACAAGATTTTACCTTAAGATTTTGAAGTAGAAATGAGTGTTTGGCTGGAGAGAATTTGAGAGAAAACTTTTGAGAGAAAAGAAGTTACGTCAATTTTGTTGAAATGAATTAATCACCAATTAATCTCTCCATCCAATTATATTAATTAAAAACATTTCAAAATAAGTCAATTAAAGGGTAAAAGTTTGATATTAGACTTTGGCTAAATAGCTCCTTAAAGACTAAAAGTCCCGACTCATTTACAAAACAATCACTAGAAAAACAATTTTCAAAAATTACGTTTTAGTCACTAGAATAAAAATGTTCAAGTTCCAACCATTAATTTCCAAAATTGACTTCACCAAACCTTTGTATACATTTAAAAAGGATTTTTAGAACCTTTTTCCACATTTTATTTGCCTCAAAAACCTTTTTAAAACATTAATCCCGAAACTAGTACAAATCGTTCAAACCGGTTCAACTGAACCGTCCAGCCAACCCGGCTAACTTCTAAGCTCAAAATCGGGGTGTTACAACTAGGGGTTGTGTTGAGCATTTTGAATGCTATAGATCTACGTTGTGATAACAATGGAGCCATCGTACAAGCAAAAGAACCCAGATCTCACCAACGATCCAAACACATACTTAGGCATTCCCATCTCATTCAATAAATCATAGATCGAGGAGATGTGGAAATATGTAGAGTACCAACAGATGATAACATTTTCGATTCACTGACAAAGCCTCTGACGCAGTAGAAGCATGATCGCCACACTAAGTTACTTGGTATTAGATTCATAAGTGATTGGTCTTAGTGCTAGTAGGAGCTTTTTGGAGTATTCCCAAAGACCAATCATAGGATGATTGTAAATAAGATTTGTTTTACCTTGTTTATTCATAAATAGGCATTACCATTATTATTTTTAGTTACAATTCTGAGTGCATAAATAAACTGAATTATATTACAGTCCTTAGAATAATATGATTATTCTTAAATGTCCTTAGTCGAGTATTATTATGAGAATAGACAACAAAAATGCATTAAGACTAATATGTAGTTGATTGATGACAAACTGTTGTCATTGACATGAAGATGTCAAAATCAATACGTATGTATGTTAGAGAATAACATACTGGACTGACCAGCTATGAGCATGTTTCTTGGATTATTATGTGAAAATCACAACATTGCTCATAGTGATAACTACATGTATGATCCTCAGACTCGAGATCATCATTATTTCAACATTGTGAGTGGCATATTTTGATACAATCAAACCTATGTCGTAATTGACTACACTATAAAGACTGATATTGAATATGTCATAATCTATGTAGTGGTATATGGTTGATCAAGACAGGATTTGTCCTTCCTACATAATAGGAGTAATATCGTAGGCCACTTGATTGAGTGAGACTAGAAATGCATGGTCATGCTCGAATAAGTTGATATGAGATATCATAGTTATTCATTTATAATAGTCTACTCAAGATATCAAGAAATATTAGATGGACTATACAAGTGTGAATGTTCCATGACTTGTGTCCAATCTAGATATAAAGGACAAAAGGATGTAATACATGAAAAAGAGTTAATCACGAAAAAGGTTATGCCGAATCATGATTTCTTGTAACTTAGGTGACAATGACATATTGCTAGATAACACTCATTGTTCGTAATATTAGAAATGTTCTAATATTTACTACTAACGTTGCATGAACCTTAGGGTCACACCTACGGTTTAAATGAGCATATATTAATCGAATTATATATGTATAAATTTGTTGTACACAGATTTAATTAAATTAATAAATATTTGATATATATAATTTAACTATTGAGAAAATATTAAAAGAAAAATAATTATTGTAATTATGACTCTTTTAATATATAAATAATATAATTCAATTTAAATCAATATATATATATATATTGAAATCCTAATTAAGAAATCCTAATATTTAATATTGAAATCCTAATTAAAATTGAATTGGGTTTATATATATTTAATATATATATATATATATAATTGAAATCCTAATTAAGTTGAATTGGGATTATACATATATGTAATATATATATATATTAAAATCTTAAATAAAGTTAAATTGAGATTATATATATTTAATATATATATATATATATTGAAATCCTAATCTGAGTTGAATTAGGATTATAAAGGCTATATAAAAGGCATGAGAGATCTAGCTGTCATTAATGCTTTTGGGGAAAACCTTCTTAATAGTTTAGAGAGTTTTTATATGCTCATTCCCCTCTAAATAGCTTAGAGACTTTTATATGCTCGTTTCAACTGGGTGAACTACGTAATGGTCGGAGATTTATTGTTGCGGCTTTGGAATCGACATTGTGGGATCGTGATTGGATTTTTTATCGTCTCCAAATTCAGAATTTCATATTTTTAACAAGTAATTCTTCACACTTTTTCACCTCTATTCGTTCCTCGTACATGGGTCTCTGGTGGTGATCGCCAGATTTTTTTTCTTTACGCCATGGGATGTACCGTCGTGACCCTACAGTGGTGTCAGAGCCGCTTGTACAATACGGATTCGGGTTTTAATTAGTTCAGTGATGTAATTGTATGAGATACATGTTATTTTTTTATTTATAGCGAATATATGATATTTGTATGAGCAAATCTATTCAATCACGGTTAATATGTTGATCCAATTAAAAGATATTCCTAAGATTGATGATTAAGAGTTAATCATCAAGATCTTTGTCAATAGGGTTTGAAATATTATATGTTAATTGTTAACATATTCAACATGGATTTTTAAGGTTTTAGATGTTAAGTGTTAACATACGTGGGTTATAATTATAAGTTAGACTAATGGATAGTTTATAGATTTTGTGCGAGAAAGTAACAAGAGTTGTCCTAGTAAAAACCTTGTGGATTTTAAAATCCTAAAAAAAGGTGGTAATGTTGATAATAGTTATCAAATTGTGAGGTTTTTATACAGCAATTTAGATGTTGGTCTTAAACAAAATCTCGGCGTTGACTGCGCAGGGGTAACCCCGCCAATAGTCGATAGCCTGCTGAAACCCCGCAAGGGGCTTAACCCTTGTGTAGGAACAAACTGGTAATACCTTAATAAAAAATCGCGTCGTTATATGTTTGATATGCATGGTGTTTGGAATGCATGGTTATAGCCCAATGACCCATTTAGTTTTATTTATAATGTAACACCCTAAAATTGTCCTAGGAATGTTACCACTATCTAAACTATAGGCTAATTGAATATATGTGGTAATCAAATTAAATAAGAATGAACATTAGCCATCTTTAAGATCAAATAAGTGAAATTAGAACCAAATTGAATTGAAATTAAACTAGAAGGCTTAAATGGAAGGATGGAAGTGTGAACATGCAAAGCTATAGGGATTGCATGTAAAATTTGATTAAGTTAAAGGCCTTGACACATGTTCTCAATTGATGAGAACATGTGTCTTGTAAAAGGGTGACTCACGGCTAGGGGGAATAGATGAACAAACATATTGTCATCTTCCCCCCTAATTCATCCTCCATGGCCGAAAATGCTTTAGAGAGAGAAAGGAGAAAGAAAAGCTTTATACATCATCTCCAAATTCATGCTTTTTGATCGAGCCTTGATCAAATTTAGCTTGGAGAAGTATAATGCTTGACTTTACATGTTATAGATTGCTTGAATCTTGAAATGATGATGTCCTTGTTGTTTAGATTGATTTGGATGATTGTTATGTGTGTTAGGATCATGCTAGCTTCTAATAGAACTTGAAATTTGAATTCTAGTAGCTAAATTGCTAATAAAATGTGTATATGGTTGAAAACAGTTTGATTAGGGACTGTTTTTACTAGTGAAAATGTGTAAAATGCTAATTGAATGTAAAACCCTGTTTTTATCATGTTGGTAGATGAACTGAGGATTGATTTGAGTAAATAAGTTGCTGGAAATATGAAAGCACCTATTTGGATTAGTTAAACTAGGTAATAGACTGCTCAATTGATGAATTTGATGTATATTGTTGATCAAATAGATCAAATTGAATTGAACATGTTAATGCCCTGTTTTAAGCTCAGTGCTAGGTGAATTAGACTGACCTGTACATGTAAGAACATGAAAAGGAATTGAATTTCCATGTTAGAACCTTGTTAAAATGAGTTATGAAACTAGAAACTCAACCTAGTGTAATCTGCCCAGAATGCTCTGTTCTGGGCAGCAAATTTGAAAAATCACAAAAAATTGTATAAAGTGAATTTATGGCTGAAAATTTTATGGATAGTACCTTGACATGTCTAAAATCGTTAGGAGAAAACATAACCGAATTCTGGATTGTATAATGAATTGTAGAGAAGAAACACTAGGGACAGTGCAAACTGTCCAGTGTAGCAAATTGCCCTGTCCTTAAGTTAAAAACTGTATTAATTGGAAAAGAACTAAAATTCAAGACATATATGGTTAGAAAAAATTTTATGTTATCTTTCCAACAGTGTAAACCAATTGAAATTACGACATACAGAATGAAAGTTATGTATGTTTTAGTGAACAGATTACATGCTGCCTAGTAACAACAGTTTAGGTAATTGTACATTGTTTTTGGCAGTTTTGTAAATTGTACTGTAAACAGTATTGGGGCATTGGTTACTGCCCTATTTTATATGAATTAAAGTATATATAAGTGTAGTTAAGTATAGTGAAGAATGTATATGAACATGCTGCCAGATTTGTGTATGATGTGTACTTGTAACATTGCTTTGATTGAATGATTATATGATATTGTTTTAACATGAATGTGTTTGTGTAATGTGATAGAACCAGGAGTGAACTTGGTGGATGAGGAAAGAGTGGATCATCATAAAGCCAAGAACAAAGGAGTGTGGATCCAAGACTAGCTAAGCTTGGAGTATTGTGAGTGTAGTTATCTCTAGGGTTAGGACTAGGTCCTAAACAATGCATGCTTGTTTACATTCTTGTAATGCTTAAATTAACCTAATATGGACTTGACTTAATAAGGGAAGAGTGACTATTAATGCATGAAATTTGATCACATCCTGAATACATGTTTTATTCGAATGCTAAGCATGTTTAAGTGGTACATTGGTGCTTGTATGTGTCATGATGCATGTGATCGAATGCTAAAGAACTTGCTTGAGATATTATCTCACCTTGATGAAATGAAGCATGAGAATTACATGATATGTGAGCTATGGCTCAATTGGCCTAAGGGACTAGTATGAAATGAACTTGCTTGACATGATCTTGAACTTGATAAACTTGTATAAATGGTAAATCGAACAACCTTGGTAGCTAGTTGGACTACGTAGAAGGGCGTGCCTTAGAGTCTAGAGCTCGTTGTGTCAGGGTGGACTACGGTCCAGGGCTAAGTCCCCTATTTTGCAACAGACGGAGGGTATGTATGTGGTCTTTGGTGACAGTAGGAGGGTTGACCAGTACTACGGTGCCTCTTGTGGTAACAGTTGGTTGGAGACTCGATTACCTATACAAACTAAGTACCAAGGGGGTTGTTTAATTGATAACACGTGAAATAACAATCCAATAACAAATGTTACTTGTCTTGAAAGCTATACATTGAATGTTCCTTGACATGAAAGCCATGAATTGTATGTTACTTGTCATGTAAGCATGACGTACTTGATTACTTGTTATGTAAGCATGTTTTGCTTGATTCTTGATATGAAAGCATGAAGTATGATTCATTGTTTCTTGTATCCTTATGCTAGCCGAATGATTTAATCCTTAGTTAGGATTACTCTATTGCTTGAAATTCTTAGCTAGGATTATATAAAAAATGGTTAGAACTAGTACTACCTCACTAAGTACATTCTTGTACTTATCACTCTCGTTTTCATTCCTCCCAACTACAGGATAAAGGGATTCGAGTGTTGCTTGATCTTGAAGCCTATTACCTTGAGCTAGAAGCAAGTCACAAAAGCATTGCCTAAGTATGGTTTCATACTTGTTTTGTATATCTCCTAGATTGGTGGCACTAGATTGTATAGAGTGTAGCTTGATCATGCATTTTGGAATACTTGAAACTTGTATATATCGTCCTTGTATGGGCCTACTATGTTTATGATCTTGATTAACAAATGAGAAACAAGTTGTATTGAACTTAGATTACATGTGATGGTATGATTTTGCTGCGCATATATGAGATTGCAAATGGTATGATCAAGTGTTTGATCTACTGTATAATGAACCATTCGAATGCCTTGCTTAGTGTTCATGTATATGATTGAATGAATAGCATGAAATGCTTCATGTCTTGCTTGAATTGAAAGTAGTATGAATCGAACCATGCTTGCTTGTCTTCCATACGAATTGCCTTGGAAATTATATGGTCATTTGGGTATGTATATACCTTAATGTAAGTGTTATTGTGTGTTTGGGTGATGAAGGCCGAATGGTCTATATGTTTGAAAAGTAGTTACATGTAAATGTATGTTAACATGATCATGTTTAGTAATCTAGGTATGAAATGTTATATGTATTAAATTAAGGAACATTGAAATGAAATGAAAGCATGTTGTATAATATGGTCATTCAAATGATTTAGGTATAAGATGAACTTAATTGATTCATGAAAGTAGTAACTTTTAATGAAAGCATGAAAGGAAATAATTTAGTAGCCTATTCAAATGCTATAGGATGAAGCTAAAAACAAAATGTGAGTTTGCTTGCATGTTAAGGAATGAATGCTTCGTTGCTTGTTAGTTAATAACTCATCTAATAGGGATGAGTTATCAAATCTTGCCTTGCCTTGATCCTTGCCTTGTTTATTCTTGTATTTCTTGCTTGTAATGTCCATGTCCTTGCTTGGTAACGCTCCCGATCCGATTTGCTACTAGCCCGGGGTATGGGGTGTTACATATAAGGTTTTATAAATACGGCCTGCGTGTCGTGCCTTGCTTTACTTCTATTGTAATTCTCGCCTCATCTTACTCCCTCGTATGTAAAACGAGTTTCTAAAATTGTAATCTATACGAAGATGCATGGACCAGAGAAACAAAAGTATAGGCTGACAGAAAGATTCTTGAGAAGTGTTTTTATCCTTAGAATAATTTGGTTCTCCCATTGGCTTGGGATGAACCACCTTAGGATATGGGCTATAACTATTGCATTCATATTTACTGTTTTTCATGTATGTGATAGTTAAAGACTTAACTAGGTTATCTAATAGGATTGGAAACCTAAAGGATAGTTATTTGGGTACTCATAAGATGATTATGAACAAGAGTTGTTCACCAAATGAAGGAGTTACATGAGATGTAATTAGCAAGTGTTGCTTACCTAGATAGACCATAATCTTCAAAGAAAAGCCAAAGATGACTTAAGAGAATGTAAAATTTGGATCCTTGCCCACTTGGAAAACCTTACAAAAAGTATTTTCATCATTAATATTTGATGGTTATTAATTTTAATAAAAAAATGGGAGTATCAATTCCTTTTTTAAGCAAACATGGTAAACGTACTCAAAATTCATATTTTATTGTTGTAGACTTATTATACAAATTTGTTATCATTGTGATTGGTCCTTGAGAAGGACAAGTTGAACAACGTAAACTACCTTGACTGGTCACTAGAAGGAAAATGTTTCCATTTGTAATAAGACATGTCAATGTAAAAGGAATTGCCCCATTTATCTTGAAAAGTCAAGAAGGCAAATGAAAACGGAGCGTCTGCCTCGAATATTTATGTTATTGATATTAATTTATCAACACCTACTTCTTGGGCATTGGATACCGACTATGGTTCTCATATTTGTACATTTGTATAAGGACTACAAAAGAGTAGAAATTTAAAAAAAAATGAGAGGTGGACTTACGGGTTGGTAATGGAGAAAGAGTTACTCCATTAGCTATAGGAACATATACTTTATCGTAGCCTAGTGGGCTTAATTTATGTTTAGAGGATTGCTATTTTGTGTCTAGTTTTACTAAAAACATCATTTCGATTTCTCGTTTAGACAAGATTGGTTTTGAGATAATTATTAAGAGTAATTGTTGTTCTTTTATCTCGATAATGTTTTCTACAGTGTGACACAATTAATAAATGGCCTCTATATTTTGGATCATGAGAACTCCATTTACAGCATAAATATGAAAAGATTAATTTTTGGCATTGTCACTTGGGTCACATAAGTGAAAAACACATTTCAAAACTTTATAAAGATGGATTTTTGGATTCATTTATTTTCAAACAACTTGATGTATGCGAGCCTTGCTTATTGGGATAGATGACCAAAGCTCCTTCTAATGGTAAAAATGAGCGAGCAAGTGATTTATTAAGATTGATACATAATGATGTATGTGGATCAATGAATATACAAGCCAGAAGAAGGTTCTTATTACTTCATTACTTTCACAGATGACTTCAGTAGATATGGGTACATTGACCTAATGCATCATAAATCTGGAGCCCTTGAAAAGTTCAAGGAATTTAAAAATAAAGTACAAAACCGACTAGGAAAAAGCATTAAGACTATTTGATCATATCGAGGAGAAGAATACTTAAGCTTAGAGTTTGGTGACATTTTTAAGGAATGTGGGATTGTCTTACACCTCCTGGTACTCCACAATGGAATAGAGTTTCTGAAAAGAAGAAATTGAACACTATTAGACATGGTTCGATAAATGATGAGTCATGCTGATCTTCCAGTTCTTTTTGGGGACATGCGCTTAAAATTAACTACTTTCACACAAAATGGTGTTCCATCTAAATCAGTTCATAAAACACCATATGAGATATGGATTGGGAAACATCATAGTATGACATTTATGAAATTTTGGGGATGTGAAGCCTATGTTAAACATAAGATGTGCACAAAGCTCAAAACCAAATCTCATAAATATAATTTTGTGGGTTATCCTAAAGAAACTAAAGGATATTATTTCTTCAATCCAACCGAGAAAAAAAGTGTTTGTTTCTCAAACATGAATCTTTCTAGAAATATAATTTGTTTTATGGAAAGGAAGTGAGATAAATATTGAACTCAATGAAATTCAAGATCAACCACATATCATTGAACAAAAGATTGAACAACAACAAGTTCCACAAGTTGTTGAGGAAATTCAACAGCTTTGGAAACACAACCACTGCGAAGATCTTTGAGAGAATGAAATATGCATAAGAGATATGGATTTCTTGTCACATTGCATGGTGATGTTCTCTTCATGGATCAAGATGAGCCTAGGACTTATCAAGAAGAAGTGACGGGCCTAGACTTTGAGAAATGGCAAGAGGCCATGAAATTTGAGATGGATTCCATGTCAAAAAAAACCAAGTTTGGACCTTGGTTGACCCACTTCTAGGGATTAAGCCCATAGGGTGCAAATGGGTTTTCAAAAAGAAAATCGACATGGATGGTAATGTACAAACAAATAAAGTGAGATTAATCACTAAGGGTTTTGTTCAAATTCATGGTATATACTATGATGAAACCTTTCACCTATTGTTATGTTTAAATACATCCAGATCTTACATGCGATAGCTACATTTTATGATTGAGATAAGGAAAATGGATGTTAAAACCGCTTTTCGTAATGGAAAACTTGATGAGGATGTGTACATGACACAACCTAAA
The DNA here is from genome assembly GCA_019671005.1 of Hibiscus mutabilis. Lineage (NCBI taxonomy): Eukaryota > Viridiplantae > Streptophyta > Magnoliopsida > Malvales > Malvaceae > Hibiscus > Hibiscus mutabilis. Next base: position 25,133,679 of record CM033745.1, on the reverse strand, counting down.
GGTTTTTTTGATCAAAAAGATGCCAAAAAATATGCAAGCTACAATGGTCCATTTATGGAAGAAACCAAAAAGGGGTTCTTACCTATGAGACATGAAATTTCATTCTCGAAGGAAATGTATCCTTCAACACCTCAAGAAAGAGAGTGAATGAGTAAGATTCCACATGCTTCAGCAATTGGATATATCATGTATGCTGTCGCAATCCTTTTTTGGAAGGCCCGACATTTTGAAAACTAAAATATATGGAGTCGCCACCAATATTTTTCTAAAAGGTGTGACTGGATCAGTTTTAAAATGAGGTTATTTTAATAAAATGTTTTATTTATTAAAACAACATTTTTGGTCCATGGAAATCAGAAAAATGGATTTAGGTCGGTTATGAGTAGGGAAGGGTTAGCACCCCCACCACGCCCAAAAAAATTGGTACCTTATTGATTTCAAAAGCCTTTTCAAAATTGGAATTTGAAAGTTCACAAGATTTCAATTTATTCGTCCATTTTTTGAATATAAGTCTATTTTAACGGTCTTACCTCCTGGAAAATGAACTCCAATCACCACCAACACTCCTGGCGCTAACCCTTCATTTCTGTTTGGTAAGGCACCGCGTTAATTAAATTTCACTTGTTTAACAAATCCGCATAAATGATTAAATGAGTTAAAGTTTTTTAAATTAAAACCAATTAGTGATTAAACCCTAAAGAAGTCTATGTTCATTTTAACTATTAAGGTTTGAGTGAAATTAATTGCATTTTATTAAATTATGAATGAAATTTTACAACATAGACGTCTCTATCCTAAGCTTACTAAGGACCTATTCCTAGGGTTTCAACAAACGCATATGTACATATAAAAGTAAAAAAGAAACAACTAAATTGATTAAATTATATTAAATAACTAAATAATTACAAATTTTAAATAAAGAAAAAGGGTAATTAGTTTTTATTTTTTAAAAGAAAATTAAAACTTGGGTTTAAATTGCAAGAAAAAACAAACTTAAGAGGCCAAATCAAAACAAAAATAATGAAATTAAAAGAATTGGAAATTGATGAGCTGCAGAATAAGGTCCGGGAAAGAAAGGTGCGGGTCAAAAGCGGGTTTGGGTCGGGTCAACGGGTTTGTATATAAGTCAAATATCAGAAACAAAAAAAGAATTTCCCACCTTTAATAAAAACATATCAAAATCGGCTCCTTAAAAATCCTCTGAAGTGTTCTTCGTGTTCTTCATGAATTGAAGAACACGATGAACAATCATCGTGCCGCCGTCTTCCACCGACGCCGACGGCCATTGCCGATGGCAAAATTTCCAAAAAACTTCCTCTTTTTTTTCAGAATCCGTCGAACTTCAAATCACAATTTATCACCAGAGTTACATCAAAAACAATCCCACGGTAGTGTATTACAAAAAAAACAACGGTAAAAATACCTTTTTTCCTATTTTAATTCGAATGAATAAATAGAAAAGAAAATTACCAAAAAGCTTGCTTTATTTCCACTGGGAATCCAATTACAACTCTTGTTTGCTTTCCTTGAATTTGAATGCTATACTTTACGTATTCTATGTATATTGTGTGTGATTTTTGTGTGCATGTTACAAGGGATTACAGTGCTTTATATAGGCCAGTTCAGAATTTTCTTTCATTCCAAGGCATAACTTGCATCAATGCGCTTCATATTTGCTTGGAGTTCGCTCCCAGAAATATAGCCATCCCTACCCCCTCACGTCAATCCCATGAGCCTCTTATCCATTCTTATTCGATCACGGTGGGGGAGCAAGGCAAAATAGAAAAACTCACATTGGGTTTAGGGATAATCAGGCTCAAACTGATGACTTCCACCACGTCAAGGTGACACTCTACCGCTGAGTTATATGGAGTGTCTAGCTGTATTGTCTACTAATGTGTCTATATCTGGCAATGGGAAATCGTCTTTGGGGCTTGCTCTGTTGAGGTCCCTATATTCAATGCACATGCGTACTTTTCCATTTTTTTAGGGACTGAGACGATGTTAGCCACCCAATCTGGATATTTTGCTACTTCAAGAAACCCCACATCAAATTGCTTCTTTACTTCATCTCTAATCTTTAGGAGCATCTCAGCTTTCATCCTTCTTATCTTCTACTTCACGGGCTCGCATCCCACCTTTATAGGAAGCCGATGTACAACAATATCAATGTCAAGACCAGACATGTCTTGGTATGACCAGGCAAAAATTTCTTTGAATTCCTTTAGGAGCTCTATTAGGTTTTGTCGAGTACTAGTTGTAATGGTAGTGCCAATCTTTACTTTGCGTTTTTCTTCTTTTGTTCCAAGATTCAGAATTTCCAGTTCTTCCTTATGAGGTAGAATGTGTTTCTCCTCTCCTTCTACCATTCTGAGCAAATCATTGGGCAAGTCATATTCTTCTTCATCGTCAACAATCTCAACTTCTTCTAGGCATAAAGGTAGTTCAAAATCAACCTCAAGGTCTGACTCAGAGTCGTTTGTGCCATTGATATCTGAAGAACTGCTAAGAAAAGGGCGTAGAAAATTCAATGAAAAGAGATGAATGAAATGATTGGAATGGTTTGTTTTTAGTTCTTGTTTTGCTTTGAGTTTTACTTATGAAAAGAGTTTGCCATATAAGATTTGTTGAAAGGAAAAGATGCATCTTTATTTAAATTCAAATTATCAGTTTGGACATAGACCCTTTACATAAGATTCCTAATTGCCTTCGGGTCCAAAGGCAAAAGGGTGAGTTCTGAGAATTACTTTGAAACTGTCTCAAAGACTATAGGAATTTCTTCAACAGTCCAGTTGTCAAGTTTAGAGCAAGGGCGAATGATGGGCATGTACTTATTCTCTCCTTATTCATATGTTATATCATTGATGCTCAGCTTCTCAAATGCTTCACATAGGTCATTCTTCCCTTCTTCTTCCTTGTTAATTTGGTAATTCGGGTGCAGAAAGCCTCTGGATCTGAAATTATGGCTCAGGGGTGGAAATATCATTGACTCCAACTTAATTTTCTCCCCTTTCAATCTTGCCCTCCTTCTTTCTTGGTGTTTTCTAGTCTCTGCACTTCTTTGCCAATGGTTAGGTTTGAAACCTATCCCAAATCAGTTATTCTTGGCAAGGATAACCACGGGTTATAACCTTCCTTGGTGTCTCTTCCCAAATCCTTTCCCAGCTTCAGCTCTTTTTTCGAGTGTTTGCCTCACCTGCATTTTCGCATAGCTGGATAATTCTGGTTCTAGTACTTTGCTTCCCTCAGTGAAAAAGGTTGCATTGACTAGCTCTAATTTCCTTAAGTGACATTCGAGCACACCCTTATCGACCTTGATGTAGGGTGCATCAGTGGCTACTGATGCAATGATTTCCTCCTCTGCACCTATTGTCACTAGCTGTCCATCAATCACAAATTTTAGTTTCTGATGTAAAGTGGAGGGGACCGCTCCTACTGTATGAATCCATGGATGCCCAAGTAAGTAAATATAACTGGATTTTATGTCCATGACCATAAACTCCACTTCGAAAGTTGATGGTCGAATCTGCAAAGGCACTTCAATTCTTCCTATCACCTTCCTCTGTGTTCCATCAAATGCTCTCACAATGTTCTGATAAGCCCTCATGTGTGAGCTGTCTATTGGTAGCTTCTTTAATGTTGCCAATGGGAGAACATTTAGGGCTGATCCATTATCAATTAAGATACCTGGCAACATGTATCCTTTGCATCTTATAGAGATGTGCAGAGCCTTGCATGACCACCTTCAGGTATTTCCTCATCATTAAAAGAAATGAAATTCTTCACATCAATGTTACCGACCAACATATCCATCTTGTCAGTCGAAATATCTTTTGGCACGAATGTTCAATTTAGAATCTTCAGCAAGGCCTCACGATGATCCTCAGAACTTAGTAACAGTGATAACATAGAGATTCGGGCCGGGAGCTTGTAAAGCTGCTCTACCACACTGTACTCATTATGCTTGAGTATCTTCAGAAATTCTTGAGCCTCTTACTCCTTGACAGGCTCATAATACATTGGTGGTTTCTCTTTAAAGAAATCCCGTTCTCCTTCTTTCTTTGGCCCTTTAGCAACAGCTTTTCTCTGTGTTGCATTTCTGACTTCTACCATCGGTGGGGAATACAATATTCCACTCCTTGTGAAGAGGCTTACGTCATTTACTAGTTCCTCCTTCAACTCATCCCCAACCGATAATTCTCCTGGAGTTCTTACTGAACAAGCATAATTTCAAGGGGCATGTTTACTGTCCTTGTACGAAAATTGAGTTGGTGCCTTAATTATTAGTCGCAGGGTCACGCCTTTCATAGATTCATTTACTCTTTCCTTGGTCTTGATAGCCAAAGGCTTCATTCCTTGTAATCTTTCCTTGGGTTTATCTCTTTTACAGCACATAAATCTATCATGTGCTTCTTGCTTCCTCTTTCAAAAAACTCACTCTTTACTATCCATCTTAGCCTGAACTAGGCGTTTGAATTTTGAGAATATTCAATCCCATGTCCTCCTGCTTTGTTGTATTCGCAATATAGTTCATCTTTAACAATCTTATTGGCTTCTCCTTCTAACAACCCAACTGCAACCATTTGGGTCCACTCCCATTTCATCGATGCCTTGACTTCACAACATATCTCTTGACCCTCTTGTCCTTTTCTTCGGTGATGGCATTCACTCCTACTTTTCTAGTGATTTGGCAGAGGATTTTCGTTCTCCTTAGATGTTTCGAATGACAACATGCCTAATTTCCTCAAGTCATCTACCACTCTTTTGAAGGTAGTACAGTTTTCAATTGTATGCCCTCTAATACCTGCATGGTACTCACATTGCGCCTTTTCATCTTACCACGTAGGATATAGAAGTGAGAAAGGTGGAACATGGCATGGTTGTACCATCTGAGACTTTGGATTCCCTTGATATCTTCGTTCTTCTTTCCGTGAGTTTGTTGCAATAGGGGCTGGAATTAAAGCATTGGGCTTATTAAAAACCACTCTCTTTGAATAATTGGGGTTGTAGACATTGGTTGCATTGACCTCACTCTCTCTCTTCTGGTAGGATTTCTTTGCTTCTCCTTCATCCAACTTTCCATTCTTGACAGCTTCCAAGATCAATTCACCATTCATTAACATGTCCGTAAAGCTCTTGGTTGCATGATTTATCATACAATCATAAAAGGAACCTTTCAAGGTTTCAACAAACATTGGGGAGATTTCATTCTCAAGTAATGGCAGCTGAACCTGAGCAGCTACATCATTCCATCTTTGTGCGTATTGACAAAAACTTTCATGATGCTTTTGTTCCATCCCTTGGAGGACCAGTCTGGTTGGGACCATGCTAGTGACATGTTTGTACTGCTCACTAAAGGCTCTTGATAAATCCTTCCATGATCGAATATTGACCCGACTTAACTGCGTATACCAACATGCAACTGACCCCACTAAGTTGTCCTACAAGAAATGAATAAGTGGCTTCTCGTTATCTAGGTACATTGGCATCTTCCTACAGTACATGGTTAGATGTGCTGATGGGCATGTGGTTCCATTCTACTTCTCAAAATCAGGGACCTTGAATTTCGGGGGCATCACCAAACTCAGCTCTCTAGCATCCACCCCTCCAAGAGTGTTTCCTTCTTGGAAGGATTTGATCATTCCTTCAAGCTTCTCATATCGATCTTCCCATTTCTTTTTGGCCTTAACTTTATCAGCAATTTCATCGAGATTGGGTACCTTATAGTTGTGACCCACTTTAGTGTTGGCCTTTGACTCATTCTAGGTGGAAGTTTCAGAAAAGTGGGAAGATATCTTAACCTTCAGTGTAGAAGCTTCCTTTTACATTCCAGGATGGATGAAAGTCATTTCCTGGAATCGGGGTAGAGCAGTAGTTTCTTCACCAGTTTCTGCTGCATCTGGGTCCTTGAACCTTAGCATAGCCGCGATCGAGCTGACTATCTTTCGATGTACCAGCTCCATTTCTTGCTACAAGTTAGTTTCCAACTTGTCTAATCGATCTTGGGTGCTTTTGTGGTTGACTTCCAAGGCTGCCACTCTATCTTCCATTACTTTTGTTTGTGGCACTATACTGTACTTGTGGGCTGCTTTGGCTATTTTGGCATTTTCTATCATTTTTGTATTTAACTTAGTGTCTTGATGTGAATGCATAAGTGCAAACAAAAGAACATTGGTTTAATGAAATATCTACTTTTAGAAGCAGCTTTATTGAATGTCAAAAGGTCCTCATTACATCAGCTTTTCCATGTTTTTTACAAATATTTTTCTAGCATGAACTCCTAACTCCTTGATTTCTTCAGGTAGCCCTATAAGCCTTGGTCCCACTTCCCCTATTGATTTGATATACTGACGAAGGGCTGCAGTTTTAGTGGCTAGCATTGTCACATGTTGAGCCACATCTTGAACTTGGGTCATGACAGTCCTGTCGAACTCATCCCGTTCTTGGAACTTTCGTGCATTATCTCTGAGACGCGTAAACCAGCAATCATTGCCTCCATCAGCTATATCCTCAAGGACTAAGATCTTTGTTTTGTATTCTTGAATGACGTTATCCATTTATTCCACTTGCTCTCTCAGGGCATCATTCTAATTCAAGCAAGCTTGGAGTTCCACATAGGTGTGATCGTTCTGAAACTTGAGAAGAGTTAGGTTTAAGTTATCCAACTTATCTTGCAATTTGGTGACGAAATTCTGGCATTGTTTTAACTTCTTACAAGTCACATTATATGTTGCTTGCAACTCAAGCGAATGGTTCTTGTTAACTTGAGCCTTCCTTTTCCAGGCTGCCACTTTTTATTTTTTTTCTTTAGGGTTTGTTTGCCTCCCTCATTTTCTGATGCTCGTTTATTGTTCTTCTGCTCCTCTATGAGTGCCCCTCTGTACTTTTCAATCTCTTATTTGCCTTGTTCTCTTACTTTGCCCACAACTTGTTCAATTTCCTGCCTCTACTGATCTGGGCTTTTTCGCAAGTCAGCATTGCGAACCTTGGTCTGAAATTTAAGGAAGTCAACCCTCTAAATCTCATATTTCTTTTTCAAATCCAAGTACATCTTTGATACCCGATCTGTCTCTCCTTTGAACTTTTCTACATCAAGCTGTGACTCAAACGTTTGTTGTTGTTTCTATTCCCGCAGGGCCTCTATCTCTAGCTTGGCTCTTCTTAACTCTTGTCTCAGGATATTAGCTTCAGAAGGGACTACTTTCAGGTGTTCTTCTAAAGACTTTCTCTGGCCAAGTGAAGGTAACATGTCCTTGTCATTCATTCTTATGTGTCTTTAAATATCATAATCAGGAGTGTACATGCATTGACTATCATAATCTACCTCTATATGATAACAATTGTTCCACGAGTCACCAATCATTTGTACCTTCTACCTGAACTCTCCCTAGAATTCGAATTCTGACGAACTAAGACAAGTAGTGAATGGGTTGAACCGTCGAGAACCATACTATCGAGACACTAGCAACGGAGCACATCAAATCCTTCCCCACAAACCTAATAGCATCAGGAAATTGAAATATCCATACTTGTATAGGATTTTTGCATGGCCCATCCAAGGAACCCTCCATATGATGTCTTCATCACGGTGGTTTTTGAAAATGTCCACCCAATTGCTTTTCTTGACAACTAGCCAAACTTTTACCAAGAATTCATGAAGAGGAGAGATGTTTGGGGAGAATACATTCGACAGAGTCAAAGTTGGGCATTTTCCAAAAATGACTGAGGGCCCAAACCTAAAGTAATGAAGCACACCCTCCAAAGCGCACACCTTCCACCTTTCTGCATGCATTCAACGAGATGAAAGTTTCAGCTAACATAGCAGGTACTAGATTGACTCCCCTTTTCAGCTACTCTAAGAAGTCAAGCAAAGCTATATCAATGTTTCCTAGGACCCTTGGGAAAATAACCAATCAATTTCTAGGAGATCTACTCTATCTTCTTTGTCTGGGTGAACTAGAATTATGTATTTTATGCTTGTCCAAGGAAAGGAGAAACTGCCTCCTCTTTTTCGTATCAGTCCCTTAACCCATCCATCACTCATGCCAGAGAAAGCTTGAAGTCTTGAGTGCAGATTTTTGTTCTTAGGAGGCTTAGCATAGACCCAACTCCTCTTCACTTTGCGTAAGTTGGACAGAGCCAAGTATTATTCAAACGTGGGCATCATATCCTTTCTATTGAAGTAACGTAGCAATACCCCATATTCCAGAATTGGACCAAAGCCTTCAAGAATAGTTCATTGACCTTCACATACAACAGGTATGCTATATCTCTGTAAGTTTCATAGAACAACTACTTGGTCTCATAGTCAAAGTGCTCCCAAATTTTCTATAGCTCATGCATATTATTCTACTTAACACTGATATGGGCATAGTCTAAAGTTTTTGTTTCATGATCAGCTACCAAATTGTCCCCAAACGTTCACTGATTAACTTCAGACCAGTGACGAACCTTAGCATTTCTCTTCTTCCAATTTCAGGACCCTTCCATCCATGGTTACAAATTTTCTAACTGAGCAGATATTTTAAAGAACCAAAACCCTTCTTGAAATGGAATGATGATGCAAGATTAGACATGCAAAACAACAAAAAGGAAAAGATTAGATACAATAAAAACAAAAGGGTCCAAAATAATTTCATTGCATAAACAACTCTAGGCAAGCATTCTAACACTCCAGGACATGTCTCCACGGATTATCTTTGCGAAATGACTTTGACGAAACACAAAACCCTAGGTTTTCAACATGGTTCTATTGGGGTAGGCTCTAGATTCTCAAACTTGGTTAGGTTCTAAAAAGGTACCTGAGATGTCCTTGTTGTCCCCTACTAAGGGTAGCAAAGCCCCTGGTTCCCACCCATTATAGGCTTCAAATGAACCAAGTTCAACTCAGGGGAACTCACTTCCTATGTCTTCTCGAAGGATCGATATCCTTACGAAGACATAAGGCATATGAGTCTCGAAGGTACTTGCTAGGCTCATACGGAGAATCAGTATTCTGACATGAGCAAAGCATTTTCACCTTACTTAAACAATTGGGACTAAGCTCAGGAATAGAGCTTTTTGAACAATTTTGGAATGCGTAAAATAGAATTATATTCATTAAACGGACGAATAAATTGAAAATTTGTGAACTTGCAAATCCCATTTTTTAAAAAACATTTTAAAACCAATTTGTGGCCTGACCCACTTTTGTTTTTTTATTTAAAAAACAAAAATGTCCCCAACGGAGTCGCCAAGCTGTCGCAATCCTTTTTTGGAATGCCCGACATTTTGAAAACTAAAATACACAAAGTCACCACCAATCTTTTTTGAAAAAAAAAGTGTGATTGGATCACTTTTAAAACGAGGTTATTTTAATAAAATATTTTATTTATTGAAACAACATTTTTGGTCTATAGAAACTAGAAAAGCGGGTTCGGGAGTCGGTTACGAATAGGGAAGGGTTAGCACCCCCACAACGCTCAAAAAAATTGATACCTTATTGATTTCAAAAGCCTTTTCAAAATTGGAATGTGTAAGTTCACAAGATTTCGATTTATTCATCCGTTTTATGAATATAAGTCTATTTTAATGGCTTTACCGCCAGGAAAATGAACTCCAATCATCGCCAACACTCCTGGCACTAACCCGTCATTTCCGTTTGGTAAGACACCGCATTAATTAAATTTCACTTGTTTAACAAATCCACAGAAATGATTGAATGGGTTAAAGTTATTTTAATTTAAAACAAATTAGTGATTAAACCCTAAAGAGGTCTACGTTCATTTTAACTATTAAGGTTTGAGTGAAATTAAGTGTATTTTGTTAGATTATGAAGAAAATTTAACAACATAGATGTGTCTATTCTAAGCTTACTAAGGACCTATTCCTAGGGTTTCAACAAACGCATATGTACATATAAAAGTCAAAAAGAAACAACTTAATTTCTTAAATTATATTAAATAACTAAATAATTACTAAATTTTAAATAAAGAAAAAGGGTAATTAGTTTTTATTATTTTAAAAGAAAATTAGAACTTGGGTTTAAATTGAAAGAGAGACCAACTTAAGAGGCCAAATCAAAACAAAAAGGATGAGATTGAAAGAATTGGAAATTGATGAGCTGCGGTATAAGGTCTGAGAAAGAAGGGCAATGGTCAAAAACGGGTTCGGATCAGGGCAACAAGTTTGTATATAAGTCAAATATCATAAACAAAAAAACATTTCCTACCTTTAATAAAAACAGATCAAAACTGGCTCCTTAAAAATCCTCTAAAGTGTTCTTCGTGTTCTTCATGAATTAAAGAACACGATGAACATCCGTCGTGCCGGCCGCCCTCCACCGGCGCCGACCGTCGTTGCCAACAACAAAATTTCTATAAAACTTCCTCTTTTTCCAAAATTCGGGGAACTTCAAATCGCAATTTATCACCGAAGTTACATCGAAAACAATCCCACGGCAGGGTTTTGCAAAAACAAAACAACGGTAAAAATACCCTTTTCCTATTTCAATTCAAATGAATAAATAAAAAATACTATAAAGCTTGCTTTATTTCCACTTGGAATCCGATTACAACTCTTGCTTGCTATCCTTGAATTTGTATGCTAAACTTTACGTATTCTATGTATAATGTGTGTGATTCTTGTGTGTATGTTACATGGGATTACAGTGCTTTATATAGATACAAACATGTTTGAATTTCAAGCTTGAATCCCAAATATCTTCCTCATTTGCTTTTATCTCGACTCTGATTTTATGCTGGTTGCCTTTTGCTCACTGTCTTAATTCGATTGCAGCTTGATTCTTGCTAGGGCTTCCAGTTAGGAATTAAACCCTTTGACTTTGCTTTAAATTTGGGATCTAACCCCTTTTATTTCCCTCTTTGCATGATTCTGGTGACAGAAAACGATTGAGGAAACGCTGATGAGGAGTAAACGATGATAGAGTAGGCTCGAGCGTTCGTCGAAAAAGATGAAACGACTGGCCGAAGTTGAAATGTCACGCACGCCATGAGGTGTACCGGCAAGACCCTACAGTGGTATCAAAGCCACTTGTCCGATATGGATTCGGGTTTTAATTACTTGGCTGATGTAATTGTATGAGATGCATTTTATTTTAAATTTATTTAGTTAATATATGATATTTGTACGAGCAAATCTATTTACTCACGATTAATCTGTTAATCTAGTTATAAGATGTTCTTGAGATCTATCATTAAGAGTTAATCATCAGGATCTTTGCTAATAAGGTTTGAAATATTATATGTTAATTGTTAACATATTCAAATATAGTTTTAGGGTTTTAGATGTTAAGTGTTAACATAATGGTTAGTCTATCGATTTCGTGCGGGAATGTAATAAGAATTGTTTTAGTCAAAAAACCTCATGGATTTTAAAATCCTAAAAAACACGATAATGTTGATAAAATTTATCAAATTGAGAGGTTTTTACATAGCAATTAAGATGCTAATCTTTAAAATTTTCTCCCCCGCTAACAAGGCAGCGGAAAACCCACCGGCAGCTACAGGGTCACTAGAACCCAGCAAGGGGCTCTGCCCCTTAACCCGTAAAGAAGCTCCACCCTTTAGACCCCTCAAGGGGCTTGACAACTGTGTAGGAACAATCTGGTAAGACTTTAATAACAAACCGCATCTTTATTATGTATGATATGCACGGTGTTTGGATTGCATGGTTATAGCCCAATAGCTCATTTAGTTTTAATTATAAGGTTTTATAAATACGGTATGTGTGTCGTGCCTTTCTATACTTCTATTGGAATTCTCTTATTATCTTACCCCCTCGTATGTAAAACGAGTTTCTAAAATTGTAATCTACACGAAGAAGCAAGGACCAGAGGAACAGAAGTTTGGGCCGACATAAAGATGCTTGAGAAGTGTTTTTATCCTTAGAATAATTTGGTTCTCTCATTGGCTTGGGACAAACAACCTTAGGATATGGGCTATAACTATTGAATTCATATTTACTACTTTTCATATATGTGATAAAATGAATGTATGAGATGCATGCTAGTTAATTGATAAGATCAAATGTTAAATGGTGAGATACTATTCACAAAACCCCTCAATAAAATATTAAATCTTTTATTGCTTCCCAATGTTAACCCTCGTTAAAGTCTAAATCGATACAATGTAGGTTATGCTAAAGCGAGATACTTGTATCTATCTTGGCCAAATTCAAAGAATAAGCAAGTGATATTCGTTGGTTGTAACTTTGGTTAAAGACATAACTAGGTTACTCTAATAGGATTAGAAACCTAAAGGCTAGTTATTTGGATAATCATAAGATGATTATGAACAAGAGTTGTTCACCAAATGAAAGAGTTACATGAGATGTAATTAGAAAGTGTTGCTTACTTAGATAGACCATAATCTTAAGCGAAAAGCCAAAGCTGGCTTAAGAGAATGTGAAATTTGGATCCTTACCCAATAGAAAACTATACAAAAAGTATTTTCAGCATTAATATTTGAGGGTTATTAATTTTAATAAAAATAGTTGGAGTATCGAGTCCTTTCATAAGCAGACATGGTAAACGTACTCAAAATTCATATTTTATTGTTGTAGACTTATTATACAAATGTGTTATCAATGCGATCGGTCCTTGAGGAGGACAAGTTGAACAACTTAAACTACCTTGACTGGTCACTATAAGGAAAATGTTTCCATTTGTAATAAGACATATCATTGTAAAAGAAATGCCCCATTTATCTTGAAAAGTCAAGAAGGCAAATGAAAGCAGAGGGTCTGCCTCGAGTATTTATGTTATTGATATTAATTTATCATGACCTACTTCTCGGGTATTGGATACCGGTTATGGTTCTCATATTTGTACATTTGTATAAGGAATACAAAAGAGTATAAATCTGAGAAAAGTAGAGGTGGACCTACGAGTTGGTAATGGAGCAAGAGTTACTGCATTAGCTATAGGAACATATACTTTATTGTTGCCTAGTGCACTTAATTTATGTTTAAAGGATTCCTATTTTGTGTCTAGTTTGACTAAAAACATCATTTCGATTTCTTGTTTAGACAAGGTTGGTTTTGAGATAATTATTAAGAATAATTGTTGTTCTTTTATCATGATAATGTTTTCTATGGTGTGACACAATTAATAAATCGCCTCTATATTTTGGATCAAGAGAATTCCATTTACAACATAAATACGAAAATATCAAAACAAATGACTCTAATTAGACTCATCTTTGGCATTGTCACATGGGTCACATAAGTGAAAAACGTATTTCAAAACTTCATAAAGATGGATTTTTGGATTCATTTATTTTCGAACAACTTGATGTATGCGAGCCTTGCTTATTGGGAAGGATGACCAAAGCTCCATTCAATGGTAAAAGTAAGGGAGCAAGTGATTTATTGAGATTAATACATAGCGATGTATGTGGACCAATGAATACACAAGCCAGAATAAGGTTTTCAATACTTCATTACTTTCACAAATGACTTCAGTAGATATGGGTACATTTAACTAATGCATCATAATTCTGAAGCCCTTGAAAAGTTCAAGGAATTTAAAAATGAAGTACAAAACCAACTAGAAAAAAACATTAAGCCTCTTCGATCAGATCGATGAGGAGAATACTTAAGCTTTGAGTTTGGTGACCTTCTTAATGAATGTGGGATTGCCTTACACCTCCTGGTACTCCACAAAGGAATGGAGTTTCCGAAAAGAAGAAATCGAACATTGTTAGACATGGTTTGATTAATGATGTGTCACACTGATCTTTCAGTTTCTTTTTTGGGACGTGCGCTAAAAATAGTTGCTTTCACACTAAATCGTGTTCCATCTAAATCAGTTCAAAAGACACCATATGAGATATGGACTAGGAAACGTCCTAGCATGTTTTTTATGAAAAATTGGGGATGCAAAGCTTATGTTAAACATAAGATGTCTATAAAGCTCGAACCTAAATCTCATAAATGTAATTTTGTGGGTTATCGTAAAGAAGCTAAATGATATTATTTCTTCAATTCTACTGAGAACAAAATGTTTGTTGTTCAAACATGAATCTTCCTGTAAAGATAATTTGTTTTTTGAAAATGAACTAGGAGAAATATTAAACTCAATGTAATTTGAGATCAACCACATATCATTGAACAAGAGATTGAACAACAACAAGTTCCACAAGTTGTTGAGGAACATTCAACAGTTTTGGAAACACAACCACTACGAAGATCTTTGAGAAAATGCAATACGCTTGAGAAATATTAATTTCTTGTCACATTGCATGCCAATGTTCTCTTCATGAAACACAACCACTACGAAGATCTTTGGAGCAAGCTTCTTGATGTTGGAATCTTCATTTTAACGAGGCAATCAAAGAGTTGATTTTATCAAAAATCAAGATGAGTCATGTGTTTTAAAGAAAATTAGTGGGAGCACTATCATATTCTTGGTATTGTATGTGGATGACATACTAATAATAGGAAATGACATATCTAGCTTACAGTCTATGAAAACTTGGTTAGGAAAATGTTTTTCCATGAAAGACTTGGGTGAGGCAACATACATGTTAGGATTCAAGATCTATAGAGATAGATCAGGACAACTGCTAGGACTGATTCAAAAATACATACATAGAAGATGTACTGAAAAGATTCAGTATGGAAGAATCCAAAAGGGTTTCATACCTATGAGATATGGAATTTCACTCTCGAAGGAAATGTGTCCTTCAACACCACAAAGAAAGAAAGTGAATGAGTAAGATTCCATATGCTTCAACAATTGGATCTATCATGTATGTCATGCTATGTACTCGTCAAAATATAACGTACGCTTTAAGCAAGAAAAGAAGAAAAGAATTGCCAAGTAGTAGTTGGCATATATTGACCAAACAATGCCAAGCTTGGCTAACAAAGGACCGAAGTTCGACGCTTGGTCAAAGTAGTCATTGGACCTTGTACACGTCAGCCCTAGGATTCAAATATGAATAAGATGATCACACGTATTACCCTTTGTGCAACATCCCAAAAACCGATCTAGTTAGAAATGGGTTCCGGCGATCGAAAGTTCTACACCCAAAAAGGTCCAAATTTTGTATTGACTTTGACCATAAGGTCAATTGTTTTGATAATGGACTCTGATTGAGTCAAATCATTGTTTAAGGACCTTATTGAATACATTGAGAACCTTTTAGTGACAAAATATAGAAAACAAAAGCTTTGGGTGGAATCATGAAGAGTCAATGATTGAGGGACTAATCTTGCAATTAGCCCCTCCTCAATTAAAATCACCCATACGTGGAGTGATCTGAAAACTTTCCTTCAAGTGAAGGAAAGCTTTTGGTCAAGTAATAAAAATGGGGAAGAGTTAGGAAAGCTAAACTTACCCGATTAGGAAACCAAGCAACCACCTCTCATCTTTGTCATCTCTAACCTCCCACTTGAACAAGCAAGCACCTCCATTGGACCTTGAATTCAGCTTAGTTTTCTTCGATTTATCGAATCCTTTACATAGTTATAGATCGGGTAAGTTATAATCCCTAATCTATTGTTGAAATCCATGGATATATTAAGCTTAATGTTAAGTTAGGGTTTGGCCATCTATGGTAACTTAGGTATTTCAAAGCTTTAATCCATGGAAATTTCATAGCTACTGGCTATATCGAATTTGGGTATTGATTTTGATTTTGTTACATTGATTCCAATATTGTATAGATAATTCTAATCAATTCCTATTATTTACCTAGCTCAATAATTGGAGAGAAATGATTCCCCGCCACCACTGAAAGCTAGGAACAAGGGGATTTCAATTTGAGAGCCTTGAAAGCTTCGGATTGTCGAGGTGAGTGTAGTTGGAGTCTCGGGTTTGAGCTAGGTGCCTCTCCCAATTTCATTGTGGTTAAATTTATCATCGCTAACCCTTTTTGGTTAAGGGATGTTGCATCGAACCACTTAGTGGATGTTGTGGAAAGTATTGGTAAGTTATTGCATTAAGGATTGAGCATTGTCACCGTTATCGTCATTTTTATTGAATATTGGATATAGGTAACATCATTGTCATCATGTACTGTTATTGCCATTGTCATGGTCATTGCCATTGAATTATGGAAATATAGAGTATTTATCATAGAGCATTGTTATTGCCATTTTCATTGATATTGCCATTGGACATGTATATTGAATAATTGCTTACTGATAAAGTCATTGAAAACATTGAACATTGTTATTGCTATTGAGCATCGATCATTGATATTGTTACCGAACCTTGGATTCGAAGGACATTAGATACAATTGGCATGCCATGGAATTCATGAGCTTAGTGTACGGGTGGACTACGGTCCTAGGGCTGCAGCCTATATTGACTTGGCGAGGCAGAGGGATGTGTTGTGATGTTGTTCATATTGGCAAGGCGGAGGGACTAGACCATTTCATTAATTTGGCGAGGCGTAGGAATTCGCGTATCCACTATCCAGAATTGATCTAAGGGTTATTGTTAAAAGATGGAAGTATTGCTATTAACATGATCATTGCATTGATATAAATAGTTCATTGTATTGCTATTGTCATCAGTTGAATTGAAATGCATTACATTGTTATTGTCCTCAATTATGGCTACCTCACTAGGCAATGCATGCCTAATGCATTGCATCTCATCCATTTCAAGTTAAGGGACTCATCGTTCGAGATCATAGAGGTTGAGGCGTTGGATAAGTCACAAACAAGCTGTAACGTCCTAAACTTGGCCTAGACGGAGACCGGAATTTAAGATGTCACAACAAAGAAAACCGAAAAACACGAGCCAAAAAATTTCAATTTTTCTAGAGTACAAACAATTTAATCAAAAACTATGTAGGTGTTTGTTATTCGGCCAAGATATTACTAAGATATACCTCAACTATCATTTTAATATCTCAAGCATAAAAAGGAATTAATCGAACTTTCATAACAAGATCTAGCTCAATCTTTAATAACAAATACCTCTTCATTCTACTTACAACAACAATAAGTGGCTGGGATTAATCATCATACCAAAAACTTCCATGAGTCTTTATCTACTGCTTGATATGTTCATACAACACATTTACCCATACAACATGTTAAGCTTATCAATCAGTTGCCATATAATCAATAAGAGTGGTTTCTTAATACTTAAACCACAAATCTTATGTGAAATATAATCCAATAAACTCATTAATCAAGAAGCTTATACGAAAGCTTAACTACATATTTCACTTAATAATCAATCAGTATTTGACATATGTTTTTTTGTTTCCCTTTTTATCGATTAACTACATTAACTTAGTCACAAGGCATTAGGTCAATGCGTAGTAATTTCAAGATCATCTAACAATCAAATGACATATATATATATATATCATGTGCATTTTTTTACTTAGCATACAATATAACACATAACACACACATGTGTCCCTTAAACAACTGATCAATTCAAAAACAATCTTCTGTTTATCCAATATTCAAGTGACCATAATTACAAACTATTCCATTTATCATAAAAATGACCTATATCACATCTAGTTTCCTTAATGGTTCGACTGTTGCATATAATCAACATGTTCAATAAGCATTTGTTCAAACAAGGCAATCTCTTGCAATACAAGGAAGCAACTTACATTATTGATCTAACATTTAACTTCTGAATTTTTATCAAAATAACTCAATCATAGCTAAGTCCTTATCATACAAGCCAATAAGCACTTCATCCCACGAATCAATTACGAGACAATTCAAGCAATGCTTAATACTCAAATATTTCCTTTAATTGTGACAAACATATAAGGGATTATACAAGTCGAAATTCTAATATCTAGATACAATTATACAAGTAGTGTGCCACCATCCTAGGAGTAAACTCTCTAAGATTATTTCCAACTTTACCGAAACCTCGATCCAAAACTCGTAATTTTTTGCTAAAAAGGATGCCAAACCTCATTTTATTCGTTGGATATTACTTTTACAAGAGTTTGACATTGAAATTAAAGATAGAAAAGGAACAGAAAATCAAGTTGTCGATCATTTATCAAGCTTAGAAGGCAATAAGGAGGAGGACACGGATTTAGAGATATGTGATGCATTCCCGGATGAGCAACTATGAGTTACCTTGGCAACCCCTAATGCCTCGACAACCATGGATGCGCATGCCTTAGCAACCCTTGACGCGCATGCCTCGGCAACTCCAAACGCGTATGCCTTGGCAACCACTGATACGCATGCCTCGACAACCCTTGACGCGCATGCCGCGGCAACTCTAGACGCGCACGCCTCGACAACCACGGAAGCAGTTGCCACTGCAACCACGGATGCCTCGGTAATACCCTGGTACGCAGATTTGGTTAATTTCCTTGTTTGTGGTATTTTACCTTATGGTCTTACTCACCAAGGAAAGAAGCGGTTCCGCCATGATGCTAAGCATTATTTCTGGGACGAGCCTCTTTTGTTTAAACAATATACATATTAGATTATATGTCGATGTGTCCCTGAAGAGGACCAGCAGAATGTACTCTGGCAATGCCATTCTTCACCCTATGGAGGACATTTTGGAGGAACACATACCGCTGCCAAAGTTTTGCAATCCGTTTTGTATTGGCCAACACTATACAAAGATGCCCACGAGTTTTACAAGCAATGTGATCGTTGCCAGAGGACGGGCAATATCTCTAGACGACATGAGATGTCTCTCCAAAACATCCTCGAGGTGGAATTATTTGATGTATGGGGGATCGATTTTATGGGACCTTTCCCATCTTCATTCGGCAACCTCTACATTCTACTTGCCATTGACTACATGTCCAAGTGGGTTGAGGCAGCTACAGTTCCCGCCAACGATTCCAAGACCGTGCAACGATTCTTGAAGAAAAACATATTTACACAGTTTGGGATGCCAAGAGCAATTATCAATGATGAACGCAAGCACTTTGACAACAGACTCATTGCCAAGAAGCTGCAATGCTTCGGCATGTCTCACAAAATTTCAATGGCATATCATCCACAAACTAATGGGCAAGCAAAAATTTCTAACCAGGAATTGAAGAATGTCCTCGAGAAGGTTGTCAATCCTTCCCGAAAAGATTGGTCTACAAGACTAGACGAAGCACTTTGGGCTTACCGAACCACATTCAAAACACCCTTGGGAATGTCCCCGTTTCGCCTTGTCTATGGTAAGACTTGTCACTTACCAGTGGAAATTGAACACAAAGCATATTGGGCAATCAAGATCGTGAATATGGATTGGGAAAGTGCCGGACAAAAATGTTTACTAGATCTCAATGAGATAGAAGAATTCCGTGCACTCGCCTATGACAATGCACGAATCTACAAGGAGAAAATAAAGCAATGGCATGACAAGAAACTATTGTCGCGGCAATTCACGCCAGGGGAACTAGTTCTTGTATTCAATTCTCGGCTGAAACTTTTCCCGGGAAAACTGAAATCAAGATGGTCAGGACCATTCAAAGTTGTCAAACCATTCTCCCATGGTGCCGTGATAATCAAGTCCACCACTAACGAACATGAATTTAAAGTTAATGGAGAAAGATTGAAGCACTATAACGGTGCCCATGTGGAACGTAACAAAGAAGTGGTCACCTTAGGAGATGCATGAGCATGCTCTCCTTTAGATATTTTCCTTTTATTTTTAGTTTTCTTTTATTCGAACTTATTATATTTTTATTTTTATTTTATTAATTTCGGTTATTTATTTTTTTAGGACAGATTTGTTTATTTTCTTTAGGATTGAGGCTACACTTTCTTTCATATTCATTTAATTATTTTTGAATTTTAGGTTTAAGAATTCCTTTGCACATCTTTATTTATTTCTTTTTATTTTATTTACTAGTTTATCTTTAATTTTAATTCTAATTCTACTTGTTTTTGAATTATAGGAAAAGAGTTCAAGATAAAAGGGAATTTGATTCAAGAAGGAAGTTTCTTCAACAAGGAAACCATTGGGCTAAATCTAAGGCTTATATTACGCCTCCAATTTACCCTAATTCACCCACATGGCCGACCAAACCCTTCCCCTTCCCCAAATTTCTTTTGCCGCCCCCTTCCCCTAATTAAAACCCTTGTTTTCTTTCTTCCCAATCAATCCCACGCACCATATTTACTACCTATCTTTTCTATATAACCCATCACCCTTAACTTCCAAGAAACCTATTCCTACTTTTCACCTTGCAACTCTTTAGTTTCTTTTGTTTTCTTTTCTTTGTGTCTACCCAACTCACAACCAAAATCATCCATGGCATCCAAAATCAAGTTTTTGGCGGTCCCAAGTTCATCCAAAGAACCAAGCTACAAGAAGTTTGCTACACCGGCGGTTCAAGAAAGATTTCACTCCAAGTTTGAAAGCCGAAAGATTTACGAAGAATAAGGCTTCGAATACTCCAACTCTCATCAAGATTTCGGCCTTGAACCATTCATCTTCCAAAGGATTGCACATCAAAAGTGGCAAATCTTTTTCCATCAATCGGAACCGTGTAACATTTCATGGGTAAGAGAATTCTACGCTCACTCACCTAACCTGGATAATCCTTATGTTTTGTTCGTGACAAGGCTATCCTCATAAGCCCCGAAAGCATCAACACCTTTTACGGGCTCTACGTTGAGAAGGACGAGCATCAAGCCTTTGTTGATCAACTCACGC
Organism: Hibiscus mutabilis; assembly: GCA_019671005.1. Classification (NCBI taxonomy): domain Eukaryota; kingdom Viridiplantae; phylum Streptophyta; class Magnoliopsida; order Malvales; family Malvaceae; genus Hibiscus; species Hibiscus mutabilis. Next base: position 25,113,062 of record CM033745.1, on the reverse strand, counting down.
TCAAGCAACTCGACAAGGTGCTTCAAGAACTCACTCAACTGGGGACTCATTGGAACGACGGTAAATATAAGGGCACGATAAATTGCCTTCGGCTTAAACCCGAGGCAAAATTATGGAATAAGTTTGTTAAAACATCTTTAATGCCTACCACACACAATACTACCGTTGATACGCCTCATATTTTGCTCATACATTCTATTTTGCATAATCGCATCATTAACATTGGAAAATTTATTTGTGATGAGATTTTTGTATGTAGCACAAAAGACAAGGGTTCTCTTTTCTTTCCTTGCTTAATTTCCTATCTTTGCAAGGAGATGCATGTCCCAAGTGAGTCCACCGATGAAAAGGCACTACTAAAGTTCGGTTGGAATTGAGCACAAATTCGAAAGCTAATGGGAGAGGCACCGGTAAAATCCCTAATGCCTTTAGTTGTCGCGGCACCACCTACTGCCTCGGCAACCCCTAATGCCCAGGCAACTTGGACAGCAACCCCAGGACAACTTGAAGCACTCTTACAACCGTTGGAAAATCGCCTTAAGCAAATTGAAGATCGGCAACTAATGTTCATGTGATACATGAAGGATCACAACAATGCCATCACCCAAGTCATCATGGAAAAGTACCCGAACAGCCACGTACAGTTCCCTATCTTTCCTGCCGAAATCCTTGCCCCGGCAACCAATGAAGCAGTTGCCACGGCAACCGCAACAAATGATGTTGTCGCAACCTACACTGCGCCTGCCCAAGCAGTTGCCACGATAATTAACACTGAAGATGTCGTGGCAACCAAAGCTATAGACGCCCCAGCAACCACTGCAAAAGCCAAAGGCAAAGCGCCTATACCCGAATCAACTCGTACTGAATCATTGTCCGATTTTTTAGATTCGGACGAGTCCTCCATTGCACCAACGAAGACCACACCAATCGAATCCTCCAAGTCCAAGAAAAAAGCCAATGACATTGAGGAAAAGGATGATGAGAATGATGAGGACACTCCCGTACGAGGATCGATTCCACCATCGATAACAAGAAAGCAACCACCGCGTTCAACCAAAAAAATTAAGACACCGGCCAAAAGAAAACTAATCATCAACGACGACAAACTCTCGGAATAAGTCCTCGTTTGCATTTTACTTTTCTTTATTTTTATTTTTATTTCTTTCCTTTGCATGCATTGAGGACAATGCCGCACTCAAGTTTGGGGGGATTGTTACTAGTTAGTTGTCATGTTTTGTTGCATTCATCTTAAGTATTGCATTTAGGATACATAAATTGCTTGCCATGCCTTTAGTTGGAACAAGAATTGCCTAGATTTGATGAATATCCGATGATGACATTGCCAATGTACTTAATTGATAAAACTTTTATTCTATGATAAATGTGGAAACACCTAAAATCTTACTATGATGCTAAACTTGATGAAACACTGTTGTGGCTTGATTCATTTAAGGAATTCTAGAGAACTTAGGTTGATAGTTAAATAATTGGGGGATTAGAATAAAAATTGGATGAATGCTAGAGGTGTCCAAAATTGGCTCTAGTATGTGCTTAAAATTGATTGCTAGAGGTGCCCGAAACCGGCTCTAGTCGAATAAAAAAATGTTAACTTAAGAAAACTAAAAACAAAACACTAGAGGTGCCCAAAGCTGGCTCTAGTTAAAACATGTTAAAAGAAACCAAGGAAGTAATTTGAAAACCTCTTGTTTGCATAGAATCCGAATAATCAACTTGCACACAACTCCGCACACAATCACAAGCATTATAGTTTGATTCCGAGTAACTCCTAAGTTGTCCAAAAAATGAAAAGCCAATCATAGTTTGTGCCATGGTTCTGAGGAATGAAATCAAGTTCAAAGCTAAGTTTGTGAAAATTGAAGTCTTGGCGGGTAATTATTAGTTTGCATTGCTTGAGGACAAGTAGTTCGAGTTTGGGGTGTGTTAAGTGTCTAAAAGTACTACTTTATTCACACTTTTTATTCATATTATTGCTAGACTTAGGCTCATATTAGTTGCATTATTAGCCATTCATGCATGTTTGCATTGTTTCCTTGGTGATTAAGCTTGATATCATATTTTGCTTAATTTTGTGGAAAATGGGTGTTGCCGATAGTTGTTTTTGTGTGTGTGCAGAATCACTTGCCAAATCAAGGCTGGAACCAATTGCTAGGGCAATACAAGAAGGAGATGTCGACGCAGTTGCCAGGGCAGTGCATAAAGGAGATGCCGAGCTAGTTGCCAGGGCAGTACATGAAGGAGATGCTGAACTAGTTGCCAAGGCAATTGTCGATAAGGGATAAGATGATATGGCAGCCGAAATTGATGACTAGATAAACCTAAGATGACGTGGAGCAAAGTTAAATCCCAAAGGAGTTTGATTTCCATGAAGAGGTTAAAGAGAAATTGAATCCCAAGAAGATAGAAGAAGATCTAGAAGGAATTTAAATATAATAAAGAATTATATTCTTTAAAAGTATTTAATTCCAACTTAACTTCTTCCTCAAGAAAGACTTTGACCTAGCCCTATAAATTGAGGACCAAGCCGTCAACTCTAAAGGGGTGCAAAGGGGAGAGATTTTGACAAGAGGTTTCAACCATTCTTCATCTTTTTCTTTCTTGTTCGATTAGGTTTATGTTAGGGAAACTTTGTTTTGTGTTTCTTTGGAACCTAGCCATGAACTAAATCCTTTTGGTTAAGGTTATTGTGTTTTGTGGTTGTGAGAAACAATTGGATTTTGTTTAGGTAATAAGAGTTTGCACTTTCAATTCAAGGTTTACTCATTCTTGGTTTTTATTCTTGTTTGCGAGTGAATTGGGAGAGGATCTCGCAATTCTATCTATTTATCTAATATCGGGAGAGTTAGATTCAAGAAACGAATGAGTATGGTCTTTATTCAATCTATTGATGGTGAAGATTAATCCGGGTTAGGAATAAGTTAAGGATTTCAACGGCTAAGAGGAGCGCAAGATTGGTTGTTGTTCATCCTTGATTCACGCAGGGATGTATTGTCAAGGCATGCATAATTAGCTAGAGTTTTGACTTAGGGATAAGAAGAAACCATTGAAGAACGTTCTGCCGAACCTTGAAGTTGCTGCCCAACCACCCAAACAGCTGCCCAACCAGTTTCCCAGGAAACCGTTCGATTAGTTGCCAAGGCAACCCAGTTGCGCAAGTTTCCCTTGCACTCTTTTACCAAGACAATCCAATTGGCTATCACTCCTCAACTCACTATAACCTGGCCTATTCCCTCTCTTTTGATTAAATCTTCTTTTACTTTATTGCTTTCTAGTTTAGTTGATAGTTAAAACTCTTACAATCTTCTACTTGTGTTCTTTTACTTTTTACAGTGCAAGAGGATAGATTCTTGAAGTGGCACCAATCCCTGTGGAGACGATATCTTTTATACTATAACTTGTAACGTGTACACTTGCACAATTGCGGAGCACTTATTACGCGCAACAACAACCACAAGCATACATCTCACTCAAAACAAGCATTGTTACATTCAAGTGACCCTATATGTCAAGGCAATTCGATTAGGGTACAAGCAAGCATCATGGCTCATCATCCTACTTTCTATTTAAGCAATCCATATACAAGATCATAGCATTCGAAAGTCATCAATATAGCTAGATTAACATTAAGTAATTCCATCAACATATGCGCAGCAACATTCAACCATTCCAAGTTAACTACGTTCATTACAAACCTTAAACTATATACATATCATAGATAGGCCATCAAGCATTATATACAATCTTTCAAAATGCATGTTCAAGCTATTTAGATACATCTAGTGCCACCATTCTAGGAGAATATAAAACAAGTATGGAATCATACTTTAACCAAGCTTGTGTAGGATACTTCTTACTCAAGGAATCAAGCTTCAAGATCAAGCAATGTTGAATCCTTTAACCTGTAGGTTGGGAAGAATGAAACAAGAGTGATAAGTACAAAATTGTACTTAGTGAGTGTTGCGTGTAATAAGTGCTACGCAATTGTGCAAGTATACACGTCGCAAGAAATAAAGTGATTTGAGTATCGAGTATCGTCTCTACAGGGATTGGTTTGGGCCACTTTGCTTAAGTTACTGCGTTGGAAAAGAAAAAAAACACAAGTAGGTGATTGTAGGAATTATAACTAATGAGTAAACTAAGAGCAATAAACTAAAGAATAGATGAAATTAAAATAGAGTGAATAGGCCAGGTTATCGTGAGTTGAGGTGTGATAGCCGATTGGATCATCTTGGTAAAAGAGTGCAAGGGCAACTCAGTTGTCGTGGCAACTTGCACAGCGGGGTTGCCTTGGCAACTAATCAATGGTTGCCAGGGCGACTAGCTGGGCAACTATTTGGGTGGCTGGGTAGCAACTTCAAGGTTCGGCAGAGCGTTCTTCAATGGTTTCTTCTTATCCCTAAGTCGAAACTCTAGCTACTTGTGCATGCCTTGATAATACATCCTTGCGTGAATCAAGGGTGAACAACAACCAATCTTGCGCTCCTCTTAGCCGTTGAAATCCTTAACTTATTCCTAAGCCGGATTAATCTTCACCATCAATAGATTGAATAAAAACCATACTCATCTGTTTCTTGAATCTAACTCTCCCGATATTAGATAAATAGATGAAGTTACGAGATCCTCTCCCAATTCACTCGCAAACAAGAATAAGAACCAAGAATGAGTAAACCTTGAATTGAAAGTGCAAACTCTTATTACCTAAACAAAATCCAATTGTTTTTCACAACAACAAAACACAATAACCCTAACCAATCAAGTTAGTTCATGGTTGGGTTCAAAAGATATACAAAGAATAATCCCCAAACCATGAATCTAATGGAAGCAAAGAAGAAGAAGAAGAAATCGAACTCTCTCCCCCTTGCTCTCTTGTCAAAATTTCTCTCCTCTTGCCCTTTGGAGTTGTCGAAATTTTCCCTCTTCTTGCTTCCCTCCAAGTTGATGATATGGCCTCTAATTTATAGGGATAGGTCAAAGTCCTTCTTTGAGGAGGAAGTTAAGTTGAAATTAAATTATGTTTAAAGAATATAATTCTTTATTATAATTATATTCCTACTAGAACTTCTCCTATCTTCTTGGAATTTAATTCTTCTTTAATCTCTTCATGGAAATCAAATTCCTTTGGGATTTAGCTTTGCTCCACGTCATCTTGGGCTTGTCTAGTCATCAATTTCGACTACCATATCACCTTATTCTTTGTCGACAATTGCCCTGGCAACTGGCTCGGCGTCTCCTTCATGCATTGCCCTGGCAACTAGCTCGGCATCTCCTTCATGCATTGCCCTGGCAACTAGCTCTAGCCTTGCTTTGGCAAGTGATCCTGTACATACACACAAAACACACCAAAGCAGCATCTTTTCCCACAAAAACTACCAAGTTATGTAATCAAGCTCAACGGTGGAAAGAAACATGAATTAATGCATGAATGACTAATTATGCAACTAATATGAACTTAAGTCTAACAATAATATGAGTAAAAAGGGTAATAAAAATAGTACTTTTGAACACTTATCACACCCCCAAACTTGAACAATTGCTTGTCCTCAAGCAATGCAAACTAACAATTACCTGCCAAGACTTTAATCATCAAAGACATGCTTCAAACTTGAATTCAAACCTCGAAACTGTGGCACAATGTATGATCACCTTTTAATTTTTCGGATAGCACAAAAATTACCCGGAACAAAACTATAATGCTCGTGACAATGTGTGTGCGTAGTTGTGTACAAGTTGATTTTCAAGATTCTATGTGAACAATAGGCTTTTATCAATTTAATTATCAGGGCGTTTATTTTTATTTTCACTAGAGCCAATTTTAGGCACCTCTAGCAAAGTAAGAAATTTCTCATTTTATTTTAGTCGACTAGAGCCAATTTCGGGCACCTCTAGCGATTCTTTAATGTGCATTAACTACTAGAGCCAGTTTCGGGCACCTCTAGCAAGAAAGTGCATTTACTACTAGAGCCAGTTTCGGGCACCTCTAGCAAGAATTCAACTTTTAATTTTCAATTTTAAATTTACCCAAATTTTAAGCAACCTAAGTTCACTAAGTTTCTTTCAATCAACAAGCCACAACCGTGTAAAACAATTCAGCATCATAGTAAAATTCTAAGTTCTTTTCATGTAATCCTAAAATTAAAGGTTCTTTCAATTAAGTGTAGTGGCAAAAATTCATCATTAGATATTCAACAAGTCTTAAGCAACTAAATCCAATTAAAGGCATGGCAAGTAACATATGCAACCTATATGTGATTGCTAACGATGAATGCAACTAAACATGAAACTAACTAGAAACCAACACCCCCCTCAAACTCGAGAGAAGCATTGTCCTCAATGCACGTAAAAGTGAAACAAAATTTTAAAAGAAACTAAATGAAATAAGTTAGTCAGAGAGGTCGTCACCTCGAGTGATAAGTTTCCTTCGTGCCGTTTGCTTGATTCATTTTTCAGTCGGTGGTTGAATGCTGGTATCGCGTGAATAGCATTGCTTTAATTTGATCCATGTTTGCTGATGCAGGTTCACTTGCCTGGGCATCAGTAGTTGCCGAAGCCATTGTTGTTGCCTGGGCATCGCCAGTTTCTGTTGTGGTTGCTGTGGCAAGTAGTCGGCAGTGAATTTCCTTAGCATGGTGGTTGTGAGTCTTGTTGTGGAAAGAAAAGAAAACAAAGAAAACCTGGAAACTAAAGATAATGAAGAAAAATAAAATATCTCCTAAAAATAAAAAAAAATAAAAGAAAAAAATATTGAAAGAAGAGCATGTTCATGCATCTTCTAGGGTGTCAATTCTTTGTTACGTTCTACATGGGCACCGTTGTAGTGCTTCAATCTTTTTCCGTTAACTTTGAATTCATGTTCGTTAGTGATGGACTTGATTATCACGGCACCATGAGAGAATGGTTTGACAACTTCGAATGGTCCCGACCATCTTGATTTTAGTTTTCCCGGGAAAAGTTTTAGCCGAGAATTGAATAAGAGAACTAGTTGCCTTGGCATGAATTGCCGTGGCAATAGTTTCTTGTCATGCCATTGCTTTGTTTTCTCCTTGTAGATTCGTGCATTGTTATAGGCGAGTGCACGAAATTCTTCTATCTCGTTAAGTCCAACAAACACTTTTGCCCGGCACTTTCCCAATCCATATTCACAGTCTTGATTGCCCAATATGCCTTGTGTTCGATTTCCACCGGTAGATGACATGTTTTGCCATAGACAAGTCGGAATAGGGACATACCTAAGGGTGTTTTGAATGCAGTGCGATATGCCCAAAGTGTGTCATCTAGTCTTGCTGACCAATCCTTCCTAGAGGAATTTACAACTTTCTCGAGTATACCTTTCAATTCCCGGTTGGAAATTTCTGCTTGCCATTAGTTTGTGGGTGTTATTGCCCGTCCTATGGCAACTATCACATTGCTTGTAAAACTCTTAGGCATCTTTGTACAGTGTTGGCCAATACAAACCGGATTGCAAAACTTTAACCGCGGTACGAGTTCCTCTAAAATGTCCTCCATAGGGTGAAGAATGCCATTATCAGAGTACATTCTGCTGCTCTTTTTTAGGGACACATCGGCATATGACCTGATCTGCACATTGTTTAAACAAAAGAGGCTCGTCCCAAAAGTAATGCTTAGCATCATGGCAGAACCGCTTCAGGGTATTACCGAGGCATGTGCTGTCGTGGCGACTGCTCCCAAGATTACCGAGTCATGTGTGTCTAGAGTTGTCAAGGCATATGCATCCATGGTTGTCGAGGCGTACGCGTCAAGAGCTGTTGCGGCGTCGAGGGTTGCCGAGGCGTTAAGGGTTGCTGCGGCATCGAGGGTTGCCGAAGCGTTAAGGGTCAAGAGCTACTACGGCGTCAAGGGTTGCCGAGGCATGTGCATCCATGGTTGTCAAGGGTTGCTGTGGCATCGAGGGTTGCCGAGGCGTGCACGTCTGGAATTACCGAGGCGTGCGCGTCAAAAGCTGCTGCGGTGTCGAGGGTTGCCGAGGCATGTGCATCCATGGTTGCCGAGGTGTCGAGGGTTGCTGAGGCGTGCACATCCATGGTTGCCGAGGCAACTAAAAGTTGTTCACCCGGGAATGCATCACATATCTCTAAATCTGCGTCCTCTTCCCTATGAGTTGGCCTAGGACTGCTCCTACCGTGAAATTACTTCTATCACACATGAGCTCAAAAGGTGGCGTCCAATATGGTGGAACGACAATGGGTGTCGAGGCAAGCTTTTCCTTTAGGGTTTCGAATGCTTGGGCGCAAGAATCATCAAAATTGAAGACTTTATCATGTCCAAGAAAGCTTCGAATTCCTTTAACCGATCTTGGTGGGGGTAATCTCTCGATCACGTCGACCTTGGCTTTGTCTACTTCAATTCCCTTGGATGAAATCTTGTGGCCAAGCACTATTCCTTCATCTACCATAAGATGGCACTTTTCCCAATTAAGGACTAAATCAGTTTCTTCTCATCTTGCCAACACATTCTCTAAATTGTCGAGGCAACTGTTGAAGTCACTACCAAAAACGGAAAAATCATCCATGAAGATCTCAAGGAAGTCTTCGATCATGTCTGAAAAGAGTGCCATCATGCATCTTCTAATGTTAGTGCATATCTGAGAAAACTTGAGGATGGTCATTTTTTATACTTCTTATAGTCCATCCGCACCCTCCATCGGGTGACAATATTGCCCAAAAAGAGTTTGGCCAATGTGCTTGCCACTACTCCCTTTTGCGTTACCATGGTGGAGGTGTCTTTCTTCTTTGTTCTCTTGTAGTCCATGTATACTCTCCACCTTGCTACTATTCCTGAAGGCACAAATATATTAATAGGAAAAATTATATCCATTCTCAACCATTCAATTACCTCATTCTTGTCGACTTCTATCATGGTTGGATGTAGCCTTTGTTGTCGTGGCAATTGCTGCTCAAGCCAATTGCCGTGGCAATCAGTTGCCAAAATTTGTTGTAGGTCAAGGGAAGAACCAATTTTCTGAAAAGCTTTACGAATCCAAACACCATTTTCTTTTGGCCTCTCAAACATCTCCATCAGTAGAGATCTCGATGGCTTCAAATCTACCAACCTCGGTTCCTCAAAACATACCTACAATGGACGAGGTGAGCTTTTAAAGAATTCGAAAGGTTTAACCATTACCTGCTCATATTCCATTGGCAAAGTATTATCATCTCGTTGATCTTGCATGTGGTCGTGTAATTGTCGTGGCAATTGTAGATGAGAGCAATCTACATATTCCTGCTTCAACATCAATGTTGTAACCTTATGGGCATCAGGTTCCTCAGAATTTGATGTAGTATTGTTGTTCTCAGCTTCACTGAGTGTTTTCACGGCATTGCTCTGTTCAGGCTCCTCAATCATTGCCGAGGCAATTTGTTGTTCAGGCTCATCATGTGTTGGGCAGTCTCTTTTATTGGCATCCTCTTGACTTTGAGGTTCTAGTTGTTCCCCACACATCGAAGAGCTTTCTTTGCATTGCTCCTGATCCTCTTGCCTTGGGACGTCAGTATCCCTAGGAATGAATTGTTGGTGCATGTTATCCATGACATATGTAGATCTCCCCAATTGATCTTTTGAATCCCCTAAGGTTGCAGCCCACTGAGCTATCCTCGTATCCATAGATTTTGATAGCTCTCAAATCTCTTTAATTGATCCGTCATGTCGAGCCAAGGAAGCTCGTAACGTTTCCTCCAAGGAATTGGAATGCTCTTGAAAAGGACTACATTGCCATAGCATATCTGTTACTACGACAAAATTGTTATGGTAAAAAAAATTTGAGCTTTTTGACCATACCATGAAGAATTTTGCTGTTGGTTCCCTCTATGGTCCTCCATGTAGTTATATGCACCGAAAATGTGAGGGCAATTTTCAAACACATGATGTTCTCCACACATAGCACAAGATTTTTCCACTGTATAAGTTCTTTGGGCTTTTCTCGGTTGGTATAGGTAATCATCAAAGGGTGCAAGAAACTCTTGATTGGATTGATTCATATCTTCCAACATCATCTCTCGAATAGATTGGCTTTTATTTCCCGACATGTTGATGTCCCTTAACTTGTAGCGCACCAAATTTTTTTTTTTTGATAAAACAAACAAAAAGAAAAGTTAGTAAAACTAAGAGAAAAAATGCAATAACAAAAACAACAAACACCAATTGCCAATCCCCGGCAACAGCGCCAAAAAACTTGTTGCGTGTAATAAGTGCTACACAATTGTGCAAGTATACACGTCGCGTGTAATAAATTGTGCTACACCATTTTGCTTAAGTTACTGCGTTGGAAAAGAAAAAAACACAAGTAGGTGATTGTAGGAATTATAACTAATGAGTAAACTAAGGGCAATAAACTAAAGAATAGATGAAATTAAAATAGAGTGAATGGGCCAGGTTATCGTGAGTTGAGGTGTGATAGACGATTGGATCATCTTGGTAAAAGAGTGCAAGGGCAACTCAGTTGCCGTGGCAACTTGCACAGCGGGGTTGCCTTGGCAACTAATCGATGGTTGCCTGGGCGACTAGCTGGGCAACTACATGGGTGGCTGGGCAGCAACTTCAAGGTTCGGCAGAGCGTTCTTCAATGGTTTCTTCTTATCCCTAAGTCGAAACTCTAGCTACTTGTGTATGCCTTGATAATACATCCCTGCGTGAATCAAGGGTGAACAACAACCAATCTTGCGCTCCTCTTAGCCATTGAAATCCTTAACTTATTCCTAAGCCGGATTAGTCTTCACCATCAATAGATTGAATAAAGACCATACTCATTCGTTTCTTGAATCTAACTCTCCCGATATTAGATAAATAGATGAAGTTACGAGATCTTCTCCCAATTCACTCGCAAACAAGAATAAGAACCAAGAATGAGTAAACCTTGAATTGAAAGTGCAAACTCTTATTACCTAAACAAAATCCAATTGTTTTTCACAACAACAAAACACAATAACCCCAACCAATCATGTTAGTTCATGGTTGGGTTCAAAAGATATACAAAGAATAATCCCCAAACCATGAATCTAATGGAAGCAAAGAAGAAGAAGAAGAAATCGAACTCTCTCCCCCTTGCTCTCTTGTCGAAATTTCTCTCCTCTTGCCCTTTGGAGTTGTCAAAATTTTCCCTCTTCTTGCTTCCCTCCAAGTTGACGATATGGCCTCTAATTTATAGGGCTAGGTCAAAGTCCTTCTTTGAGGAGGAAGTTAAGTTGGAATTAAATTATCTTTAAAGAATATAATTCTTTATTATAATTATATTCCTACTAGAAATTCTCCTATCTTCTTGGAATTTAATTCTTCTTTAATCTCTTCATGGAAATCAAATTCCTTTGGGATTTAGCTTTGCTCCACGTCATCTTGGGCTTGTCTAGTCATCAATTTCGACTACCATATCACCTTATTCTTTGTCGACAATTGCCCTGGCAACTGGCTCGGCGTCTCCTTCATGCATTGCCCTGGCAACTAGCTCAGCATCTTCTTCATGCATTGCCCTGGCAACTAGCTCTAGCCTTGCTTTGGAAAGTGATCATGTACATACACACAAAACACACCAAAGCAGCATCTTTTCCCACAAAACTACCAAGTTATGTAATCAAGCTCAACGGTGGAAAGAAACATGAATTAATGCATGAATAACTAATTATGCAACTAATATGAGCTTAAGTCTAACAATAATATGAGTAAAAAGGGTAATAAAAATAGTACTTTTGAACACTTATCAGTGAGGTAGTAACTAGTCTATCCATTTTTTTATTTTGTGTTTCATGTCTTTTAGATTAAGTGTAGACCTAGCTAAGGCTTCCAAGCATTAGAGTATACTTAGCTAGTCTTTCAAACATCAAGAGTGACCTTATCTAGTCTTCCTAGCATCAAGATTATCCTATCTAGGATAGAAAGTATTCGGCCAACATGTAAAGGCATCAAGGAGTCATAATTCATAAATCAAGCAACATGCTTGCAAAACAAGAAACCAAGGTGTCATGCTTTCAAATCAAGTAACATACATCTCATGGCATACAAGACAAGTATCATGTATAATTGAATTGTTATTACATTTGTTAATTCATTAAACAATCCCCTTGGTACTTAGTTTGTATAGGTAATCGAGTCTCCAACCAATTGTGGCCACAAGATGCACCGTAGTGCTGGTCAACCCTCCTACTGTCGTCAAAGACCACATACGTACCCTCCGTCTATCGCCAAATAGGGGCCTTAGCCCTTGACCGTAGTCCACCCGTACACAATGAGCTCTAGACTCTAAGGCATGCCTTTCTACCTAATCCAACTAGCTACCAAGGTTGTTCGAATTACCATTTATTCAAGTTATCAAGTTCAAGATCATGTTCATGTCAAGCAAGATCAATTCATGTTAAGCCCTTAGGCTATTGAGCCTTAGCTCACAAGTCAAGTGGTTTCGAGATTCATTTCATCAAAATGAGATAACATCATATCTCAAACAAGTCATTAGCATTCAATCATGTTGCATCATAACACATGCAAGCATTCAAGCTATCATCAATCATGCATAAGCATTTCGAATAGACATGTATACAATACTAGGATCATGTTTTATGTGTTTCTTTAATCATCCTTCCCTTATTAGGTCAAGTTCAAGATTAGATTCATTTACATCTCAAGATTGTAACAAGAATGCAATGGTTAGGACCTAGTCCTAACCCTAGAGATAACTACACTCACAATACAATCCAAGCAAGCTAGAAATTGTCTTGTATAGCTATTCCTTTGTTCTTAGCCTTTGGATGATTTCCTTTTTCTCCTTCCTCCAACTTCACTCCTTGCTCTAGCAAATTCATGATTATACACATTCATCAATATGTATACACAAGACAATTCAACATGGCAGCAATGTTATTTCAATAATATAAACATATTCATACAATTCTGTAAACATTCAATAAACAAGACTAGGTAGGATCTAATTATCCCAAACTATTACAAACAGTCCAAGAAAACTGTTTACAAAACATTTTCTAACTAGCTTAACTGCTGCTGCCTGGCAGCTTGCATACTACATGCTTAAACAGGCATATCTTTCAATTCCTACGTCGGAATTTTGATTAATTTATACCGTTGGAAAGCTAACAAAATTGTATTTAAGACCATAATAGGCTTGCATTTTATTTCTTAGCCAAATAATACAGCTTATTGTTCAAAGACAGGGCATTTACACTGCTTGGACAGTTTGCACTGTCCAGCAATTTCTATTTACATTTTCCAGCATAGAACCCAGTTTTCAGTTATGTTTTCACCTAATGAGAGTAGACATACTAAGGATAATATCATTAAAATTTCAGCCCTGAATTTGATCTCTACAATGTTTGGTGAATTTTCAAAGTGACTGCCCAGAACAGAGCAATTCTGGGCAGCTTACACTAGGCTGCAATTCTAGTTCTTTATTTCATTCTAACAAGGTCCTATCATGAAATTTTCATTCATGATCATGTTCACATATCTAGGCCATCATAATTCACCTAACAATGTTCTCAAAACAGGGCATAATCATGTTGAACCTAGTTTAATCCAATTGATCACAATTATACATCAATTCATCAACTAGGCAGTCCATTACCTAATTTAACTAGTTCAATTAGGTGTAGTCATTTTTCCAGAAAGTTACCAATTCAATTAAATCTCCATTTTACCTATCAACATGTTCAAAATAGAGTTTTAAGCTCATTTAGCATGCTTACACAATTTTTCAATCAAAACAATCCCCTAATCTAAATTGTTTTGAACCATGATCATGTTTCTAAATTTTCCAGCAACTACACATGAGTTTCATTAGCCATTTGATTACTAACAATCAATTTCCAGGTTCTAATTGCAAATAGCATTACCTAAACACATAAAGAAATCATCTAATTCATCAATACAACCAAGAACATCATCAAACAATCATTCAATCAATCAATAACACGTTCATCACATTTTCCAGCATCTATACATTCAAACCACATTTCCATTTCAATTCAAACAATTCAAACATGAAATTTACAAGAGAAATAAGTAATTACCTTAATCACTAAGCTATCTAGATTTAATTTGGAGCTAAATTAAGGTTGTAGGACATGAATTCAAGCTTTCTCCCTCAAGCTTCCTTTCTCTCTTTTCTTTCTCTTCCAATCGGCCAAACAAAGAGAAAGTGAGGAAGATGATAACACTTAATCCAAGTTATTGGATTTAGGGGAATTGAGGAATTTAGCATGCATTCCTTGAAATTGCTAGAGTTTACAAGTTGGTCATCTTAATTTGGTCACTTGTTCTTTCATTCATTCAATTAGACCCTTAACTAATAAATTTAGCTTAATTTCTATATTCAATTAAGCTATCAACTTAAGCAATTGATTTCAATACTTCTAGGGTGGGATTCAGGGTGTTACAAGCTCAAGATAGGGCTATGGCAAAATTTCAGTCCTTAGAAAATAATGGCTTCAACATGCTAGACAGTTTTGAGATTTTAAGAACTTTCCCTTAGGTCAAGACCCTTCGAATGTGAGTGTGAGTGACTACATCCTCCCTATGCTAAACATGGTTAAGAGATCATTGGATAGGTTCTCAAGTTTTCCCTAGCTTTTCTTAATTAATTTAAGCACAAGATACTCCTATTTTTAGCTTCCTTCTCTCTTTTTTTTTTGAATTGCTACGAGGGGAGTCACTTATCACAACTACCTTCCTAGACTTGAAAATAAAGTGGGGCAAACACCCCATTCCCTAGCCTATTGAGCAGAGCTATCCCATGACTACTTTCATTCACTCATATGTTGTTGTTGCCATTTATTAAGAGGGGGTTTTCCAGGCAATGCAACACATAGAGGAGTGTCCCTCTACAGTTATGCCAAAGCATTTATTCGAGATTCAACACAAACAAAAAGGGAGCAAATTAATCCTTTATGCTTTCATTTATCATTCAATTTCATTTTGCATATTTAAACTAAAGCATACGAGAGAGTTTTTCACCAAAAATCATCTAACAGTTTTAAACTTAGAGAGCATGTCATCATGTAACACTCACATCATGAAGTATCAAAACCTGAAAGTAGTTCTACCAATCTCAGTAGTCACATGTACTCAATAAATTTACAGCCATAAGATTCAAATACTCATAATCAAACATCATCAACTTATTCATAAAATTGTCTTTAAACTAGCAAAATGCCATAGCAGAATTCTGTTTATCACCAAATGCTAATGCAGATGATTAACTATGAATACCAACACCCCCAAACTTGAAGGATGCAGTGTCCTCAATGCATGAAAATCAACTAAAACTAAACTAAATACAAATGCAAGTTACCTCCTTAAAAGCTATATTGGTGTTCTGAGTTTTACTCCTTGGTGCTTGATTTTTTTTCTTCTTTTTTAGGGTTGCGATGGGCTCGTCGGGGACATCTTGCTGGCTTGGTTGGTCAATTGGTTCCTCTTGGGCTGACTAGATCTCATCATCATCATCCTCATTTGGGGTACTCCATACACAACCCGCCCTGTGCTTGAGACAACTCCTCGTCTTTGTTGTAGCATCAGGAGACGTGCAGGTGTAGGTGCAGGAAAGTTGTCAGCCATCTCCTCTTTCTCATTGTCAATATCGACAGGGTCATCGAGAGGAGGTTCTAGTGGTGGTGGGGTACTGAGGGGAGCTTTCCCTTTCTTTTGCCTCATTGTCCGAGGACTTTGTCTGACGGTGGTAGTGGGTGTTGTTTCTGGAACAAGTGTTGGAGTTGGAGATAGGTCTCTTCACGGAATAGGTGGTGGGCACTTTGCTATGGTTGCCTTCAGAGCTGGTGTAGCTTGCTGGGTTGGCTGGTCCTTCTTGGGCATAAACAGGTCTTTCGAGAAGAGTGGGAAGTCACTCTCCATGTGCGAGAGCATCTCCATGAAGTAAGAGTTAATGGCCGCGTCCCTTGCCTTGACATACTTGAAATAAGTTTTCAAGTTTCCCTTCATCTCGACCATCTCCTCTTGCATGCGCTTAGTAGAGGCAACGAGGGCTGCAATTCTTGTTGCTGCAATGATTCTAGCCTCACCTTCCAACGTTTCCGCTGGAGCATCCTCATCAAATCCTCTCAGTCCAGGGATTTGGTCTGGGGTTAATGCGGCTTTGCCCTTCTCGATATCGTCCTCTTGAGAGTCTTTAAAGACTTGTTTTTTACGGCAGAGTACCATGATGAGATTAGGGAAGATGAGAGGGCTCAACTTTCTCTTTAAGCAAGAGTAGACTTCCTCAACAATCAGTTTACCCACATTAATTTGTCGTCCATTGAGGATGGAGTGTAGCAATAGTAACCTGGTGATGTTTATTGTGGCAGTATGGGAGGCGGGCATTAGGCGAGTCTGCAGGTAATGGTTCCACACATTAGCTTCATGTTTGAGGTGTCCTCTATCAACAGCCATGTTTGCGGGGTCTAATTCTGTATCAAAAAAAGCATAGATCTTCCAAGACCTCCTTGTATGTCTGCATGTCTGTGGAGTCGGCAAAGAAAGTGTGATAGTCCATGACGTTTTTTAACCCATAGAATTTGTTGATTGCACCAGCGGTAAATTTAATTTGTTCCCCTCGCACATAAACGGAAGATTGGGTGGGACTCGTCAAGTGGGCATAGAACTCCCTGACCAAGGAGACAGAGATGTCGCCATGGTGTTGGACAAAGGTCCCTCAGTCGTGCGCAGCAATGACATCTAGGACTTCCTTGTCGAAGCCTTCTTCCCCTTCCAATGGAACTTTTAGGCCTTGTTCCGGGTAGACCTTGCGATCTTTGATCTATTGGAATCTTTTCTTGGCTCCTTCATCGAAGAACTTTTTGATTTCAACGGTTTGTTTGGTTTGGGCACTATTGGAAGCACCAGTGACGTTTTTGCAGCGAGCCATGGTTGTAATGTGAGGGTAGTGATTTCTGAAACTCTTAAGGTTTTGGGGGATGTTGGAACAAGTTTGGTAGGGAAGATGAAGAAGTGGAGTTTAAAGGAATAAAAGAAAGAGAGGAGAGTTATGGGATTGGAAGTTTAAGGGAGGGTAACTAACCGAAGTTATAGGAGAGAGAAGGGTGTTGATGGCGGTTTTGAGTTATGGGGAAGAGAAATGATATGACAAGGGTTTAATGAAAAGCAAAAAGTAGGAGAGAGGGTATGCTAGAGGTAATGATTAATTAGGGTTTTTCTTTCCCTCCCTTTTTTCCTTTCAAAGTCATCCCCCGTAACATAGGAAAAACTTGGTTTTATAACTTTCCTTATGTAGAAAGATGACAAAGCCCATTTAAAATTAAAGCTGTGCAAAACCTGCAAGAAACCCTAGCCTGTCATCTGCTACCATGGGGGCAGAGCTGACAAAACATATTAAAGAAAACACAAAGTCATAAAACAAAATATAAAACTAAGGAACAAAGAGTTAAAATAATAATAATTTTATTTATGAACATTACAAATAGAAAATGCTATAGAAAAGTAGAAATGAGATGGTGGTGCAAACTCTTATGGATGATTGAGAAACATGGAGGATTTGTCTCGCATGATCGGGCTCCATTGTAGACCTTCAATCTTTGTCCATTTACCTTGAAAACAGTGTCATCATCCAACTTCTTGATGTCGACGACACCATGAGGGTAGACTTTGTGCACTAGAAATGGACTTGACCATCGTGATTTCAGCTTTTATGGGAAGAGAATAAGAAGAGAGTTGTAAAGAAAGGCTTGTTGGCCTACCGAAAAATGTAGTGGCAAAATACGTTTTTTATGCCACTTCTTAGTCTTCTTCTTACAGAGACGTGCATTCTCATAAGCTTGTGTCCTAAATTCCTCCATTTCATTTAGCTCCAAAAAACTTTTTATCTCCAGCTAACTAGGCATCCATGTTAAGCTTCTTGATTGCCCAATAGGCCTTATGTTCAAGTTCCACGGAAGGTGACAAGCCTTGCCATAGACCAGCTTGAATGGAGACATCCCCAATGGTGTCTTGAAGGCTGTTCAATAAGCCCACAGTGCTTCATCGAGTCTTGGAGACCAATCTTTCCTCTTGGGGTTAACCACCTTTTCCAAAATTTGCTTGATTTCTCGATTCAAGATTTCAACTTCGCCATTGGTCTAAGGATGGTATGCTCTTTGTAATGCTTTAGAAATGAGTCTTTTGTCAAAATGGGTAACTTCATCACTAATGATGGCTCTCGGGGCTCCAAATCTTGTAAAGATGTTCTTGTGAAGGAACTTCAAGATAGTCTTAGAGTCATTCTTTGGTGTAGCTATTGCTTCGACCTATTTCGACACATAGTCCACAGCTAATAGGGTGTAGATATCTCCAAAAGATGATGGAAAGGGTCCCATGAAATCAATTCCCCATACATCAAAGAGTTCCACCTCCAGGATACCTTGCAATGGCATTTCATGTCTGCGAGATATATTCCCCATCCTTTGGCATCTATCACATGCCTTACCGAATTCGTGTGCATCTTTGAAAAGTGTGGGCCAATAGAACCCTAATTGTAGGACCTTTGCAGCAGTCCTAGTTCCTCCGAAATGCCCTCCACATGAAGAAGAATGGCAATGGAATAAGATCTCTTTTTGCTCCTTCTCGGGGACACATCTCCAAATTATTTGGTCGGCACATTGCTTGAACAAATAGGGCTCATCCCAAAAGTAGAATCGCACATCATGCTTGAACTTCTTTATGCCCTGGCTATTCAAATCAGGAGGAAAAATACCACTAACAACAAAGTTAACAGTATCAGCATACCATGGAATTACAGTAGCATATAATATTTTCTCATCAGGGAATTCTTCCTTAATATCTAATTCTTCATTATTTTCAGCCTTATTTTCTATCCTAGAAAGATGGTCAGCCACTTGATTTTTACAACCCTTTCTATCCTTAACCTCCAAATCAAACTCTTGCAAAAGAAGTATCCACCTAATAAGTCTAGGTTTAGCATCTTTTTTGGTCACTAAGTACTTTATAGCATAATGATCGGTGTAAACAATAACCTTAGTGCCTATCAAGTATGCTCTAAACTTATCAAAGGCAAACACAACAGTCGCCAATCCTTTTTCAGTGGTTGTGTAATTTATTTGTGCATCACTGAAGGTGTGGCTAGCATAATAAATAACATGGAAAAGTTTACCTCGACGTTGTCTAAGTGCTGCCCCTATTGCGTAGTCACTTGCGTCACACATCAACTTAAATGGTGAGGTCTAGTCTGGAGGGGACAACTATGGGTGCTAAAATGAGCTTCTCCTTAAGTTTCTTAAATATGTTGTAGCATTCTACATAAAAGATGAAGGGATGGTTTTGCTGAAACAAATTACACAATGGCTTGAAGATTTTCGAGAAGTCCTTAATGAACCTCCAATAGAAGCCAGCATGGCCCAAGAAACTCTGAATCCCCTTTACTATAGTAGGTGGTGTAAGCTTTTCAATTACTTCAACCTTGGCCTTGTCCACTTCTATCCCCTGTTGAGAGATTTTGTGGCCTAGAACAGTCCCTTCAGTCACCATAAAATGACATTTCTCCCACTTGAGCACAAAGTCTGCTTCTTCGCATATTTTAAGTACCTTGGCCAAGTTGCCTAAACACGAGTCAAAAGTATCTTCGAAAATCAAAAAATCATCCATGAAGATCTCCAAAAATTCTTCAACCATATCAGAAAAAATGGCCCACATGCACATTTGAAAAGTAGCTGGAGCATTGCAAAGCCCTAAGGGCATCCAACAAAATGCGTAAGTACCGTAAGCGCAAGTGAAGGTTGCCTTCTCTTGATCCTCGAGTGCTATAGCAATCTAGTTATAACCTGAGTATCCATCAAGGAAACAGTAGAAGGATTTGCCCGCCAATCGATCTAGCATTTGATCAATGAATGGGAGGGGAAAGTGATCCTTCTTGGTTGCCTTGTTGAGCTTCTAATGGTCCATGCAAATTCTCCACCAGGTAACAGTCCTTGTTGGTAAGAATTCATTGTCTTCATTGCTCACCACGGTCATGCCTCCCTTCTTTAGTACACATTGTACCGGGTTGACCCATGAACTATTGGATACTGGGTAGATAACTCCTGTATCGAGCCATTTGATTATCTCCTTCATCACCACCTTCTTCATGATTGGATTGAGCCTTCTTTGGGGTTCAACAGAATTGTTGTGACAATCATCAAGCAAAATTTTGTGCTTACAAATAGTAGGGCTTATACCCTTCAAATCATCCACAGTCCACCCTAGAGCTTTCTTATGTTGAGATAACATATTTATTAAGCTACATTCTTGTTTAGGGGTTAGACTAGAAGAGATTATCACGGGAAAAGTCTCATTACTACCCAAATAAGCATATTTAAGATGTAAAGGTAATGGCTTCAATTCTAGCATGGGTGCATGCTCAAGTGAGTGTATAGGAGGGACAAATTCATCAAAGTTTAAGGGTTCGAAATACGTACCTAGTTTAGCAACGGTCAAGTTGGACTATTGCACCTCTAATGGGAACTTGTCAAGCTTTTCATTATCCTCCTTATTGAGTTTCATATAGTCCTTAATTTCCACAAAATTATTGCAGCATAATTCTGCAGCTTCCTCTTCTGGCATAGCATTTATGTGTTGACACTCCTCATATTCATCCACATATTTGAGGGTGTTGAAGATATTTATGGTCACCCTCTGGTCAGCCACTCGCATGGTGAACTCATATTTTTCACAGTCAATTAAAATTTGACCGGTTGCCAAGAAAGTTCGTCCCAAGATAATGGGTGCTTTGTCATCTACTTCACAATCAAGGATAAGGAAGACAGTTGGGAAAACAAATTTGCCCACCTTAACCACAACATCTTCTATCTTTCCTTTTGGTCGGACATGAGATCTATCCACTAGTTGCAAAATCACTGTGGTGGGTCTTGCATCTCCCATTCCAAGCTTCATAAAGACTGACTTGGGCATTAAGTTGACACTAGACCCAAGGTCGCATAGAGCTTTCCCCACGTAATTGTCTCCTATGGAGCATGGAATGATAAAGCTACCCAGATCACTCATTTTCGGTGGCAAATTGCTTAGCACCGAATAGCATTCTTTTGTTGTTGCAAGAGTCTCGTACTTCTCAACCTTCCTTTTCTTGGTGACAATATCCTTGAGAAACTTAGCATATGTAGGCATTTGGTCAATTGCATCCAAAAATGGGATATTGATATGCAGCTGGTCAAGAATATCTACAATTTTTTTGAATTGAATGTCATCTTTTTGCTTCTTCAACCACTGGGGAAATGGTGATGCCTCTACTAGTGGGGTTCTTTCTTTTGCTATAGCAATGTTTCGTTCTCCATCAGCAGGTTCATTTTTTGAGCCATCATTCTCTTTCCCTTCTTGAGCTGACTCTTCTTGCAAAGTTGATTCTTTAACCATAGATTTAGGGTTGGGGTCTTCCACTTTCTTTTCCACAAACTCATCTTCTTTGTTAAGTTGGGTGCCACTACACTGCTCTTTGCCATGATTTTTAGTGACTTCAGTATCACTAGGCAAACAACCTTGAAGCTGAGCTTGTAGAGCTTGTGCAATCTGTCCCATTTGGGTTTCCAAAGCCTTTAAGCAAGAGCTATGGCTTTGAAGCAATGCACCTTGGCTCTTTATAGACGTTGCATGGTATTGGAATAAAGCCTTCGTGGTTGACATAAAATCTTGGAGAGTAGCTTCTAAGGAACTATTGTTCGATGAAGAGGCCAAACCCTTGTTATCATTTTGCCATAGCATACTCTACTGGAAACCATGGGATTCAGTCTAATTGTGGTGCCTACTCGAACTGCCAGCATTGTAGTTTCCTTGATTCCCCCAAGCAAGATTATAATGTTGATGCCACCCTGGATTATAAGTGTTTGAGTAGGGGTTGTGATTACTCTTGTTAAAGTTTCTCATATAGTTAGTAGACTCGTGATTTTTAGGGCACTCCTCACATGATGGGTTTTATCGAACTAACACAAGCAGTGACCACTTTTGCTTCATTTACCTCACTCAGACGTTGGAGATTCTTGAGCATGGTAGTGATGGCCGACAATTGAGCTAAAACTGACTCGTTGTTATTGAGCTCACGCGTCCCATGAGTTCTCCTTCTCATACTAAGTCTCGAATTAGGAAATTGGTAGTCATTATTTACGATCCTGTCAAGGATATCAAATGCTTCTTGAGGTGACTTGTCTAGCAAAGTGTCGTTTGCTGAAGAACCCAACATCATCCTTGTGGGAGCATTGACACCATTGTAGAACATGACGACTTCGTCCAGTCTTGAAATTCATGATTTGTACACTTGCAGAGTAGTCCCTTATATCTATCCCAACACTCGTACATTGACTCGTCATCAGCTTGGAGAAAGGAGGTTGTTTCATTCCTCAACTGAGTGTTCATGTTAGGTGGATTATACCGTAGCAAAAAACTTTTGCACAGATCTGACCATGATTCCATAGAACCGACTGGTACTCAACTCAACCAAGCTCGTGCTCGATCATGCAAAGAATAAGGAAATAGCTTGAGCTTCAATACATCTTCATGCACACCCTGTTGTCGAAAAGAATCACATACTTCCAAAAATGCTCGAATGTGTTGTCTTGCATCTTCATGAGGCGATCCACCAAACTGCCCAATAGAATTCAATATATTGAATATTACGGGCTTGAGTTCAAAATGAGCTACTTGAATCTCAGGAGCTACAATTCCAAGATTAAGATCATCCAAGATAGGATTAAAGTGGTCTCTAATAGCTCGAGGTTGAACTATCGCTTCAGGATTTGCTGCGGTATTAGGGTTATCCAGATTTTCATCTACTTGATTCTCTAGATTGCCACCTCTATACATGGTTTTTAAGGCTTCTTCTTTGCATCTTCTTTGGCGAAACAAGTGCTCGATTTCAGGTACTATAGGTGTTAAGGGTTCTTCAGGTCTTCCTCGGGTCATGCAACAACACAACTCCTGAAAAACAATAAACAAAAACAGCAAATAAAACTAAACAAAAAGAAGAAATAAATTAGTGCAAAGACTAAACTCAAAATAACCAATTATGTGATGTACTATAAATGATACGTAAATAGTGCAAGTATACACATCGAACAAGTAGTAAAGTGATGAGTGAGTATCGTCTCCACAGGGATTGGAGGCCAAATTTAGCTTAGCTTAACACACAAAACAAGAAATGAAAGTAAATGCGGTAGCAATAGGTAACATGTTCAGAAATGTTGTAGCAAACTACTTTAATGAAAACTGAGCTGAAATAAAGATACTTCGAACGTTCACTCAAGTGTATGAAACTCTCTAATGGAATGACAGGCTGGGCTTGCAATGGATCTCTATGTCTAAGCCTGAAGAATGTCTTGAACTATCTTGCCCACAACACGCTCGGCAGAGCTTACCAAGATGTATCTACACTATCTCTATCAAGAAAGCTGATAGGAAGAATGCTATGGCAATACCTCTCAGCGTAAACCCTAACATACAACTATCCTTTAAGTTCTACTCTTCTTAGCCGTTGAAACTCTATCCTTATCTCTAAGGTGAGTTAGGGTTTTGCCTCTCAACATCAAACCCCATTGTCGATGTAGATCTAAGCCTAATTCTCTCAAATATTAAGCTATCAAACACCTAAGCAAAGGCTAACTCTCGAAAGCTCTTACAAGCTCAAGGCATAAAAGAACAATGGAAAAAGAATGAAAGGAACAAAAAAGTAACGAAACATTCATTCAAACTGGAAACGATAAAACCATAACAAGCCCAAACCACTTAAAATCAGTTCATGGCTGGGAAAATATCATCCAAAATCATACGTTCGAAACAACCCATCCAAATACTAAGAAATGAGACAGCAAAAGCAACTAAAGGAAAGGAAAAACTCCAAAGCCGCCTTAGACTGTCGTGAACCACTCTAAGCTTGCTGATTCACTCAAAGGCCAGCAAGAACACCCTTTGGAGCTTCAATAATAGAGGACACCATGGTGGAGAAGATGAAGAAAGGCAGCCGCCTTTTTCTCTCTTTCTTAGCTCACAAAGTAACTTTTTATCCTATTTCTTTAATGTGGGTGTCATTTTCTTTATATAGTGGAGACTCTTAGGGTTTTGTGCCCTTAATTCCTAGGGAATATTCACTTCACATGTGGGGGCACAGCTGGCTAGTGGGATCACGTGTGGAGGCTACAAAATATCTTCAGTCCTTTGTCCTCTAGCGCGCCCAGAAATGCTATCCAAAATGCTATGGCAATTTCCCTGCCTTGCTCCTCTTTTTCGTGCATATCTCCACACCAACCAAAACCCTCCAAAGTAGTACCATTTTTGCAAATAAACAAAGAAAGCAAAACCAACAACACCAAATGCAACTATATAAACTAAATGCATCTATAAGCCATTAAATGAGATGAAATGGGCTTGATTTCATACAATAACATAAGTAAAAAGGCATGAAATGTTAACCTTTTGCAAGGTTAATAGAAGCTTATGTTAAACATAAGATGTCTACAAAGCTCGAACCCAAATCTCATAAATGTAATTTTGTGGGTTATCCTAAAGAAACTAAAGGATATTATTTCTTCAATCCTACCGAGAAAAAAATGTTTGTTGCTCAAACATGAATCTTCCTAGAAATATAATTTGTTTTCCGAAAAGGAAGTTAGAGAAATATTAAACTCAATGAAATTCAAGATCAACCACATATCATTGAACAAGAGATTCAACAACAAGTTCCACAAGTTGTTGAAGAACATTCAATAGTTTTGGAAATACAACCACTGTGAAGATCTTTGAGAGAATGTAATATGCTTGAGAAATATGGATTTCTTGTCACATTGCATGGTGATGTTCTCTTCATGGATCAAGATGAGCCTAAGACTTATTAAGAAGCAGCGACAGGCCCAGACTTTGAAAAATGGCTAGAGGCCGTGAAATTTGAGATAGATTCCATGTAAAAAAACCAAGTTTAGCCCTTGGTTGACCCACCTCTAGGGATTAAGCCCATA
The DNA here is from genome assembly GCA_019671005.1 of Hibiscus mutabilis. NCBI lineage: Eukaryota > Viridiplantae > Streptophyta > Magnoliopsida > Malvales > Malvaceae > Hibiscus > Hibiscus mutabilis. The sequence goes on along the minus strand of CM033745.1, from coordinate 25,088,100 downwards.
GGGTACAAATGGGTTTTCAAAAAGAAAACTGACATGGATGGTAATGTACAAACATACAAAGTGCGATCAATCGCTAAGGGTTTTGGTCAAATTCATGGTATAGACTATGATGAAACCTTTTCACATGTTGTTATGTTTAAATCCATCTGGATCTTACTTGTGATAGCTGCATTTTATGATTATGAGATAAGGCAAATGGTTGTTAAAACCATTTTCCTTAATGGAAAACTAGATGAGGATGTGTACATGACACAACCTAAAGGTTTTGTCGATCCAAAAGATGCCAAAAAAATATGCAAGCTACAAAGGTCAATTTATAGATTGAAACAAGCTTCTCGAAGTTGGAATCTTTGTTTTAACGATGCAATCAAAGAGTTTGATTTTATCAAAAATGAATATGGGTCATGTGTTTTCAAGAAAATTAGTGGGAACACTATCATATTCTTGGTATTGTATGTGGATGACATACTAATAATAGGAAATGACATATCTAGCTTACAGTCTATGAAAACTTGGTTAGGAAAAATATTTTTCCATGAAAGACTTAAGTGAGGCAACATACATATTAGGAGTCAAGATCTATAGAGATAGATCGAGAAGACTGCTAGGATTGAGTCAAAATACATACATAGAAGAAGTACTGAAAAGATTCAGTATGGAAGAATCCAAAAGGGGGTTCTTACCTATGAAACATGAAATTTCACTCTCGAAGGAAATGTATCCTTCAACACCTCAAGAAAGAGAGTGAATGAGTAAGATTCTATATGCTTTAGCAATTGGATCTATCATGTATGACATGATACGTACTTGTCCAAATTTATCATACACTTTAAGTATGACAAGTCGATACCAGGTAGATCTCGATGAAGGTCATTGGGTCGCAATTAAAAACATCCTTAAGTACTTAAGAAGAACTAAGGATACATTCCTTATATAAGGAGGTGAGGAAGAGCTAAGTATAAAAGGTTATACTGATGACATCTTTCAAACCGATAAGGATGATTCACAATGGCAATCAGGTTTTATGTTTTGCCTTAATAGAGGCGTTGTGAGCTAGAAAGGTTCAAAGCAATATACAGTAGCTAATTCTACAACAAAATCCGAGTATATTATAGCATGCAATGCTGCAAAAGGAGGTGTTAAAATCAAGAAGTTCATATCTGAACTAGGGGTTGTGCCAAGCATTTTGAATGCTATAGATCTACGTTGTGATAACAGGAGCCATCGCACAAGCAAAAGAACCTAGATTTCACAAACGATCTAAACACATACTTAGGTGTTACCATCCAAACACCTACATTGTATCCATCTACTACACATCAGCCGTAATATATTTTATTTTCTGGGATAAAATCTCATGTTCTTTACTTTTGTTATCTTTTTTTCAAGGCTTTGATTTGTTTTTCAAGATATGAGGGTTTTTTCTGTAGATTTGGAGATAGGTAACTAGTGGTGTTTTCATTTAGTGATTGTAGATTCAAAGGATTTGATTTTTTATAGTTCTTCGGATATTGTGAATTTTGATACAAAAGGGAAGTTTGAGATGAGAATTTGACTAGTGAATTCGAGTTAATCCGTGATATCGTGGATGCTTACCCCTACAACGCAATAGACACTGAGTTCCCATACATTTTTATACACCTAATAAGCAATTCCAAGAATATCTTTGACTACAATTACAAAACTATGAAATTTTTAAACTGATTCAATTGGATCTTAATTTTCATCACAATTTATCATGCATCAAACAAATAAAATTTTAATTTAAAAATAAAAAATAAAAAAATCATCAGAAATGCTAAATGAGATGAAAATCTGAAATATTCAAAGACCCAGAAAAGAAAACAAGATGCATATTAAAACTTAAAACCCAAATATTGATTCACTATGTAACTAATAATAATGGCATAAAAAATTAAGCTAAATTAAAATAAAAAACCTCCAAAGTAAGCTTATATTTCATATAATTTGAATTTCTCCCTTTCCACTTTGCTTTTGTTATTGCCTTTTTATTATTAAAATATTGATGTAGAAATGCACAAACCCACCTGAAATTCATCATGGGAATTTGGATGTTGAAGCATAGAGGAAGAGGAGAAAAAGCTAGAAAATTCGAGTTTTGGTCCAAAGATTTAAAATGAGTGTTAAATTTGATGAAATATTTTGAATTAGGACCTAATTGATAGAATATATAAGTTTCATAGATTAAAAAAGTTATTATACCTTGACACATCATAATATTTGTTAAGTTTTAACGGAAAATTAGTGGCCGGTAACCAAAATAGAATTAAAACATAACTCTAGTGATGATTTTGCCCAAAAAATAATTTGGTGACCAAAATAGAAAAACATTAATAGTTGGGTGTCTAATGGTGTAGTTTACCCTAAAATATATTTAAACAATAAGAAATGTATGTATAAAATAGATGTCAATTATTGTGCTTTGGTTAAACATGGTGAGGGTTAACTATTAAATACTTGCAACAACTACCTCAGGGTCGAAGATACATGAGTAATTATTTTGAAGAGTACTTTTGAAAATGTTAAAAAGATTGAAATTTTAGCTTTTAAAAAATACTTTTAGCTTGAAAAGCCGTATGTTCTGTATTGCTTTGACATTTAAAGCACTTTTGACTCAAAAAACACTTTTAAAAGAAAATAGAGAACAAAGCCTTAATAATTTTTGAACAATATACCAGCTGAATTTTATTAGAAATCAAAATAGAGAAACAATCCAAAAGAAATAAAATTGTAGCAAAAAATAAAAACATAATAAATTTAAATTGGAAAAAATTAGAAAACGAAACATCAGACCAGCAAAACACGTCTAGCGGGCTGCAAAACAATGATAAAGATGAAATAATGAAGAAATAGAGACAAGGAGCAAGACATGTCTCTATCCACCTACACACTTCAGGACTGAATTAGGAGTGGTGAGCTAAATCAACAATCTTGGAGGTTGCTTCGTAAAACAAATATGATTGCATCGACAAATGAACCACAAAAAGGAATCAAACTACTAAAGACCACCAACAATTTGCAAATCATAGCAGAATGTCATGAAAAATGTATCAATGAACGCAGACTACCACAACGGTAGATGATAACGTGCCATAAGGTAAAAGCGTGTCACAAAGCAGAGGAAAAGCGTGCCACAAGAGAGATAAAAACTAGAAGAAAATCAAAATATAAAAAAATAATAAAAAAATAAGAAAAAGAATTATCAGTGGTGGCGACCATGAATAAAATTGATGCCACCACCAATGAATTTAGAAAAATATACAAATTAGACTAGAATTTTAGAAAAAAGAAAAAAGCGACGCTAGGGTTTCTACCAAAGCCTTAATAATTGAAAATTCTTGGTGTTGTAATTTATTATGTTGTGCCATATTTTTTTGCTCTTTTGTTGCCATTGATTGGCTAATTTTATTTTTATAAAATTTATTTTCTTGCGAAAAAATATCTAGTTAGAATTGATGTTTTGTCTAGTTAAACGTGATGCTTATAGATGTAAATATATATAGCGTTGGTGTAGTTATTATTTTATGTGTACATATCAAAAAGTGCAATATATATAAATATAAAAAGTGATGGATAACATATATAAATATATAAATTGATTAATTACACAAGTTTCAAGAATTTTTGTGATATATATATATATGCTTGTGGTTAATTATTTTTCAACATTGGTTACTACCTACTTAATATTGACTAAATAAATATGATGGTTTGTGCAATTATTATTAAATTATTATTTCTTTATTTAAGGCTTATTTACAAAATAAGTGTTCAAACTATGTATTTTTTGTAATAGGTGCTTAAAGTTTTATTTTTTGTTTAAATAAGTGTCAAAGTAGGTGTTTCAGTTTACTTTAAAGCAAGAAAAAAAATAAAACTTTAAACCCTATTTCAGCCAAAAAATATTTTAAATACCTATTTTAGTCAAAAATAAAACTTAGGCACCTATTTTAATCAAAAATAAAACTCCGGGCACATATATCAGCAAAAAAATATTTTAAGTACTTATTATAAAAAAAAAGAGATAGTCTGAACACTTATTTTATATTTTAGCCTTTGTTTAATGACTCGGAGAGTGTGTTTGAAAAATGCTAGAAGTGAGCCTTATGGCCTTGATCAAGGTGATGAGAATACTGGTAGTGGGCCTAATGGCATTATCAAGGGGATGAATCAGTCTGAAATTGTTTTTATACGAATGAGAACACTATATAAATGAAGGAACAAGTAGATATATAAATCATTCATAATACTTGATACATAAATAAATTTCATTACAATATTTGATCAAAATTTCATAGCATTTGATAGTAACATTTACAACTAACAAATATATGCTCTCTAAAGACTAAATTTTATCAACAAGTACATTATTCGTGAAGTAAAAAATTATCTCGTAGAATAATGAATCATTCATCCTATCTATCTGTTTAACTTCATACGATCTTATTTTTTCTTTCTGATCTATTATTTTAAGCCTTTGGATTTCATCCATTTCGATTAGTTCTTTCAATTCAGTTTTCGACTTTGGTTCTTATATTCTCAGCCAACATCATTTTAAGTTGAACTCTCAATTACTCAAATACAAACCCATTCTCTTCTTTCTTCTCAATTATGACAGTTCTAGGGAAAAATCCAAATCAAACATAATTTATCATTAACACGGGCATAAATTCTAAACCAAACTATAAAAAATTACGCAAATTCTAAATTCCTAACTCTAATACCCTAAAACTTAAACCTTAAACCCTAAACACTAACCTTAAATTCTAAACCCTACAACTTAAACCCCTAAACTTATAACCTTAAATTAAACCCCTAACCCTTAAATTTGAAAAACACATGTAAACATTTGTTTACACAGACTGTATATCAAACTTTTTCTCTTTTCAAATTAGCAATAAAAACATGTCTACGATGAGCGGTCGACATGGCGAGAGCAGAAAATTCATGGGACAAAGATGAAAGCTTTTGGAATGGGCTGCGCCGTTTAGAGTTTATGATTTGTGTCTGTTGAAATCTTTCCAACATGTGTTTAGTTTTAAGCTTGGTTAAGTTTGGACAAGTTTAGCAGGTTGGGTAATTGGATTATGTGTTTGGGTCATGTAAATGGACTCCAACCATGGCATGTTCATGTAAATAAACATACCAAATTACCTTACTAATTCAAAGGTTTATTTATTTACCGGATAAAAATTAGTGTTTACATACATCATAGTATGTTTTTTTGGAGGAAACGCACGTTTTCATATGAGAAATGCAATAAGGAATATCATCACATAAACACAAGGACGAATTCAGCAATAAATTTCTATATAAAAAGGGTAAATTACTCTGTCACTACAACGCTTAACAAATATCATCATGCCAAAAGATTAGGTCTTGGATATAATCATACAATTGAGAGATGTTCCGGTGCACAACTATTACTGCGGCTCCACTTTTTTCCCCTTCGACATCCTTAAGTTCTCTACAAACCGTAACCTAAACCACATTGCATGCCAACTCGATCTAATACTTAGTTAACTTGTTATTCTTCAAATAGTATTCATATTGGACACGAATCTGCTGAACACCCCATGTTCGATGTTTTAACAATCTCAATATATCAAGAGGGTCAGAAAATAACTGAACATACCCACGGTCGATCAAAATTAGTTGCAGAGATTAGGCCTGAGTTCAATCCCCTGAACAATGAAACCACCCTTCCAATTACCACCTTTTACCTCCAAAACACTCATTTCCAGTTCCCCATCATTGCATCCATCATTGAAGAACTCACCCAATTCAATCTCTGACCACCCATCTCCTCTAGCCTTTGGGTATTGATCATCATCACTTGCTGCAGTTTTATGTACCGGAGTTTGCAACCCTAGGATACGGGAACGGTTAAATATCCCAATCCTTCTTGGTACGATCTGGTAACGTTGGCGGAGGCCTCTATCTGCATCCAAGCAGACGGTTCTCTTACAACCTTCAGTTCCAACAAGGCCAAAACTAACCTCTGCAGGCTGGTAATCGAACCCATAAGCTCCAGTGGTTGGCTTGAATACAAGGTAAGCCTTGTAGTGTGTCATGGGTGAAAGAATGGAGATTGCAATCTTCCCACGGATTTCAAACCAACATACATTAATAAGCTCTGCGACCTCTTCAAACCTGACATTATTTATAAATTGTAAGAACATGCAGTGATGGGGCGTCGCGACTGAACACCAAGTAAATGACCGGCACAAAATTGCTCAATCTCTTTCATTGAACTTTTGAAAAGTCATATATAGAATATAAATAGAAAGAAAGAAAAAAAATAACAGCATATGCCGGATTCTTCGTTTTCCTTGAATTATTCATTTCATACATCAAAGTATATAAATATATATACATACATAGAGAGAGTATGATCTCCAAACACAAAAGAACATTACAAAAAATAATAATAATAATAATTACATCCCTATTTCACACATTCAATTTGATTCTAAATAGCATAGATTATAATCAATTATAAGCCTAGGGTACACACAATTAATCTAGCTACCTCACAATCAGTGCATATATCGGTTTAACATATTTGTGTTATCATATTCAGTGAATGTATTCTAAAGTACCTGGACTCGGGTATTGAAATCCATCTCCAATAAGTAGGAGTGTCACCCCATACAATGGAGAGGTCCCTGGCAGAGAGCATATAAAGTTTCTTGCTACTCCCTCTTTCCAATTGAAGACTCTGTCGCGTCAAGATCAACATCAACAAAAACTAGGTCAATATATCAATGATTCTAGAACAAAAACAACCATATTTGTATGAAAGAAATAAATGAATAATGTTTTTTTTAAATGAAATTATGATGTAAAGCATCTAAAAGTTGAATGAAAATAAAAAATCGGAATCGAAGCATTCAGGTTTAACTCTAAAATGGAAATTAAACTAACATATATAAAGTCCAACCTTTCGGCCGCCATCGATGAGGAGAGGATTTTCACAAAGGCTAAGATAAAGTTGTTTCTTGGAAGAGCAACAGGGCGACGAGGGAATGAAATTCTGGTATCCCGACGGCAAGAAGTTCTCCCAAACGGCGTCGGATTCAGAAGCCGATTTAAAGGAAGTTGAGACAAGCGACAACCGACAGGCATCTCGAGGGGAAGTGAAGGAAATGACGGCGGCGATGCAATCTTGTGGTAGATCACTAAGGTGGAAGTTGCCGCACCTGCGCCCTGCTGCTCCGCCGCCGCCTTCCATTTCAGACACCATCGATTTCATGAAGTAGAGAAGAGAGGGAAAAGGAATTGGCGATGAGTGAGTGGAAGTGAGAGGTGTGGATTTATAAATAGGAAGGTAAAAGGAAAGCTTAGGGGTGAAGTCTTTTAGTTATGAGGGAAATAAATGGAAATGCAAAATATTTCTACAAAGGAATGGAATCCCTAAAAGGAGCTTTGCCGCTGGAACTGGAACCTACCTCTCCAACATTCATCGTTTCTTAATAAGAGTGCAACTTAATATTATTTTTTGAGAAAATTATTTAAAAAAAGTCTCTCAATTATGAGTTAAATTATATTTTGATCTCTTAATTATTAAAAATTATATTTGAGTCACTTAATTATGGGAGGGTTAAATTTGGATCATCCTTTATATTTAAAAAATACATCAATTTAGTCATTTTTTTCTAAATCACTTGTATACCCTCGTTAATACTAGAATACTTCATTTGAAATTATTAATTAAGCTAATACACAAATTGATATATTTTTTAAATATGAAGGGTGACCTAGATGTAACATTACCCATAATTGAGTGACTCAAATATAGCCTTTAATAATTGGGTGACCAAAATTTAACTTTACCCATAATTGAGTGACTCTAATGTAATTTTTAATAATTGAGTGACTCAAATATAATCTTAACCATAATTGAATAACAATTGTTATAGTTTACCCTAAATTTAATAAATTATTAATATAAATTATATATTTTAAAGAAACTAAAATGCAACCTACGAGAATAGTATAGAGTCCCGGAAAACTAGAAAAAAAAGAGAGGTTAAAATACATTTTTATTATTACCTATTTAAAATGGGAGATTCTAAAAAAAAAAACTTAATATAAAGCTAATATAAGGGTTTGTTTTTTTTACCGTTAGATTTAGGTGAATCATTTTAAACCGTTGGATTAAAAAAATAAAAAAGGTATACCCGGAGAACCGGTAAACTTAGTAATAGGGTAAAAAATTCGGTACATACTTTTTTCATTACAAAAGTTGTAACAAGTTACGTATAAAGCTTAAGAATTTATGAACCTACTAAAATCCTTACCAAGAGTGTAAGGAATAAGGTTTTCTTGTAAGCAACTATGTATGTACATAAATTCTTACACTTAGCTAAGCTACTTTTACCTTTGGTGTTCAAGTGTAAAGAATTTGGTACCTACTTCTTTCATTACAAAATTTGTAATAAGTTACGTATAAAGCTTAAGAATTTAGGTACCTACTGAAATCCTTACCAAGAGTGTAAGAAATTAGGTTTTCTTGTAAGCAACTATGTATGTACATAAATTCTTACATTTAGTTAAGCTACTTTTGGCTGTGGTGTCCAAGTGTAAAGAATTCGGTACCAACTTCTTTCATTACAAAATTTGTAATAAGTTACGTATAAAGCTTAAGAATTTAGGTACCTACTGAAATCCTTACAAAAGTGTAAGAAATTAGGTTTTCTTGTAAGCAACTATGTATGTACATAAATTCTTACATTTAGTTAAGCTACTTTTGGCTTTGGTGTCCAAGTGTAAAGAATTTGGTACCTACTTCTTTCCTTAGAAAATTTGTAATAAGTTACGTATAAAGCTTAAAAATTTAGGTACCTACTGAAATCCTTACCAATAGTGTAAGGAATTAGGTTTTCTTGTAAGCAACTATGTATGTACATAAATTCTTACACTTAGTTGAGCTTCTTTTGGCTTTGGTGTTCAAGTGTAAAGAATTCGGTACCTACTTCTTTAATTACAAACGTTGTAATAAGTTACGTATAAAGCTTAAGAATTTAGGTACCTACTGAAATCCTTACCAGGAGTGTTAGAAATTAGGTTTTCTTATAAGCAACTATGTATGTACATAAATTCTTACACTTAGTTGAGGTACTTTTGGCTTTGGTGTGCAAGTGTAAAGAATTCAGTACCTACTTCTTTCCTTACAAAAGTTGTAATATGATACGTATAAGGCCTAACAATTACATTCCTACTAAAATCTTTACCAAGAGTGTAAGGAATTAGGTTTTCTTGTAAGCAATTATGTATGTACATAAATTCTTACACTTAGTTAAGCTACTTTTGCCTTTGGTGTTCAAGTGTAAAGAATTCGGTACCTTAAGCCCAAAATATCAAACTTCTCAACACTGCCAAACTGGTTTCGAAACCAACGTAAGTGGTTTCGATACCACGCATACAGAATTGGTGAGAAACTTTTGCTTTGGGTGTCCAAGTGTAAAGAATTCGGTACCTACTTCTTTCGTTACAATAGTTGTAAAAAGTTACGTATAAAGCTTAAGAGTTTAGGTACCTACTGAAATCCTTACCAAGAGTGTACAGGATTAGGTTTTCTTGCAAGCAACTATGTATGTACATAAATTCTTACACTTAGTTGAGCTACTTTTGGCTTTGATGTCCAAGTGTAAAGAATTCGGTACCTACTTCTTTCCTTACAAAAGTTGTAGTAAGTTACGTATAAAGCTTAAGAATTTACGTACCTGCTGAAATCCTTACCAAGAGTGTAAGGAATTAGGTTTTCTTGTAAGAAACTATGTATGTACATAAATTCTTACAATTAGTTGAGCTATTTTTGGCTTTGGTGTTCAAGTGTAAAGAATTCGGCACCTACTTCTTTCCTTACAAATGTTGTAATAAGTTACGTATAAAGCTTAAGAATATACGTACCTGCTAAAATCCTTACCAAGAGTGTAAGGAATTAGGTTTTCTTGTAAGCAATTATGTATGTACATAAATTCTTACACTTAGTAAAGCTACTTTTGGCTTTGGTGTTCATTAGTAAAGAATTCGGTACCTATTTTTTTCCTTACAAAAATTGTAATAACTTACGTATAAAGCTTAAGAATTTATGTACCTGCTGAAATCTTTACCAAAAGTGTAAGGAATTAGGTTTTTTGTAAGAAACTATGTATGTACATAAATTCTTACACTTAGTTGAACTACTTTTGTCTTTGGTGTTCAAGTATAAAGAATTCGGTACCTACTTCTTTCCTTACAAATGTTGTAATAAGTTACGTATAAAGCTTAAGAATTTACGTACCTACTAAAATCCTTACCAAAAGTGTAAGGAATTAGGTTTTCTTGTAAGCAACTTTGTATGTACATAAATTTTTACACTTAGTAAAGCTACTTTTGGCTTTGGTGTTCATGTGTAAAGAATTTGGTACCTACTTCTTTCCTTACAATAGTTGTTATAACTTATGTATAAAGCTTAAGAATTTACGTACCTACTAAAATCCTTACCGAGACTGTAAGGTATTAGGTTTTCTTGTAAGCAACTATGTATGTACATAAATTCTTACACTTAGTAGAGCTATTTTTGGCTTTGGTGGTCATATGTAAAGAATTCGGTACCTACTTCTTTCCTTACAAAAGTTGTAATAACTTACATATAAAGCTTAAGAATTTATGTACCTACTAAAATCCTTACCGAGAGTGTAAGGTATAAGGTTTTCTTGTAAGCAACTATGTATGTACATAAATTCTTACACTTAGTAGAGCTACTTTTGGCTTTGGTGTTCATGTGTAAAGAATTCGGTACCTACTTCTTTCCTTACAAAACTTGTAATAAGTTACGTATAAAGCTTAATAATTTACGTACCTACTAAAATCCTTACCGGGAGTGTAAGGAATTAAGTTTTCTTGTAAGCGACTATGTATGTACATAAATTCTTACACTTAGTATAGCTACTTTTGGCTTTGGTATTCACGTGTAAAGATTTCGGTACCTATTTCTTTCCTTACAAAGCTTGTAATAACTTACATATAAAGCTTAAGAATTTATGTACCTACTAAAATCCTTACCGAGAGTGTAAAGAATTAGGTTTTCTTGTAAGCAACTATGTATGTATATAAATTCTTACATCGTAATGTTTTATGTATATACATAACTTCTTATAATATCTGTAACCATTTATGTACATAGCTCGTAAGGATTTATGTACAAACCTTTATCCTGAAGAACTGGTTAACCTTAAATTAGCCTCAATTTAGAGGTTTCACCTTAGAACTCTCCTATTTAAAATCTTTTCAATTCTTCAAATTTTTCTAGGGCCATAACGGTCTCATTACGTACCGCCCCTGCACTGCATGTCGGTCACCCATACAAATTTAATCAAAATAAATATGTTCTGTTTTTTAGAGAGATGGATTGTTTTTTTTTTTCCCTTAAATGTGTTTCTATTTTAAAATAGATATGTATGGCCGGATAATGGGAATATATTAATATTTATATTATTTAATAATTTAGTTAATATAATTGACTCATTACATCATGCCTTCAACTGAATAAATATATAGTATAAATGATAAATAAATAAATAAATAGAAGCAGTTGCATCAAATGAATGCATATCAATTGACGTGTTTATAAAAATATGTTTTTTATTAAATAAAAATATTATATTTCATGTTGAAAAATTCGAATATATATAAGAAGAGAGCAATATAAATGTCCTTAGTCACTAAGCCAATTAGTGTAGGGATGGACCCAGAGGGGTTGGAAAGGCAGTTGTCCTCCTAAAAATTTAAAATTCATATATGATTGAAATTTTTTTTATGTATTTTGTATTGAAAATCTATTTTTGCCCCCTAAAATTTTATAAGTGTGCCCTTAAAATTATATGGGTTCGCCTCTTACATAAAATTTTGCATCTATCTCTGAAGTAGTGGATCTCATGTTTATAAAATATGTTTGCAAATTTTTATATTTATTTATTTTTATTTGTATATATAATTTATTTTATAGACATATCAAAATTCACTACCATGATTTTTTAGTTATTTTCAATTAATATATATTTATTAAAGAATAACATTTTACTTTTTAAATTACTAATATAAATAAAGGGTAATTATACTATGCACTGACGATGAAAATATTTTGTTTCTACAATGGCCCTAATTTTAGGGGTTAGAGATTTAATTTAGGGTTCATAGTTTAGGGGTTTAAGTTTATGTGTTTAGAATTTAGGGACTGTAGTATGAATTTAGTGTTTATGGTTAGAATTTAGGGGTTATAGGTAAAAACCTAAATCCCTATCATAATACCTTAAAACCTAAACCATAACCTCTAAACCCTAAACCCTAACACTAAACCTTAAAATTTAACCATATACCCTAAATTCTATACCACTAAGCATAAACCTCTAAACTATAAACTAGATCTCTAATCATTGAAATTAGGGCGTTTGTAAAAACACCGCTAGTGCGTCATATATTTTTCTATAAATAAATTCGATTTCTTTTTCTAAAGAAAAGCCAAATACTTTTGGTAGCAAAGAAAGACAAAAAAACGAAAGTATTTATATAATTTATCTGGTGTCTGTCTGCTTTCACATTTTTTAAAAAAGTAAAAACTATTGTTGACCAGTTTATAGATCATAAGACTTGTATTAACAAATTATAAATTTTGAATTAAAATTACGATTATTATTATTAGGTATATTATCACTTTTTTAATTACCAAATAAAACTAAAACAATATAACATGAATGTAATTGATATTTCAAAATTAAAGTTCAATGGTTGATAATGTCGGCCTTTTCTTTGTGAAAAATTTTCAAATAATAGTAACAAGGTTGACAAACACCTCCGACAATGATTAGGGATTTCTGAAAGAAAAAAAACATAACGCTAACAACGCGTAGTATAGTCGGAAGAGGATGTTATCATACACGGAGAAGAAATTGAGATCCTGGATGTAACACGTAGTATAGTCTGCGGAAGGATTTCAATCAACTTCTCGGATAGTATTCAATCACTTGCATGAAAGAGCTTTGATCAAAAAGTGGTAGTAAAACTTTTTGGTCGCCGTATTAGTTATACAACCCTACGCAATAGAATCTATGATCTCTAAAAACCTCACGGGTGGTTTTAAGGACGTAAATAGTTTGAATTGGCATGCAAAACTGATTGAAATCGATTTAAGTTATAATTGTTTGTGACTCGAAGGACTGATGATTTGAAATCGATTCGAGTCTGATCTGGTGTTGACTTGAACTCGAGTTCGACCTAAAAATTTTATATCTGAACCCGACCTAAAAATTTTAGATCTGAACCCGACCTGTACCCTATTTGAGAATGACTTGAACTCGAATTCAACTTGATAGTGTGATAACCAAACCTGACCTGCATCCGACCTGATATGAACTCAAACCCGAGATTAACCTGGTAAATAACTAATATTACTCGACATGTTATCAACCTGACATGTTATGGACCTGATCTATAATTGACTCAACATGTTAATGATCCGACTTATTATTGATCTGATCTGATATTTACCTGACTTGTAAGTTACAAATTTACAATTGATGAAGTTATAATTTGTAAGAATATGAATTTATTATATTAAAATGTGAGAAAATATATCTTCACAATTTAAGGTACATGATCATTAAATTAATAAATTTGTTTAGGATCATTAATTTATTTGTTATTGAAAATATTAATTATGATCACTAAATTAATAAACTTGTTTCCTAGATTATGATCATTATATTAAAGTTTTACTTAAAAGTTTATAACCGTTAAATTAATAAGTTTAATCCATGATTATTAACTTTATTATATTATAAAATAGATTATGTAAAATGACTTTAAATATCAATAAGTTTAATTCATGATTTTATAAATATATATATATGGAATATATAAATATATATAAAAATATATATTAGAAAATAGATTATAACCATTAAGTCAATAACTTTATTATATCAATAACTTTATTATATTAGAATATATATATATATATAATTAAACATGATTTAACTTTTGTGAATTGTGATAATAAAAATAATTATATGTGATAGCAACTTTATAAATTAAGGGGCAGATCGTATAAAATAACTTTAAATATCAATAACTTTATAAATTGTAATTTTAATTCATGATTGCAACTTATTAATATCAAAATCATGGGAAACTTTATAAATGAGATAGCAACTTCACAAATTCTGAAACTATGAAACTTAATAATTGTACAAATTAAATTTATTACAATTTAGTACACTAAAATTACAATTAAATCAACTAAATAAATATATGTTAAAATTTAAGCTCTCAGATCTTATAGAAAAAGTTTTACAAGGCTAAAGCCAGACTTTGCTACCAGAAATTTCTTCATCGAGCTTTTATTTAGGCTGCCAACATGGTTAAATTAAGGGTAACTTTTTAGCTTTAAAAAGCTGAATTGCCACCAGCCTAATTCAATCACGAGCAACTAGCAACTACTTAGACTACAATTTACATTGTAAATTCAGCATCTACACCAGTCCAGGGGTAGCAAGCAACATCAATTTAGCATTTAGATTTCAGTTCAGACCACTGTAGGCAGCAAGGAACAATTCATCATTCAGGCCAATAAACATTCCAGTAGTAAACATATCAGACATTTGAAAGAGTAAAGAAATAAAGATAATAAAACAGTTTCAGTGGTAATACATTTCATACCAGACACACCAGTGTGGGCAGCAGACAACAAGCATTAAAATAGTCAAAGCCTCAAAGGCACCCTACAAAAAAGAAAAAAACAAAATCATTAATAAAAATAAACAATTTGAATTATTAATAAAATAAAGATAATATAAATAAAATAAACCATATATTTACCTTTAAGGGGCAGAATCATTAATCACAATAAGATATTCCTCATCCCCTTCTTTCGGTTCGAAATCATGCAACCAGTTTCGAGTTGTTACAAAAATTTCAACATTTTTAGGAAAAGTTTAGCTCTCAACTTGTTCAAGATTCGACCATCCATGCTAAAGGAAGATTCTGAAGCAACAGAAGTAATTGGAATGGCCAAAATATCTCTAACCATGCGAGCAAGAACCGAATAAGAAGCACTTTCTGTTTTCCAATACTCTAAAATATCAAATTCAGAATCTTCACTACGAGAGACAAGGGGCAGAATAATGTAGGATTCAATATCATAATTTCCACTCCTTGAAGCAGCTAGATTAGCATCAAAACTCTGAAAAGAAATAAATAAACTAAGTTAGTATTTAAAAATAGAATACAAGTAATTGAAATAAAAGAAAATATGAAAACTAAATTATGAAATCTAACCTCAAATAGAACAGATTTTTTAAATGGTCGAGGTCAACTGAAACCGGACCCACTTGTCACTTGACTTGTATTACTTTGGATAGAATAAGAAGAAGAACCACAAGGTGCAGATTTTAAATAAAAGATATATAAATTAACAAACTCAGCATAAATGGCAGTTACCCTTCGTTGAACCTCATCGTCTACATAAAGAACATTGTACAACTCTTTCAAAAGTTGTAATTTATATCGAGGATCAAGCAAAACAGCAAAAGATAGAATCATTGAGTGATCTACCCCGTATTTTTCATATAACTCAAGCATAGGTCCTGCCATTGCAGAAATACCTTCAAAAGGATCATTGTGAGCATCACACATCAACTTTTCAATTGCAACAATGTTAGTCAAGTACAAGTTAGCTGTTGGATACTTAGATCCAGAAAGCAGAGTTGTAATTTCATAAAAAGACTCTAGAAAATCACAAATCATCTGAATAGTTTCCCACTCATAATCACTAATCATACCCAAGTTATTTTCCCGATTAACAAACAAGTTAATGGCTAACTTAGCATCAATGCCCTGTGAATCATTGAGTAAGTAGAGTTCCATCGAGTAGGAACATCTAACAACAATTTACCACAAAAAGAAGAATCACAGTCTTTCACAGCTAAATCAAAGGCACAAAGCCTAGAATTAATAAACTTCACAATTTCACGCAATTTAATAACATATGAATCAATTACCTTCAAACCTTTTTGAACTATCAAGTTCAAGATGTGGGCAGCACACCTTATATGAAAGTACTTACCATTGCAAGGAAGAGGAGAAATGGCATGTAAATCATCTTCAAGACGCTTAACCATTATATCATTTGCAGATGCATTGTCAAGAGTTATGGTAAAAGCTTTTTTCTCAAGACCACACTCACATAACATCTTTTTAACAAACTTATAAATTGACTCACCATCATGGGGTAGAGGAAACCGACAAAAAATTAATATTTTAGATTACAGTTTCCACTTATTATCGATATAATGTGCAATGAGAGCAAAATAAGAACGTAAAGTGCAGGCAAACCAACCATCATATGTAAAGCAAATCCTACTTGAAATAGAATGCATTGAATCAAGTAGATATTTTTTATGCTTGTCATGCTCAATCATGCAATATTTAGTAATAATATACCTAGAAATATCCTTCACACTAGCATTAAGGTAATGATGCAAAGCCCTCAATTTTCATGCTCAACCATACTCAAAGCATAACCATGACTGGGAATAGCACCAGCAAATAATTCATAGTACTTATTTTGATCGAAAGAAGGTAGCATACAAGGATTTTCAACAAGATAATTTTTATAGGCTTGACATTTATCAGTATGTCTTTTAGGGTTAGATGTACCAATATAGAGTCTGCTTTATACCTTTTGGTTTGGGAATACTTACATTGGGCATAAAGACCACCTTCAGGAGCCTTTATGAAGGTATAATGGTCCCAAACAGGAGAAGATCTTCTCTCGAACTCTGTTGAACTTGCAGCCTTCCTCTTTGAGGAACTAATGCCATCAACTGCTTGGGAAAGCTGATCATTTACATCCCCTTGAAAAAAATTTACATTAGTACATATATAAAATAGAATCACTGAAATAGAAACATAAACATTGAAACATAATTTACCTCTTCCGGAGAGAGGATCATTTTGGCCTCTTTCCACGTGTCCTACACAATAAAAAAAAAAACATAAATAAAACCAACATATCACCAAAAAAAAAAACAGAAACATAAATACAAATATGAAAGGAATTTTTACCTGAAAAGTTCATCTCAAAAGACTATCCATTGAACCCTGAAAATAAATAAAAAAAGACAAATTTAGGGTTTTGAAATAGATTCGATCAAAAATAAAAACTTGATGATTTAATCCTTGTACGTGGCATTGTTAAACCAGCCCCAAGGTCCTTTAAAAACCTCCTTTGACACCAGTAGCATCGCAGGACGGGATGTCCTAGCGATATACTTAGATTAAACTATTGAAACAGAACCCATAACATATATATATGAAAAATGAAACAAAAATGCAGAAATAAAAAAAAAAAGAGAGATCAAATTCTGAGATATATCTGAGAGTTCATATTCAGAGATATACCTAAGAGATGAGAGAGAGAACACAGTTATCAAAAATGACAAGTTAACACAAACAACAACAAAAACAAAAATAAAAAAAGTAACTAAGAGTGTTACTTAACTTACCCAAACCAATAGAGAGGCTGAGAACTTTATACCAAAACCCAGAAATGATAGAGAGAGCAGAAGCTTTAGTTTAAGGTTTTTAGTTTTTGGAAAAAATAGTTTATGAAAATTGAAGGGTTAGAGAATTTGAAGAGGTTAGAGGAGAATATGGACGAATTTGAAGAAGTTGAAGGGATTAGAGAAAGAAGATGAAAAGATTACGGGGATTAGAGAAATTTTTAGGGTATAACATAATAAATATAGGGATTAGGGTTTGGAAGAATTGAAAAGGGGAAGTGGAAGAACAAGAGGGTGTTCTTAAGAAAATTTGGATTTTGATCGAGCAGAAACAAGTTTGGGATGAGTTTTGGTGTTTGTATAAGATTTGGAAGGGTTATGTTGAAGAACGGGGATGAACTGAGTTAAATATCAAAGGTTTCAATCGAAAAAAGAAAGATTTTATGAGAATAAGAGGTTTATCCTAGAGAGAAGGCAAAGAAACTAGAGAGAATGAGAGAGGAAATATGGGCAAAGTTTCGGTGAGAGAAAAATAAAATGAGAAATGAGAAGATTCTAGTTTTTTGGGGTTTATATAGAAGGTCGGGTCAGGTTAAACGATTCGCGCATTGTTATACGGGCTGCGCCTAACTATTCGGATCTCGGTCCGCTAACACGCTTATTCTACATTTGTTTCAATTTGACCCCGCTCACTTTGAAATTGAGCTTAAAAGTTTGTGTTGTTTTTTATTTGGTCCTTATTTGATTTAAAATCAGGTTTGAGGTTCAGTGTTTGGGGTTTATGGGATTGTTTTAGGGACTAGGGATTTAAGGGCTAAGGTTTTAGGTTTATGGGTATAGTTTAAGGGTATACATACATACACATGCATGCATGCATACATACATACATACATACATACATACATACATACATTTTTGTACACGATTATATATATTTTAAATTGTAACATATTCTGGCATCCCAAGAGATATTTTGGTTCGTATTAATCCCTAAAAATTTATTTTTATCCAAAATTTACCCACAATTACAGACCGAAGTCTATTTGTACACGTAAGACCTGACATGAACTTCATCCAAAACCGATATTACCTGACCATAATTTTATCTGTTAACGACGTGACCTGACCTAAACGTGGCCCGACCTGAAGTCCATCCGAACCTGAATTAACCCGTTAATTAACTAGTTCGGACCTGAACCGTTTTGGCCTGAACTGAAACTTACCCAACCTGAATTTAACCCGACCCGAACCTGAACTCAATCTGATTTGAAATCAACCTGACAATGACCCAAATCCAAGTTGACCCGAACCTGACCTAATCCGAGTCGGACCATTAAATTGACCTGACATAACCCGTATCCAATTTGACCTGACCTAACCTTACCTGAAACCTAAATGATTACCCGATTTCATATCCCTAGGTGGTTTAACTAATAAATATCGAGAATGATTATTTTCTAGTGGCCTTCTGAACTTGTTCTGACTACTTGTGTGCACTTTCTGATGGACCATGGGTCATATTTGGCCATTATCTGATTGCAAAGTCTTGGACTTCTGACTCTACTGTCTCTCAATAGGGATGTCAATTTAATCCAAATCTGATTTGAATTAATCCGAAAAAATTCGATCCTAATTAGATTAGAAAAAGTCCGAATCTAAATTTGTAAAAAAAGGTCTGAGTCCTAATAGGAGTAGATTGAATATGGATATTGTCATGATCCGATTCAAATCTGATCCGAAACCGATTCAAATCCGATCCAAGTCCATGTCGGATCAAAATTCAATCCGAGTCCGATCCATATCCGAGTTCGAATAAAATCATTTATGTCTTTTAATTATTTAAAACAAAATATCATTTATAATATTTACACTAAAACAATAAGACAACATATATAAAGTAATAAGTTAACCAAAATACCTTAAAAGAAACATAAATATATATTAGTTTTTTTAACAATAAAAGTATAAATATATATTAGTTAACTTAGAATAATGGTAAAAACAAAATTATCTTACACATATATCCATATTAAAAGTGAAAATAAAAATATAAATGTATTAAAAATGCAAGTTAAATAATAATAATATTTACTATAATCTATATATATTAACTAAACTTACTATAGTGTAATATATCTACGTATATCATATGCAATATGCATATATTTATATAAAATATGGAAAAAAGAAATAAATATAAGATAAAATCGTAGACAAACAAACAAGAAAATAAATACAATAGAAAAATAAATAAATTTAAATTATCACTGAATTATCAAAAATTAAGGAAATTACTTAATAAAATGGTAAATGATGTGAAATTGCAAGATAAAGTTAAGATATATTAGGTTAAAATTATGAATTAAAATAAGAAACAAATTAAAAGAATAAATTATAAACATAAAAATTTAAATGTAATCAACAAACAAGAGACGAGAATGAATAAATACGGAACTAAATGGCATAAATTAAAAATGCAAGAAATTAAATACACAAAATTATAGGCTAAAATAAAAAATCAGAGGGTCGAAATACAATATACTCTAAAGACGCTAAAACTCGGGTCAACATTATGGATACTAATTTTATCTGAATCCAATCTGAATCTGATCCAAAAATAATTCCGATCCAAATTTGATTGAAAAAATCTGAATCCAAATATGAAAAAATGTCCGACTTCAATTATAATCGGATTCAGACTTGGACTCTATGCAGTCCGATCCAAGTCCGATCCATTGCCATCCCTATCTCTGAACCCCTAGTAAAGTAGTTGCATGGATTTGACTCCCAGGATTACCAACAACTTTATACAAAATAAGCCTCGTCACTAAAATCGGCGAGTGCATAGGCCTTGTAATTTGAATTGATTATCAAACAGAAAATGGTTGTAGAGGTTGTTTTGCTTGTATGGCCATAAGCTTAAACCTGAACAAGATCTTATTTAATGAAAGAATTTAGATTGTTGAGTACGAGTCACTTCCGATTATATGCTTCTCTTGCGGCATATATAGGCATAGCGCTAATAATTGCTCATCACCTCCCTCTGGTCCGAATATCTCCAATGAAACCTCTAATTCTTCCAATGGTACTCAAGATTATTCCATGGATGATTTCGTGGCAAAATTTGTCGATTCTTATGGCCCCTTGATGATTGTTGAGAGCTGACAACAACGAACTTTCCGCATACAACCGAACCAATCTTCAAAAAAGCGAGGTTATGTGATTAAAAGATCTCGTTGTAACCCAATCTATGATACTAAAGATGACTATCTTGTAGCCCACTCGACCCTCAACATCGCACCGTCTTGTCAACACCAGAAATTCTCGTGTGAAACTCCCCACTAAAAGCAACCCTTCATTTGTTGTGAGTGCTCACCCCTCTAGTAGCAAATCCCCTATTGTGGTACGTAAATCGCTTGTTATCTCCAATGTTACCCCTTCTAGTAGCTGCACTGCACCTCCCCTATTTATTAACTCTAGTAAAGCGAGTAATGACACCCACACAACTACTATAGTCTAATCTCGGAAAGTTACACCATTGAACCGTTCCAACCACTCTACCGTAACCATTTCAAAAAATTCTGATCATAATGTCTATTCGGTGTAGGGAGACATTCCTATGGGTGACTCCCTACTAAAAGCAACCCTTCGTTGTGAGTGCTCACCTCTCTAGTAACAAAGACCCTATTGTGGTATGTAAACCGCTTGTTATCTCCAATGTTACGCTTTTAGTAGCTGTAGTGCACCTCCTTTATTTATTAAGTCTGGTAAAGCCAGTAATGAGCCCATGCAACTACTATAGTCCAATTTCGAAAAGTTGCACCTTTGAACCGTTCCAACCACTCTACCATAACCATTTCAAAAAAAATTGATACTAATGTCTATTCGGCGTAGGGACACATTCCTATGGGTGACTCCCCACTAAAATCAACCCTTCATTCATTGTGAGTACTCGCCCCTATAGTAGCAAAAACCCTATTATGGTACGTAAACCGCTTGTTATCTCCAATGTTACCCCTTCTAGTAGCTCACTGCACCTCCCATATTTATTAAGTCTGGTAAAGCCAGTAATGTCGCCCACACAACTACCATAGTCCAATCTCGGAGAGTTAGCACCTTTGAACCGTTCCAACCACTCTACCGTAACCATTTCAAAAAATTATGATCCTAATGTCTATTCAGCGTAGGGAGACATTCCTATGGGTGACTCTCAATAAAAGCAACCCTTCATTCGTTGTGAGTGGTCGCCCCTCTAGTAGCAATGTAAGGACCCATATTTCAGATCGATCATCCGGTATTGGGTTACGAGTCGAATATTTAATTCAAGTATTAAATTCAAGGAATAAGATTTTGGAGAATTAAATTTTAATGAAAGTGATGACCGTTTTGTTTAAAGATCGAAGGTTGGGGATCTAGTATGCAATTATACCGTTGTGTTTTGGAGGAAGATAATTTGAATTAAAGGGGTGTGGTAGAGAGGAAAAAATGATCAAATTTTTATATTCTCTCCCCTCTCTCCCTTTTTTTTATCTTTTTCCTCTCTTTTTGTCTCTCCCTCTGCAATCTTTAAGCTTTGATCTACAAAGATCTGACCATCCTTTATTGACACCTCCACCGCCATCGTGTCCATCTCGTCGGGACGAGTTCAATGGTACCAGCGACACCACCATTGGAGTCATTGTCGGAGGGGGTGAGAGAAAGGAAGTTTTGGGTTGTTGAGTTGAGGCGGTTAGAGTGCTCAAAATGAAGAACGAAGGACACCATTGTGTTCACCAATGTCAAGACAACTGATTTAGGCATTCACCGTCGTCATTCGGCCACCGAAAGTTGCCACACGCGCCGTTGCCTGTGCATGGGCGACGTCCAGTCGAGAGTGCAGCTTATCCAGCAGTTGGGCGGAGCCAAGTCAGCCTGCCAACCAACAAGCCAAGCCAACTTGAGCTGGTCCACCAAGCCAGCCCTTCGAGCTGAGACCGCCGCCGTTGACCGCCGCCGCTGACGTCGTTGACCGGTATTGACTTTTTTTAGGGGACCCATACCTGGGGGTTTCTCGACATTTTGAGTCTAATGGCGTAGTTTGTTTTTCCAAATTTGAACTCGGTAAGTTGTTTTATGCGTTTTATCCCTAAAAGTAGTCTTATAATGTGAGAAGGCTTATGTAGTTGTAATTGTTTTATCCGATGTTTTGATGGACTCGAATTTTAGAATTAAAGAGATGATTGGACGAGCTTGGATTAGAATTTATTGCTTTGGCTTAAGGTTAGTACACCTCGAACTCCTATTGCTTCACGAGCATCATAAATTTGATTGCTTTGCATGTTTGGAGACCGATAGTATGAGACTTGCATTTATGAGATGCATGATGATGTTGTGAATATAACGAGACTCGTGGAGGCTTTAGAGACCGTTTAAGGTCATTTGAGATGTTCTTATGATTATTTGACGATTGATTGATAATTGTGCTGCTTCGTATAATTGTTTGAATAGATTGACGTGATTTGATAGGAATTATGATTAAGGGATAAATACTCAATTTAAATGATTATGAAGCCGGTAAATAATATTAATTGAATGAATGCGGTAGTAAACAAACCTTAACAACTTTCATAAGCTTTAGGGATCGAATAAAGCGTGGTGATATCGTAATTCGAGGAAATGGTACGAATCCATGAATAGGGTATCGGTACGAGCTTTGGTTATATTAATACGCGATTGGGGGTCGTATCGGTATGGGTATGAGCTTTGATCATATTAGTACGTGAGCTTTGGTGCAGTGGTAAAGTCATGGGGTTTCACCCATAAGGTTGTGGGTTCAAACCCCATACCATGCACTCCCCCTTTATTCTTGAACTTCCCTTCCATCATGTGTCACCACCAGTTTGGTTGATTAATTTTATTTATTTAAATTAAAATTAGGACTAAATTGATATAATAGGTAACTAACAAGGACCAAATATGTAATTATACAAAATTTACTTTAATGGCCGCATCACATTTTCGTTAGCTTTTAATGGCCGGTGGTCAAAATAGGTCTATTTAAATAGTTGGGTGGTCACTGGGGTAGTTTTCCCAAAAGAAAATTAGAGGAAGTTTATAGAAGATCTTTGGTCTTAAGAATTTTGGTAAAATTCCTTCGTGAGGTTGCTCAGAGGGTAAGATCGTTTCTTTCTCTTCATTAGAATTAGATGTAAGTTTGAAATTCAAGTAGTATTGTCTCAATGAATTTGTGAGGTTGGAATTGTTGGCATATGTTTTCTTATTGTGATCTTAAGCTATAGGAATTGTGTATCTTTGATATAGCCATGCTTTTGATGAATGGTATCATGATTATGGACATATTGTTTGACAATTTTGAAATGCTAGATTAGGAATGATTCGGCTATATGATTGTGGTAATTTCAATTAATCAAAGATTGTATGTATAAAGAATGAAATGCTATGTGGCCTAATGATTGCTTGAAGAAATGTAGATTAGAGGGTGTTCTAGAGTCTTTTATGAAATCGAAAAAGGTTAAAATTATAATATTGATTTGTTAATGAACTTGGTTGATGTTTAGGCTCATAGAATGGCTCTAATTGAAGCAAATCGATGATATTAGGAGTATGCCCTATTTTGAATGTTTGGGCAACCTTGAATACTTGTTTTCATATGTAAATTGTGGTAGCAATTGAGATTTAGAAGCACATGGATGGTAATAGCTGAAATTGAATGTATAGAATCGATCATGGCTTGAGTTGACTTATGTGGACTGACTTTATAATTATAAGTGTTGCTCTATAAACCAGAAAAAAATAGGGAATTGTTTAATAGGCTTAGGGGCTGTTTTGCAATAAAAATGGATTGTTTTATACATTGAATTAAGGGTATGCTTTTACGCAATTGCGAATAGAATTGTTTTATGTCTACTTAGAATTGTTTTAGTATATGGAAGAATGTGATCATGCATGTAAGATTATGGTAACTACAATTGAAAGAAATGTTAAGTAAGATAAAACCTATTTGCATAGTTTTAAAGAAATATTGTTTGTGCTAGGCTGGAATGACCTTTGATACATTCTATATTTTATTGTTGTGTTTAGATCAAGAAGTAATTGAGGAAGAAAAACCAAAGCTGGTAATGCTGTAGAAAAGCAATCTGGAATAGTAATTTGAGATCAATCATAGCTGGATTACTTGTGAGTGTAGTTTAAAGCCTCAGGATAGGATTCAGACCATCCTGAGCATCCTTAATTGTTTTATTTTACATTGCTTTATAATTGAATTGAGATATGCATGTATGTTTAAGCTTGGATTCGAGGTAAGTACCTAAATGTTAGGTAAACTATGATATGCAATATTTGATTCGAATTTAAGTTCATATTGAGAACTATACATGATGTTGTATGTTTCATAAGTTAAACAATAAGATATGCTCATTTGATGATATGATTTAGAGCTAAGCTCAATTCTGATTTCGATATGATATGATATAATTGAAAACCTTAGTTTAGATTTAGTCTTAAGTATAGTTGTCATTCCATAGAGTCCATAGAGCTCGTGTTTATGGTGGACTACGGTCCTTATGAGGCGACAGTAGGAGGGAAGTGTTGTGGTCATCTGGCAACAGTAGGAGGGATTAACCGGTACTTTGAGTACTTTATTTGGATACAATTGGTTGGGGATTCGTGTACCTAGGCTACTTTGTAATGCCCCAGTTTTGGGCCTAGCGGTTTGTGAGTTAGTGAGACGGTTCGGTGAACCAAGTTAAAGATTCGAGTCAAAGTCGAGATTGAATATTTTTATGTAAGATAAAAATATAGAAAAATGGTTAAAAATCTTTATTTAATATATAATAATCATTTGTGAAATCAATTTAGGGAAATGAGGTTTAGAAATGTGACATTTTAACTAGTGACCAAATTGTAAAGTTTTAAAACTGTTTGAGTGATTGTTCTATAAAGAGTTAAAACTTTGAATCTTTAAGGAGCTATTGTGCCATATGGTCTAATCTGAGTTTTTCCTTAATTGGGCTTATTTTAAATGTGTTTTAATTAAAAGGGTTAAAAGGATTTAATTAAGGAAGGTGGTTATCTTCCAAAAACACAATTTGACATAACTTCCATTTCTCAAGTTTTCCCTCCATTTCTCTTCAGCCAAACATATTCTTTTTCCTCAGAAAATTTAGGGTAATGATCTTGATTTCTTAACTCTTTGATTTCCTAAATGATTCTTCAATTTTTTTCCAAAGATCTTATTAAATCTCTTTGATTTCAAGAAGAAAACATCCAATTAAGGGAAACACACACATTGGACGCAAGGTTTGTTCTTCTCCTCTAATGTAAGGTTCTTTTTTGAAATTCCTAAGTTCTTGACTCTTTAAATATGTTTTCTATTAAGGTTTTATGATTTAATTGAAGAATATGATTAAACAAGGTTTAATTGAAGGATTTATGTGATTTTTGGATTGAGTCTATTTTGATGGATTTTTGATTAATTCTAATCATGATTTTGAAGTTTAATAACGTTGAGATAATGGTTTTAACATTGGAATACCGAAACTATAAGAATCTCTAATTGTTTAGGTTGTTAGTTATGTATTTTTGGAGAGTTATCGAGGTGTAATGGTTTCTGGAAGTATGAGGATGTTATGAGATTGTTTTAGATGTCTTTTGATGTTAATTTATGCTAGAAAGTGTTAGGTTTTGGCTGGGTTAAGTTTGGAGATCAATCGACATTGTTTTTGGTTGTTTCGGATGAGCGTTCGGTAGCTTTTAGCAAGGCAATATTGAGGAATTTCTTGATAGGTTTTTGAGTGCATTATGATACATTAATCCTCTGTTGTGATGTGGTTAAAAATAGGGGAGGTCAATCTGTTAGCTACCGGTGAAGCGTTGGAGGCTTTGGACGCTTGATTCGCGTCGGTGAATTAAAGTTTTGCGTGTCGGTGAGTGAGAACGAAACCTACAACTTTTAAAAAGGGTTTGAAGATGGTTTGGGAACTTAGGTTTGAGCTTGAAACGCTTATCTAAGTTCAGAAGTAAGTATAAAGTGGTTTTCTCTCTTGGTCGTGCATTATAAATGGTTTTATGCACTTGTGTTGATTTTATGATTACCAACTGTTTAAGCATGTTTAAAGTACGTGAGATATTGATTTTAATCATGAAATGATGAATGATGCACATGTTAAGTGATCCTTGTAAGTATATGATTTATACTTGTGATTAAAGCATGGTTTAATGCTTTGGAAAAAAATTTAATGTTAATGATTTTGAAAACAGTGAGGTATGTAATTAAAATGAATTATATTGGCAAGTGATGTAGTTTAAAAATGTTATCGAATATAGTTAGCCGGCTATAGGATTGAGTGTGCTATAAATAAGTCACCTTGGATATCGAGGAGGTTGAGGTCCCGTCTCTATCTAAGTACCCTAACGATCGAGAAGGTTGTGGTCCCGTCTCTCATTAGTGGGTTAAGCATCTAACCACTGGTTAAGGTAGTTGTCCCCGAGGGGTTTTTATCCCCGTGACTGTAATTGCGTTATTATCCCGGTTATGATGGCTTGAAGTGTTGCGAGAATACTTGTTGAATCCGTGTATCTGATGAACTATTTTGAAAATAAACTTGGTTAATGATCACTTGTAAGCCAATATGATTGTTGATGTATCATGTGAAGTATAATAGGATTTATACATGTTTACTCTTTGAGCTTTGCATATGGTATGTTATGCATGGAAGGCTTAAATTGAGGTTAGCAATGGAATTTGTTGTTGATTTATGATACATGTTGCATATGGTTTATTATGCTAGTTTCTGAAAGGATTAAGTGCATGGTTTTCAAGGCTTGATGGTTTAAATGATGATTTAAATGTGGTTTGAAATGTGATTTCAAGGTGACTTTGAAACCGATTTTAATTGCATTGATGGTGTGCAGCTTTTGAGCACTCCTCACTAAGCCTTTTGTGCTTACCCTCTCTTTCTTCCATTAATGCAGAGAATTAAATGCTTGAGGACAGCTAGGGAGCAAGGGATTCGTAAAGGACTTCGGTATTTGAAAGTTTGTTTTCAATTAGACTACATATAATAAGGGCAATAAGGGGTCTCCATTGTGTTTGGGAGGTGTTTTGGTTAAACTCCCTATTTGAGCAAGTTTGTGTTGCTGTTTTAGACTTGTAAATGGCATCTAATGGTTGGTTTTTGCTTTGGTTTGGTTTTTTGGAACTTTTCTTGGATTGGTTATAGGAAGCATGCCTATAGTTTACCTTTGGAAGTTTGATGCTATGAATTGTTGATGATTTTGACATGTTTGGTTGTGGATTGCCTTGTGTTTATGTTGGAGAAATGTTAGAAGCATGTTAGGGTGTTTTGGTATCCTCAAAGGCATGTTAAACCAGATAAATTGCACATTTAAGTCCCAAGCGTATCGGTATGCGTACCTGCGTTTCAGTACGGGTAAGCCATTTCAGGCTTAGTGTTTCGATACGTGGCGTATCGTTCCGGTACGTGTTCTTGAGTAAAAGGCTTAACATTTCGGTACTCAGGGGTGTATCGATATATGTCTGGCTACTGGTGTTTACCATACCGATACGGGCCAAAGTGTATCGATACAGTAGTCGTTAATTCAGTTAGATGGCATATTCTAAAGGTTATGTTTTCTTACGTTTTAGTCCCTGAATATTGTGAGTTCAATTACATAAGTTTGGGTGATCGTTTCAAGTTGAATTTTGACATGTGGGTATGAAATATATTTAATTAAGGATTGGTAACATTAAAATGGATTAAGTCCCTATAATTTTCTAGAATTGCAATTTGGTCCCTAAATTGCTTTTAGTTGCGATTGGATGTCATTTCGACGCTTGATTGCGTTGAGATTTCACCTGCTGCTAGTATGTATACATATGTTAATAATTTTGCGTCTAGACAAGATAAAATAAAAAAGGTCCCATTTTCAAGTTAAACCTTTACGGTTTACTTCGGTAACCCTAATATAGCTCGCTAGGTTCGATCATGCGACTAGGTCAGGTCGAGGGGGTTACATTTGTTGGTATCAGAGCTAGGTTTACGATAATTGGGATGTTGGTAAGTTGTTGTAATGTTTTAGTGAGTTGTAATCCGTTGTTTGTTATGTACGATGATTGCGATATGTACGATGTTTGTTTTATGCCATGTTGGGGGGAAAGTTTGGGAAAACCCATTCCCTTATTACTATAGTTTGAAATGTTTTGATATGAAATAGAAGTCTTGAATCCTTGCTTAAACTGGCTTGACTTTTTTGTTTTTGTGTATTATCATGCCTTAAAACATTTTAGCACGATGGGATCGGGGAGAAAGTTGCGATTTGGTATGATTACTGCTGCTGAAGAGCAGTGAAATTAGGAGAACGATGTACCTCCTGGAGGGTTGCCGCCTCCTCCACCTAATCCTCTTAAAATCGTGGAGCATGCACCACCTGCGTTGGCTGGGACAGTGCAGGGTGACATGGCACCCTTGATAATGGCTACGACGAGAGCTTTCCAGGCTATTATTGTTTGAGCACATGTACTTGTGCCAGCTATTGGGAACACAGGATTACCGTTGGAACGTCTCCGTAGTTTAGGAGGAGTTGGGTACTAAGGTTGGCACCCGAGGCATTTGAGGTGTAGATGGCTAGTACTATTCGGATTTTGGATTAGATGGGGTGTAATGAAGCACGTAAGTTGGGATGTACAGTTTCCCTATTGCAGGATGATGCTTATAGCTGGTGGACTACCATGACTGCGGGCATAGAACCGAGTGATGTTACTTGGGAGTTCTTTAGAGCTGCATTTAGAAAGAAGTATCTGGGAGTTAGATACTTGGATGAAAAGAAACGTGAGTTCATGGCTTATTTTAGGGCAATATGTCTGTTGCGGAGTATGTGGTTCAGTTTGCTCGGTTGAGCCAGTATGCTCATGAGTTGATTTTGGATGAGAGGCATCGTTGTGAGCGATTCTGTTACGGATTGGTAAAAGATGTGAAGACTTACATGTTGGCTTCTAACTGCACTACTTTTGATGTGTTGGTTACTCGGGCAAAGGATATTGAGCAGAACTTGGGTTTATCATCTCGTGTGAGTGGTTCTGGATCGAGTAAGAGAGTTGCAAACTCTAGCTACAGTGGTGGCCAGTATAAGAGGCAACGAGATAAGAAATATCGTCCTGATATGAGACGTGGTAGAGGTAGTGCTGGACGTAGACCGCAGGTCAAGGTGCTCAGGCTAGAACGAGTCTTAACACATGTTGGACATGTGGATCGCGCGAGCATATGAGGCAAGACTGTCTACATTTGGTGCGTGAGGGACATGCTCCTACTGTTGTGACGGCTAACTCTTGTCGGAGTTGTGGTCGGCTGATTATCTGAGGCGCGATTGTCTGTTGTTGGTTGGTGGGGGTCAGGCTAGGATACCTGTTGCTGCACCACAGAGAGGTTGTAGGTGTGGTTGTGGTAATTTTTAACGTAAGGAGGATGGTCAGAGGACTGTGGCTCATGTAGTGGTGGTTCGACCTGAGGGTGGTGGTCCTACGAGGGTGTACGCGCATCGTGAGGGATGCAATGACACCGATATGATAGTAGGTACGTTTACTTTACTGTCTTTGTCATTGTTATCATTGGTTGACTTTGGTTCTACGTATTCGTATATCATGTGTGAGCATGCACATTTGCTTTATGTACATGTTGAGGTGTTAGATTTGGGAATACAAGTGACTAGTTCTTTTGGGGAAACAATTGTTATGAGAAGGATGTATAGGAGGTGTCCTTTGACAGTTCAAAGACGTGTTTTTGGTTGATTTGATGGAGTTTTTGTTTTATGGTTTTGATGTAATCTTGGGTATGGATTGGTTGTCAAATCATAGAGCTGTGGTTGATTTTGAAACCATGCAAGTTACCTTGAAACTTGCTGATGATTACGAATTGGTGGTCATGGGTGAGAGTGTTAAGTTCTTATCCAATGTTGTTTCATCCTTGGAAGCGAGCCGTATGATGAATTCTGGTTGCTAGGCATTCCTAGCCTACGTTATGAATACGAGATCGAAAGAGGTGCATGTTCAGGTCATACGCACGGTACGCGAGTATCCGAGTGTTTTTCCAGAGGAATTGTCTGGTTTACCGCTAAATAGAGAGGTTGAGTTTAGCATTGAATTGCATGAAAATACAACTCTAGTGTCTATTTATCCCTATCATATAGCTCTAAAAGAGTTGAAGGAGTTGAAGATGTAACTTCAAGAGTTGCTTGATCGAGGGTTTATCAGTCCTAGTGTTTCGCCATGGGGTGCACCGGTGTTATTTGTGAAAAAGAATGATGGTACGATGCGGATATGCATTAATTATCGGCAATTGAACAAGTTAATGATTCCCTGTCGAGGATTGATGACATGTTCGATCAGTTTAGAGGTGCTTCGGTGTTCTCTAAGATTGATTTGAGGTCTGGGTATTACCAGTTGAAGGTGAAGGATGTGGATGTACCTAAAACTGCTTTTTGTATGAGGTACAAGCATTATGAGTTCTTGGTGATGCTGTATGGTTTGACCAATGCCCATGCTGCATTTATGGATATGATAAACCGGTTGTTCCATGAGTTTTTTGATCAGTTTGTTGTTGTGTTTATCGATGAAATCCTTGTGTACTCTTGTACTGAGGAGGATCATGATAGATATTTGCGAATTATGCTTCAAGCATTTTTGGATAATCATTTGTACGCTAAGTTGAGCAAGTGTGAGTTTTGGCTTCAAGAAGTTATTTTCCTTGGACATTTGGTATCGACCGAAGGGATTCGGGTTGATCCATACAAGGTTGAAGCAGTGTTGGGTTGGAAACCACCTAAGTCTGTACAGGAGGTTCGTAGTTTCCTTGGTTTGGCTGGTTATTATCGTAGGTTTGTTGAAGGTTTCTCGAGGATTGCTGCTCATTCGACAAAATTGTTACAAAAAAATGTTCGTTTTGAGTGGACAAAGGATAAATAGAAAACTTTTGAGAAGTTGAAGGAAGCTTTGACGTAAGCTCCTATCTTGATTCAACCTGAATCAGGTAAGGAGTTTGTTGTGTATAGTGATGCATCGTACGTTGGTTTGGGTTGTGTGTTGATGCATGAAGAAAAAGTTGTGGCTTATGCATCTGACAGTTGAAGGTGCACGAGCGTAATTATCCTACCCATGATCTTGAGCTTGCCGCGGTGGTGTTTGCATTGAAGATTTGGAGGAATTATCTTTATGGTGAGAAGTGTATTGTGTACATGGATTACAAGAGTTTAAAGTATTTGATGACTCAAAAGGATTTGAATCTTATGCAACATAAATGGTTGGAGTTGCTTAAAGATTACAATTTGACGATAGAGTACCATCTGGGTAAGGCTAATGTGGTAGCCGATGCCTTGAGTAGAAAGGTTGCGGTGGAGTTGAGAGCGATGTTTGCAAGGTTGAGTGTGACACGAGATGAAGGTTTATTGACTGATTTACATGTAAAGCCATCTTTGTCACAGTTGATTAAGAAGAAGCAATATTTTGATGAAGAGTTGGTACCGCATGTTAAGGATATCATGGAAGGAAATTTGATGGATTTTCATTTTATTGGTGGTGGAGTGTTGTGTTTTAAGGATGGAATAGTGGTGCCTAATGATGATGAGTTGAGGCATACCATTTTGACCGAAGCGCATGCTAGCCCTTTTGCGATGCATCCCGGTAGTTCTAAGATGTATCGAGGATTGAAAGCGGAGTATTATTGGGTTGGATTAAAGAAAAATGTGGCTGATTTTGTAGCTAACTGCATAGTGTGTCAGCGTGTGAAGGCTGAACATCAATTTCCTTCTGGGTTGTTGCAACCGTTGAGAATACCAGAATGGAAATGAGAGAGAATCACCATGGATTTTGTGTTCGGGTTGCTGCTGACACCAACTAGGAAGGATTCCAATTGGGTGATTGTTGATTGGTTTACGAAGTGTGCACATTTTGTGTCTGTTCATACGATGTATGTTTTGGATAAGTTGGCGGAATTGTATATTGCTGAGATCGTGCGATTGCACAGAGTTCCCAAGTCTATAGTATCAGATATAGATTCGCAGTTTACATCGAGGTTTTGGGAGAGATTACATCGAGCTTTGGATACACGGTTGGATTTTAGTACTTCGTATCATCCTCAGACGGTTGGTCAGTCTGAGCGTGTGATCCAGGTATTGAAGGATGTGTTAAGATGTTGCATCATTGAATTTCAAGGAACCTGGGAAAAGTAGTTGCCTTTGGTAGATTTTGCTTATAATAATAGCTTTCAGGCTAGTATTCAGATGGCACCGTATGAAGCTTTGTATGGTAGAAAGTGTTGTATGCCTTTGTGTTAGGCTAAAGTTGGTGAAAAGCACGTTTCCTTGCCTGATGTGTTGAAAAGCACAAACGGGAAAGTGAAGCTTATCTGTGACCGTTTGAAAGCTCCTCAGATTGGCAGAAAACCTATGCAGATTTGAAGCATAGGGAGATTGAGTATGCGGTTGGTGATCGTGTGTTTTTTAAGGTGTCGCCTTGGAAGAAGGTGATGATATTTGGACGTAAGGGTAAGCATAGTCTAAGGTTTATTGGACCTTATGAGATCGTGGAACGAGTTAGTCATGTTGAGTATCGATTTAGGTTGCCTCCCGAGTTGGAAAAGATTCATGATGTGTTTCATGTGTCAATGTTGCGGAGGTATCAGTCAGATCCCACACATGTTATGCCAGTGGAGGATATTGAGTTACGGTTGGATTTTTCCTATGATGAGGAACTAGTGGAAATCCTTGATTCTTGCAGTAAAGTCCTTCGAGGCAAGATGATTGATCTTGTAAAGGTGTTGTGGCGACATTGAGGAGTTGATGAGGCCACGTTAGAAAGCAAAGTAGACATGTTGAAACAATTTCCACATTTGTTTCCTTTAGGTAAAATTTCGAGGATGAAACTTTTTAAGTGGGGAGAGTTCTAACGCCTCAGTTTTGGGCCTTGCGGTTTATGGGTTAGTTACACAGTCTGGTGGATCGGGTTAGAGATTAGAGTCGCAGTCGGGATTGAATATTTTTATGTAAGATAAAAATATGGGAAATGGTTAAAAATCTTTATTTAATATGTAATAATTACTGGTGAAATCAATTTTGGGAAACGAGGTTTAGAAATGTGACAATTTGACTGCTGACCAAATTTTAAAGTTTTAAAATTGTTTTAGTGACTCTTTTGTAAAGAGTCAAAACTTTGAATCTTTAAGGAGATATTATGCCATCTAGTCTAATCTGAGTTTTTCCTTAATTGGGCTTATTATAAATGTGTTTTAATTAAAATGGTTAAAAGGATTTAATTAAGGAAGGTGGTTATCTTCTAAAAACACAATTTGACGTAACTTCCATTTCTCAAGTTTTCTCTCCATTTCACTTTAGCCAAACATATTCTTTTTCATCAGAAAATTTAGGGTAACGATCTTGATTTCATAACTCTTTGATTTCCTAAATGATTCTTCAATTTGTTTTCCAAAGATCATATTAAATCTCTTTGTTTTTTAAGACGAAAACACCCAATTAAGGGAAAACTCACACATTGGAGGTAAGGTTCGTTCTTCTCCTCTAATGTAAGGTTCTTTATTGAAATTCCCAAGTTCTTGACTCTTTAAATATGTTTTCTATTGAGGTTTTATGATTTAATTGAAGAATATGATCAAATCAAGGTTTAATTGAATGATTTATGTGATTTTTGGATTGATTCTATTTTGTTGGGGTTTTGATTAATTCTAATCATGATTTTGATGTTTAATAGTGTTGAGATAATGGTTTTAACATTGGAATCCCGAAACTATAAGAATCTCTAATTATTTAGGTTGATAGTTGTGTTTTTAGAGAGTTATCGACGTGTAATGGTTGTTGGAAGTATGATGATGTTATGAGATTGTTTTTAGATGTCTTTTGATGTTAATTGATGGTAGAAAGTGTTAGGTTTTGGCTGGGTTAAGTTTGGAGATCAATCGATGTTGATTTTGGTTGTTTCGGATAGACGTTTGGTAGCTTATAGCAAGGAAATGTTGAGGAATTGTTTCTGGGTTTTTGAGTGCATTATGATTCATTAATCCTCTGTTTTGATGTGGTTAAAAATAGGGGAGGTCAATCCTTAGCTACCGGTGAAGCGTTTGAGACTTTGGAAGCTTGATTCACGTAGGTGAATTGAAGTTTTGCTTGTCAGTAAGTGAGAACAAAACCTACAGCTTTTAAAAAGGGTTCGAAGATTGTTTGGGAACTTAGGTTTGAGCTTGAAACATTTATCTAAGTTCGGAAGTAAGTATAAAGTGGGTTTCTCTCTCAGTCGTGCTTTATAAATGGTTTATGCACTTGTGTTGATTTTATGATTACCTACTATTTAAGCATGTTCAAAGTATGCGAGATACTGATTTTAATTATGAAATGATGAAGGATGCACA
This sequence comes from Hibiscus mutabilis, assembly GCA_019671005.1. Lineage (NCBI taxonomy): Eukaryota > Viridiplantae > Streptophyta > Magnoliopsida > Malvales > Malvaceae > Hibiscus > Hibiscus mutabilis. The sequence goes on along the minus strand of CM033745.1, from coordinate 25,053,125 downwards.
TGGTAAGTGATCCTTGTAAGTATATGATTTATACTTGTGATTAAAGCATGATTTAATGCTTTGGAAAAAGGTTTAATGTTAATGCTTTTTAAAACAGTGAGGTATGTGATTAAAATGAATTATATTGGCAAGTGTTGTAGTTTAAAAATATTATAAGATATTATTAGCCGGCTATAGGATTGAGTGCACTATAAATAAGTCGCATTGGATGTCGAGGAGGTTGGTGTCCTGTCTCTATCCAAGCACCCTAACGATCGAGGAGGTTGTGGTCCCATCTCTCGTTAGTGGGTTAATCATCTAACCGCTGGTTGGGGTTGTCGTCCCCGTGATTGTAATTGTGTTATTATCCCGGTTATGATGGCTTGAAGTGTTGCGAGAATACTTGTTGAATCCGTGTATCCGATGAACTATTTTGGAAATGAACTTGGTTAATGATAACTTGTAAGCCAATATGATTGTTGATGTATCATGTGAAGTATAATAGGATCTATACATGTTTACTCTTTAAGCTTTGCATATGATAACTTGTAAGCCAATATGATTGTTGATGTATCATGTGAAGTATAATAGGATCTATACATGTTTACTCTTTAAGCTTTGCATATGGTATGTTATGCATGGAAGGCTTAATTTGAGGTTAGCAATGGGATTTGCTGTTGATTTATGATACATGTTGTATATGGTTTAATATGCTTGTTTTTGAAAGGATTAAGTGCATGGTTTTTAAGACATGATGATTTAAATGATGATTTAAACGTGGTTTGAAATGAGATTTCAAGGTGACATTGAAACCGATTTTAATTGTATTGATGGTGTGTTGCTTTTGAGCACTCCTCACCAAGCCTTGTGTGCTTACGCTTTCTTTCTTCCATCAACTGAGAGAATTAAAGGCTTGAGGGCAGCTAGGGATCAAGGAATTCGTAAAGGACTTTGGTATTTGAAAGTGTTTTGCAATTAGACTATATGTAATAAAGGCAATGGAGGGACTCCGTTATGTTTGTGAGGTGTTTTGGTTATACTCACTCTTTGAGCAAGTTTGTGTTGCTGTTTTAGACTTGTAAATGGCCTCTAATGGTTTGTTTTTGCTTTGGTTTGGTTTTTTGGAACTTTGCTTGTATTGGTTATAGGAAGCATGCCTATAGGTTTCCTTTTGAAGTTTGATACTATGAATTGTTGATGATTTTGACATGTTTGGTTGTGGATTGCCTTGGGTTTATGTTGGAAAAATGTTAGAAGCATGTTAGGGTGTTTTGGTATCCTCAAAGACACGTTAAACCAGATAAATTGGGCATTTCAGGACTAGGCGTATATCGGTACGCGTACCTGCATTTTGGTACAGGTAAGCTATTTCAGGCTTAGCGTTTCGGTACGCGGGGTACCGTTTTGGTACATGTTATTGAGTAAAAGGCTTAGCATTTCGATAGATGGGGGCGTATCGGTACATGCTTGGCTAATGGTGTTTACCGTACCGATACGGGCCAAAATGTATCGATATGGTAGTCATTAATTCAATTAGATGGTATATTATAATTGTTATGTTTTCTTACGTTTTAGTCCCTGAATATTGTGAGTTCAATTACATGAGTTTGGATGATCGATTCAAGTTGAATTTTGACATGTGGATTTGAAACATATTTAATTAAGGATTGGTAACATTAAAATGGATTAAGTCCCTATAATATTCCAGAGTTGCAATTTGGTCCCTAAATTGCTTTTGCTTGCGATTGGATGTCGTTTCGACGCCCGATTAAGTTGAGACTTCATCTACTGACGGTATGTATACATAGGTTAATAATTTTGCATCTAGACAAGATAAAATAAAAAAATGAGTCGCATTTTCAAGTTAAACCTTTATGGTTTACTTCGGTAAACCTAATGTAGCTCGCTCGGTTTGATCCTGGGACTAGGCCAGGTCAAGGGGGTTACATACTTGATTACCAGGGTTATGATAACTTAAAATAATGAAATTAACAAGTTACTATAATAGACTATCTTGTTACTTATTTGACAAGTAAGACTTGCTTACTTAAAATTTGTACTTCTTGTTTAAGAAAGGATGCTATGTTCGAATGATATGGTGTAATTACTTGTTACATAGTCAAGTATTTAAAATATGTGAAACTTGTTCGATCTTGAAATGATATGATAGATTTGCATATTTTTAGATTGTTCAATTCATGATTTTAGTTACTTTAAACTACCTTACTAAGTGTATACTTAATCTATCCTTTCAATTTGTTTTAGGGTGAAGTTTTTTTGTGGATACTTATCGGGCTTGAATCAGATCACAAGTATAAGAGTATGTTTTGTACCCTTTTTGTTAATAACTATTAGCTAAGGGTGGCACAATGTTTTGTATATGCATATTACATCTATGGCTATATATATGAATGTAAAATTTATAAGCTTCTTTTGTCAATTGTAATGGGCCTTATAATACTTTATGCCTATTCGAATATTTGATGCTTGGTGACTACATGATATGATAGCAATAGTAGTATGATCAAAGATGTTTTTATGTATGAATACTATGTGAATGCTCTTAGAAGGATAAATGGGTAGATAGATCGATCATAGGAATAGATCTTTATGTAAGCATACTACCTAATTAAAGATAGTATCATATCCTTGTATGAATTGACTTATGTGTTAATGCACTTAAACTTAGACCCTAGCTAATTTTTCTACCTTGGTTTATAAGTAAATGGCAAAATCAACCAACATTTTATTCTATTCAAACCTATCAACATATATTGGCTCGAAATTGTCCCAAAAGGTATAATAAGGAACCTGATATAGTCTTGATACTTAGGAGACTTGCAAATTGATAAATGTGTTTAGATGGTAAATTCTCAAATGTATAAAACTTGATTTACATCAAGTTGAATATGAGTTATTTCAAGATATGAACTGAATTGCTTTAAAACAAGTTATAGATATTGTAGGTTTGGTGTTCAATTAACTAGATGATACCTCAAGTTCAGGATAAGATTTGTGAATAAAAAGATTGAATTTTTTATGTTCTGGACTTCCTAGTTACCTTTAGGTTTTGAATTAAAGGCTTACATATGATAAGCCATCCCTTTGTATGCTTGGTAACACTACTTAGTTTGGTTTACTCCTAAACTGGATAAGGGGTCTTACATAGGGATCCTTGGTGGATCGTGTGATGTTGTGTGCTGTGTGGTAGACGTTTCCTTGCTATGTGCTAATATGGACACCTAGATGGTTGAGTTACCATTGAATTGATGAGATCTGGATACCCAATAAGAGAAAGATTATGTTGCAACACCATGGTTGAAGATTCTTGAATGTAGGATCCCGATGCTTAGTGGACGTAGGCCTCATTCAAGGATACTTGATGAGAGATTCTGAGCATAAGTGTATAATCTCGAAGCTTAGTGGTCATGAGCCTTACCCTATAGAGTGTAGGATCCTAATACTTTATGGACGCGGGCCTCACTCAGAGTGTATGATCTTGATGCTTAGTGGATACGAGCATCACTCCAGGTTTGTGGTATTACTTGTTTGCTTTTGCTCGGATGATCTGGTGAGCTCCCCAGTATGTTTGGGCCTTGTGTGCCATGTATGAAGATTGCTATGAAGAAAGAATGTCTTTAGGTGATTAGTGGTAGCGCCATGTGTTCATTTATCTCTCATTATTGCTCATACTAGCTTGCATGCTTATGTTTATGATTAGCATAAAGTATAGTAGAGTAGATGTGTACCACTGAGCTTTGTATGCTCAACGCTCGAAATCATTGTTTCCGTGCGTAGGTTGATCGTTGGATCGTGGGATCGAGGAGCACTATCGTTACGTGATTCTAGCATGTGGTGATCTCCAGAGTATGGTACTTGTGTTTAGTGGGATGTGTATTCATAGGACCTTACGTGGTGGAGTCTGTAATCTATATTTTTGAAATTGTATTAATCAAATCGAATGTTCAAAATTTTAAATTTAAATTAGAGCTATTTTGTTCTAAAGCCTTCAGATACGTCATGAGAGTTCATGGCAAAGAATCTTTATTTTCATGTGTGAATAATGTTTGTTTTGTGGGTATGGAGAACCTGCTCGTGAAATCGATCCATGGTTGCACGTTGGTTGGAGGACCCTTTGTTCGCTTAAAGGGAATCTCATTGATACTTGAAAAGTACCATCACCCTTTTCGAGGGTTTTCTCGAAGATAGTGGGTTCAGGATCCACTAGTTCTTTAGAGTATGACCGAAGTTAGACATTTTACAGGTTTGAGAGAGAGATAACTTCTTGGGAGTTGTTGTACCTTGGAAATTTCTTTGGTTAATCAAGCGCGATGCTAGCCAGAAATGTCGAGAGTGAGCTCGAGGCTCCGAGACCTCGAGGGAACATAACCTATGGTAATGAAAATGTTTGGACCGTTTCCATTCTACCATGATTTTGTGATATTCATTTTGAGAATGACACAACGGGGTTGTGAGACATGTTTGATCGTTCGGTAGATGTTAATGTGTTCAATTCAATGCTCGAAAGCTTTTAGGCTGTCAAAATGTTTGTTTATGCCTCTTGGAGGAGTCGTCAGGACTTTCTCCCTGTCAAGAACATGAGTGGATGTTTAGGTAAGGCCGAGTTGGAAGTCGGTGCCCATCTCCCTTGTTAGAGGATACCAACCTATTTGAGAAAGTCAGAGATTCAATTGTGAAGGTGCAACTTGAATGAGGTTTCTTTTGTCAGAGTGTTTCACCCCTGGAGAACCGGGCTTGTTCGCTAGTGAGAAGTTGGTTTTGTTGAGGTGATGTTTAAACCATTGATAGCTTGTCAAGTGACAGTGAGGGACTGTTAGGAGTCTCCTAAGGTGGATGACTTGTTTAATCGATTGTGAAGTACCCGTGTGTTTCCCGGATTGGTTTGAGAATAAGATGGTTGCTATTAATGTGTTAAAGGTTTGTATTTTTTAAATGAATTTTGGAATGAAGATTTCTCTCTTTAGGGCGTGTCGTGGTAACTTTTGATGTCTGAAGTGATGTTTGAGGTGTTTTAGTGATGATAAGGTGCGGACCACCATGTTGTCTCTCGAATGTAAGTTGATGCTTTGCGTGACACATGTGCATGTATAAGGAATATGGAAATATAAGAGTTGGCAAGATAATTACCTTAATGACCTTGTGTGTGGGAAAGGTTACTTAACGTGTAGTTAGTAAGGAATCAAGGGTTTGAGACTTCATAAATGCTTTTGATTTGTATCATAGTTTCTTTGGAAGGAGCCGAGGAACATTGGTGGGGATCTAAGCTACGTGAGACCATTTTGTTGTGACAGTGGTGTTGACTAGATTGAAGTCGAGTAAGATTTTGAGAATGTTTTGTTGTTTTATAAAGGCTATTTTTTTGTTCTTGAAGAGAGAGTGTTGTGCCTACCTCAATAGTGTGAAGTTTGGGTACTTGATCTTTGAGGAATTTGAGTTTGGGACAATGACGTCAGTCGAAGTAATTAAGAGCTGTTGATCATGTGATCGATCACCACCTAAGTAAAGTAAATTGATAAGTGATAAATTGTATGGATTTAGTTTGGGTAAGAGTATCATGCTGGCCATGTGGAGCGATCAAAGATCGTAAGTGATGGTCATGTAAGGGAGTACCGATACTACCTCCATGCGGTACCAGCACTCGATTCTTTTGGTGTCGGTACTGATCGATCATTACTGTTACCCGTTTGTTTCTTTAGTTAAGCTGTGAGTTAAGGATTGATTTGCTTTAGGAGTCATAGGAGGTAGCATATGATTGTAATTAAGGAGATATAGTGTTATGATTGAATTTAGGTTCGATGGTTTCTAATGGACTTTGAGATCTTATTGTGGGTGTTTTAGAGAAAGATATACCAAAGTAAGAAATTCTTCCTATATAGTACAATGGTTAGTAATGGTGAATTTTGAGAGCAACAATTGTACCAAACTTTCACCACATGTTTTAGTTAGACAGTGTGGAGTCGTGTGTTTGAGATAGTGCTAATTGTTTGACTAGCCATTAGTTGGGAGTCAAGCATTGAGTTCCTCATAGTTTTTGTGATGCTTCGATATTGACCGATGGAAAATAAGTAGATGACCGTGGATCTTGTAAAGGATTGGTGAGTGCACAGTTTCGTTGGGAGTCCATTGAGGGGTAATACTTCTCAGTTGGTATCGTTTGTTATTTTAGGCAAAAGTGATATCCAGATAGAAAGTTTGCTTGGTTTGTTTGTAGGTTGAGTTGTACAACATTGTGTTGTCTATACGTCACCTTTTGATGCAAGATTCGAGGTTTGTGATGGAACATATCCCTTGGTGGGATTTCATGCTATGACATAATCGAGTGATGGTACAGATGACATGTTTCCACACTCGTTATAGTTTGGAGTGTAAGACTCTTACGTGAACCGAGTTAATGAGAGCTGTATTAGTTGCCATTATGATTTATCATGCCGAGTTAAGGTAAGTTCTTGAGGTGAGTTGAGACATCGTTCATTTTTAGAGGCGTTGCACCTAGCAAGCAAAGATATTGATGCGAGATGCCATTAGAGTTAGAGTCTCCTTTAGGGAATCACCATGAGAGGAATCGTTTCGTTTTGGATACAACGACTGTTTAACCTCTTATTCTTTTATATCATACGGAGTTGTGGAATGATTTTGTTGTGCAACAAGTATTTTGAGTTCTACAACACAAGTTTCTTTGATGACGTATTCGTGTGATAGTTTGGTTGGGGTATCGTTGGGGTTTTGCTGGTCGTCTATAATGTACCGAGCGATGATGGATACCTTCTAAGAGAAGAATTAGTTGAGATTATGTTTGTACCGTTAGAAGACATAGGTCATATTTGATAAGTGTTATAAGAGATCAGAGCAGCATAGCGAGAAATCTTTGAGAAAGTCAAAGAGCTGTAATGTTTGAGCATCTTTATTGGTTTATTAATACGAATTTTGAGGATGAAATTTATTTTAAGTAGGGAATAATTGTAACGACCCAAATTTTGGATTGATCATATGGTATTCGGTTACAGGTAGAATATTTAATTCAAGTATTAAATTCAAGCAACGAGGTTTTGGAGAATTAAATTTTAAAGTAAGTGATGATCGTTTTGTTTAAAGATCGAAGGTTGGGGATCTAGTATGCAATTATACCGTTGTATTTTGGAGGATGATATTTTGAATTAAAAGGTTGTGGTAGAGAGAGAGAAAATATTAGATTTTTATATTCTCTCTCCCTCTCCCTTTTTTCATCTCTTTTTCTTTTTTTTCTTTCTCCTCTTCAACCTTTAAACTATGATTCAGTTGTCCATTGTGAACACCTCTACCGCCATTGTGTTCATATCGTCGAAATGAGTTCACTAGTACCAACGACACCATTATTAGAGTCGCCGTCGGAGAGGGTGAGAGAGATGAGGTTTTGGGTTGTTGAGTTGAGGGGGTTAGAGTGCTCAAAATGAAGAACGGAGGCCACCATTGTGTTCACCAACATCAAGATAGCCAATCTGGACGTTCGCTGTAGTCGTCTAGCCATCGAAAGTCGTTGTACGTGCTACTGCCTGCACGAGGGCGACGTCCGACCGAAAGTTTAGCTTATCCAGTTACTGGGCTGGGTAGTTGTTAGGACAGGTCAAGCTGACCTGAGCCGGTCCACCAAGTCAGCCCTTCGAGCTGAGCCAGCCGCCACCACTGTTGACCTTTGCCAGCCGTCGTCGCTATCGTTGACTTTTTCCTGAGGACCTTATTGAGTGTTTCTCTATATTTTGAGTTTGTTGCGCTATTTGTTTTGCCAAATTCGAACCCGATAAGTTGTTTTTACGCGTTTTATCCCCTAAAGTAGTCTAATAGTCTGAGATGGCTTATGTAATCGTAACTGTTTTATCCGAGGTTTTGATAGACTCGAATATTGGAATTAAAGAGATAATTGGAGGAGCTTGGAGATTTATCGATTTGGCTTGAGGTTAGTACACCTCAGACTCCCATTGCTTCACGAGCATCATAAATGTGATTAGTTTGCGTGTTAGTATTTGCAAAATAGGTAGATGATGAATATGCATATTTGGAGACCGATAGTATGAGACTTGATATTTATGAGATGCATGATGATGTTGCGAAATGATGATGATGCAAAATATGGAGGCTTTAAAGACCGTTTAGGGTCATTTGAGATGTCCGTATGATTATTTGATGATTGGTTGATAATTGTTATGCTTCGTATGCTTGTTTGAAAAGATTGACATGATTTGGTGGGAATTATGATTAAGGGATAAATACTCAATTTAAATGATTATGAATCTTGTAAATAATATTAATTGAATAAATACGTTAGTAAACAAAAGTTAATGATTTTTATAAGCTTTAGGGATCGAATAAAGCATGGTAGTATCATAACTCGAGGAAATGGTACGAATCTGTGAATTGGGTATCAGTACAAGCTTTGGTCGTACGGTACGTGATTGGGGGTCGTATCGATATAGGTCAACCTGTACCAGTACTTGTGGAAATTAAAGAATTGCAGTAAATTATTTTAGTATCGGTACGTGTGTGATTACCGGTATCTAGGGGTATCGTATCGATACTCATGTTTAACTACTAGTACCCATTGAACAAGATAATTTATAATGCTAATAAAAAGATGAAAATTAACGTGGGATGCTAATGACATAAAATGGATTAATAGAAATAATTAATGAGGATGATTAACGTACACCTCCATGATAATTAATAACTTAGTAAACATTGAGTGACTTGATGGTAATAGCAACCGTAGGGATTCTTAGTGTATCGTGTGATGTTGTGTGCTGTGTGGTAGACGTGTCCTTGCTATTTGTTGATATGGACACTTAGATGGTTGAGTTACCATTAATTGATTGGATCTAGATACCCAGTGAGAGAAATAGTGTGTTGCAACACCATGGTTGAAGATTCCCAAATGTAGGATCCTGATGCTTAGTGGACGCGAGCCTTATTCGAAGATTCTTGATGAGAGATTCTAAGCATGGGTGTATAATCTCGATGCTTAGTGGTCGCGGTCCTCACCCCTACAGAGTGTAGGATCCCGATGCTTTATGGACATAAGCCTCACTCAGAGTGTATGATCTTGATGCTTATTGGACGCGAGCATCACTCTAGGTTTGTGGTATTACTTGTGTGCTTTTGCTCGGATGATCTAGTGAGATCCTGAGTATGTTTGGACCTTGTGTGCTATGTGTGACGATTGCTATGATGAGAACATGTGTTTAGGCAACTAGAGGTAGTGCCACGTGTTTATTTATCTCCCTTTATTGCCCGTACTAGCTTGCATGCTTATGTTTATGATTAGCATGAAGTATAGTAGAGTAGATGTATACCACAGAGCTTTGTAAGCTCAGTGCTTGGAATCCTTGTTTCCTTGTGTAGGTTGATCGTTGGATCGTGGAATCGAGGAGCACTATCGGTCCGAGATTCTAGCATGTGGTGATCTCTAGAGTACTATACTTGTGTTTATTGGGCTATGTATTCATATGACCTTACGTGGTGGAGTTTGTAAACCTTATTTTTGAAATTGTATTAATCAAATCGAATGTTTTAAATTTAAATTGAAGCTCCTTTGTACCGTTTTTATTATTTATTCATATTTTCAATTGTTGGCTTTAAATATTTTTGAGAAATGCCTTGTTGGCCTAAACCTTGTTTAAGAAAGTTTATGGTTGTGGGTCTCGGCTTGAGGCGCATATGTGATATCCGGGTCGAGGGTGTTACAAGCAAAACCCCATTGTGGTACGTAAACCACTATTTATCTCCAATGGTACCCCTTCTAGTAGCCGCACTACACCTCCCCTATTTATTAAGTTTAGTAAAGCCAGTAATGACGCCCATACAACTACTATAGTCCAATCTCAAAAAATTTCACCTTTGAACCGTTCCAACCACTCTACCGTAACCATTTTGAAAAATTATGATCTTAATGTTTATTCGATTTAGGGAGACATTCCTATGGGTGACTCTCTTGACAAGGGTACTACCACTGCTCACAACCCCAAGACCTGCATAATGACATGGTTAGTACATTGGTCAATTCCACCAATTGCCACGCTATAGGTGATGATGTTGAGCATCTGTCTGCTATGTCTCTCCTTATCTTCTCAATTTTATTATCATGAATATGATTTTTTTTTTTTATGTTGAAATGTACAAGGCTGTGAAGACCCCAAATCCCTCTATGTAGCTAAACGATACTTGCGTGTCAATCGTCTCAGTTTGGTTATGTTGGTTGAGTCACACATTAGCAGTAGTAAAGCGGACTCTGTTAATGCATCACTGGGTTTCCATCACTCACATCGCGCTGAAGCTACAGGTTTCTCCGGTGGAATATGACTTTGTTGGTATGACTCAATTACGATCATAATTATTATCAACCATTTCTAGTTCATCTACTAAAGAGTTTCCAGTACTCGTGATGGTTCTTTCTTCCTGTCTAACACTTTCTGTGCTAGCCTAAATGCTACAAAATGGCGCTCTCTTTGGTATCACCTTCGAGGCTTGGCCCCATCTATTCACTCTCCCTGGGTCATACTTGGTGATGTCAATGCCACTCTTTGTACTTCTAACTGATTCAGTGGTGTTGGTTCGTTCATGGCCGATAATCGCTTCCATTATATGCCAAATCACATGCTTCATTCTCTTGATCCAATTTCGACATGCTAAGAAATCCTTGCCGCACTCCTTGACATGGCTCATTTAAAAGCATCAGGCTATGACGGCTTGCATGTAGAGTTTTTTTCAGAAACAGTGGCACATAGTGGGCAGCTTTGTTTGCAAAGCCATACATGATATCTTTACCGACAGTGAACTTGACTCGTACCTAAATCAAAAAGTCGTGGTTCTAATCCTTAAGGTCGAGTTCCTAGAATCCTTTTCAGACTGTAGGCCCAACAGCTTGTGTACTATTGTCTACAAGCTCCTCACTAAAGTTATTGTTCGTCGGCTAAAGCCAGTTATTCCTTTACTCATCAAACTGAATCAGAAAAGTTTTATTTTTAGGAGATCTATAACCAAGAACATTATCATTAATTAAGAAGTTCTTAATTCTCTATGCTTGTCCAAGAGTAAGTCTGGGTAGATGGCTATTAAGGTCAATCTAGAGAAAGTCTTTGATTGCCACCGGTGGGAGTTTATTCAGAGATCTTATTCTGTACAGGACTTTCCAAAAGGCTTATTCGAGTTATCGTGCACAATCTCTCTTCCTCTTCTCTATTCATTCTGTGGAATGGTTAGATAAAGGGATCCTCTCTCCCCTTACCTATTTGTTCTAACTTCGGAAACACTCGGACATTGTATTGACCATGCTGTCAAATCTGGCACATGAGTACCTTTTCGCTTGTCTCGCAATGACTCTTTCATCTCCCATTTACCTTTAGAAGACGACCTGATCCTGTATGCCAAAGCCTCCGAATCTCAGGTTGAGATAATTGACTATATTCTCTCTGAATTTGGATGCTTCTTAGGACACAAGGGGAATAAAAGTAAAACTCAAATTTTTTACTCGCCCAACACTCCCATGTACACTCAATTGAATATGGACACGAAAATCGACTTCCAAGTAGTAGATTCCCTTGGAAAATACCTCATATTCCAGTTATTCACAAATGAATCAAATGCTCGGGCTATGATTTCATTCTTAAAAGAATACGAACCAAACTTAATAGTTGGGCTGCTCGTGCTCTCTCTTTGGCAGGGCGTATCACACTTGTGAAATCTGTTCTTGTTGCTATCCCAATCTACTTTATGCAAGCATACCTAAAAGCAAGTATGCAATGAGATCAGAGCTCTAATTTGTCATTTTGTTTGGGGTTCTACATATGTGCGTAAATCCTCCCTTATCAAATAAAATTCAGTTTGTTAACCCCCCCAATTGTGGAGGTCTCGGCTTTCACAAAACACGAGAGAAAAAAACATGGCTTTCATCATGAAAATTGCCTACACCTTGATCACTTAGGGTAATTCCTACTAGATCTCCTTGTTACGCGAGAAGAGCAAGGTAATTGAACTCTGCTCACTCTCCAGACATCCCTCAATTGCTCGCCCATATGGCGTGTACTCTCTAATGTCTAGAACGAGTTTCGCCAAAATGTTGTGTGGTCTGTCGGCACTGGCCTCGGTATCCGATTATCTTGGTCCCCTACGTTACTATGCCATATCTCTTTGTGCTCCGATGAAAATCCTAGCATCAACGACTTAATTACTACTAAAGGTCAATAAAATTCTGAAGCTTTATCTTCCTTTTTCTCGGGAAGTGTCATTCCACGTATTCATAGGGGTCCCCAACATAAATTCACCATTGCTTCCTTACATAGTTCAATTGTTGGAGCTACATGGGACATGAAATCCCCCATCGATTTCGTTTATTCATTTGGTTTGTCTCTTGTCATAAAACTCATCACGAATCTTGAACGTGCCAATAGATCTTTCACTTATGATCCATATTGTCCAACTTATGGTGCAATGCAAGAAACAATCCTTTATGTGTTATCTGATTTCCTAGAGACTTGCAACTTATGGTTACAGATACTATCGACCTATGTTGCCAATGACTTCTTCTCCTAGGACTTTAAGAAATGGTTTACGAAAAACATTAACACCAACATACAGCTAGCTTCTGGCCTCTCTTCTTTGCTTCATACTCTTGGCAAATTTGGAAGAGTCGCAATGGCCTCGTCTTCAATAATGTCCGAATTTCCCCTGATTCTCTTTTTGAACTCAGTACATCTTGGGCTAGGTACTATTCTGAATGCGCAGCTCTGACCTCTATCTCGCCAAACCGAAGCCTTTCTTCTATCCAATGACAGCGTCCTTCTAATGATTGGTACTGCCTCAATGTTGATGCAATAGTCACGTTCGCCAATAACTTTGGTTCTATTTGTGGGGTAATTCGAGACAATGAAGAGAACTGGGTCACAAGTTTTCTAAATCTATTGGCATAACATGCAAGCTGAGCTGTAGGGAATTCTTATTGGTCTGCAAGTTGCTTGGGATAACGACTTGAGCTCCTGCTAGTCCAATCAAATTGTTCTGCTGAGATTCAACTCCTTAAAGATGTTTCTATGTCGAGTCCCTTCTTGCTTGTTCGAGCAATCTATTGTCTACAACAACGTAGCTGGGTTACTAAGCTCATATGGATCCCCATGGAAGCCAATATGGTTGCCGACCGTGTTCCCAAAATGTCATCACCTAAGCCCTTTCAGATGACTGTCATTGGCTCACCTCCCTTGCTTCTCCGAGACGCTCTTGGCCTTGAGCTTCTCGGACCTCCTTACTATAGACCTGTCTTTGTTTAGTTACACGAATAAGACCCTTTTTCAATTCAAAAATTTCCATTAGTTGATATTTGAAAATAAAGAAATAAAATTTTCTTTCCAAATTATAGAAACTATATTGAAAAATACACCAAATATTAAAGCTTAAATTATGATTTAATAACGCCAATAAAAAGCTAATTCTTAATAATTTTTTTATTATTTGATTTTTTAAAATATTTAAATATTTTCAACAATAATACTAAGTACATGAAAATTTGCACACTTTTTACGCTTTTGCATCTTGTTTTTTTATATTTAACTTTTAAAATATTATTTTTATATCAATTTACTATAAAAATTATCGACCACAATAATGTACCATGTATTATGTTTTTATTGATGTTTTTATTTTAAATTTAAATGAGACAAAATAATAATTTAAAACAAATTAAGACAAAACAGTTTAATGCTATATGAAAAAATAATACACTTCGAGATCTGAATGATTAATAATGCTCGTATTATCCTATTCTGTATAAATTTAAATCCTAACCTTTGCTCTCAGAATTATATATACAATAAAAATAATAATATACTTCAAATGTTAAATTCTGCATAATCATTTTCCTTTTGAAAAGAAGGCTAAAACTAATCCTAAAGGGAAAAAAACGGTAGAACGCTGAGTCATCAACATGGTCTTTTCCTCAGTGTACACGTACTCCCACAATCTCTGCACTTTGAATCTCCATCTATTCCACTTGCCTGAACCCATTAAATCGAATTTTAATTAAAACTAATTAAATGAGATAATTATAAATTAATGTAAATTTTAATTTTATAAAGTAGTAATTATTTATTTAAAAATAATTATATTAATACGTTTTTGTTTGAATTTATTTAAGTTGGCATGTCGATGGCACAATATATAAAAGTTTGTGAGTTTGAGTATATTTGAACGCTCAATATCTTTTGATTTATGAATTAAAAAAATTAAATAATATAAAATTGTATCAAATTATATATTCAAAAAATTATATTAATATGTTATATTTTTAATTAAAAAACTACGATAATTTTTTGCATAGGTATAAACAAGATAATTTTCTCACGGTGCTTTTAATTAAATATATATGTATAATTATAAAATAATATATTTTTAATAATATAATTTAAAAATTTATTCAGAAGTAATTCGCGATATCATACACTTTTTTCTTTCTTAATTATAATGAAAAAATACAATGAGCGATTGCAACCTATTCTTGAAATAAAATACTCATGTTAGTTCTCAAAATTAAAAGTATTATAAACTCAAAAGTACTTGTAAACGTGGGGAAATTAAATTATTTATAAACTTAAATGAACTTAGAAATTAAAATTGTTATAAACTTAAATAAAAATAATATTATTTAATTTAAATGAAAAATAAAGAATAACAGTATATTAAATGTAATCCAAATATAATATTACAACAATAAAAAATTAGAAAGTTAGTAAACAATACAAATGGAAAAAGATCGTATCACCGATGACATTTATATAAATAAGTTTCATAGTGCATTGATCATATGTGAAATATAATAGGGTGAATACTACATTGATGGGCTAAAGGTTGGTGACATCGATGATGTCTGTTGTGGTGTCTCAGAGATGCTGCAAATGACAATTCATTAGGGTTCGCTCTTCCCCGATCAGTCAGGAGACGATGATGTTATGCCAGTGGATGTTTTTCCTTTCGTCGATGAATAGATTGGGCTCGTATCTCATTGGACAATAGATACAACTTCTTGTGATGCATGAACTCTACCATGTATTGCCTTGAAACTATCATATCAATACTCGATAAGAGCGGGTCAAAGATTTAGGGGCCTGCATGATGACTATTTAATAAAAAATGAGTATAAAATGACTCATAATCTATGAAGTACAACAATATTTTATTTTCCCATGCAAGTATTTTTTTGAAAGACCCATGTAAGTACTTAACTCATTTGAAACCCCTTTTTCTAGGGGTTTGTGTGGTCTCTAGAGGTGTTCACATGTGGTTAACCGTACATGAATCGCTCGTTAGTACGGTTACCAAAATTCTTTGTTTGGTATTTTAGTGAACCGTTACCGTCCCGTTTAAACTGGTTACCGCCTAAATAATTAATCAGTTTATTAGGTGCGGTTACTCGGTTAACCATGAATCGTTTATGCAATTTTTAAAAAAGTAAACTGGGCCCTCGTTAAAATCCTCTTCCTAATCAGCTCAATGTCGAAAATCAAAGTTAGACAACGAAAGGGGAAAAAGAGTTTCCAAACCGATATTATTAATCAACCAAAAAGAGAACGTACCTTATTGCGTGATTTAAGTGCTACGCAACAGTGCAAGTATACACATCGCAAGTAATAAAGTGATATATCAAATATTGTCTCCACAGGGATTGGTTTGGGCCACTTTGCTTAAGTTATTACACTGTAAAAGAAATAAGTTGATGGTGATAGAGAGTGATAATAGGCAAGTTAAATAAACTAAGTCTAAAGAAATAAATGAATCAGGGATGAGTTACCGTGGTAATTAATTGTCATATCGATGTTTGACTGAGTGTTCTCCAATGCCTTCGAATTATCCCTAACCGAAGAAATGATTATTGTGCAAGCCTCGGTAATACATCCCTGCGTTAACCTTGAGTGGACATCATCGATCAATGCACTCTTCTTAATCGCTGAAATTCATTCCTTATCCCTAAGGGGAATTAGATTCCAATAACGAATGTTTAATTGGAAACCGTATCCAATCATTTCGTGAATCTAACTCTCATGAGTCTAAATAAATAGATTCATCCAAGTCCCTTTCTCGAGTTCTCTTGGAATTAAATAACAAACCAAGAATGGATAAACAACGATTTATTGAATCAAAAACACAAAACCTAATAACTCAAGCCAATTTAATTTAGTCCATGGCTGGGTTGAAAGAAATAAACAAAAGATAAAACCTAACTAAATCGAAAGATAAAAGAAAAGAAATAAAATTTGGAGGAGACGAGCTCCTCCAAAATCCGATCTTCCTTTTTCACGGTCTCCCTCTAGCTTCGATCTCTCTCTCTTTCCCCCTCTGCATTGTTTCTACGATCATCCTTTTATAGGAGGGGAGAGCTCAATCTGAATTTCAAAGATGAGGTTTATTCATATCTTGAGGAGAGAAATTTGGCTTTATTTCCTTATCTAAAGATATGGTTAGATAAGAAAATAATTCAAGCTTTATTTCCTATCCTTATTTACATATCATCCATTTAAGAGGAAATAAATCATGATTAATAGCGTCAAGATTCTCTCATCTTCATTTTCAACAACTCATAAATCAATTTTGGGCTTTATCCTATGCGATAATGATAACTCTTGAAAAATTCTGCATTTATTTTTAACTTGCCCTAGCAACCGCTCGACAATCAGTTAGACAATTTGTACCTGCACAAAAGAAAGCAAAATAACAACATTTCCTCCACAAAAACAACTAAGTGCAAGGCAAAGCCCAATAAACAAAAAGACTACGAGCTTATGCTTAAATCACTACAAATGCAACTAAATGAGCCTAATTCTAAATAATAATACGAGTAAAAGGGTATACAATATAATACTTTTTTCACACTTAATATACCTCATGCAACAGTTCAAGAGAATGGCCAGAAAGTATTACATCATAAATAAAACACTTTGAAGGGCAGTCCTATCCACTAAACATAAAAGTAAAATCATCACAACAAATACATGTAACCTACATAAACATCAGAACTCCATCATACGACATATAGCAGGACCACCAGCAACATTATCAGGGCATAATCCACATTTTTAGGAAATACATAAAGCCTACACCAACATAAAACTTCACTCTCCAAATTACAAATAGATTCATTAATCACAATTGTAGGTTGATCCAATGTCAAAACCTTCATTTCTGTATAATTAAAATTTTCATAACTATTAGTGTTTTGTACATGGAAATAAAATAATAATATAAAAACAACAATCCAGAACAAGAATTTAAACTTACGATCTTCCAAATCTTCTAATGCAAACAAGATTTTCTCTATTTGAAAAAGGAATTTGAGATGTTCGAAACCAATTATATGCAGAAATTAATGCTTTCACCATTCTACGAGTCAAAGAAGTGCAGAAAAAAATCTAAAGCTCAACCATGTGTTAAAGGCAGACTTAGATGGAACTGTAGGAATGAAAATAGCAAACATGTCTCTCGTTATTTGTCGAAACCATTTTTTACGCGAGAAAATAGCTTGATGATTAATGTTGTGAAATCAGGCAAACGAACAAGAAATTTAAACAAGCAAGAACACAAGAGATTAACGAGGTTCAGCAGTGTGCTTACGTCATCGGGAGCAAAGAGCGGCTGTTTATCTTATGATTATGTTGTTAATCAAATTAGGTTACAAATAATATATATAAAGAGTAACCCACAGTACAATTACCAAAGTACCTCGTACTCGCTTCGCTCGCTCGCTCTCTCACTCCCACTCTACTCTCTAGCATATGTCCCCTATCTAATATATTAGTCATACTTAACAAATCTCCATGTTCTCTAGCATTTGCAAACATTCAACAAGTCCAAGCAACGCATGAACTTGTCAGTGGTAACAGGCTTGGTCAACATATCAGCTGCATTGTCGGTGGTATGCACCTTCTGTAACAATATCTCACCAGATGCAATCAACTCTCCAATCTTGTGAAACCTCACATCAATATGCTTAGTTCTAGCATGATATACCTGATCCTTAGCCAAATGAATAGCACTTTGGCTATCACAATGCAACTGAACCCCACCTTGCTGAATACCCAATTTCTTCACTAGCCTAATGATTCATAAGGCTTCTTTTGCAGCTTCAGCTACTGCCATGTACTCAGCTTCAGTTGTTGATAATGCCACAATAGACTGAACAATTGACTTCCAACATATAGGCCCTCCACCAAGAGTAAAAACATACCCAGTTGTAGACATTCTATCATACAAATCACTTGCATAGTCTGAATCCACATATCCTACAACCAAAGGATCATGTTGCTGACTACCAAAAACAATTCCATTTCCCACAATACCATTCAAATACCTGAAAATCCACTTGACTGCTTCCCAATATGGTCTACCTGGTTTAGACATGTATTTACAAACTTGACTAACAACATGAGCTAAAGTAGGGCAAGTACATACCATTGCATACATCAGACAGCCAACAACACTGCCTTTTCCATCTCTTAAATTTCCTTATCTGTCTTCGAGCACTGTTATGAAGAAAGCTTAAAATGATTTGCCAATAGAGTGCTCACGAGCTTTGCATTGCTCATCCCAAACCTGTCTAACACTTTCTCCACATAGCCTTGTTGAGATAACCACAGTTTCCTTGAGCCTCTATCTCTGTGAATCTCCATTCCAAGAATTTTCTTTGCAACTCTTTAGTCTTTTATTTCAAATTCCTGGCTCAATAAAGCTTTCAAACCGACAACATCATGCATATTCTTCGCAACCATCAACATATCATCAACATACAGTAGCAAAAAAATAAAAGAACCATCATCAAGGTTGTTAACATAAACATAACAATCATACTCACATCGCTTGTAGCCAATCTGAATCATGTAGGAGTCGAATCGTTTGTACCATTATCTTGGAGACTGTTTCAACCCATACAAAGATTTCTTTAACCTGCAAACCAGATGCTCATATCCTGATTGAGTGAACCCTTCTAGCTGCTGCATATAAATCTACTCCTCTAGATCACCATACAAAAAACCAGTTTTAAATCCATCTGCTCTAAATGAAAATCCGAACTAGCTACTAGTGCAAGTACTGCCCTGATTGAAGTATGCCTAACCACAAGAGAAAAAAAATCATCATAATCAACTCCCTTTTGCTGTGAAAAACCCTTTGCTACCAATCGAGCCTTGAAATTTTCCCTCTTTTTTTTGATACTGTTGGTTTCCTTATATACACCCATTTGCAACCAATAGTCTTCTTTCCCTTAGGAAGCCTAACTAGCTCCTATGTATGATTTTTCTACAAAGACTCTATCTCCTCAACCATTACAACCATCCATTTCCCTTTCTCCAGACTAGTGACAGCTCCTTGAAAAGTAGCTGGATCATCACTGCTAATGTAAAGTACAAAATAAACCATGTCTTCAAAACCCAATATGCATGGAGCCTTTATATTGGTGCGTCTCTCTCTATCTTTGGCTAGATTATAATTCTACAAATTAGAAATTTCACTTTTCTCAGCTGTTACACCTTTCCCAGTTGCTACTGGATACTGTTCTAAATCCACCAGCACCTTGTATTGGTTCTGCTGCAACATGAACTGCTCATCAAAAATTGCATCTCTACTGATCACTATTTTCCTTGCAATCAGATCCCAAAACTTGTATCCTTTGACACATTTCTTGTAGCCTAGAAAGATGCACTTCTTCGACTTTGCATCAAGCTTTGATCTTTCATCACCAAGTACAAGCACATAAGTAGGACAACCAAAAATCCTTAAGTGTGAAAAATCAACTACATTGCATGTCCATACCTCTTCTGCAACTTTGCCACCCAAAGATGCCGTGGTGACCTGTCAATGAGGTAGCATGCCATACTCACAACCTCTGATCATAAACTCTTAGGAAGCCCTGCATTTAGTCTCAAGCACCGAGCCCTTTCAGTTAATGACTTGTTCATCCTTTCAGCAACACCATTTTGTTTTGGTGCTTGCGCACTGAAAAATGTCTATGAATCCCATACTCCTCACAGAATTTTTGAAACTGTGAATCTGTGTACTTTGTGCCATTATCAGACCTTAAGTACTTGATCTTTATACCAGTTTGATTCTCCACCTCAGCTTTCCACACCTTGAACTTGGCAAATACTTCATATTTATGTTTCAAGAAATACACCCAAACTTTCCTATAAAATTCGTCAATAAAAGTAACATAGTACATAGATCCACCCAATGATGATTCCTTAGAAGGCCCCTATACATCAGAATGCAAATAATCAAGAATCCCTTCAGTTTTGTGCTTTCCAGACGTGAAACTAACTTTAGTCTATTTACCAAGAACATAAAACTTACAAAAAACAAGCTTGCAGCTTTTAACACCATGCAACAAATTTCTTTTATGCAATTCAGCCATTCTACATTCACTAAGATGACCAAGACGCATGTGCCACAGTTTTGTATTATCATCATATGACTCAACAGAATGAGCTCCACCTACAACTGTACTCCTTAATAGTTTATAGATATTCCCTACAATTATCTTTCCTTTCATCACAGTCAATGCACCTCTAACAATTCTAATGGTTTCCTTATCCTCATCTGCTTTAGGAATTAAACCATTCTTATGCAAAGTGCCTAAGGAAATTAGATTCTTTTTCAAATCTTGTATATACCTAACATCACATAATGTTCTAACAGTACCATCATACATCTTAATCCTAACTTCACCCATACCAACAATATTGCAACATCTATCATCACCTAAATAGACTAAACCAGAATTAATAGACATATAAGTCGAAAACCACTCCCTGTTAGGCGTTATATGATAAGAGCATCATGAATCAAGATTCCATGCATCCGTGAACTGAGTTGTTGAAATAGACAGCATATCACCATCTCTGCAATCCGAATTATCATTCTGCACCATATTCACAGTTTTGGATGATGCATCATGTTTATCACTTGTCTGCCTTTTGAACTTTGGACAGTCTCGCTTCATATGTCCTGCCTCATTGCACTTGTAGCAATGAATCATCTTTTTGTCTATAGACTTTGATCTAGAATTTTGCTTTCTAGAACCCTCATTCTCTGACTTCCTTCCACGATCTTGATTACCCTTAATATATAAACCATCAGCATGAGAGTTTTCCCTTACATTATGCTTTCGCTGGTTGTGAGCTAACAAAGTTGCAGTAATCTCTTCAACTTTGATTGTTTATTTCCCATATGTAAGAGTAGTCACCATGTGTTCATAACAGGAAGGCAATGAACACAACATAATCATTGCTCTGTCTTGATCCTCAATCTTCACATCAAGTTGAGCCAAATCAGTGATTATTTGATTGAAGACATTCACGTGTTGTGCCAAATCGTGACCTTCCTGCATCTTCAGCCCATACAACCACTACTTTAGATACAGTTTATTTGTTAGAGATTTGGACATAAATTGACTTTCCAATTTCTTCTATATTTCTTCTGGAGACGACATATTCATTACGTGATACAAAATCTCATTTGCAAAACATAACCGTATGGTTCCAGTCGCTCGCTGCTGCAGTTCTTCCCAAACTTCATCCTCCGTCGATGTTGGTTTTTTAGATCGTAAAGCCTTTAAAATCCCTTGTTGTGTTAACAGATCATTTACCCTCGTCTGCCACAATCCGAAGTTACCCTCACCATTGAATTTTACCACTTTGAATTTTGCACCGGACATAGCCATCTCAACCTTGCTCTGATACCACTTGTTGTGAAATCAAGCAAACGAACAAGAAACTTAAACAAGCAAGAACATAAGATACTAACGAGGTTCAACAGTGTGCTTACGTCTTCGAGAGCAAAGAACGACTGTTTATCTTCTGATTATGTTGTTAATCAAATTAGGTTACAAATAATATATATAAAGAGTAACCTCGGTACAATTACCAAAATCTGTCACTCATCTAGTATATGAGACATACTTAACAATTAATTTTTGAGATTAGGTTTTTACCTTTTTTAATTTGATTTTGAAAATTATTTTGGAGTCACCACCAATCACTTCGAGGTAGAGTGGACACCATAAAAACAACCAGAGATTCATTTTTTAAAATTAGAGTTCTGGAGTTGGTTACGTGTGGGGAAGGGTTAGCACCCACAAACGTCCGTTATTGGTACTTTTAATTTTACGTGGCATGTTAACTTTTTGAGAATAATAATTTGAATTTAATTTAACCCTAAATTATTAATTAGATTTTAATTTCAAATGGAGATATTCCTTTTATAAGAAAATATATTTTTATCCGAATATGAGATTATAAGCACCCCTTTACGTTAGGACACCCCTATTCATATTCAAAAAATATATTTCCAACATAAAACTTTTAAATGCAAGACCAATTATTTCTTTTGAAAAGTAAGAGGCCTCATTAAAAACCCCTTTCTAGTAGAGGGGAAGAGAGTACCCATGCTAAGTGATTTTATTCATATATAAAAGGTTACAGAAACAAGACATGGAACTCAATTTGCCCCTGCACCAGATCACAACCATGTCCATACATTCCCAAAATCACATTATAGAAATTAGCATGAAACTCTCAATATTTATACTCATTACCCTATGCCCGCTTTAGCCAGTTTGTCCGCCTTTGTATTGCAACAACAAGAGATTATCCTCAGAAAGAAACTGCTCTTGATAATATATGCAATTTTGTCCGTAATAATGGAAAAAGCTGGGCACAGACACATCCGAGATTCAATCCACTATTAGTTTGCAGTTTGTTTCAATAATAAGTCTATACCACTTATATCAGATCGACTTTAAAAATTACTCTTGATAAAATATGCAATTTTGTCCGTAATAATGGAAAAGGCTGGGCTCAGACACACCCGAGATTCAATCCACTATCAGTTTGCAGTTTGTTTCAACAATAAGTCTATACCACTTATATCAAATAGACTTTAAAAACTTTTAAATCCTTGATTTCACAGCAGCCAATTCCAATAAAGCAAGGGACCATTGCCCAAAGATTCAGAAAATTGGAACAGTTTGTTACTTTTCTCGTCTCTAAGCACCCCTCAATGCCACCCTTGGAGCCCAATCTTGATATAGCTCCATCTACATTGCGTTTTACAAATCCACTAGGAAGAGGTCTCCACCTAACAGTAGTTTTCTTCTTTATATCTTGATTGCACAAATTAACTGCTAGAGCAGGATCATCTATCAAATTAACCAAAAGACAGTCACTGCCAGGATACTTGTACTTCAACCAGGTTTTAGAACGTACCCTCACCAAGTAATACAGCTGGAGCCAGTCGATTTCTTTACTATTGAACACCATTTTATTCTTAAAGAGCCAAACTGACCAAATGATCATGAAAAGAATAAGGGAAAACCAAGACTTACAGTTTAAGGATCCTAGATCCCACAAAGCTTCAAGAAACTTTACTGGGTCTAACGGGAGAGCTGTAGACACTCCCATCAATCCACAAAATTCCAATGCATAACCAATTATTGTATTGCTTGTTTTAAGTTTTAACTTAAAAAGGTTTTAATTAATTGTGTGTTATTTAATTCTATGGTAAACTATATAAATGGTTCCCGTCTATGCTCCAATTATCTTTTGCATCCCCGACTGTTATAAGCTACAAACTATTCCCTAACTTAAAAAAAGTAATAAATTGGTCCAACTCCGTTAAAAATTTAACTACTGATGACATGACAGTTAATATAAATTGATATAATTATATAATTAGCCCTCAAGTTCTACACTTATTTTAATTTGACCCTAATTCTTAAAAATTAACTCACATAATTTTAATAATCAATCAATTTAGTCCATCTTCTTTTCTATTTCTCCTATCCTTTAATTCTTCAAGTCATTTTCACCTAAGAAAATTATTTCCCTATACACTCACACACATGGCTTTCCCATTTTCTTTCGGCCACAACACGCACTTCATGAGAATTAAATTTCCATTCAATTCAATTCATTGATGAATTGCCCATATTAGATTTCATTTCCTTTTCTGGTCTGGGTTGATATATTAGGCATAGATGGACTGGAAGATATGAAGCTCACTCGTGGGACAATAGTTACAGAAGAGAAGGTCAGAGTAGGAAAGGAAGGCAAGGTAAATATTTTGAGAATTGTAAACGATGAGATCTGTCTTAATTGATTGTGCACGTGTATTATTATGAATTGTTGATGATTCTAATATGTTGGCTCTTGTTGTGGCATCTTACACGATAATTAACGAATGACTGCCGCCATGGATGGATGCTCGAATGGTTTCATCATTGTTTTCTTTTATTTTATTTGGGTGAGTTTACAGTTCTAACCACATTCTCATTTGCATGGATAACATGGATTCTCATCATCATCATCATCAACATCATCACCATCACTTTGTTTTTATATGTAATCAAGTTGGTATGACAAGGAAGATAAAGCAGCAAGAGCTTATGATCTTGCACCTCTCAAGTACTAGGGTCCGACCACCACTACAAACTCCCTGCTAAACACTACATTTCTCCGATTCTGGCTAGCGCTGCATCGTTCTCGTATTCGATCTTATAATGGAATTTTTATCCTTTTTCTTCAGATTTCTAACTACGAGAAGGAAGTAAAAGAGATGAAGAACATGCGTAGGCAAGAGTTCTGACTACCCTGCTGTAAAACTAAATTTGATTTTAATATGACAATGATTTTTAAGGACTTATTTGTAAAATTGAATAAACTTTTAAGTACTCAAAATTGCTCATAAAATGACAAGGATTCGAACTAAAATTGTTTCTAAGTCAAAAACTAAAACCCCAAATTTTTTTAAGTGTTTTTATACTCAAATAGCTGATTTTGGTCCAGGAGTATCGATACGCCCTTTGCGGTATCGATACGATTTTTGGCTACTGGAAAACATTTTATACAAAATATCTATTGGGTACCAATACACGTATAGCCGTATCGGTATGCCATTATACCTGGGAACCAAATATGCTTTAAGCATTGGTACGGCTTTACTCGTACCGATACGAGGTGTTTAGATTTGAAAATCTTTGCATTTAATGATATAGTCATTACCTTGTCAGTTTTATTGGAACCATAAATTTGAAAATTAGTTATACCGTACCGATACGCCCTTAGGCGTACCGATACAATTTTTCAAGGACTTTTTCCTCAGATTCTAGTGAGCAAAACTGGTATCGATACTGTATAGATAGTACTGGTATGCCTTTGGAAAAAAAGCTTTTCGTACCGATGCGCCCTCCCCCGAATCGATACACCTTCTGTACAATGGCTCTTTCATCTTTTGGTAGGTACCAATACGACAACCTGCGTATTGATACTGAGGTTGGTAGGCATCATTTATTGCGGGAAAAGTAGTCTCCAACAGCTATATTGATGATCTCACCTACCCAAACGGTTAGAAATCAACGAGAGGGTATTTAAACAAGTCTCCAAAGATACAAAACAACTATTGAACCATTGAACAACAAGTCTCTTAAGCATTCAAGCACAAATCCAACCGTCTTTAAGCTATTAGTGTCAAATCTTTGTAACCCACTTGAGTGGTCTTTATTGTAATCATTTTATTCAAGTTTTGGGTTGAGAGTGAAGTTGTAATTTAGGCAAACAAACTACCTTTGAGAATATTTTCAGTTTGCATTCTTTTTCTTGTAAAAGAGAGAGTTTGATCAAAGCTTTGGGTAGAAAGCTTTGGTTGTGTAAAGGGTTTCCTCCTTAGACTAGAAAAGGGGAAGAAATTCATAGTGAATTTGTGAAAATCCTTAGTGGGAAGCTAATGCAGTGGATGTAGACCTTGTTAGAAGGTTGAACCACTATAAATGCCTTGTGTCTCATTTTTATCTTTACATTTGCTTCCCTTCAATTTTTAAATTGCCAATTCACCCTCTCTTAGCCAAATAGCTTTGATTGATCATCCTAATAATTGGTATCAGAGCCTAGCTCATTTGAAGGATTAACATTCTCTTAAGATGATCCAAAGGTTATTCAATCAACTAGAAGTCAAGCCATAGCCTCCACTTCTGGCAACAACCTCTATGAGTCTTAATCATCACCAAACTGCCTTATTTCAACGCGGGATAACTATCCTTATTGGAATAATCGTATGAGACTTCTCATCAAATCCAATGACTACCTCCTATGGGATGTAGTGAAAGATGGACCAACCATACCGATGAAGAGAGAAGGTGATCGGTTGATCCCCAAGTCCAAGCTAGAAATGTCCAATAAAGATCGAAGAGGATTACAAGTCAATGATAAAGCTATGCAAATACTTTTTGTGCGCTTGGGCCGGATGAGTACTCCAAGATGTCTTCTTGCACAAGTGCAAAGAAGATATGGGACAAGCTTGAGACCACCTATGAAGGCACAAATGATGTAAAAGAGACCAAGATTGGACTCCTCAACTTGAGCTACGAGAATTTCAAGATGGATTCAGATGAGAACATCACCAACATGCTCGATCACTTCTCCGTTATAGTCAATAGACTTAAAGGATTTAGAGAAGTCATCTCAGAAGACAAGCTAGTCCAAAAACTCATCTATTCTCTTCCCGAATCATGGGATGGAAAGAGAACCGCAATTATTGAAGCCAAGTATCTCAAGACCTTAAAGCTCGATGCACTCATGGGTTCTCTCCTTACTCATGAAATTTTGAAGAAAGGAAGGGAAGAAGAAAAGAAGAGATAAGAGAAGATGATGAAAAAGAAAGAGGTGGAAAAGAAGAAAGTGAGAATTTCTCTCAAGGCTTCTCAAGAGGAGAGCGATTCGAGTGAAGATGAAGAATTAGCCATTCTAGCCAAAAGGTTCACTCGGTTCATGAAATCCAACCGAGGAAGAATGTTCCATAGAAGAAGGGATTTCAAGAACAAAAACAAAGAGGAAGAAAATGATCAAATAATTTTCTATGAGTGTAAGAAGTCGGGGCACATCAAGACCGATTGTCCCCAACCCAAAACGAAGAGCTTTGAGAAGAAAGAGAAGCTCAAGGCTCATGTTGCTACTTAGAGTGATGAGGAATCATCCAATGAAGATGAGCAAGAAGTAGCCAACCTTGGTCTCACGACACTTGAAGAGGATCCTAAGGTAACCTTTAACTCAACTAATTTCGATTTTACATTTGATGAGCTTCAAAAAGCTTATGATGAGTTACAAGATGTATATGATGAGTTGGTAGAGAAATACAAGGAATCAATTTTGAAAAATAAGAAAACGACTTTAGATTTGAAAAACCAAAACGATTCCTTATCTAAAACTAATTCAGAATTTGAGAAGAAGGTTCTTGATTTACAAAAAAAGCAAAATGATTTTGAAAAGAAAAATCAAGATTTGAACAACCTTATCTCCAAAGTTCATGATGATCACCAAAGGGAAGTTGGTGATATCAAAGCTTCCTTGAACAAAGTTGGGAAAACTAGTTTTGAAAAGGGACAATCTTTAAAATCCAACTATGTGAAAAGAAACTTTGGTGGCTACAAGCAAAGAAGCTTCCAAAGGCCCTCTAGGGGTAAAAGGATTATGAGTGTTTGGGTTCCTAATGAACTAATCACTTATGATAATACTAATGCTATTGCTTATTGGATTCCCAAGGGAACCAAGATTTTGAGAGCTAATACTCATGCACACAAAATGATTTGGGTACCAAAAATCAAGACTTAATCTTTGTTTGTATGGGGAGCATTGCTACAAGTCCAAAGCTACATGTGCAAATTCATGGTACCTTGATAGTGGATGCTCGAGACATATGACCGGTGACAAGAGTCAGTTCTTGGAGATAAAACCAAAAAATGGAGGAGTAGTGACTTTCGGTGACAACTCCAAAGGCCACATTGAAGGAATTGGTTCCATTGGTAATAACTCTTCAATCCTTATTGATGATGTTTTATATGTCAACGGTCTTAAACATAATCTTTTGAGTATAAGCCAACTTTTTGATAAAGGTTATAATGTGTTTTTTGATTTAAATGGTTGCAAAATTATCAACATTGAAACTAACAAAATTGTGCTTATTGGTCATCGCATAGGAAAAATTTACATAGTGCATTTATATGACATTCATATTTCAAATGCATGTTTTGTTGCTAGTGATGAGCATGATTCATGGTTATGGCATAGAAAATAAGGGCATGCAAGCATGAGTGTTTTAGAAAAAAATTATTTCAAATGATCTTGTAAGAGGTTTGCCAAAAATAAAGTTTTCTTATGATAAAATTTGCGATGCTTGTGCAAAAGGCAAACAAAAAAGAGTTTCTTTTAAACCTATTAATGATGTTTCTATAAGTAGAGTTTTACAATTGATCCACATGGATCTTTTTGGTCCTATAAGAACAATGAGTTTGGGTGGAAAATCATCTGTATTTATCTTAGTAGACGACTACTCTAGATATACTTGGGTTCTATTTTTAAGTACCAAGGATGAGGCTTTAGAAAAATTCATCACATTTTCAAAAGTAACTCAAAACATTGTTGGTCAATCCATTTCTCATTTTAGGAGTGACCAAGGAACCAAATTTCAAAATTTAGGTTTTGAGGAATTTTGTAACTCATATAGTATAAGCCACAATTTTCACTCCTCGCACACCTCAACAAAATGGGGTTGTTGGGAGGAAAAATCAAACTTTAGAAGAAATGGCTATAACCATACTTTGTGAAAATAATTTGCATAAGTATTTTTGGGTGGAAGCCATAAATACTTCTTGTTATATTGTCAATCGGGTAATGATTAGGCCCATTTTAAAGAAAACACCTTATGATCTTCTTAAAAACAAAAGGCCTAACATTATCTATTTTCATCCTTTTGGATGTAAATGTTTTGTTTTAAACAATGGAAAAGACAATTTAGGAAAATTTGATGCTAAAAGTGATGAAACTATTTTTCTTGGTTATTCTTTAAACTCTAAATCCTATCGAGTATTTAACAAGAGAACTTTAGTAGTAGAAGAGTCTATACATGTAGTTTTCGATGATAATCTCCTTCTAAGGAAGGATTCTTGTGATGATGATGATGTAGGAATTTTTATGCCAATGATGGTGGAGAACAATCATCAATGGTAGATGAAGTTCCAAATAAAGAATAAGCACAAGATCCACTTCTAGAAACCTTGAAGGACATGTCTCTATAGGAAAATGAGGTCACCTACCCAAGGGAGTTTAGCTATGTCAAAGGTGGTGAAATTTTGGGTAAACCATGCAAAGGGGTAACCACTAGATCTTCTCTTAGAAATGCATGTAATTTTGTTGCATTTATCTCATGCATAGAGCCTAAAATATCAAAGAAGCATTAAATGATGATTATTGGCTATGCAAGAAGAGTTAAATAAATTTGAGAGAAGTCAAGTATGTACATTAGTTGATAAGCCTAATAATAAATCTACCAAAGAAACTAAATAGGGTTTTAGAAAAAACTTTATGAGAGTGGTAACATAGTGAGAAACAAGGCTAGACTTGTTTCTCAAGGTTACACTCAAGAAGGAGAAATCGATTTTGATGAAACCTATGCACTCGTAGCTCGAATGAAAGCTATTAGGATGCTTCTTGCATTGACATGTTATCATGAATTCAAGCTTTTTCAAATGGATGTAAAAAGTTCTTTTCTAAATGGTTTTATAAATGAAGTGTATGTAGAACAACCACCCGGTTTTGAAGATCTAAAATATCCAAATCATGTTTTAAAACTTTCAAAAGTTTTATATGGTTTGAAACAAGCTCTTAGAGCTTGGTATGAAACATTATCAAACTTTTTAATTGAAAAAGGTTTTGACAAAGGAAAGGTGGATACTACACTCTTTATTAAAAAAGAGGCAAAGACATCTTAGTAGTTCAAATTTATGTTGATGATATTATTTTTGGTTTTACTAATGAATTACTTTGCTAAGATTTTGCTAAGTTGATGCAAGGTGAAATTGAAATGAGCCTGATGGGGGAGCTCTCATTCTTCTTGGGGCTCCAACTCAAACAAAGGAAGGATGACATATTCATTAATCAAGCTAAGTACATCAAGGATATGCTCAAGAAGTTTGGCTTGGAGAATGTGAAACCTCAAGCCACACCAATGAGATCATGTACAAAGCTTGACAAAGATGAATGAGGTAAGTGTGTTGATTTAAAGTTTTATAGATCAATGATAGAATCTTTGCTTTATCTTACCGCAAGTAGACTATATATCATGTTTAGTGTTTACTTGTGTGCTAGATTTCAAGCTAGTCCTAGTGAATCAAACCTACATGCCGTTAAGAGACTCTTTAGATACCTTAGAGACACACCTTGTTTAGGCCTTTGGTATCCTAGAGATTCCTCCTTTAGTTTGCATGCTTATTCGGATGCGAATTATGGATGTAGTAAGATAGATAGAAAGAGTACCCCTAGTACTTGTCAATTACTAGGTAGTATGCTTATATCGTGGTT
This sequence comes from Hibiscus mutabilis, assembly GCA_019671005.1. Classification (NCBI taxonomy): domain Eukaryota; kingdom Viridiplantae; phylum Streptophyta; class Magnoliopsida; order Malvales; family Malvaceae; genus Hibiscus; species Hibiscus mutabilis. The sequence goes on along the minus strand of CM033745.1, from coordinate 25,022,727 downwards.
TTCTAAGAAGCAAAATAGTGTGCATTATCTCCCACCGAGAAGGAATATATTTCAGCTGAAATTTGTTGTACTCAAGTTCTTTGGATGAAGCAACAACTCTTAGATTATGGAATTGATGTAGGTACCATCCCTTTAATGTGTGACTATACTAGTGCCATTTGTCTCACTAAGAATATCATCCAACACTCTAGAACCAAGTACATAGAGATAGGACATCATTTCATTAGAGATCATGTCTTGAAAAATGAGGCAGTTCTAGAATATATAGACACCTTAAACCAATTAGCGGATATCTTCACCAAACTTTAGACAAAGAGCATTTTTGGTATCTTAGGAGAGAGTTAGGGCTTACTAGCCTTTCTTGAACCTTGGAGCCTTTGCAGTGTCTAAATCTTGCTTGAATTTGGTTGATTTCCTTGCTTATGTGCTTTTGCTCCTATATGCAAATATCCATATTGCTAGGGGTGTATGCATCTATTTTTGCTCAATCATGATAATCTCATATCATATACATGCATATCAATTTGATTAAATTTGAATTTTGAGCTCCTTGCAGCCAAACATGTCATTTTTGGCTTAGGGCTACCAATACGGGGTTTCGTGTATCAGTACAGGTATCACGAGATAGTTTTGGTACAGGTTTACCTATACCGATATGGGTAAGGGATAGATATGAGCTTAATCTGTACCATTACGTGGTTTCGATATGCGTATGTGACGTATCAGTACGCGTGGCCGCTGAAGACTTTAAATGTCATTAAAAGAGGGTTTTCCAAATCAAATTCAAAATCTAACTTTATTTCAAAAACCCTATGTCATTTTTCATATATATATAAACCATTCAAACTCTTTGATTTTCTCACAAATCATCAAAATATTTTGAGGGCCTTTGGTTTTTACATCAAAACCAAGCAACATCATCAAGCTTTGTGCACAATCATCTCCTCATTCATCCACAATCCTCATTCCAAGTATATAGTATAGTTTTCAAAGATTTTATAAAAATTCTTTCAAAACTGAAAATTTTGAGTTCGAATATAAAATTATGCTCGTATATTTTTCTACACTATTTTTTAATTTTTCTTTCACCAAAAAATCTTTTTATATTTGTATATTATTTTAATCTATAAAATATATATTTTTTAATACCTTGATCATTGGATTATTTATTGGATTGAATGTGATGTTTATGCATACATTATTTTTTTGTGGTTTGATTTTGTTTTCAGGATTTTATCATGGCTCCAAAGAAAAGAGAACAAAAAGAGTTGGCTCCTAGTTCTTCAAATCTAAATCCTACCGAACCCAATTCTGAAAACAATGGTACAAAACCAAACTTAACGATTATTTTTCAAAAGTGTTTTAACGAACCTCAATATCCCCACGCTATTGATCGTTTTAAACAATTTCAAACTTATAAAATCCCCCGAGAGCGTGTGGTTTCTATACCTTTCATGACTTCTGATGAACTTTATTTTTGCTATCTTAATCTAATTACTCAATGGAAGTTCATGCACTTTTTGAGTATACCCGACAATATAAAAATCTTGTCATTGCTTTTTACTCAAAAGCTCGGTGTGTTTATAACTGTGAGAGAACTAAAGGTGTTGCTTTAGAGTCATACCTTATGGGTAAAAAGTTCTTATTAGACTCTGCCATTATTGCCGATCTTTTGGGTTTGGATAATGAGGGTTTAGATGAAGAAGATGACTATCCTAAACAATATAATGGCTCCGTTATTGTGCTCGATGCTTATGAACACTTCCTTCACTTTCTCATCACTTGGTGGTTTTGGCCATCTGGTGGTAAGTGGTATACCATACGCCAAGTCAATGACTTTTAGCTCTATTGTTTCCGTTAGGGTAAACATCCTAACCTAGCTCAAATCATGCTTGTCGAGCTTATATTTTTGGTTCAAAATTTCCATACTTCACAAGTTTCTTCATTCACCTATGGCGCCGCCTTGAGTTTCATGTTCCACAAGTTGGAGATTGATTGCTCCAATGGTTTTGAGGTGCCTCTCACCGATTCTATTGATGTCAAGTTTCTTAGAAAGGCTAAGTTCACCATCTACATTGGTGAATGGATTAGAATTGCCAATCCTTCTAGTGGTGCTCAACCCAATCCGATAACCGTTCCTCTAATTGCTCAAGAAGTTCCAGCCGCTCCACCTTTGCCTTCCCTTGATGCTCTTATGTCTTATCTAGATGGGAAGTTTGCTTCATTGGATATGACTATGACATCCGGTTTTACAACTCTTGACATTCGCTTGACATCTTTGGAGGCAAGAATTACGTCTATTGAAACTTGTCAAGCTTTGATGGATCTAACTGTCACTCGCCTTTCATAGGGAGTGGTGTGGACAATCTCTTAGTCATGATGCCATGGAAGATGATGAAGAGGATGAAGACAATGATGACACTCCTTAGGCCCTTGCATCTCATACATATCATATCATTTTAAGACTTGATATTTATGCACCTATGTTATTTGTTTTTTGAACTCATATGCTTTATGTTTATTTTGCTTTGGATTATGTTTTTAAGTTGGATTTTTAATGTTGCTTTGAACTTTATGCTTTGAATTTAATGATATTTATGTTGTTTTCTTTATGCTTGGAGTACATTATTGTTTATATCTTGCTTTATTTATCCCATTGATTTTTATCTAACAAAAAGGGAGAAAAGAAAATGAGATTATTTTTTTCAAACATACATCTTTTTGTTATATCAAAAAGGATGAGATTGTAAAACTAAATTTGATTTTGATATAACAATGATTTTTAAGGACTTATTTGTAAAATTGAATAAATTTCTAAGTACTCAAAATTTCTCACAAAATGACAACAATTCAAACTAAAATTATTTCTAAGTCAAAAACTAAAACCCCAAATATTTTCTAAGTGTTTTTGTACTCAAATAGCTGATTTTGGTCCAGGAGTACCGATACGCCCTTGGCCGTATCGATACAATTTTTGGCTACAGAAAAACATTTTATACAGAATAGTATTGGGTACCGATACGCATATAGCCATATTGGTACGCTGTTCATACCCATGAACCAAATATGCTTTGAGTATCGGTACGACTTTACTCGAACTGATACAGGGTGTTCAGATTTGAAAAAACTTTACATTTAATAATATAGCCGTTACCTTGTCAGTTTTATTGGAACCATAAATTTGAAAATTAGTTATACCGTACCGATACGCCCTTAGGCGTACCGATACAAATTTTCAAGGACTTTTTCCTCAGATTCCAGTGAGTAAAACTAGTACCGATACTGTATGACCTTTGTAAAATAATCTTTTCGTATCGATATGCCCTTCCGCATATCGATACACCCCTTTGGACAATGACTCTTTCTTTTTTTGGCAGGTACCGATACGATAACCCGCGTACCGATACCGAGGGTTGATAGACATCATTTATTGCAGGAAAAATGGTATCCAACGGCTATATTGATGTTCTCAACTACCTAAACGATTAGAAATCAATGAGAGGGTATTTAAACAAGTCTCCAAAGCTACAACAACAACTATTGAACCATTGAACACTAAGTCTTAAGCATTCAAGCACAAATCCAGCCATCTTTGAGCTATTAGTGTCAAATCTTTGTAACCCACTTGAGTGGTTTTTTATTGTAATCATTTTATTCAAGTTTTGGGTTGTGAATGAACTTGTAATTTGGGAAAACAAACTACCTTTGAGAGGATTTTCAGTTTGCATTCCTTTTCTTGTAAAAGAGAGAGTTTGATCAAAGCTTTGGGTAGAAAGCTTTAATTGTGTAAACGGTTGACTCCTTAGCCTAGAAAAGGGGAAGAAATTCATAGTGAATTTGTGAAAATCCTTAGTGGGAAGCTAAGGTAGTGGATGTAGACATTGTTAGAAGGTTGAACCACTACAAATCCCTTGTGTCTCATTTTTATCTTTCCATTTGCTTCTCTTCAATTTTTAAATTGCCAATTCACCTCATCTTGGCCAAATTACCTTGATTGATCATCCTAACAATACCCTGCTATTGTGGAAATTTGATTCCCAGGCAGTGCATGTTTGTTGCTGAAAAGAAATGGGAAAGCCATGCGCTGTGAGAGTATAGGGAAATAATTTTCTTAGGTGAAATTGAATTAAAGGAGAGGAAAAATAGAAAAGAAGATGGGCTAAATTGATTGATTAGTAAAATTATGTGGGTTAATTTTTTAAAATTAGTATCAAATTAAAATACATGTAGAACTTGAGGGTTAATTATATAATTATATCAACGTATATTAAATGCCATGTCATCAACCATTAAATTTTTCACGACGCTATACTGATTTGTTACTTTGTTAAGTCGGGGACCAGTTTGTAACTTCTGATAGTCGGGGGACGCAAAAGATAATTGGAGCATAGTTGGGGGACCATTTATGTTGTTTACCCTTAATTCTATGAATATTATTTAATTTAAAGGCATACATGAGATAACACTCAATTGCTTGAGTACCATCCATATTTAAGCCCCAAAATTATAGATAATATTCCTGATCCAATTAATTAATCTAATTGTATAAGTTATAATCCTAATTAAAGTTCTAATTAGTTAACTAGGTTATTTATTCAATTTCTAAGGTTCTAAAGAATACTAAGTATTCTACTTAAAGCTTATGTTGGACAACACCTTATTGCAATGGGGCATCACCCAAATTTGGAACTTCAAAGTTTCTCACTTATTATTCATTAACTTGCTACAATTATCTTTCTTAATTAATTATTGAAACTAATAAAGAACTTAGAAGAATAAGGCTTTAAACAATTAATAATTAAACCTAGGTGAATTAATTATCTAACAAATAATCCTATATGCAATATTTAAACTCATGCATCAATCATATAATTTAATTACATTTTAATTAAACAAAACAATTAAATACATGACTAAATTGCAAAAAAAAGGTAAATTTTAAAACTAATTTCATTCATTTTAGGACCAAATTGCATTACATTTCAAAGTTTCAGAGACCAAAGAAACAAATAGCTCAATTTCTTAAAAACGTATGGATCTTTGGTCAACCCGAATAAAAATGCGCAGATCTTGGGTTAACCCGGTGCCAAAACGACATCGTTTTACTTGGGCTATAAAAGCCCTCACTGAGCCAACTCGGCCATTTGATCATTTTCCCTCTCTCTCATCTCTATTACTTCTACCCAAATTCTTTCAACTCTAACAAATTATTTTCTAGGAAACTCACCATTGTTCGATCAAAAACCCCTATTCTTCCCCATATTCAACCTTGTTCATCCACTTTTCTTTATTTTGATCCACACGAACATCTTATTTCCTCTTTTTCGTTGTTTTTAGAAATCAAATTCCCCAAAACCTTTTAGCCTTCATCCACGTTCATCCTAAAAGGAAAGAACACCAAACATCCCGACCATAAATCATCAACCATTCCACCATTTGATCCATCGTCGCCGTTACTAGTTAACTCTGAGCAGTTCGCCGGCTGCTAAGAGTCTGCTCAGAGTCGACTCTCGGCTGTCATAGGTGAAACTGACAATCGTCATCCTAACTAAGGTCATCCCTGACCTTCCTTCAGCTGCTGTGTCGATGTTAGGATCGTTGGTACACCTCATGGCTTAGCGGAAAAAGATAATCCGACGATTTCATACAGGAATCCATGTACGATCAATCGAATTCGAGAGGAAAAGATGCGTGATTTACCTGGGGTTCCTGGAAAAACAGCAAGTCAGCAGTGTTGTCACAATCAATTCGAATCCTAATCCTCCACGATAACATCTTGGCCTCTACTCAGTTCACCTGGTTGAGAGAAAATATTACTTTCTCAAAAACTATTCTTGAGAATATCTCATCGAAGCAAGAAGAATGGCTGCTAGACCACACTTCTCCTTTTATATGCAGTTACCCTAACCCTTAGGGTAATTTAATCCGAATTTTATATCTATTAAAAGAATTATAATCATAATTACATTATTTTAATATATATTTAACAAATCCAGGATAATTAAAATTACATATATATGAAATATATATTAACTTTAATTTTATATTTCATCCAATGACAATAAAATTGTACAATTATAACTAGTTTGATATTTGCTCAACTCAACCCTTGGGTGTGACCCTGTAGGTTCCTGTAACATTAGTAGCAATTATTAGAACCATTCTAATATTACAAACCATGAGTGACATCTAGCAATATATCATGTTCATCTAAGTTACAAGAAGTCATGATTCGACATAACATCTTCGTGACTAGCTTTTTTATGTATTATATCCCTTTGTCCTTTATATCTAGAATAAGCACAAGTCCTGGAACAATCACACTTGTATAGCCCATCTAATATTTATTGATATCTAGAGTAGACTACAATAAACGAACAACTTATGATATCTCATATCAACTTGTTCGAGCATGGCCATGCATTTCTAGTCTCACTCAATCACGTGGCCTGTGATATAACTCCTATTATGTAGGTGGGAGAAATCCTATCTTGATCATTCACACCCCACTATATATATCGTGATATGTTCAACATCAGTCTTTATAGTGCGACCAGTCATGGAGCATATTTAACTAGATCAAAACATACGACAATACATGTTGATATTGTAATGATCTCAAGTCTAAGGATCATACATGTAGTCACCACCATGAGCAATATTGTGACCGTCATATAATAATCCAAGACATATGCTCACAGCGGGTCAATCCAATATGTACTTCTCTTACAACCTACTCATATATAGAATTTGACTTCTCTATTGTCAATGACAACTCATTGTCATCAATCAACTATATGTTAGCCTCAAACGTATTATTATTGTCCAAGCCCATAATAATACTCAGCTAAGGATCCTTTAATAACAATCATATTATTATATGGACTTTATTATATTTCAGTTTATTTTTAAGACACAGAAATATGACTGAAAAATAATAATGGAAATGCCTTTATTCAAAAACATGGTAATGAAAGTATATCAGTACAATCATCTCATGATTGGTCTTTGGACATACTTTAACAATCTCCCACTAGTACTAAGACCAATCACTCATATATCTAATACCGAGTGACTCAGTGTGATGATCATGCTTTGGCTGTATCAGAGGCTTGGTCAAGGGATCAACAATGTTATCATTCGTGTGTACTCTGCATATTTCCACATCTCCTCGATCTATGATCTCTTGAATAAGATGGAAGCGCCTTAGAATATGTTTGGATCGTTGTTGATATCTGGGTTACTTTGCTTGTGCAATGGCTCCATTGTTGTCACAACGGAGTTCTATAGCATCTGATATGCTAGGAACAATCCCTAGTTCAGATATGAACTTCTTGATCCAAACAACCTCTTTTTCTACTTCACTGGCTGCAATATATTCAGCCTCTATTGTAGAATCAACTACTGTGTCTTACTTTGAACTCTTCCAGCTCACAGCACCTCTATTAAGACAATACAAAACCAGATTATGGTCTTGAGTCATCCTTGTCAGTTTGGAAGCTAGAATCCGTGTAACCTTTTACACTAAGCTTTTCTTCACCTCAATATACAAGAAATGTATCCTTAGTTCTTCTTAAGTACTTAAGGATATTTTTAATTGCAGCCCAATGACCTTCACTGGGATTTACTTGATACTGACTCAACATACTTAAGGCATACAATACGTCCGATCGAGTACATATCATGGCATACATGATAGAACCTATAGCCAAAGCATATGGGATCTTATTCATCCGTTCTCTCTCTTATGGCGTTGAAGGACACATTTCCTTCGAGAGCGATATACCATGTCTCATAGGTAAAAGTCCTTTATTGGATTCTTCCATGCTAAACCTTTTCAGCACTTTATCTATGTGTGTACTTTGACTCAGACCTAGGAGTCGTCTTGATCTATCCCTATAGATATCAACTCCTAATACATACACTGCCTCACCCAAATCTTTCATAAAAAAGAATTGCCTAGCCTAGTCTTGACAGACTGTAAAGTAGGTATATCATTTCCTATGATGAGTATGTCATCTACATAAAAGATCAAGAAGGAAACAATGCTCCCACTATCCTTCTTATAGACACAAGACTCGTCTTTGTTTTTGATAAAACCAAACTCTTTGATTGCATCGTTGAAACGAAAATTCAAACTTCGAGAAGCTTGTTTCAGTCCATAAATGGACCTCTGTAGCTTAAAATCCTTTCCAGCATCTCTTGGAGCAACAAAACCTTCTGCTTGTGTCATATACACATTTTCTTCAAGTTTCCCATTAAGGAAAGCAGTTTTGACATCCATTTGCCAGATTTCATAATCATGGAATGCAGTAATTACAAGCAAGATCCGGATGGATTTAAACATAGCAACAGGGGAGAAAGTTTCATCATAGTCTATGCCATGAACTTGTCGAAAACCTTTAATAACCAATTGCCCTTTGTATGTTTGTACATTACCATCCATGTCAGTTTTCTTTTTGAAAACCAATTTATACCCTATAGGGTTGACCGCTTCAGGTTGTTCAACCAAAGTCCATATTTGGTTTACTGACATGGAATCCATCTCAGACCTCATGGTTTCAAGCCATTTCTTAGAGTCTGGGCTCGACACTTCTTCTTGATAAGTTCTAGGCTCATCTTGATCCATAAGAAGAATGTCTCCATGTGTGGTAACGAGAAATACATATCTCTCAGGTAAATGGCATTCCCTTATGGACCTTTGCAGTGGCTATGTTTCTAAATCTGTTGATTATTCCTCAACAATTTGTGGAATCTGCTCAACATCTGGTTCATTAATCTGTTGTTCTCGAACTTCTCCAAGTTCAATGTTTTTATCATTCCCATTCATTGAGATAAATTCTCTTTCAAGAAAAACTTCCGTTCAAGCAACAAACACTTTGTTCTCGCTAGGATTGAAGAAATAATATCCTTTAGTTTCTTTAGGATATCCAGCAAAGATGCACTTTTGAGATTTAGGTTTGAGATTTGTAGACATATGAAGTTTGACATAACCTTCACAACCCCAAATCTTCATAAAAGGCATACTAGGACGCTTCCCAGTCCATATCTCATATGGTGTCTCTTGAACCAATTTATATGAAACACGATTTAGTGTCAAAGAAGCTGTTTCAAGTGCATGTCCCCAAAAAGAAGTTGGAACATCACTATGACTCATCATTGATCTAACCATGTCTAACAGTGTTCGATTCCTTCTCTCGAAAACTCCATTCAACTGTGGTGTACCAAGTGGTGTAAGCTGTGAGACAATCCCACACTCTTTTAGGAGTTCATCAAACTCTATGTTCAAGTATTCTCCACCTCAATCTGACCGAAGTGCCTTAATATTATTGTCCAATTGGTTATGTACTTCATTCTTGAATTCCTTGAACATTTCAAGGGCTTCAGATTTATGGCGCATAAGGTAAATATACCCATTCCGACTAAAGTCATCAGTGAATATAATGAAGTATTGGAACCCACCTCTGGCTTGTGTATTCATTGGCCCATATACATCACTATGTACTAATACCAATAAATCATTTACACCTCTAGTGGCCCCGGTCTACCGGGAAACTTTTAAATTTTAACACTTCTATTACTATAGAAAAACCTCACGATTTGATATCTTTTATCAACAGATTCATGTTTTTGGGGTTTTTCAATCCCTAAGGTTTTCGCACTAGAACAACCATTTTTCCTTTGCCAAAGATGATCTGCTATCATAAACGCATGTTCATCATGTTAACAATTAACATACGAATGCTAAAACCTTACAGCGACAAACACGTGATTAACGTTTAACGATCGATTGTAAAAACTTCTTTAAAATAGATTAACATCTTAACGCGACTGGATTCAATTTTTTTTTATTTTGCACAAATATTGTATACTCCTCAAAAGTAGAAAAACCAAACAAGCATCTCATACAAACGCATCAACCAAGTATTTAACCCGAATTTGCATCATACAAGTGGCTCTGATACCGCTGTTAGGATCATCTGTACACCCCATGGCATAGCAGAAAAATAATCTGACAATCTCGTACAGAAATCCATGTATGATTAATCAAATTCGAGAGGAAAGGATGCGTGGTTACCTTGGGTTATGGAAAAACAACAAGTCAGAAGTGCAGTCACGATGAGTTCGAATCCAAGCCTCCACGATAACGTCTTAGCCTCTATTCGGTTCACCTAGTTGAGAGCAAATATTTCCTTTCTCAAAAACTGTTCTTGAGAATATCTCGTCTAAGAAAGAAGAATGGCTGCTAGGCCACACTTCTCCTTTTATATGCAGTTACCCTAACCCTTAGGGTAATTTAATCTAAATTTTATATATATTAAAATAATTATAATCATAATTACATTCTTTTAACATATATTTAACAAATCTGGGATAATTAAAATTACACACATATCAAATATATATTTAAACTTTAATTATATATTTCATCCATGTATAATAAAATTGTACAATTACAACTCGTTTGATATTTGCTCAACTCAACCCTTGGGTGTGACCCTGTAGGTTCCTGTAATATTAGCAGCAATTATTAGAACCATTCTAATATTACAAACCATGAGTGACATCTAGCAATATATCATGGTCATCTAAGTTACAAGAAGTCATGATTCAACATAACATCTTCGTGACTAGCTTCTTTATGTATTATATCCCTTTGTCCTTTATATCTAGAATAGGCACAAGTCTTGGAACAGTCACACTTGTATAGCTCATCTAATATTTCTTGATATCTAGAGTAGACTACAATAAACAAACAACTTATGATATCTCATATCAACTTGTTCGAGCATGGCCATGCATTTCTAGTCTTACTCAATCAAGTGGCCTGTGATATAACTCTTATTATGTAGAAGGGAGAAATCCTATCTTGATCATTCACACCCTTCTAGATATATCGTGATATGTTCAACATCAGTCTTTATAGTGCGACCAGTCACGAAGCATGTTTAACTGTATCAAAACAAATGACAATATATGTTGAGATAGTAATGATCTCAAGTCTAAGGATCATACATGTAGTCACCACCATGAGCAATATTGTGACCGTCACATAATAATCCAAGACATATGCTCATAGCGGGTCAATCCAATATGTTGTTCTCTAACAACGTACTCATATATCGATTTTGACATCACTCTGTCAATGGCAACTCATTATCATCAATCAAATATATATTAGCCTCAAACGTATTATTATTGTCCAAGCCCATAATAATACTCACCTAAGGATCTTTTAATAACAATCATATTATTATATGGAATTTATTATATTTTAGTTTATTTAAGACACGGAAATATGACTGAAAAATAATAATGGCAATGCCTTTATTAAAAAACATGGTAAAGAAAGTATATCAATACAATCATCTCATGATTGGTGTTTGGGTATACTCTAACAGCTAAATCCCTAAAAACCCTAAAACCTTGATTTTCATCTAAATCCCCTAAAACTACCAAACTCCATAGATCCGCCCGTCTCCGCCCCTAAAACTACCCGAGAACCTCCCTTTTCAACTCTAACCAACATCATATCCTCACCTGTAATTGAAGATAAACTCTAACCGCCCTATTTCCATTTTTGAGCTTATGTTTTTTTTAATACCACTTAGATCTAACACTTCTTTCATTTGTTGCAGGTAATGAGAAAGCTAAAAAGAGCGTTACCTTCCAGTGACAGTGAAAACGACAGTTATGGAAGCGAGATTGCAGCTCCAATAACGTCCATTAATCTTCTTCAGTGTCGGTTCAACAACTTTAACGATGGTTTGAATATCTCCAATATAGCCTATTCTTTCTCCTCTATTTAAATAAGGTAATTATTATTCTATTAATGATCATTATTGCACCATAATTCCATGACAACTTTCTCTCCCCCTATTTATAAAGCTGACCAAATATGACGTCATGGGTGCTGTCATAGGATGACATCACCTGCTAGTTGGTTCCAACTAAGAGGAGAAGAAACACAGATTCGAGTGAATCGAAATGAGCCAATGAGAGTCTGCCATGTGTCTATATTTGGGGGAGAAAGCTATATTTTGTTTTTTTTGGGGTTAAAATGAGCTGTAAAGATGATAAAATAGGCTGTTGACAAACTTTTGAATATAGGAATTTGGGCTTTAAGTGGACTTTTGGGTTTATATATGTAAATGGACTTTTTACATAAATGGACTATTATTATTATTTTGGGTTTTATATTTATTTATTTATTTTTAAGAGAAAATAGTATATATTTGTAGGTACCCAGATAAAATTCAGGTTTTACAGTTGCCCCTTTTTGCTCATTGTTGCAGAACAGAAATTGGGCAAATACTGAAAAAACATGAATTTGTGTGGACAATCTGGCTTTCTTTTGAGCTGCAACTTCTTCTCGTTATGAACTTCCACTCTTTTCTGGAAACATTGATCCACTTTTCTCTAATAAAGAGTTTATCCTTATTCACAGTTGAAAATGTTAATCAACCTCTCTATAAAGGCGTTGAACAAGCAAGTTCTTCTATAATGTCAGTGAAGTCTGGAACAATCCAATTCTTCATTCTTACTCTTCATTCCTCTGAAATGTTAATCCACCTCTCTATAAAGGTGTTGAACAAGTGAGTTTTTTTGATTAAGAACTCCTTATTCTTTTACGGGCGAACTATTCTAATTATGAACTCTGTATTATTTACTAGACGAACTTTTCCCATTAGGAGCTCTGTATTTTTTGTTGGAAGAACTCTTCCCATTAAGAGCTCTGTATTCTTTGCTGGACGAACTCTTTCCATTAGGAGCTCTGTATTCTTTGCTGGGTGAACTCTTCTCATCATAAATTCTTCATTCTTTATTGATGAACCCTTCCCATTATAAATTCTTCATTATTTTCTGAGTGAACTCTTCCCATTAGGAGCTCTTCATTCTTTGCTGAGAAAACTTTTCCCATTAGGAGGTCTATAATCTTTACTTCGCGAATTCTTCCCATTATGAGCTTACCATTCTTTGCTAGGAATATTGATTCACCTCCTCCTCTGGGGAAAACTAAACTTGCAAAAAGAAACATCATCAGTTAATAAAAATTATTCTTGAACTAATATGAAATATCTTTAATTTCCCGCTTGAAGCACTGAGATATTTAGTGTCATTACTCTTTCTGCCTAAAATATCTCGATCTTTTAGTCTGAAACTCCCATGAGATCTTTGTTTCCCTTTCCTTGTTGACTGATAAGTGTTCAAAAGTACTATTTTTGTTACCCTTTTTACTCATATTATTGTTAGACTTAGGCTCATATTAGTTGCATAATTAGTCATTCATGCATTAATTCATGTTTCTTTCCACCATTGAGCTTGATTACATAACTTGGTGATTTTTGTGGAAAAAGATGCTGCTTTGGTGTGTTTTTGTGTGTGTGCAGAATCACTTGCCTAAACAAGGCTAGAACCAGTTGCCAGGGCAGTGCATGAAGGAGATGACGACGTAGTTGCCAGGGCAATGCATGAAGGAGATGCCGAGCTAGTTGCCAAGGCAATTTTCGACAAGGAATAAGATGATATGGTAGTCGAAATTGATGACTAAATAAGCCCAAGATGACGTGGAGCAAAGTTAAATCCCAAAGGAGTTTGATTTCCATGAAGAGGTTAAAGAGAAATTACATCCCAAGAAGATAGGAGAAGTTCTAGAAGGAATTTAAATATAATAAGGAATTATATTCTTTAAAGATAATTTAATTCAAACTTAACTTCCTCCTCAAGAAGGATTTTGACCTAGCCATCTCCTATTTAAAGGACCAAGCCGTCAAAGATTAAGAGCAAGAGAGGAGAGAAATTTTGACAACTCCAAAGGGAGGAGAGGAGAGAAATTTCGACAACTCCAAAGGGAGAAGAAGAGAGGATTTTTGACAACTCCAAAGGGCAAGAAGGGAGAGTTTCGACAAGAGAGAGGAGAGCAAGGGGTTGATCGATTTCTTCTTCTTCTTTTTTGCTTCCATTAGATTCATGGTTTGGGCATTATTCTTTGTATATCTTTTGAACCCAACCATGAACTAACTTGATTGGTTGGGGTTATTGTGTTTTTGTGGTTGTGGAATCTTTTGGATTTTGTTTAGGTTTTTGAGTTGCAATTCAATTTTCAAAGTTTGTTCATTCTTGGTTCTCAATCTTGTTTGCGAGTGAATTGAGAGAGGATCTCGTAACTTCATCTATTTATCTAATATCGGGAGAGTTAGATTCAAGAAATGAATGAGCATGGTCTTTATTTAATCAATTAATGGTGAAGACTAATCCGGCTTAGGAATAAGCTAAGGATTTCAACGGCTAAGAGGAACGCAAGATTGGTTGTTGTTCACCCTTAACTTGAAGCAGGCCATGGTGAGTGAGCCAGTGTTGGAGTTTCCGGATCACACCAAGCCCTTTGAGATTTATACCGATAGGTCCGATGTAACCATTGGAAGGGTCCTTATGCAAGAGGGACATCCAGTTGTATATGAAATTTGAAAGTTCAATGAGACCGAGAGAAGGTACACGATCCATGAGAAAGAGATGACCTCAATGGTGCACTGTTTGCACACTTTCCGACACCACGTACTTAGGTCCAGGTTTGTGGTATACACTAATAATGTTTCCAATAGTGATTTTCTGACCCAAATCAAATTGTCACCCAAGCGAGCTCGTTGGCAAGAGTTTCTTGCAGAATTTGATTTTGCCATGAAGTAAAAGCCGTGGAAAGTTAATTCCGTTGCCGATTCTTTAAGCTAGAGGTACAACATCGAGGTTGTGAGGTTGCCAAAGGGACAATTGTTGAAGCACACCAAGGAGGGTCTGTCACATGACCCAACGGCCAGAATGCTGATCGATTATGCCAAGGTGATGCTTGCCAAAGGGACTTGTTGTATGCACGAGGACATCGCCTCTATGTGCCTCAATTTGGGGAGTTGCGCAAGGAAGTCATGAAAAAGTGTCATGACTCTCTGTGGGCTAGATATTCGGGCATGAGCTGGACCTTAGCACTCATTGCAGAGCACTACTATTGGCCATGTATGGGCAAGGACGTTGAAGCCTATGTGAGGACTTGTCTTGTGTGCCAACAAGACAATACTAAGATGAAGAGACCCGTGAGATTCTTGCAGCCATTGCCCATTCTCAAGCGACCATGGAGAGTGTTTCCATGAACTTTATTGTTGGTTTGTCCAACACTGACGACCTATCTAGTATCATGGTTGTTGTTGACAAGTTTTCTGTAACACCCCAAATTCTAGCCTAGAAGTATTGGAATTAAATTGTATAAGTTGATAGCTTAATTGAATTTATATTTAAGCTAAATTGATTAGTTAAGGGCCTAATTGAAATAATGTATGAAACAAGTGATCAAAATATAAGGATCAATTTGAATTCAAGGAGAAAGATAAGACTTGCATGATAAATATCATGAATCTCTAATTTGCCCTTGACTAATTACATGATTAGTAACTAATTAAGGGATAGATTAGTAACTTCATAATTTCACTAATGTGGATAACCAAAATGCCATCATCTTCTTCATTTCATTATGTTGGCCGAAAGTTTTAGAGAAAGGAGAGTGAGAGAAATCTTGGAAAATTCAGCCATTGAAGAAGAAATTTAGCTTGCATGTATAGGAATTTTTTCATTGAAATTAAGCAAGAAGCAATGTAACACCCCAAATCATAGCCTAGAAGTACTGGAACCAATTTGCATAAGTTGATAGCTTAATTGAATTTAGAATTAAGCTAAATTGATTAGTCAAGGGTCTAATTGATAGAATGAATGAAATAAGTGATCAATTTAAAGTGACTACATTGAATTAAATGAGAAAGATAATCATTGCATGTTAAATTTCTCATTTTCCCTAATTCCCTTGATTAATTCTATGATAAACAACTAATCAAGGATAAGATAGTAAATTTCTAAATCCATTACAAGGATGTCATCTTCATCCATTTCTCCATTATACCGATTTGAAGAGGGAAAATAGGGAGAGAGTGTTCTTGTGAGAGAAAGCTGAAATCCATGGTGTTAAGGTTGAATTTGAGTTAAATTCAACTTGTTGGCAGCATTACTAAGGTAAATTCATGACGTCCAACCTGATTTATGTTTGAAATTCTGATTTTGATGATGTTTAAATGCTTAGTTGAGTTATTAGGCTGTTTGAAATGAAGAGAATGATGAAATTGAACATGTATATATCATGGATGACTTGAATTAGAGTAGAATTCATGTGTAAGGAATGGTGTAATAAAACTAGGTTGCTGGAAATTTGAAATTAGATGTTGATGTAAGAATTGAATAGTTAGAATTTGAAATTGAGCTATGGAATTAATGAATTAATTATGATCATGATTAGGTAAGGTAATTAAGGTGTTAAACAAGTTGAATTGTTAGTAACCAATGCTGGAAATGAAAGATAAAAGTATGAACATAGTCACATAACATAGAAACTGTTTTGTTGAATTGAAATTGAGTAAACATGTAAAATTAAGCATTGTAACCAACTTACTCTGTTTTGGCTGCCTTGAGTAATGGATTAACATTGACTAAAAATGTTTAGGATGTCATATGAAATGAATTATAGGGCCAAAACATTGGTTAAAATGAAATTAAGGCATTAAAATGTGATTAGGTGCAATCTGCCTAGAATTGCTCTGCTCTAGGCAGTCACTTTGAAAATTCACCAAAAATTATAGATCAAATTCAGGGATGAAATTTTAATGACATGATCCTTAGTATGTCTAATTTCATTAGGTGAAAACATAACTGAAAACTGGGTTCTATGCTGGAAACTGTAAATAGAAATTGCTGGACAGTGCAAACTGTCCAAACAGTGAAATGTCCTGTCTTTCAACAATAAACTGTATTAATTGGATAAGAAATAAAATGCAAGCCTTATATGATCATATATAGAATTTTTTTTAGCTTTCCAACAATGTATAGTAATCGAAATTCTGACGTACAAATTAAAAGATATAAGCATTTTAAGGAACAGTGTGCAAACTGCCAGGCAGCAGTGTCCTGGGCAGTTTAGGACTGTTTTTACACCTAGATGCAAGCTGTTTCCAAAACAGTTTTGGGACATTGTAACTTGTCCTGTTATGTCTTAAAATGAGGTAAGAACAATATAGAGATGAACTAGTAAGAAATGCTTAAAATAAGGCTTAAAAACAGTAGCTAAATGTTAGGTACAAATGTGGTAACATTGCTACTATACATGTGTGACATTATGTGCTTGTTTTGATGAATTGTATGTGTTATGCTTGCTAGACCAAGGGCAACAAGTTGTGGGAGTGGAAGATAAGAGTGGAAATCCCAAAGCAAGAGGCAAAGGGATTTGGATACAAGACAAGTGAATAACTTGGAGTATTGTAAGTGTAGCTTTACTTAGGGTTAGGACTTGGGTCCTAACCAATTGCAATTCTTTACATAGTTGATATGGAATTGACATGAAATGAACCTAATTTCTATTTGGAAAATGTCTAAGGGAGTTGGAAACTTGATGGTGGTTACATGTATGCTTGCTTTCTTGATAATCAATTGAATTATAGTGGAGTGTACTTGCTTGGATTGACATGTTTAATGGACAGTTTTTAATTAATTTAGAAGGTACCATAGATTGTTTTACTTGTGATTGTGTGTAAACATGTTTAACGGACAGAACTGAACTAAATTAGATGCCACTATGGACTGTTTTGCTTGTATATGCGTAAATATAAATTTAATGGAATGTTATAATAAAGACGAACACTCTATGTATCAAGGCTCAGGATAAAGAAAGTAACAAGGATTATGTTAAAAAGGATAATAAATAAGTTATAATACCATGAAACTTACTTGTAAGCTTGAAGTGTCAATGTGTACATTTGAAATGTTTTGATAACATGCTTGCCATGCTATCCTAGTGTCTTGATAAACAAGCTACTTGATAATTTCTTGATATGCTTGCCATACTACTCTACCTTATGTGCATATTGAATGTTATAAACCTTGAATAAGACTACCTGACTGAATAAAACTTGATTAAATAACCGGATAGTGCTAGAACTACCTCACTAAGTACATAATGTACTTATCACTCTTGTTTCCATTCTTCCCAATCTACAGGTTAAAAGGATTTTGAACCACCTTTCTTGAGCTTGAAGCAAGAGATAATCGAGCTAGAAGTACGATTCTATACTTTTTGTAACACTCCTAGTTGGTGGCACCTAGATATGTATATAGATCATGCTAGCTCATGCATTTTGAATTGTTGGAAGTTTGTATATATTTGATTATGACTTTTAAGAAGCTATAAAGACTTAAATGGCATTGTTTATACCTTGTTATCGAATGCTTAACTTGTTACAATCATGTCTTGATAAGTTGATGATCTTGATACTTGTATATATAAACTTGCCATGATTGAAATATGCTTGGGGATTGGTCCCTATATGCTTGTTTACTTGGATGCATAATCGAATGATCACTTGATTTCTGGTTCTTGTCGTGTGTGAATATCATGGTCTTAGTAACTAGCATAGATTGTCATGGGAGGTAGTTCTTGTTGAGATCATACTTGTCTGAGTCTTGGTTTGGATGTAAGTACATGATGGTATGAATAGTAGAATAAACATGCTATGTTTACATATTCTAAGTAGATAATGCTAAAAGATATGCTAAGTTAATTGGGCTTAAGTATGACCTTGTTTCATGCCTTGAAATGTATATAAGCTACACATACTTGTAAATGATGACTTGACTTGGAACTAGTTATAGTACTCGAATGCCTACGTGATTAACTTGAAATATATATATATATATATATATATAAATTTGAATAGAACAAACTAGTATCATGTCTAGGTTGATTGAATTTCTTATGCATTGTCCTGTTCAAATGAAAGAAGAATTGCTTGTATAGGATGTAACAAATCCTAAAATGAAGATACCATGAAATACATGCTTAACCGATTGTATCTAGTGACCTTATGAATGAGTAGTAGGCTATCCTAAACATGTCTTGTAAATCAAGTGACCTTTTTCGATTTAGTATTATCCTGAAGTACATGCTTGATCGATTACTTTTTATGTTCTTGGTTGCTTGATTCGAATACCATGTATGTTCTTATTGCTTGAAATTGCTTGATGTCCATGCCTAATTTGAATGGAAGCTTTCTAGTTCATGATCAAGCTAGTTGAACAATTCATCTTCTAGTGATGAGTTCAGAAAAATTTTAATTGGCTTGCCTATTTGCTTCTTGTTTGCTTGCTTGTTTCCTTGTAGTAACGCTCCTTGGCCAGGTTACTACTAACCCGGGTGAGGGGTGTTACATTTAGTGGTATCATAGAATTGGTTTAGTCGATTCTCGGACTAAACCGGGTCATTATGCGTCATATAGGGATAATTGTGCCACCTAGGAGTTCAATCTTATTTGATATTGGTTATTGGAATACAATACAATTTCATTTGATTGATTGAAACTCAAAATCTCTAAAAGGTTTTGAGTTGATAGTATAGTACCTCGGATGAAATTCGAGGGTGAATTTCTTTAAAGGGGGGAGAATTGTAACACCCCAAATCCTAGCCTAGAAGTATTGGAACCAATTTGCATAAGTTGATAGCTTAATTGAATTTAGAATTAAGCTAAATTGATTAGTCAAGGGTCTAATTGAAAGAATGACTGAAATAATTGATCAATTTAAAGTGACTACATTGAATTAAATGAGAAAGATAGGTATTTCATGCTAAATATCTTATTTCCCCTAATGCCCTTGATTAATTCTATGATAAACAACTAATCAAGGATAAGATAGTAAATTCCTAAATCCATTACAAGGATGTCATCTTCATCTATTTCTCCATTATACCGATTTGAAGAGGGAAAAATAGGGAGAGATTGTTCTTGTGAGAGAAAGCTTAAATCCATGGTGTTAAGGTTGAATTTGAGTTAAATTCAACTTGTTGGCAGCATTACTAAGGTAAATTCATGCTGTCCAACCTGATTTATGTTTGAAATTCTGATTTTGATGATGTTTAAATGCATAGTTGAGTTATTAGGTTGCTTGAAATGAAGATAATGATGAAATTGAACATGTATATATAATGGATGACTTGAATTAGAGTAGAATTCATGTGTAAGGAATGGTGTAATAAAACTAGGTTGCTGGAAATTTGAAATTAGATGTTGATGTAAGAATTGAATGGCTAGAATTTGAAATTGAGCTATGGAATTAATGAATTGATTATGATCATGATTAGGTAATTAATTAAGGTGTTAAAAAAGTTGAATTTTTAGTAACAAATGCTGGAAATGAAAGATATAAGTATGAACAATAGCCACATAACATAGAAACTATTTTGTTGAATTGAAATTGAGTAAACATGCAAAATTAAGCATTGTAACCAACTTACTATATTTTGGATGCCTTGAATAATGGATTAACATTGACTAAACATGTTTAGGATGTCATATGAAATGAATTATAGGGCCAAAACATTGGTTAAAATGAAATTAAGGCATTAAAATGTGATTAGGTGCAATCTGCCCAGAATTGCTCTGTTCTGGACAGTCACTTTGAAAATTCACCAAAAATGGTATAAATCAAATTCTGGGCTGAAATTTTAATGACATGATCCTTAGTATGTATACTTTTATTAGGTGAAAACATAACTGAAAACCGGGTCCTATGCTGGAAACTGTAAATAGAAATTGATGGACAGTGCAAACTGTCCAGACAGTGTAAATGCCCTATCTTTGAACAATAAATTGTATTAATTGGATAAGAAATAAATTCAAGACCTACATGATCATATATAAAATTTTGTTATCTTTTCAATGGTGTCTAGTAATTGAAATTCCGACGGATTAAAAGATATAACCATTTTAAGGGATAGTGTGCAAACTGCAAGGCAGCAGTGTCCTGGGCAGTTTGGGACTCTTTATACACCTAGATGCAAACTGTTTCCAAAGTAGTTTTGGGACATTATAACCTGTCCAGTTATGTCTTGAAATGACGTAATAACAATATAGAGATGAACTAGTAAGAAATGTGATAAGTGTTCAAAAGTACTATTTTTCTTACCCTTTTTACTCATATTATTGTTAGACTTAGGCTCATATTAGTTGCATAATTAGCCATTCATGCATTAATTCATGTTTCCTTCCATCGTTGAGCTTGATTACATAACTTGCTAGTTTTTGTGGGAAAAGATGCTGCTTTGTTGTGTTTTGTGTGTATG
This sequence comes from Hibiscus mutabilis, assembly GCA_019671005.1. Taxonomy (NCBI): domain Eukaryota; kingdom Viridiplantae; phylum Streptophyta; class Magnoliopsida; order Malvales; family Malvaceae; genus Hibiscus; species Hibiscus mutabilis. The sequence goes on along the minus strand of CM033745.1, from coordinate 25,001,528 downwards.
TACAGGATCACTTGCCAAAGCAAGGCTAGAGCCAGTTGCCAGGGCAATACATGAAGGAGATGCCGAGCTAGTTGCCAGGGCAATGCATGAAGGAGACGCTCGAGCCAGTTGCTAGGGCAATTGTCGACAAAGAATAAGGTGATATGGTAGTCAAAATTGATGACTAGACAAGCCCAAGATGACGTGGAGCAAAGCCAAATCCCAAAGGAATTTGATTTCCATGAAGAGATTAAAGAATAATTAAATTCCAAGAAGATAGGAGAAGTTCTAGTAGGAATATAATTATAACAAAGAATTATATTCTTTAAAGATAATTTAATTCCAACTTAACTTCCTCCTCAAAGAAGGACTTTGACCTAGCCCTATAAATTAGAAGGGAATTTCGACAATCAAAGGAGAGCAAGAGGAGGGAAAATTTCGACAACCCCATAGGGCAAGAAGAGAGAAATTTCGACAAGAGAGCAAGGGGCAGAGAGTTTGATTTCTTCTTCTTCTTTGCTTCCATTAGATTCATGGTTTCGGGATTATTCTTTGTATATCTTTTGAACCCAACCATGAACTAACTTGATTGGTTGGGGTTATTGTGTTTTGTTGTTGTGAGAAACAATTGGATTTTGTTTAGGTAATAAGAGTTTGCACTTTTCTATTCAAGGTTTACTCATTATTGGCTTTTATTCTTGTTTGCGAGTAAATTGGGAGAGGATCTCGTAACTTCATCTGTTTATCTAATATCGGGAGAGTTAGATTCAAGAAACGAATGAGTATGGTCTTTATTTAATCTATTGATGGTGAAGATTAATCCGGCTTAGGAATAAGTTAAGGATTTCAATGGCTAAGAGGAGCGCAAGATTGGTTGTTGTTCACCCTTGATTCACGCAGGGATGTATTATCAAGGCATGCACAAGTAGCTAGAGTTTCGACTTAGGGATAAGAAGAAACCATTGAAGAACGCTCTGCCGAACCTTGAAGGTTGCTGCCCAGATGCCCAAGTAGTTGCCCAACTAGTCGCCTAGGCAACCATTGATTAGTTGCCAAGGCAACCCCATTGTGCAAGTTGCCACGGCAACTGAGTTGCCCGTGCACTCTTTTACCAAGACGATCCAATCGGCTATCACACCTCAACTCACGATAACCTGGACTATTCTCTCTTTTGATTTCATCTATTCTTTTAGTTTATTGCTCTTAGTTTACTCATTAATTAGAATTCTTATTATCAATTGTGTTTTTACTTTTCACAGTGCAGTAACTTAAGCAAAGTGGCCCAAACCAATCCCTGTGGAGACGATACTCGATACTCGTATCACTTTATTACTTGCGACGTGTATACTTGCACATTTGTGTAGCACTTATTACACGCAACAAGTTTTTGGCGCCGTTGTCGGGGATTGGCAATTGGTGTTAGTTTTTTTTGTTATTGCATTTTTTCTCTTAGTTTTACTAACTTTTCTTTTTGTTTGTTTTATCAAAAAAAATATGTGCGCTACAAGTTAAGGGACATCAACATGTCAGGAAATAAAAGCTGATCTATTCGAGAGATGATGCTGGAAGATGTGAATCAATCCAATCAAGAGTTTCTTGCACCCTTTGATGATTACCTATACCAACCAAGAAAAGCCCAAATAACTTATATCGTGGAAAAATCTTGTGCTATGTGTGGAGAACATCATGTGTTTGAAAATTTCCCTCACATTTTCGGTGCATATAACTACATAGAGGACCATAGAGGGAACCAGCAGCAAAATTCTTCATGGTATGGTTAAAAAGCTCAAAAAAAATATCATAACAATTTTGCCGCATCAACAGATATGCCATGGCAATGTAGTCCTTTTCAAGAGCATTCCAATTCCTTGGAGGAAACGTTACTAGCTTCCTTGGCTAGACTTGACGGATCAATTGAAGAGATTCGAGAGCTATCAAAATCTATGGATATGAGGATAGGGGATTCAGAAGATCAATTGGGGAGATCCACATGTGTCATGGATAACATGCACCAACAATTCATTCCTAGGGATACTGACGTCCCAAGGCAAGAGGATAAGGAGCAATGCAAAGAAAGCTCTCTGATGTGTGGGGAACAACTAGAACCTCAAAGTCAAGAGGATGCCAATGAAAGAGACTGCCCAACACATGATGAGCCTGAACAACAAATAGCCTCGGTAATGATTGAGGAGCCTGAATAGAGCAATGTCGCGACAACACTCAGTGAAGCAGAGAACAACAATACTATAGCAAATTCTGAGGAACCTGATGCCCAGAAGGTTACAACGTTGATGTTGAAGCAGGAATCTGTAGATTGCTCTCATCTACAATTGCCACGGCAATTACACGACCACCTGCAAGATCAACGAGATGATAATACTTTGCCAATAGAATATGAGCAGGTAATAGTTGAACCTTTTGAATTCTTTAAAAACTCACCTCGTCCATTGCAGGTATGTCTTGAGGAACCGAGGTTGGTAGATTTTAAGCCATCGAAATCTCTACTGATGGAGATGTTTGAGAGGCCAAAAGAAAACGGTGTTTGGATTCGTAAAGCTTTTCAATTTGTATCGAAATCTCTACTATTGTTAATTTGTAACGTTTTCAATTTTGTCCCTTCTAGTTTGGAAAGTTTAAATCTAACCCTAATTCTGATTCCGATCTCCAGTTTCGTCTTCCGATAACACTTTCTGACTCGGTTCTCTACCAGACCGGGGAGGTGGTGTTACAAATACAAACATTTAATCCCCATACCCTAAAATCTCATGTAAATAACTAAAATCACGCGACTTTCAAAATTATAATTAAAAACTATGGCAGAGCGGAGCATCTGCTTATCACTGCCAATCAGATACTTTCTCTTTTATCACAGGCCGACCTGAACTGTCTAAATCGCCACAAACTAAGCCAATGAGGAATAAGAAAAAAACCACACATAGTATCCACCTTCTTAAAGTAACAAGCATTTGTCTTATCCTACGCAGCAGTACAACCAAAAAACACGCTATCGCAAATAAAAGATGAGAAGTCTCTAACAAGCCAAATCAGATCACAACAATAATAAAATCATGCACCCTAGATTATTCAAGTCCTTCTATTCCTTCTTATAATTTGAGTTGCAACATGAAATTTAACTCCCATGAAGAGATAAAAGCACAAGACAATGAGACATTTTCGGTTCTTTAACACAAAAGCCATTTTAGATATATCGTCTGCCATAACAAAATAACGACAGAATACATTCCAACCTAGGTAAAAATAGCAGGCTATTTTCAAAACGGGGCAAGTGTTTGCTACCCATTTATCTTGCAAGTTTGCAAATATCAGAAACATATATCTACCGCCATTTTAAAGAAAGAGAAATACATTGCGAACATCAAAAATATAAGCATAATTTGAACTTAATAATTTATTCACCAAAGGAAAGACAATATGTTATTAACTATAAATAAACCAATGTCACAAGGGGATACACGCGAATATTTAATTATTCATCAAAGAACCACAACTCCAAGGTTACGAGTGTACAAAATTGTTTCGCAACCTACAATCCCACTTCAGTTTCTAGGTTTGCAAAGTTCACTTTATAACCTTCCCTCACCTGGGGGGCAATTGTTGGTACCTACGAATATTTACTACCACGTGTCAAGACCAGACAGCCTGCGACGAATGAACAAGACTATGAACAGTTTAACATAAATGACATCCAGCGATCGATGAAGCAATGCATGTGATCGTTCTAGACCACAACGTGTGAGGTCACCCGCGAATCATGCGACACCCTTCGCAACCTGTGGCGAGACTCCCCATAACACACACACACATAAGCTCCATGACCAAATCCCGAACTCTTCAAGCTCAATAAGAGCTCTCTATTCTGGGTAGCACAATCGCAAGAGAAACAAGAGCCACACACGTGATCGCTACGGATGACAGAGCGCAACTGAGACGTGATGATACACGTGATCCACATCGACATCGAGTCATGGGAACTCACTAAAACACATGCCCCCCTTCAATTAACACATGCCCCCTTTATCTAACCCCTTTATAAGGGTCATGCACCCCCAAATAGAGGCCAGACTCCCCATAACACACACACATAAGCTCACATGACCAAAACCTGAGCTCTTCAAGCTCCATGAGAACTCTCTATAACGGGCAGCACAATCACAAGAGAAACAAGAGCCACACACGAGCTTCGACCCAGAACAACCATCCCGGCCATCATTGGATCACTGTCTCCAATCCTTGACCATTTTGACCATCAACACCCTTTAAAACCTTAGGGTTTATAAAATAAGTTGTGAACTTATTCCTAAATTCATAATGGTCCAAAATTCATATGGTGGGTAGTTAGTGGGCGGGACAAGCGAATGCGAGGTGGGGCGGGTGGATGCAGGCGAATACGATGCGGGTAAGGTCTCAAATCCATCACCTACCCATTACCCACGACGGGTATGATTTTTTCCATTCACACTCATCCACTACTCACCAAACTTATGCCCATCTCCACCCCAACTTGGGCGGGTGCGGTGCGGAATCTACAAAAATGTACTTGTCTGCCATCCCTAACATCGTTGCTGATCTAATCTTTCATTTCCTTTTTTATCTTTTCTATTTTTTTCTTCTTTGTTCGATCGTTATCTCTATTTGCAGAGTTCTCTTTCATAAATGGTTCAACAAAAGAAATAATAAATATTCCTTTTTCCAACTCTAGTCTACTATAATTATTTTGTTTTGTGTTGAAATTTTAGATTTTTTAACTTATCAAATAATGTTTTCATGGATATTTATTATTTTCTTCGAATTTCCTTTGTTTCATTACTGCATGTGTTTGCGAATTCAGTTTTTCTTCTCAATTGGTTACAAATGAATTTGTTTGAATTTCAATAACTGGATTTTCGTTTTCTTTCCTGATCTTCGTCGACGTTCTTCAAATCCTTGTATTTTGGGGGTTTTTTATTTAAAACTTTTCTTTTATTTATTTATTTTTCCCCTGCATGTTTTCAGATCTATCATTTTTTCCTCTTTTCTATTTGTTGGTTTTGATTTCATGGTTGAACTTTTGGGATTTCATTCAAATGTTTATGGATTTCATGGGTTTTCTTAATTAATACGATCATGAGTCGGATGTGGGTGTACATATTTAACTTCTGGTCGGGCTCGGGGTAGATGGAGTATAAAAATATCCACGATAGGTTGATTCTTGATTACATATTTCACTACTTAATTCATTAGGGCTACCAACTTAAATAATTTTTTGAATATACAATTTCGATTTAAAACCCCTCAAATCAAGTTCAAACATCTTAAACATGCTCATAACGATAGAGGAACATAAATGGCATAAGATCATGCACTTGCATCTCAAATTATAGCAACTATAGTGAAAAAAATAAAGGATCTAAAGACATAATCCTAAACATGCATATTGTGTCATACCAAAATGCTCAAATAGTCATCTCATGAAGTTATGATTTAAGACCTATAATGAGCACTCACATATGACCAATTCAATACATTGCACAAGAGCATACAACAAAGATATCAACATAGCCAAACCTTTTACCAAAACCGCGTGTCCATGCTTAAGGCAACAACAAACATATAAAAGTCTCAAGTAATCACCAGCCAAGAATCCACCATAAGTAAATCACAACAAGTTCAAAACCAACAAATACAAATTCCTAACGATTATGACCCATATTGCCTTATTACAAGTTTGCAAAACCGAACACATACTCAATGTTTTGTTTGTGCATGTTGGAGTACTTGTTTTTTGTAGGGTGTTGGAGTAATAGCTTGGGGGCTGCTTGTGCGTGCTGCATACTGGTGGTGTTGAGTGAGAGTGGCTTGTTGTGGCGTGGGGTTTTACCTTGTGTTGGGGGTGGATGTGGTGTAATTTTTTGTTTTGTTGGTTTTTTTCATGTGTTGTCAATCTTAACATTCCCTCGTGTACTCTTTTCCTCCAACTAGGATTAGGGAGGTTTTTGACGAGGCTTATGGGAATGGTGGCTTGTATGATTCTCTATAATAAAATCATACTTTTACTGAGCAAAAAAAATGTTTTGTTTGTCTTAGGAACACTTCATAGCCTTGATCAACAACCCAGAATGGTCTAATCATCTTCATTTATGAAAGAAAACGAGCGTAATCTTTTATAGCTTAGTAAGTGCATCGCACTAAAATATTCATTAATGCATTAAACCAACACAAAGCATAAGTTTATTCTTTTCAAAATATCTCAAAAATCAAAATTCAATTCTTAATAAATGCTCATATCGAAACATAAGTTCTCATATCACATATTATCTAAATATTGGTATATTAGCATTAATACTTGTGACTCAAACGAATCTTACAAAATCATCGAATACACAGACCAAACTTATCAAAAAGTAAGCTTAGGTCCCCCACCCCCTTCATATACAAATGAGTTCCACGATTGTTAGACTTTACGAGTTCTTGGAATTCACAATAAAAAATGATGGCTAGACTAATGAGTCCTTGGAATCATTGGGAACTTATATACGACAGATTGATTAGACTAACGAGTCTTTCAGACAGATTTCACAAATTCTTATTGAGTATACTCATCATATGGCATGCCAACTATATTCGATCTCAAATTTATATTGCCACAATCTAATATATCCATTTTATACAAATTTATTTATTATTTTTCTTATGCAAAACAGAAACGAAATCAAATATTGTTACTCAATGACAACTAGTTCAAAACACATCAAGAATGAATATTAGCACCCTTAGGTACTCTCATTCTTGCAAAAACATAGCATTTCCAAATATATTGCATAAAAACTGTAAGTTCATCATATTCAAATCTTCAAAACAAATCATATATCGCCATTCTTTATGAAATATTTAAAAGCGAATAAAGCGAAAGTTAAGAAAGCGTACTTCCGAGTTTAACATAACTTATTAGGCCATGATTAAGCCCCCAAAATACATTTCAAACCTTTCTATATTGCAACATATAGATTCGCACACTCACCCACACATTTTCGTCTGGATGCCGAAAGTTTTTCTTGAAATCATCGATATCGTCAAACGTGAGCTAAACTTCCTTCACCACTTTCGAAACGTCTAAAACTCAATAATAATATAATTCCGCATTAAAATATAATACAAAAACTTCTAGCAACTTCAATCTAACTCAATCATCAACCCAAACTCCCCAAAATGTCAAAAATTCACAAAATCAATGATCTATCACTTCCAAACTTCAAACCAATCTTTCTAGCTTCAATTTTAATTCAATTACACTCTAAAAATCATTAATCAACCTTCCATAGTAGTAGCTAACCTTAGGAAACCCAAAGCATCACAACATAACCAATACATTTTAAGAACACCTAACTTATTTTAACCAATTCAATTAATTTGGGGATTAATTTTGCAAAATTAGAATTACATTACTTCTAACCCATAATAATAATAATAATAATAATAATAATAATAATAATAATAATAATAATAATAATAATAATAATAGACAACACAATATATAAATAATTAGCCTCAAAAATAAATCAGGTGGGGGTGAATCACTTACAGGCCCAACGGGGGCGAGAAGACCCATTAATTGTGCGTCCTCTAAGGCTCGATTCAAACATTGGTCAGCCTTTCCGTTGAGTGAGCCACACTCCTCAAGGCCTGAGATGAAACTAGTTGGGTTAAATTTAAGATAAAGAATTCTACTTCTAATTTACTTAATTGTTTTCTATGAACATAATTTAATTAAAAGATAAATAGTAATTATTATCATAATAAAATTTATTATTTTAAAATTAAAAAAATAAATAATTACGCTTTAAATCCTCATGATTTCAAAAGTTATTAAAGTAGTTAATGGTGCATATCAGTGCATATAATTAGTGATATATATTAGTACATGTTGTTTACTCTAAAATTTTTCATATAAGCATATTTATAGGATCAAGTTACATAGTGCAAGAGTTTTAAACTTTTACACGTTTTTTGGATCGTTGGATGGGTGAAATGGATGGTTGAAATTAACAATGGGTTATGTGAAGATTATTATTTGGGGAAAAAATAAGGAAATAATCCCAGCCATCAATTTCACTCATCTAGTGATCCAAAAAATATATAAAACTATGAGTTTTACATTTTATGTAAGTGGATCCTATCCCATATTATATTACAGACATTATATATATATATATATATATATATATATATATATACAGACATTATTATATCCGTCATTACCATTCTTGTATATACATTGCTATATCTGTCACTATTATACAATTTCATGAATGTGTGTATGTATACACATAGCATTTATTACTCAATATTATATGATAAGTATAAATATGTGATGATAACTAAACAATTCATTCATATATTCTTGTGTAAACATTGCTATATCTGTCATTACCATTCTTGTATATACATTGCTATATCTGTCATTACCATTCTTTTATATAAATTGCTAATATTTGCCATTACCAAAAATATAATATCAATTAATACCAACATGTATGAACATATATAGATAAAACACTTATTATTCAATAATATACGATTCATATAAATACGTGATAGTATCACTTTATACATTGTTATATTTGTCATTACCAAAAATATAGTATTACATAATCCCAATATGCATGAACATATATATATATAACATTTATTATTCGATATTCTATGATTCGTTTAAATGTGTTCTCAAACTTTAATTATAAAAAAATCAAACCTACTTCTCCATTTTTTTTCTCTATATCAAATTACAGCTTTGATATCTCAATGTATCTTCTATATAAGAAAATGGTCAAGACTCCTTTGCCTTCTATAAACACACATTGTGATATTTGTCATTACCAAAAATATTGATATCTAGCCAGGTGTACGATACGAGTTGGTCTGAATTAGTCAGGGCAAAATACTGGAAACTAGAGGGCAACCAAAATAAAATTGATACCAACATGAACGCAATATATATTACACTTATTATATAATACATTATGGTATCATTATGCAAAAACAAATTATGCATTTATTTTTTATGACTATATTTTTTCAGTACCAAAAAAATATAATATTAAATTATACCAACATGAAAATGGACAAAAAAGTTATACCAACATGAATGAATATATATATTGAATATCCCGGTGTGATTACAAAGTAGTATGTGTTCAATTTTTTTAACCCTTTAATAAGGCACGCACATCATGCATAGACGGTGCTCGAACCCAGGTCTCCTAAATTAAATGATCATCATTTACCATTGGGACCACTCTACGGGTTCAACATGAATGAATATATGCGTAACACTTATTATTTGATATTATATGATCCATATAAACACGTGATGTTATGTTTTTATGGCTAAACAAACCACGCGTCTATTCTTATATATACATTGTTATATACAGCATTATAAAAAAATACAGTATCTATTAATATCAATATGATATAACCCTTACTATTCGATATTTTATGATTCATATAAATATGACATGATATAATTTTACGACTAAAACGATTCATATATCTATACCAAACTATTTTTTGGTTGCTCTCCTGGCTCCCGTGACTTTATTCTAACTAATTCGGATTGACTTGTGTTGCACACCTAGTTTTAGTGGGTGAGTCTTCCGGGGGCGATTTTCTGCATACACAAAGCCTCGAATACGAGATTTGCTTAAGCGATACTAAGCTGATTACCACTCGAACCAACCTCGCTGATTTGGGGGGGGAACCAAACCAGCTCATGTAATTAAATTGTCTATAATACCTTACAGCTTTGATATCTCATGATATCTTTTATATACTAAAATTAGAGCTATTATTGACATTAATTTGAGGAGATTTTGATGTTCATGCATTTCTTGACAAGAAAAAATGGATTTGAATGCTCCATAATCTTGTAATGATAACAAGAAATCCCTTCCACTCTATAAATAGCATAAATTAGCTGTTTGGGTAAGAACCAATCCCTTTGGCTTCCAAGGCATGACGAGAAAGAAAGTGAAGCTTGCCTATATTACCAACGACTCAGCAAGGAAAGCTACCTTCAAGAAAAGAAAGAAGGGTTTAATGAAGAAAGTGAGTGAACTCAGTACACTTTGTGGGATCGACGCTTGTGCTATTATGTACAGCCCTTATGAGTCTCAACCCGAGGTTTGGCCATCCGCCATGGGAGTGCAGCGAGTCCTCTCCAAGTTCAGGAAGATCCCCGAGATGGAACAAAGCAAAAAGATGATGAACCAAGAGAGTTTCCTTAGCCAAAGGATCGCCAAAGCCAGTGAACAACTCAAGAAACAGTGCAAGGACAATCGGGAGAAGGAGATGACCCAACTTATGTTCCAAAACCTGATCGGAAAAGCCGGCATCCATGGCTTAAACATGATGGATTTGAACGATCTCGGGTGGTTGATCGATCAGAACGTCAAGGAAATCGACAAGAGGGTTGATTTCCTTAGTAAGACCTCTCATAATCCCCAAGGGTCATCGGTGACGACGACAGCAATGCCCGATGCAGCGCCGAGGACGAGCGTCGGGAAGAACGTGCAAACGGAGACGAACAACAACTTGGAGTCGATGCAGAGGCAACATTGGATCATGGAGCTGATGAATACAAATCCACAAAGTCATGTGGGATTTGGTGGCGATGAAATGATGTTCCCATTTGGGGATAACATTAACGTCAACAATAATGCCCTTTGGTCCAATGCCTTTTTCCCATGGGAAAAGTAGAGTTCCATTGCATTATTTCTCTGCCTAAGGTATTTTCTCATTTTGTGATATATGCATAAGAGAGTGTTTGCTCATCTCCATCACATTCACTCCCCTTGAATCTAAACTCCCTAAATAAAGTCCCCTGCTATTCAAACATTATGATTATCATATATATCTTAATTCCAAGTTTTATATTATTTATATTTTGAGTTTATGTCTTGCATAAGAGAGTCTTGTCTTTCTTCAAACGTTACTATTGTAATTGTTCATTTTTTATTTTAATAAAATTATTAACATCTTCCCACACCGGAATTTAAACTCATACAAAATGGAACAATATGAGCATTCTCAACTACTAAACCAATAAATGGAGCTCATTATTAGCATCTTTCATTTTTAATAAAACTCCAATCTTAGTTACTTGGATAATAGTGGAATTTGGTGAACATTTTATATTAACATGCTATTTAATAATTCGATATATTAATATTAGGTGTTAATATTCAAATTTTTTTCTAAGCAAAACAGATTTATTATAGATTAAAAGTTAAAAGGCAAAAAAATGGCTACGACAAAGGGAAGCTAAATAAACACATGACCAGGCAGACTTGATCACGCCTAAAAAACAAAGAACTACAACCAACACAATCGACTTAAGTTAGAACATGGAATAACAACACATACATATGAGAAAGATGCTAACACACACTGTTAATTCTGCTAAATATATGTATTTTAGCGCTTTTACTTGTATAATTGCTACACTTTGAGCATATTTAGTTGCATTTGGTTGCATGATTAATAATAATAATAATAATATACAACTAAATGCAAGTAAATGATAAATTTTAAAAACATAATGATAAATCTTTCAAACTAATAGTGAATTAATTAATTTAAAATATTATGGGATGAACTGTTATTCAAAAGATAATATAATATTAAAATAAAAGGTAAAAATTTATGGAATTATTTTTAATTGAGTGATAAGTAAAATTTATCTATTATTTGTTTAATTTTTATTGAAAAGAAATGTATAAGGTAGTCATTGGAAATTTAGATTGTGGAAATTGAAATTGGATTTCAAAGATAATGTAAATTCAACCATAAATACCGGATGGAAACCGTCTGCCCCAAACTATGCCTTTTTGGCGCCCCACTTTAAAAAAATAGGTTTAGGGTTTAGAGTTTAGGGTTTAAGATTAGGGTTTGTGGTTAGGGTTTAGGGAATTAGGAGTAGTGTATATTTTTTAGAGTTTAGGGTTTAGGATGTGAAATTTAGGGTTAGGGTTTAGAATTTAATTTTTTTGTATTTTTTAGCATGAGCCATAAAAAAGGACATAACTAGGGGTTGCGGATTTTTGTTCCTAGAAATGTAGCACTCATGAGTATTTCCTAAATTCATGGATTTGTTAATAGTCTAATAATGAATTTGAAATCTCAAATTCTCTATTAGGAACATAGATTTTAAATTTTGGAATTGAATTTCATTTTCTATGTAAATGACAATAATAAAATTCATATGAAATATAGGGTAAAGTTTATAAAAAGGTCATTGAACTTTTTTAAATTATTCAATTGAGTAACTAAACTTTCAATTGCTTCAAATTAAGCATTAAGCTTTAACTTTTGATTCAAATTGGTCATTGAGCCTTAACTGTCGTTAAGTGGGAAATAAATATCTATTTCATTTAAATAAAAAATATTGAGTATTAAATAATAAAATATTAAATACTAAATAAAAATATTAAATATTATTTTATTTCTAATAAAAATAAGACTATATCGATAGAATTTGTAAATAATGAGCCAAAATTTATTATTTTTGTTCGAATTAGGACTAAATTAATCGAATGAATAAATATTGAGGACTAATTGTGATATAAAATAATTTTATCCAAATTGCCACATCACCCATTTAATGGCAGATAGGGCCATTTTGTAATAAAATCGATAGTTTAGTGACCATTTTGTAATAATTGAAAGTTTGGACCAAAATAAACATTAAAACATAATTTAGTGACCATTTATAAACTTTACCCTATATATTTACATAGCCTATGTAACGGCACAGATTTTGGGTTAGGAATTTGGATCTTGGATTTGAATTTGAGTATTTTAAGACAATATTTAAATTTTAGAGAATCGAAGTTGGAAGCTCATTAAATGAATTTTTGGACTAATTTGATTGAGGGCCTAAAGTTTGAGTCTAAAGGGAAAATAAATAGAAAGACACGTGGTTATTTATTATTGTTTTTACTCTTTGGTTTGGAAGTGTGGTGTTTAAATTTTAAATAGATGTATATGATTATGAGAAAATGGCAGATGATTTAATGGAGAGAGAGAAAATAAAAAAGTGAGTGGAAAATAGGAAAGTGGGAGAAAGAGAGAGGGGAGAGCTTTCAACCCTCGATCCGCCATCGTCTAGGCCACCGTGGCCCTCACCGCCAGCACCATCAGATTTGCCTCGTTGAGAGGAGTCGGTCGGTGGTTGCTCTATCGCCGTCAGCACAACCACTCGCTGAGTTGAGAAGGAAGAAGATTCAGTGAAGTTGGTTTGACAAGATCTGTTGCCCACCGTCGCAAGCCATCACCACCACAAAGTTCCCCGGTCTAAAATATGCAATTTTGGAGCTTGTCGTCGTCGTTCGGTCACCGAAGGTCGTCGCACGCGCTCTACGCACCGCTGACTGCACGTGGGCATGTGTACCAGCAGGTGGCAGGTGCATATATCCTCCCATGCACCCACACCGCATTGTAGCCTGCCCTTCAGGTGCACCAAGCTTCCCATGCACCTGCACATACTAGATCATGTACTTGAGGTGCACTGAGCTTCCCATGCGCATACATCGCACCGGATCACCCAACACCCTCGACCATCATTGACCGACCGTTGACTTTTTTTGGAGGATCTTACTCGAGGGTTTCCCGACGTTCTAAGTTTATTGGCGCTATTTGTTTCACCAAATTCGAATCAAGTAAGTTGTTTTTACACATTTTATCCCCTAAGTAGTCTAATAATGTGAAATGACTTATGTAATCGTATTTGTTTTATCCAAGGAATTGGTAGAGTTGAGTATTGGGTTTAAGGGGATGTTTGGAGGAGCTTGGATGGGGATTTATTTCTTGGATTAAGGTTAGTACACCTCGAACTCCTATTGCTTCATGAGCATCATAAATTTGATTTCTTTGTGTGTTAGTGTCTGCAAAATAGGTAGATGATTAATAAGTATGAGTAGAGACTGGTATTATGAGACTCGATAATTATAAGATGTATGATGATGTTGCGAACATGATTGAGATACTCGTATAATTATTTGAAGATTGGTTGATTGGTTGATAAAATTGTAATGTCTTGTATGTTAGTTCGAATGAATTGTCGTGATTTGATGGAAATCATACTTAATGGATAATATTGATACTCGATTAAATGATTATGAAGCTGGTAATTAATATTAATAGATTGAATGCGTTAGTAAACAAATCCTGACGACTTTTATAAGCTTTAGGAGTCGAATAAAGCATGACAATATCGTAATTCGTAGGAATTGTGCGAACCCGTGAATCGGGTATCGGTACGAGCTTCAGCCATACTAGTATGTGATTGGGGGTTGTATCGGTACAGGTCGATCCGTACTAGTACTTGTGGAAATTGAGAATTTCTAGTAAGCTATATTAGTATCGATACGTGTCTGAGTACTGATATCAAGGGGTATCGTATCGATACTCGTATTCGAGTACTAGTACCCACTAAACGAGATAATCTATAATGTCAATAAAAAGATGGAAATTGACGTGAGATGTTAATGAGATAATATGGATTAATAGAGATAATTAATGAGGATGATTAATGTGCACTTCCATAATAATTAATAACTTGGTAAAGATTGGGTTACTTGATGGAATAGCAACCATAAAGATCTTTTGTGGATCGTGTGATGTTGTGTGTTGTGTGGTAGACGTGTCCTTGCTATGTGCTGATATGGGCACTTAGATGGTTGAGTTACCATTGTTTGGTGGGATCCTGATAAACCTACATTTGATTTTGATATAACAAGGAATAATTTGTAAAAAACAATAAATTTTTAAAGACTCACAAATTGACAAGGATTCAAACTTAAAATATTTTCTAAGTCAAAACTTTAACCCCAAATATTTTCTAAGTGTTTGGTACTAAAAAATAGCCAATTTGGTCCAGGAGTACCGATACACCTAAGGCAGTATCGGTGAAAATTTTTAGCTACTGGAAAATATGTTTTAACTTAATGGCTATATGGTACTAATACGCGTGTAGCCATATCAGTACGCCATTCATACCTAGAAACCAAATTTGCTTATGAGTATCGGTACGGCTTATAGCGTACTGATACGGGGTTAAGGATTTTATAAATCTTTGCATTTATTATTCGACCATTGCCTTGTAGTTTATTGGAATCATAACTTTGAAAATCTGCTAACGCGTACAGATACCCCTTTGAGGCTTATCGATACAACGTTTTGTGAAAAAATTATCAGGAATTCTAGTGAGCAAAACTGGTACCGATACGGCTTAGCCCGTACCGATACCCTTTGTAAAATACAGATTCGTTTCGATACGGCTTCCCGCATATCGATACCTCTTTGTTGAAACAACTCTTTCTTCTTATAGCAGGTATCGATACCCATCCCCGAGTATCGATACCCAATGTTGGCAAACAACATTTATTGTGGGAAAAATGAAATCCAACGGCTATAATCAATATCTCAACTATCCAAATAGCTAGAAATCTATGAGGCGTATAAAATCAAGTCTTCAATGATGCTTCAACAACTATTGATCAAGTCAAAAGCATTCAAGCACACATCCAACAATCTTTGAGTCATTATTGTAAAATCATGTAAACCTACTTGAGAGTTCTTATTGTATCTATTTTATTCAAGTTTTGGGGTTTGAGTGAGCCTAGAATTGTGCAAATAATTTACATAGAGATGGAATTTTAGTTTTCTTCATTTGTATTCTCTTTGTGAGGAACTCTTAAGACTTTAGGGTATAAGTCTTAAGGGAGTTGTAAGGTTATCTCATTTAGCCTCAAAAGGAAAGCAAATCTAGTGGATTTGAGAAATCCTTAGCGTAGATAGCTAAGGTAGTGGACGCAAATCTTGTTGAGAATGTTGAACCACTATAAATCTTGTGTCCCAATCTTTCTTACCTTTCCAATTACTTCCACCAAAATTTTTATTTGACGATTCACCCCTCTTGGCCATTTAGCATTGATTGTTCATTCCAACAATTGATATCAAAGCTACACTCATTAAAAGGATTTACACCCTCTTAAATCGATCCTAGGGTGTTCAATCAATCAACACATCGAGCCATGGCCTCTACTTTTGGAAACAACCTCTACGAGTTATAATCCATCATCAAACCACATTTCTTCAATAGGGTAAACTACCCCTATTGGAGAATAGGATAAGGCTCTTCATCAAGTCAAATGACTACCTCCTTTAAGATGTAATAGAAGATGAGCCATCCATTCCAATGAAGGAAGAAGGTGAACGGAGCATCCCCAAGACAAGGCAAAAGTATACTGATGAAGATTAGAGGAAGACGCAAATCAATGAAAAAGTCATGTGTAATGACAAAAAATTCGGGGCTTATTTGGAAAACCTGTTTTTAATAATAAAAAATTATAATTGAGGGAAATCTTGAAAATCTTGTGTTTTAAATAAAATGATGGAGTCGCCACCGGTCACTTGGATAAGGTAGACCGGACACAAAAAAAAAACCAGAAATAAAAGTAGGTTCGGGAATCGATTACGAGCGGAGAAGGATTAGCACCTCACTACGCCCAAAAATGGTACCTAAAGGTTCGTATCGTATTTATTAAGAATAATTTTAAATCATCTTAATTTAATATATATATATATAATCCCTAAAATGCATGCATACATGGTCATATAGTTCGTATATAAAAACCTCGCAATCTACGATACCCAAAGAAGATAACGCCCGAAGACCCGGGACGACACTCCTAATAGGATACCGAGATTTTGAGAACTAAACTAAACTAATGCAAAAAATAAATATGACAATTTAAAATGCATGAAAAATTAAATATGCTATCACAAACACAATGCAAACATTAATAAAAAAAATATTCATGATATAAATATTGGTATAAATGACAAGTTATAATAAAATATAACAAAAGAAATTGAAATAAATATTAACACATGGCCCAAAACAATGTAACTTCATTAATATTAAGACATATACAGAGAAAAGAAAGAGGGTACCAAAGCCCACGAATTTAGGCTTAACAGTTGGGCTTGCGGGTCCTCTCAGTCTGCCGGACCAGGCCATTGAACGGGTCGAACCTGGGTCTTTCCAGTCGGACGGGTCAAGCAGAAAGAAGGGGCCTCATTTCCCTTCTTACATTTGTTCTTCACTACAAAGGATAGAACCAAATCTCTCAACTAAAAACCCTAAACATCGGTGTTCTGTCGCCACCGTCGCCGCTCCGACGACCCAAGATCATCGCGAAAAAGCCGTTGCTCTCTTCTTCATCTTCTCGGTCGAATTTCGACCAAAATGGCAACCAACACCAAAAAATCGAGACCGAACCCATACAACTTTGGAGGTGCAATTCGCCGTCGTCCATCTTCGAATCATGGAGAATCCAAGGTATGTCACTCCCCACTAGTCGTTTCACCTTCTCACTGTCAGAGGCTCCGGTCGCCAGGAACCACCTTTACGAAATCACTTTTGAACCTTCAAACTTCACCACCGTCGATCTGAAAATCCGACCCTTGAATGAACTTGGTTCAGAGATATACGTCTCCTAACACACCGTCGAATGTTTCCACCGTTGGGATCGGAGAGCTGATGTTCCGGTCATTGAAAACCACTAAGATCGAGATGGGTAAGCCCCTATTTTGACTGATTTCTATTTTTTGCCATCTGGCTCGTGCGTGACTTGGTTGGACGTTTGGGGGGTCGTGGTTGCTGCGTTTTGATTATGAGTGTGTAGGAGGTACCCATTGTGATTTAGGGATTGGTTTGGTGAAGGTGAAATGAGGAATGGGTGAATTTTTGACAATGGCAGTAATCGGTGGTGTGTTGAAGAGTTAGAAGTAATGGATGATGGAGGTTGGGGATTGCCAGTGAAGAGTGATGATGGGTAATGGTAAAGGTCATTTAGGTGATGAGTGCATAGGGAATGGGTGGCATTCAATGAACCGTTTTTATTTTTATTTTTATTTGTAATAATAATAATTAAATAATAATATTAAACAATAATAATTCTAAAACTAGGAAAAAAAATTAGTGATTACAGTTGTCCCTTTTTGTTCATTCTGTTAAAATAAAAATAGAGGAAAGATCATAAGCACTAATTTTTATCCTACTTCCATGTTCAGAAAATCGGAGCCACGAGTCCTTATAATAAGAACTGGTTCAATCTTCCTCCGTATGAAATCTTGAAGCTACAAGTTCTTCCTATATAGAATCTTTAGCTTGTCCTTGGCGAAACCTCTTCAAGCGGCAAGTTCTCCGTATATTGAACTTTTCACCTTCAAGTCCTAAAGCTACAAGTTCTTCATATATAGAACCTTTTTGCTTTTTCTAGGTGAATTCTTCAAGCTACGAGTTCTTCCTATATAGAAATGCAAGCCTTGAAATCTTGAAGCTGAGTTTTTCTTATATAGAACTTTTCACTTCAAAGTTTTGGAGCTACGGTTTCTTCCTATATAGAACATTTTGCTTTAAAATCTTGGAGCTACGAGTTCTTCCTATATAAAACATTTCACCTTGAAATCCTGGAGCTACGGGTTCTTCATATATAAAACCTTTCGCCTTGAAATCCTAAAGCTACGAGTCTTTCTTATATATAACTCTTCGCCTTGAAATCTTGGAGCTACCAGTTCTTCCTATATAGAACATTTTGCTTTGAAAACTTAGAGCTATGAGTTATTCCTATATAGAACCTTTCGCCTTAAAATCCTGAAGCTACGAGTTCTTCCTATATAGAAATCTTCGCTTTGAAATCTTAGAGCTACGAGTTCCTCCTATATAGAAAATGACACCCAATTTTCTCATGTCATGAGTACTAGAAAATTCATATTATGCTTCCTAAAATGCTTAAGCTTGGAAAATACTGAGACAATGCACATATATCTTGTTTTATTGGCATAGAAAGATATTCATTGCTCCAAAAAGCTAAAAGTTAGAAGATCTTAAGAAAATGACATCTTGCTTTGAAACTACTAGAAGATTTTCACTGCTCCCCAAAAGGCTGAAGACCAAAAAACCTTGAGATGAAGCCCCGATTTTTTATCGTCTTGGCATAAAATGATATTTCGCTTTGAGACTAACAAAAGATTTTCAATGCTTCCTAGAAGGTTGAAGACCGGAAAACCTTGAGATGATGCCTCGATTTCTGATCATTTTGGCATCAAGAAGTTATGTCAATCTTCCTCTTGAAAATATATGACCTACAAAATACAAATATTCAACATTAGTCGATTGTTTTAGATTTTTATTGTTTATCTCTAAGAAAAAATTAGATTGTTTTAAAGAAAAATATCTTTAAGAAATGATCAAAAAATATCTTTAAGGAAATATAACGCTTGTAAGGATTAAATTAAAGTTTTCACTTTAAGAAATAACGTCCTTATGAAAGGACCAAATTAAGGACTTTAATTTTTAGCAAACCATCATTGCAAATAGACATAATTAAAAGATTTTTTCGTTTCGAGAAAACGACATTAAGAAATGATCGAATCAAGGAATTTTGTTTTAAAAAAAAAAATAGGTCCTTATAGTATGATCAAATTTAAAATATCCTTATGAAAGGATTTGATTAAAAGCTTTTTTCTTTTTTTTTATATATCCTTATAAAAGGATCGAATTAAAAGACTCTTTCCTTAATGAAAACTTGTCCTTATGAAAGAATCAAATTAAGAAATTATAGGTTTTAAGAAAAATATCCTTAGGAAAGAATTGAATTAAGAAAGTCTTTTTAAGAAAAACATCCTTATAAATTGATCAAATTCAAGAATTTGGTTTTATGAAGAAACATCCTTATGAAATGATCATGTTAGAAAAAAATTTTAAGTCCTTAAGTAAAGATAGAATTAACAACTTTTTTTCATTCTTTACAGAAAATATCTTTATGAAATGACTGAATTTAAAAAAATATCGCTTTATGGAAAACATATCCTTGTGAAAGGATCGAATTTAATAATTTGGTTTTTTTTGACAAAGCATCTCTATGAAAGGATCAAGCTAGGAATTTTTTTTCTAAAAAAGCATCCTTATGAAATGATTAAATTGAAAAATTTTGTAATAAACATCATTATGAAAAGAACTCAAGATTTTTTAGAAAACATCATTATGAAAGGATCAAGTTATAAACTTTGTTTTAAGAAAAGCATCCTTATGAAATGACCAAATTGAGGAATTGGTTTTAAGCAAAACACCTTTATGGAAGGATCAAGTTAAGAAATTGGTTTTAAGCAAAACCTAATTATGGAATGATCAAATTAAGAAATTGGTTTTAAGCAAAACATCCTTATGGAAGGATCAAATTACAAAATTTGGGTTTTAAGCAAAAACATATTTATGGAATGGTCAAATTATGAAATTTAGGTGTTAAGAAAATACCCTTATGGAAGGATAGAAATTAAGAAATTTAGGTTTTAAGAAAAACATCCTTATGGAATGATGAAAATTAAGAAATTTAGGTTTTAAGAAAAACATCCTTATGGAATGATGGAAATTAAGAAATTTAGGTTTTAAGAAAAATACCTTATGGGAGGATAGAAATTATGAAACTTGAGTTTTAAGAAAAAGATCCTTAAGAAAGGATCAAATTAAGAAATTGAGAAATATATTTGCAAGCTCCATTAAAGTAAATGTAACAATGTAGATAACACGCAAGCGCGTGCTTTCTTGATCGGTGTAAAGGTGCATGAAATTCTCATCAAAGTTGTCTTCTAGAATATTGCTTGTTCGACTTCCTATATGAATGCTTTATGACAAGGACATGCTTAAGATGACGCATTCTCATTGTGAGATGCTTATTTGGGAAAATTGGATTTTTCTTTTCAGATTATGAATATATCAAACTAGATTAGATACCCCAAATATCAAGTGCAAGAGCGACATCGAAATAACTTATCAGAGATTGCCCCAAAGCATATCTTGTGTTTAGGAGACCTCAAAAGCTGAGTCGATATTTGAAAATGTGAAGTACATTATGAGTTAATTTGGTATTTAACCACTTTAAAATTATATTTTGTAGGCTTCACTTTAAATTATTATTTCTTAGTCTCATTTCTTTCTTTTTGGGGAATTCAACTCATCACATTCTTTTGGCTCGAGATAAATGATAGAGCAAACAAAAAAACCCCGAGCTACTCAGTATTGTCATGATTTGAAAATATTACCATCACTCATGAAGCTAAGGTTTTTTTACTTGGATGGTGCATTGCCACCTTATTTTCCCTATCACTTTAGTAGAGTGTCCCAAAGTTTCCACACTCTTATCCGAAAATGCCTATTTACCAGTCTTCGAACATTGGAGTGCATTTTTATATCTCGGGATTTCATCTCATTAGTTGTTTGACTTTGTCAGGATTTGAGAATCACTCATGAAGCCAAGATATAGAGTAGATGGAGCGTAGCTACCTTATTAGGTACTCAGCCTTAAGGTTACAGTGGAGTGCCCCGAGATTTCTTTTCTTATCTTGTTTTTTTTTTTGAAAGATTTTCTTCACTTTCCCAAACGCATTAATTTTCCCATATGTGAGGTATTTAATAATTGACCAAATTAAATCAGAATGTAAGTCACATATTTATTATCTTCGCAGCTTCTAATTTCTACTAGACCCAGACTACTCAAAATCAATCTTCGGGTCAAAATCAATGCCTCATATACAATTGATATACGTGGACCAAATAGATAAATATATCCATAAAATAATGTTTATTAAGAGATGAATTTTTTATTTAAATGACAACAAGTAGGCTTTGCCCTTACAAAAGATTCCTCGACACCTCCGGGCTTAAAATTGTAAACTTACCAAGAGGGTGCTCGGATGCCCCAATATGGAATCACTTGTCTTACTTGCAATTATGGGTCATCAAGCTCGTCACCATTTTCATCGGCTAGGACATCCTCTTTATTGAAAATGAATGATCCTTGATTATGAACCAATGTGATGATGAAATAAATAAAAAATGCCCTTAAATGCAATATTAATGTCCAAATGCAAAGACGTTGATGCAAGTGAATGAACAAGAATGTATTATTGAACAAAATTAAAGATTTAAATAATATGAATGTTGTAAATAAATATGAAATACATGAAACAAACATTAATAGTGTGACCATGAAATAAAAATATGGTATACAAAATGATAATAAATGCAAAAGGGAAGAAAAAAAACAAAAAAAATAAAGTTAGTACGGTGAATATAATCAAATAAATAAAGTTAAATAAATTAGATGGAAAATAATAAACAAGACGATAAATTAAAGCAATTGAATCATGCAATTAAAAAAACATAAACAATCAACAAACAAAAACACAGATAAACCAAACAAAGTCTAAACATGGTTACCGCTAAACGACAGAGTTTTGTTATGGCTCTAAAGGGTGGGCTCCTATGGTCCACTACATGCAGTTTAGATCTAGAGTAGGGATGTCAATTGGGCGGGGAGGATGCGAAGGGTACTCTTCCCACATTCATCCCCGTCAAGAATTTTCATCTCTATCCCCGCCCCACCACTCGTTGCGAATACAAAATCTAAAACCGTCTCTGCCCCACAACCCGTAAGACTAAAATCATCCCAGCTCCGTTACCCATGTGGGTCCTGAGACCCACCTAATCCCCCTTTTACCTGTCTCATAACCCTTTCATATAATATTTTAATAACTAAAAATACAAATCAAATTTGTTATGAAAAAAGTATAAAATACCCGTCACTCGGACTCCCGCCATATAGTAAAATTATTCTAATTGTCACAATTTTTTAAAAAATAATAATATACGAAATTAAAATTGTACAACAAAAAAGTTTGGATTAAAAATATATTAAAGTCTATTGTAAAGGATCGAAAATAACACAAATAACATGTAAAATAATATTTCAATTGCTTAACAAATAAACATTACAGAAATAACTGAAAAACATAACAAATAGAACAAATACCGATAGAATCTAAATAACATACAATATTTGAAAAATAAAATTAAAAAAGTAGAAGAATAACATATATATGGTGAGGACTAGAGAGAAGAAAAAAACCTTATAAAGAAGGCATAATGAAAGACAACAATAAAGAATAAACCAATAAACACAATAAATTATATATATATATATAATTTTTCATAAATATTTCAAGATAAGTCAATGTAAATTATCTTAAATTTGACTCTGATTCAAATTGATATATTAAAAAATATTTATAAATTTGATATGATTAATTTCAAACTCAATTATATACATATATTTATATATTGAATTTTTCATTAATAACCCAAGAAAAAGTCAATATAAATTATCTTAAATTTGACTATAATCCAAACCGGTATTGTATTTTTAATAACATTTTTAATAATATTTTATAAGATCTGCTGGGGCGGGTGGGGATGATGCGAGGCGGGTGGAGTTGAGGCGGATACAAAGATATATTCACGCCTTCCCCACCACCCACGACAAATCTAATTTTTATCTTCATCCCTGCCCCACAACCTGCGAAATTTATAACCATCCATGTCCAATTGAATGTGAAGTGGGGCGAATCCCTGCAAAACCCGCCCCATTGACATCCCTAATCTAGAGTAAGGTACCCAAACTATCTCTAGGACATCGATTCGAAAAGATACGACTCATATACCATATAGGGGTATGGACCCCACGAAATATAAGGACCAAATCTCATAAATGAATTACAACACCATACGGAGGAGAACACCTCACGAGGCAAAGTAACCACTTATACTTAAGAAGGGACAGAGCTCGAAGAGAGATCTCATGCATAAATGACAAATATATCAAACACTAGATAAATAAAGCGGTAAAACAAACAAGATTAGGGATTATAAATTAAATTAAATCGAATTTAAATTTTTTTAAATCATTACAATACGAACCAACTAAGGCTTGACTCTCATTTTTTTTTTTTTTTTTGAAAACAATTTTTTCCCTGGCGAGTCGTCATGTTGTAACGACTACAAAATTCCTGGCTCATTTGGAAAACCCATTTTTAATAATAAAAAAATTGTAATAGAGGGAAATATTAAAAAGCTCGTGTTTTAAATAAAATGATGGAGTCACCACCAGTCACTTGGATAAGGTAGACCGGATACCAAAAAGCAAATCAGAGATAAAAGTAGGTTCGAGAGTCGGTTACGAATGAGTAAGGATTAGCACCTCACTACGCCAAAAAATGGTACCTAAGGGTTTGTATCATATTTATTAAGAATAATTTTAATTCAACTTAATGTAATATATATAATCCCTAAAATTCATGCATGCTTGGTCATATAGTTCGAATATAAAAACCTCGCAATCTACGATATCTAAAAAAGATGATGCCCAAAGACCCGGGATGACACTCCCAATAGGATACCGAGATTTTGAGAACTAAGCTAAACTAGTGCGACAATTAAATATGAAAATTTAAAATGCATGAAAAATTAAATATGTTATCATAAACACAAGGCAAGCATGAGTAAAACAAATATGCATGATACAAATATTGGTATAAATGACAAGTAATAATAAAATATAACAAAAGAAATTGAAATAAATATTAACACATGGCCCAAAACAATGTAACTTCAGTAATATTAAGACATATACAAAGAAAAGAAAGAGAGTACCAAAGCCCACGAATTTGGGCTTAAAAGTTGGGCTTGCGGGTCCTCACTATCTACTGGACCGGATCGTTGAACGGGTCAAACTCAGGTTTTCCAATCGCGAGGGTCAAACAAAAAGAAAGGGGCTCATTTCCCTTCTTTCATTTGTTCTTCACTACAAAGGATAGAACATAATCTCTCAACTGAAAACCCTAAACATCGGTGTTCTGCCACCGCTTCGACGACCCAAGGCCATCACGACAAAGCCGTCGCTCTCCTCTTCATCTTCTCGGTCAAATTTTGACCAAAATGGCAACCAACACCCAAAAACCGGGATCAAACCCATGCGACATTGGAGGTTCGATTCGTCACCGCCCACCATCGGATTATGGTGAATCCGAGGTATGTTACTCGTCACTAGTCTTTTCACCTCACCGTAGGGATAGCCGGTCAGAGGCTCCGGTCACCGGGAACCATTGTCATGAAATCACCTTGGAACCTTCAAACTTCAACACCTTCGATCTGAAAATCCAACCGTCGAATGAACTTGGTTCCGATATATACGTCTCCCCACATTCCGTTAAACGTTTCTACTGTTGGGATCGGGGAGCTAATATTCCGGTCACCGAAAACCACTAAGACCGAGATGGGTAAGCCCCTCTTTTGACTGATTTCTATTTGTTGCCGTCTGGCTTGTGCGTGACTTGGTTGGACGTTTGGGGGGTTGTGGGATCTTCGTTTTGATCATGAGTGTGTGGGAGGTACCCACTGTGATTTAGGGATTGGTTTGGTGAAATGAGGACTGGGTGAATTTTTGACAATGGCAGTGATTGGTGGTGTGTTGAAGAGTTAGAAGTAATGGAAGATGGAGGTTGGGGATTATCAGTGGAGAGTGATGATGGGTAATGGTAGGGGTCATTTAGGTGATGGGTAATAGTAAGGGTCTTTTAGGTAATGAGTGCATAAGGCATGGGTGGCATTCAATGCACTAATTTTTTTTATTTTTTATTTATAATAATAATTAAATAATAATAATATTAAACAATACTACTACTAATAATACTAAAACTTGGAAAAATTAGTGACTATATCATGCACATTTTTTTGTGTGCTCTTGGACCAAACGAATAAGCCAAGATGTCTTATCGCACGAGTGCGAAGGAGATATTGAACAAGCTTGAAACTACATACGACGGTACCAATGAGGTCAAAGAGACTAAGATTGGACTCCTAAATCTTAGCTATGAGAACTTCAAGATAGAATCGAATGAAGACATCACTAAGATGTTCGATAGATTCTCTGTAATTATCAATGGATTTAAAGGCTATGGAGAAGTCATCCTGAAAGATAAGCTTGTTCGAAAGCTTATCTATTCTCTTCCCGAGTTATAAGATGTAAAGAGCACCCCATCATCGAAGTCAAGGATCTCAAGACCTTGAAGCTTAATGCTCTCTTAGGGTCTTTTCTCACCTATAAGATCATGAAGAAAGGAAGAGAAGAATAGAATAAGATAGAGAAGAAGGAAGTGGAGAAAAAGAATAAGAGAATTGCTCTCAAAGCTTCACAAGAGTAGAGCGATTCTAGTGAAGAAGAAAAATGAAGAAATGGCTATGCTAGCCAAGAAATTCACAAGGTTCATGAAATCCAACAGGGGAAGAAATTTCCAACAGAGAGAGGGTTTCAAGAACAATCAAAAGGAGAAAGAGAAAGATCAAAATTGGTTGCTATGAGTGCAATAAGCCAGAACACATCAAGTTCAATTGTCCCCAACTAAAGAAGAACTTTGGGAAGAAGAAGAAGCTCAAGGCTCATGTTGCTACTTGGAGTGATGAGGACTCATCCGATGAGGAGGATCAAGAAGTGGCAAACCTTTGTCTCATGGAATTGGAAGATGATCTTAAGCTGAACTCAAACTCATCTAATTTCGCTTTTACATTTGATGTGCTTCAAAAAGTTTATGATGAGTTACAAGAGGTGTATAATGAGTTGGTGGAGAAGTATAAAGAATCACTTTTGAAAAACAAGAAAAAGATTTCAAATTTGAAAAACCAAAATGATTCATTCTCCAAAACCAACTTGGAACTTGAAAAGAAGGTTATGGATTTGCAAACAAAACAAAATAATTTTGAAAAGAAAAATAAAGATTTGCATAACATTCTTTCAAAACTTCACGATGATCACCAAAAGAAAGTGTGTGATTTCAAATCTTCTTTGAACAAGGTTGGGAATTTATGTTTTGAAAAAGAAAGCAATTCAAAACCCAACCATGTGAGAAGAAACTTTGGTGGCTACAAACATAGAGGCTTCAAGGCCCTCTAATGGTAAGAGAATTAGGATTGTTTGGGTTACTAAGGAACTAGTCACTACTAATAATATTGATGACATTGCTTCTTGGATTCCCAAGGGAACCAATATTTTGGGAGCTAATACTCATAGACCCAAAAGAATTTGGGTACCAAATATCAAGACTTGATGCTATGTTTGTAGGGGCAACATTGCTACAAGGCCAAAGCTTTGAGTGAAAACTCATGGTACCTTGATAGGGGATGATCAAGACACATGACCAAAGACAAGAGTCGATGCCTGGAGCTAAAACCAAATAATAGAGGAGTAGTGACTTTCGGTGACAACTCCAAAGGCCAAATTGAAGGAATTGGTTTTATTAGTAATCACTCTTCTATACTCTCTGACAATGTTTTATATGTCAACGATCTTAAGCATAATCTTTTGAGCATAAGAAAATTGTGTGATAAAGGTTTTAATTTCCTTTTTTATTTAAATGGTTGCAAAATTATTGAATTTGATTCCAACAAAATTGTGTTTATTGGTCATCGCATAGGAAATATTTACATGAAGCATTTAGATGACATTCATATTTCAAATGCATGTTTTGTTGCAAAAGATGAGCATGATTCTTGGTTGTGGCATAGAAAACTAGGACATGCTAGCATGAGTGTTTTGGAAAAAAATTTCAAATGATCTAGTAGGGAGGTTTGCCAAAAATCAAATTTTCTCTTGACAAAATTTGTGATGCAAGTGCAAAAGGCAAACACAAAAGAGTTTCTTTTAAACCTATTAACGATGTTTCTACTAATAGAGTTTTACAAATGATCCATATAAATGTTTTTGGCCCTATTTAAACTATGAGCTTGAGTGGAAAACAATATGCTTTTGTTTTAGTTGATGATTACTCTAGATTTACTTGAGTTCTATTTTAAGTACCAATGATGAAGTTTAGAAAAATTCATCACGTTTTCAAAAGTTAATCAAAACAATGTTGGTTACTCTATTTCTCATGTTAGGAGTGACTCTAATGGGAATTAGCCCTAATTTTTTGGCTCATCACACACCTCAACAAAATGGGGTTGTTGAGAGGAAAAATAGAACTTTAGAAGAAATGGCTAGAACCATGCTTTGTGAAAACAATTTGCCTAAGTATTTTTGGGCAAAAGCCACTAATACGGTTTGCCATATTGTTAATAGAGTAATAATTAGGCTTATTTTAAAGAAAATACCTTATGTGTGTTTCAAAAATAAAAAGCCTAACATTAGCTATTTTTATCTTTTTGGATGCAAATGTTTTGTTTTAAACAATGGAAAAGACAATTTAGGCAAGTTTGATGCAAAAAGTGATGAACCTATTTTTCTAGGTTACTTTTTAAACACTAAAGCATATCGTGTATTTAATAAAATAACTTTAGTGGTTGAAGAGTCAATTCATGTTGTTTTTGATGATAACCCCTTCCGATGAATGATACTTGTGATGATAATAATGTAGGGATTCTTTATTCCAATAATGGTGGAGGACAATCATCAATGGTAGATGAAGTTCCAACAAAGGAAAAACCATAAGACCCACCTTTAGAAGCCTTGAAGGATATGTCTCTAGAGGAAAATGAGGTCACATACCCAAGGGAGTTTAATTATGTCACAGGTGGTGAGATTTTGGGTGATCAATCCAAAGGGGTAACCACTAGATCCTCTCTTAGAAATACTTGTAATTTTGTTGCATTTATCTCATGCACTGAGCTTAAAAATATTAAAGAAACATTAAATGATGATTATTGGATATTGACCATGCAAGAAGAGTTAAATTAATTTGAGAGGAGTAAAGTTTGGACAATAGTTGATAAGCCTAGTAATAAATCTACTATAGGTACTAAATGGGTTTTTAGAAACAAACTAGATGAGAGTGATAATATAATGAGAAACAATCGTAGACTTGTTGCTCAAGGTTACACTCAAGAAGAAGGAATTGATTTTGATGAAACATATGCACCCGTAGCTAGAATGGAAGCTATTAGGATGTTGATTGCATTTGCATGTTATCATGAATTCAAGCTTTTTCAAATGGATGTTAAAAGTGCCTTTCTAAATGGTTTTATAAATGAAGAAGTGTATGAAGAACAATCACCCGATTTTGAAGATCCAAAATATCCAAACCATGTTTTTAAACTTTATAAATCTTTATATGGTTTGAAACAAGCTTCTGGAGCTTGGTATGAAAGATTGTCAAGTTTTCTAATTGAAAAAGGTTTTGACAAAGGAAAGGTTGATACTACACTTTTTATAAAAAAGAAAAGGAAAGGAAATTTTAGTAGTTCAAATTTATGTTGATGATATTATTTTTTGTTCTATTAATGAATCTTTTTGCCAAGAATTTGCTAAGTTGATACAAGGTGAATCTGAAATGAGCATGATGGGGGAGCTCTCATTCTTTTTGGGATTCCAAATCAAGCAAAGGAAGGATGGCATCTTCGTCAATCAAGCAAAGTACAACAAAGACATGCTTAAGAAGTTTGGCTTGGAGAATATGAAACTTCAAGCCACACCGATGAGCTCTTCTACAAAGCTTGACAAAAGATGAAAGAGGTAAATGTGTTGATCTTAAGCTTTATAGATCTATGATAGGTTCTTTGTTTTATCTTACAGTAAGTAGACCAGATTCATGTTTAGTGTTTGCTTGTATTCTAGATTTCAAGCTAGTCCTAGAGAATCACATCTACAAGCCGTTAAGAGAATCTTTAGATACCTTAGAGACACACCTTGTTTAGGTATTTGGTATTCTAGAGACTCATCCTTTAGTTTGCATGCTTATTTGAATGCAGATTATGAAGGTTGTAAGATAGATAGAAAGAGTATCTCTGATACTTGTCAATTCCTAGACAATATGCTTATCTCGTGGTTTTTTAAGAAGCAAAATAGCATAGCGCTATCTACCACCGAGGCAGAATGTATTTCGGCCAGTAGTTGTTGTACTCAAGTCTTTTGGATGAAGCAACAACTCTTCGATTATGAAATTTATGTAGGTATCATCCCTTTAAAGTGTGAAAATACTAATGCTATTTTTCTCACTATGAATCACATCCAAAATAACCAAGCACATAGAGATAAGACATGATTTTATTAGAGATCATGTTTTGAAAATGATGTTGTTCTAGAATGTGTAGACACCTTGAACCAATTAGTGGATATCTTTACCAAGCCTTTAGATAAAGAGCATTTTTGGTCTCTTAGGAAAGAGTTAGAGCTTACTAGCCTTTCTTGAACCTTAGAGCCTTGTTTTTGATCTTAAATCTTGCTTGGATTTGGATGATTTACATGTTTGTGTGATTTTGCTCTTATATGCATATATTCATGTAGTTAGGGGGAGTATGCATTTGTTTTTGCCCATTCATGATGATCTCATTGTTGGGTCACGCCGGTACACCCCATGGCACAGGGAAAAAATTATCTGACGATTACCACCAAAGATCTATGTACGAGGAACGAATTAGGGTGAATAAGGGTGAATAATTACCTGTTTAAAATCTGGAATTTTAAATTTGAAGGAGATAGATATCCAATCACGATTCCAAGATGTCGATTCCTAAGCCACAACAATAACGCTCCGACCTCTACGTAGTTCACCCAGTTGAAACAAGCATATAAAACTCTCTAAACTATTTAAAGGGTTTTTCCAAAAGCATTAATGATTTCTAGATCTCTCATACCTTTATATAGCCTCTGAAATCCTAATTCAACTCATATTAGGATTTTAATATATATGTTAAATATATATAATCCTAATTCAACTTTAATTAGGATTTCAATATATATATTAAATATATATAATCCCAATTTAACTTAATTAGGATTTCAATATATATATTAATATATAATCCAAATTCAACTAATTAGGATTTCAATTATATATATTAATTTAACTAAATTCGTGTATAACAAATTTGTATATATATAATTCGTTTAAGATATGCTCATTTCAACTGTGGGTGTGACCTTGTGGTTCATGTAATGTTAGTAGTAAATATTAGAACATTTCTAATATTACAAATAATGTGTGACATCTAGCAATATGCCATTGTCACCTAAGTTACAAGAAATAATGAATTGACATAACATTTTTGTGATTAACTCTTTTTCATGTATTACATCCTTTTGTCCTTTATATTTAGATTGGACACAAGTAATGGAACAGTCACACTTGTATAGTCCATCTAATATTTCTTCTTGAGTAGACTATTATAAACGAATAACTATGATATCTCATATCAACTTATTCGAGCATGGTCATGCATTTCTAGTCTCACTTAATCAAGTGGCATACGATATTACTCATATTATGTAGGAGAGACAAATCATATCTTGATCAACCATATCCCACTACATAGATTGTGACATATCCAATATCAGTCTTTATAGAGTAGTCAGTTACGATACACGTTTTACTATATCAAAATATGTCACTCACGATATTGAAATAATGATGATCTCAAGTCTGAAGATCATACATGTAGTTATCACTATGAGCAATGTTGTGACTGTCACATAATAATCCAAGAAACATGCTAATAGCGGGTCAGTCCAGTATGTCATTCTCAAATACATACTTATGTATTGATTTTTACATTTCCATGTCAATAACAACAATTTGTCACCAATCAACTACATATTAGTCTTAATGCATTATTGTTGTTTATTCCTACAATAATACTTGACTAAGGACATTTAGGAATAACCATATTATTCTAAGGACTTTATTATAATTCAGTTTATTTATGCACGCAGAATTGTAACTGAAAATAATAATGACAATGCCTCTTTATGAATAAACAAGGTAAAAACAAATGTCATTTACAATCATCTTATGATTGGTCGCTGGGCATACTCTAGCACTCATATCCTAAGCATGCATATCG
Organism: Hibiscus mutabilis; assembly: GCA_019671005.1. Lineage (NCBI taxonomy): Eukaryota > Viridiplantae > Streptophyta > Magnoliopsida > Malvales > Malvaceae > Hibiscus > Hibiscus mutabilis. The sequence goes on along the minus strand of CM033745.1, from coordinate 24,969,763 downwards.
ATTCAAGTAAGATCTAATATTTTGGGTCCCTTGCAGCCAAATCTCTCAAATTTGGTTAGAGGGTATCGATACAGGGTATAGTGTATCGATACAGGTATTAGGGACACTGTTTTGGTACAAGTTAGCTTGTATCGATACGAGTAAATCCATACCGGTATGCGGTTTCAGTATGCGTGGCCACTGGAGCTTTAAATGACATTTCCTACTTTGATTAAAAGTGTATCTCTTTTATTTAAAAACCATAATCGACTTTCTCTATAAAAACAACTCAAAAGCTCTTGATTTTTCATCAATTTACTTCCAAATCTTTGGGGGCTTTTGTTTTAAACATCAAACCCAAGTTATTATCATCAAGTTTGGTGCAAATCATCTCTCCATTCATCCATAACTCAAGGTAAAAACCTTATTTTCTTAATATTTCGATTTCTTTCATATTTTTATATTGTTTATGTTTAAAATTTATATATTTAGGATGTATATATCCTTGTTTTCAAAGATTTTACAAAAAAAAAATCAAAATTGAAATTTTTTGTTCGAATATAAAATTATACTCGTATATTTTATTTTTTAGTTTTTAATTTTTTACAATAATAAAATTTTTCCTTATACTTTTATACGTTTTTAAACTATACAATATAGATTTTTACCTTACCTTGATCATTGGATTGAATGTGATGTTTATGCATACATGTGTTTTGTGGTTTGAATTTTTAGGTTTTTAACCATGCCTTTTAAGAAAAGATCTAGACAAGAGATGGGATCAAGTTCTACCAATCCCGAAAACAATGGTATAGGACCAAACCTTAACCAACTTTTTATCCAATATTTTAGTGAGCCGGAATATCCCAATGCTATGGACCATTTTAAACAATATCAAAATTACAAAATTCGTCATGAGCGTGTTGTTTCAATGTCTTTTATGTGCTTCGATGAATTTCACTTTCGTTATCTTGATTTAATGAAGAGATGGAAATGTTTTGACTTTTTTTAGCATACACGAGATTGTTTACCGAAATCTTATTCTTATTTTTTTACTCTAATGTTTTGTGTATTTTAAATCGAGAGAAAACCGAGCTCATAGCAATTGAGTCCTACCTCATGGAAAAGAAATTTTTACTTGATTCTTCTAAAATTGCAAATCTTTTGGGTATGGATGATGGAGATTCTTTTGGTTAAACCTATAGTGGCTCCGTAACCGTACTTGATGTCCATGAGCATTTTCTTCACTTTCTTATCACTTGGTGGTTTCAACCATCTGGTGGTAAGTGAGTCAAAACGCCCAAACCTAGCCCAAATCATGTTTGCCGAGTTAGTCCATCTTGTCCAAAACCGTCATACCATCCTCGTGTCCTCCTTCACCTATGAGGCTGCTCTTAGCTACATGTTCCACAAGCTTGAGATAGATTGTTCTCTTGACCTTGGAGTGCCTCTCACCGATCCTATGACGACAAATCTCTCTGGCAAGCCAAGTTCACTCTTTATAATGGAGAATAGGTTCGCAATGAGAATCTTCCGCATGGTGCTCAACCCGATCTAGTGGATAATGTTCCCGATGTTGCTCTGGTTGCTCCACCTTCCCTTGATGCTCTCATGGCTTACCTTGATCGAAATTTTGCTACCTTGGATGCGAGGTTGGGTTCTAGCTTTGCTACCTTAGATACTCGTTTGACTTTCTTGGATGCTAGAGTTACCTCTATGGAGAATCGTCAAGCTTTGATGGACATGACCCTTACCGCATTTCATATCGAATGTAGTGGTCATACTCTTGGTCATGATGATGAGGAAGATGAAGACGAGGATGATGAAGATGAGGACGCTCCTTAGGCTTTGCATCTCATTCATATCATATCATTTTATCTATTAGGTTTTTGAGTTTGATGTGTCTTTGTTTAGTTTGATGACATTATAACATTATGCTTTATGCTTTTGATTATGTTTTTAAGTTTTAAGTTGGATATTAATGTTGCTTTGAATTTATAATATTTATGTTGTTTAATTATCTTTGGAGTTCTTTTACCCTTGTGTTTTATTTGATTCTATTGATTTTGATCTAATAAAAAGGGGAAGAAGTATGAGATAAATTTTTCAAAGGATTTTCAAAATAAACTATCTTTTAGCTTTAAAGAAAGGGGAAGTGTATTTAAAATTTTATTTGATTTTGTTATATCAAAAAGAGGGAGTGATAAACCTATATCTGATTTTGATATAACAATGACTAATTTGTAAAAAGAATAAATTTTTAAAGACTTACAAATTGACAATGATTTGGACTTAAAATATTTTCTAAGTCAAAACTTTAAACCCCAACTATTTTCTAAGTGTTTGGTACTAAAAAATAGCCAATTTGGTCCAGGAGTACCGATACGCCTAAGGCAGTATCGGTACAGTTTGTAGCTACTGGAAAATCTATTTTAACTTAATGGCTATAGGGTACCGATACGCATGTAGCCGTATTGGTACGACATTCATACCTAGAAACCAAATTTGCTTATGAGTATCGGTACGACTTATAGCATACTAATACGGGGGATAAAGATTTTATAAATCTTTGCATTTATTATTCGACCGTTGCCTTGTCTATTTATTGGAATCATAACTTTGAAAATCTGTTAACGCGTACCGATACCCCTTTGAGGCGTATCAATATGACTTTTTGTTCAAAACTTATCAAGATTCCAATTAGCAAAACTAGTACCGATACGACTTAGCCTGTACCGATACCCTTTGTAAAATACACATCGATACCCCTTTGTTGCAATGACTCTTTCTTCTTATAGAAGGTACCGATACCCGGCCTAAGTATCGATACCAGTATTGGTAGACAACATTTATTGCAGGAAAAGTGAAGTCCAATAGCTATAATCAATATCCCAACTACCCAAATGGCTAGAAATCAATGAGTAGGTATGAAATCAAGTCTCTAATGCTGCTTTAACAACTATTGATCAAGTCAAAAACATTCAAGCACATATCCAACATTCTTTGAGCCATTATTATAAAATCTTGTAAACCCACTTGAGAGTTCTTATTGTATCTATTTTATTCAAGTTTTGGGGTTTGAGTTAGCCTAGAATTGTGCAAATAATTTACCTAGATAGGGATTTTTAGTTTTCTTCATTTGTATTGTCTTTGTGGGGAATTCTTAAGACTTTGGGGTTTAAGTCTTAAGGGAGTTGTAAGGTTATCTTCTTTAGCCTCAAAAGGAAAGCAAATCTAGTGGATTTGAAAAATCCTTAGTGTGGATAGCTAAGGTAGTGGATGTAAACCTTGTTGAGAAGGTTGAACCACTATAAATCTTGTGCCCTAATCTTTCTTACCTTTCCAATTGCTTCCACCAAATTTTTTATTTGCCAATTCACCCCCTTTTGGCCATTTAGCATTGATTGTTCATCCCAACAGATACGGATACCCAGTGTGAGAAAGAGTGTACTGCAAACACCACGGTTAAAGATTTTCGAATGAATGATCCCGACACTTAGTAGTACCGGGCCTCATTCAAAGATGCTTGATAAGAGATTCTGAGCATGAGTGTATGATCTCGACGCTTAGTGGAATCGAGCTTCACTCAGAGTGTATAATCTCGGTGCTTAGTGGGACTGGGCCTCACTCCTATATTGTGGTATAATGGTTATATATTATGAGAATCTTATGTTTCCTTGCTATACTATATGATTAGGCGGCTAGAGGTAGCGCTATATCTATATGATGTTATATTGCCATGTTATGAGTATGGTTGGGGCCTTGTGTGCCATGTATGATGATTGCTTTGATGAGAGCATGTGTTTAGGCGACTAGTGGTAGTGTCACGTGTTTATTTATCTCTCCTTATTGCTCGTGATAGCTTACATGCTTATGTTTATAATTAGCATGAAGTATAATAGAGTAGATGTGTACCACTGAGCTTTGTAAGCTCAACGCTCAGAATCGTTGTTTCCTTACGTAGGTTGATCGTCGGATCATGGGATCGAGGAGCACTATCAGTACAAGATTTCCAGTATGTGGCATTTTCTAGAGCACGATACTTGTGTTTAGTGGGTTGTATATTCATAGGACCTTACGTGGTGGAGTTTGTAATTCTTATTTTTGAAATTGTATTAATCAAGTCGAATGCTTAAATGTTTTAAATAAAGTGGAGCTCCTTGTAACGATTTAAACTGTTTATCAATGTTTTCAATTCTTGGCCTTAAATGTTTTTATAAAATACCTTGTTGGGCTAAACTGAGTTGAGAAATTTTATGAAAATGAATTGAACTTAAGGCCCAAATATGACATTCGAGTTTAGGGTGTTGCAGCCTATTCATATATACATACACACGAATACACATCCCAAACCAAAGGTAAAAAAGGTTGACCATTGCGATAAAAAGCAAAGCAAAAGAAGATAGAAAAAGATTAAAGGATAAAATACACAAATCATCACTTAACTATCTTTTTACTTCTATTTCACTTACTCAACTTTAAATTTTTTTAATTTAATTACTGAACTTTCGAATTGTTCATGTTTTAGTCACTCTCAATTATTTTATTAATAATTTTCTATGACCTATCATATATTACTATTATTAAATATAAAAATAATTTAAAATAAAAAAATATTTTTATTATTAAATAAAAAATAAAAAAGTAAAAAAAATAATTTCACTTTCACCTTCACTTTCACCGCACCACTCCCTCACCTTAACTGACAACCCTCATCTTCACCCACACCTTCTTCTTATCTTCACCGACAAACCCTCATCTTTATCCTTACCAACCCCAAATCCCAAATACATGATTGAGCTTTTCATCATTAAACCTCATCTTCGGTTAACGTCATAAGATTAGTGGAACCTCACCCAATAATACCGTACATATACCTTTCATTTTCTTCTTTTCAGGGTATTAACCATTTATTTCCTATAACCATTGAAGTAGTTGTAGTATTTTTCACAAAAATCCGCAAAAAAAAGAAAGATGATAATTATAGAAAGGAACTTGGGTGACTAGTTATACAGTATATAATCGGCCTGGTCCTGATTAATGTCTAAACAAAGCATAAGCATAAACAAAAAAGAAACTTGTAGTTCTTTCTCCTTCAAATCTTACAATTTAAGATTTAAGGTTTTAGTGATTGAGGGGTTGACGGTGAAGATGAAGGTTGTCAGTGAAAGTGATGGTGGGGTGGGGTGGGGTGGGGTGGGGTGGAGTGAAGATGAGGGTTGTCGGTAAAATTAAGGGAGGTTAGGAGTGCATACTATTGGTAGATTTTGATTTATTTTATTTTAAACATTTTTTATTTAATAATATTAAAATATTTTTAATTTTAAATCATTTTTATATTTAATAATTATAAAATATGACATATTATAAAAAATATTAATAAAATAATTGAGAGTGTCTAAAATATGATTAATTTAAAAGTTTAATTATTAAATTAATTATTTTTAAAGTTGAATTCGTAAAATAAGAATGAGAAAATAATTGAGTGATAATATATGTATTTTACCGTAACCCGAAAGGAAGGCCCATCATCTAGCCACGCGTCCACTTTGTAATGCCAAACCAGCCAGAAACAACTCTACTCACAGGAGCAGCAGATCTACAGTCTTCAATCGAAATCTACCCCACATCACTACCTAGACAGAAAAACAGGGGCCAGGTAAACGATCCGGCACCGTTTTAACTTACTATTATTCACTATTTCTCCCTCTTAATTAGTTTCATCTGTTTCTCCAATTTCCTCCAAATTTCCTCTTCAATCCAAGCAAAACACTCTCTTTTCTCAACCCTGCATCCACATTTTTTTTAAGATCTTTTATTGTCTCGTCAAAGAATTTTAAAGGTGATTTGAGATAATTTATTTCATAATTAAATGTTTCTTTTTGAACTTTATGAATTTTCACGTATTCTCAAAGGTTCAACTTGCATTCTTTCTAATAATTTTTTTAGATGTACTTTAATTATGAAATTTTAGTTCAGAAGTGGATTAAATTGAAGTTAGATTAATCAGATTGGATGTGTCAATTTTGATTCTTCAGATTTGATAATATATATATATTTCTGTTGTGTATTTGTAATCGGAGTTTGATTTAAATTTATTAAGTTTTTTATTTACCTTTTGTGTGTGTGAAATTTTGTAGGGATTTGAGTTCGCGTGGATTCTAAGTAAGCATCAATGGACCGTGCTGAACTAACTACTGAACAGGTTGGTCATCTGATCACCACGGTTGCTTTATTTGTTACGATTTTATAATATTAAAGTTTCAATTTTTTAAATCGGGATTCGAAAGCTTTAGGATCATTGAGCATTGATGTTTTAATTTTCATTTTGCTTTTGGACGCAAATATGGAACTGCGATTGGATATGAAAGCAAACGGTAAACTTGGAGAATTCAACAGTAAATTTGTAGAGCATTTTCCTGCAAGAATCAGGCACTAAAATATCGTTTGTCATGGTAGATTTGGCTGACTTCCATGGATGATTATTTTCATTTTCAGTTATTGAATGCCACAGTCAGTCCTTTGTACTTGTTTTTGTGTTTTACATTTTGAAACCATGAAAAACATGGATCTTATCAAAATATAGGTTAGGCCTTCTCCTGATGAACTGCTTTGATGGGATATAGAGGTTTTAGGATTCTTTCAAATGCTTCTAATTGTTTGTCTGATCAACTCATCATGGGATGCGAAGCACATTTTTATTTGTCTTTTTAACAAGCAAATTATATTCGGCTTTTTTATTATAATTTCCCTGATCCTATTTTACTAAACATTTTATCTGGTGTTGTGTTTTTCTTGTGGTTTCTAGTTTCAAAGAATCAAAATAATTTTATTCTTTAAACTGTTCTCGAAGATTAATGGTGATTCCGTGTTAATAGATGTCTTTTTCTCCTTGGAAGGTTCTGAAGAGGGATATCCCATGGGAAACATACATGACGGCTAAACTGATTTCAGGAACAGGCCTTCAGCTGTTAAGGCGTTATGATAATCGAGCTGAAAGTGTCAGGGCACTGTTGTTGGATGATGTATATTATTTTGTGGATATGTTCTTTTCCCCCTCCAATTAATCCACTAGTTCTTTTAGCTTCTCTTCCATCTAAAACTGAAGAAGGATTTTGAAAGGAAAATCTTGGATAGTCTTCACAATAATATTGATTGGTGAAATTAACTGTGACAGGATGGTCCAGCCTACGTTCGAGCGTTTGTTAGCATATTACGTGATATCTTTAAAGAAGAAACAGTGGAATATGTTCTGGCTTTAATTGATGAAATCAGTGTATACAAAATCGTACTTGAGGCGCGCCTAGGCGCTAAAGCACCGGGTCTTGAATGCCCATTTGAGTTCAGGCGAGTCGATTGTAACGAAGCGCACAAAAGGCGCTAGAGGCGGATGAGGCGCTAGAGACGGGTGAGGTGTTGCTTTTCTACGCTTAATCTAGACTTGGGAAAAACTGAAAATAACTTGGGGAAATTGAAAAGGAAAATAAAAAAGAACGCAAAAGGATATGTTGAAGAAGAAGAAGAAGAAGTGGTGGAGAAAGAAACCAGAGAACTCAAAAAGAGAAGAATGAGTTGTGAGGTCTGTTGAAGAAAATAGAAGAAGAGGGGGAGAGAGAAATCGATGGGTAAATGGAAAATAAAAGAAGAGGAGGACTGGAGGAGAGAGAAACCGATGGGTAAATGAAAAATAGAAGAAGAGGAGGTTTGGGTAAATGGAGGGGGATGTGTGGGTCCTACTGCTTGGATTTTTTGATAAGTTTGTCCAACACGTGCTCTCTTCCGCCGACTCCTTCAGATTGAATAAGAAAAAAATCACTTAAAATGAATAGATCTTTAACTATAATTTTATTATTTGTACAATTTAATAATTATTTTATAATTTTTATAAATTCAGTTTCAAAATATTCTTATTAAATAATAAATAAGAATCTAATATAATTAGATATTTATCAATCTAAAATTATATACTTACACAATCACAATTAACATAAAAAATGGAAGAAACAATAAATGATTCTTAAAATCTTTAATTTTTAAAAAGTGCGTCTCACTTCGATGAGGCGTGCGCCTTACGCATCGGCTATAGGACCCCTATCGCCTTAGTGCGCCTTGCACCATTTTTTACACCGGATGAAATGCTTACAGGTATTTGAACTTCGAAGAATGTTGGTCGTTTGACAATTGCATTCATCATAAACGAATTTACTTTCTGATATTTTATATTGCAGCCAATCCGAAACGAGCCAAATTATTTCATGACAAGTCTCTTGCCAGTGAAGATACTTATGAACCTTTCCTAAGTTAAGTTTTTACTCAAAATTGCTTTCATAGATAATTCGTGCCTTTTTTGTGTGTAAGGTGGCTGATAGTCTTTAATCTTTCAATTATGACCAGTGACACCCTAAAACAGTGTATTTTGTCTGCTTGTCAACTGCTTTACAGTTAGAATCACCTTTCTGAATGTTATATCTATGCATATTGGTTTCACTTGTCTTTTATTGCATTTATTTGAATATAAATTGAGTTGATTCCTCGGCCCTGAATCTGATTTTAACTCAAGATGCTGCCTTATATTGTTAGTGATGGCCATGATATTTTAGGAATTTTTTAAAAAACAAAAACTAGGTGTTGGACCCTTAAAAGTTACAGCAGTTAGGTACCCTAAAATAGTTTATAGTGTCTGATTGATGTCGGTCTCACTGTTACGAACTTACGATCACATTTTATACTATACATATTGGCTTCAGTTCTCCTTTATTACATTATTTGGACTCATGAGTTGATTCCTAGGCGCTGAATCTACTTATAACTCAGGAAGCTGCCTTGTATTGTTAGTGATGGCTATGTTTTTTTAGGAATTCATCTTTTTTTATTGAAAAGTAGATCTTGGACCCTTAAAGTTAGAACAGTTATCTCTTCTCTAGCACTTCTTTGAAGTCTGAGTTATTTTGATAGGGTTTATCTCCATCTGCATAATGAGCATGTAAAAGTATTTGGAGTCTTGATATCTTGCTAACAATGGGCTCTTATGTGATTGTTCATTGTAAGTTGTCTCTCTAAAGAATGATTTTTTAGTATACTTGTTATCATGTATGCAACTGGTGGTGATCTTAGCTCAAAGGTTCTAGTTATCAATGGTTAGCAGACATGGTATTTATGAATTATGAGGAGTTTCTGCCACTTTTGCTGCTAGCTGAAAGAGTTTTTTAGATGCAAGTATGATGTAGTTTAAGAGGAAAAACAGCAACAATTGATAAAAATAAGGCTGAACGAACGAGTTCGGAAAGAATATGGAACTTTAGAAAACTTAGGGTTATAAAAGACCTCTAGTTTTACTATTAATTCAAAGAGAATAATAGGAATAGTTTTGCTGGCTGTAAAGCCTACAACTTATATATATAGGTTTTCTTTATGGCAAGCAAAGTTTTCATAACCCTAGATTTAAACCCTAAAGTTACCTAATAACCCTTAAAGTACTTAATAGCCCTAGCTTTAGCTGTCTATCATATGTCTAATAATTAATGTATTATAAAATAAAGTTGAAATAATAAAATATTATAAAATAGATAAAGCTCTTGCATCATTCTCCCCTGCTTGGAAAACTCGACTCCAATGACAAAACTTTTGCTACTTCAGCCATAATCTGTAACATACACAGTATTTTCTATGTTGGCACTACATTTAAGATTCCCAAGAAAGCTGATCACTTTAATCTTGACGAGGAACTTAAAAGTATCATCCCAACCTATGATGGAAACAAGAACAGCTTCATAGCGGCAAATTTGTTTGCTTGTACCCTCCACCATATCAAAACCAATTGGTGAACCTAACCATGCTTCAAGTAAATATCTTGTAGATGCAATGTGCTTCTTATGGTCAGAATCAATGCCAACACATTTCCATGAATTCCATCCACTAGCAAATTGACTGATACCAATTAAAACTAGGTCTCTAAATATTCTAGCACTACATGTCTTTAATTCAAGGGTATGAACTAACCACCCCTACTTAGCAAAATCAGATTCAGTAAGACTACATTCCGGTGTGTCAAACTGGTTGTAGGCACCTTCCGGAATCTCCAGCTGGGCTGCTACTTGTTCCTGTCGCAGCCAAGCGTAAACTGCATGCAGTAATTCTTCAGTCTCACGTTGTAGCCCAGTCAATTCTGTTTCTTGACACTCATTTCCTCCGCCTCGAGCTTTAACGCATCCAACCATGGCTTAAAAGTAAATTTTACTTTAAACCCTAGGATCTAAAGAGGCTCGGATTACAACTGATGTAGTTTAAGCTGGAAACAGCAACAATCGAAAGAAATAAGGCTGAACAAACGAGTTCGGAAAGATGGAACTTTAGAAAACTTAGGGTTATAAAAACCTCTAGTTTTAGTATTAATTCAAAGAAAACAATAAGAATAATTGTAGTGGCTGTAAAGCCGAACAACTTATTTATATAGGCTTGCTTTCTTGCAAGCAAAGTTTTAATCATAACCCTAGTTTTAACTTTTAAACCCTAAGATACCTAATAACCCTAAAAGTACTTAATAGCCCTAGCCTTAGCCGTCTATTATGTCTAATAATTAATAAATGTTAAAATAAAGCTGAAATAATAAAACATTATAAAAAAACATAAAGCTCATGCGTCAAAATAATTTTTTAGTGTAGGTCACCAAGCATGGTTTATTATATATGGATTGGCTATCAGTGTCATATATTCAGTTTTATTCTTTGTTAAACTCTTTGTATTACCTTATGTAATAAATTTAAGCGTTTCTTGGTTAAATTTGAAAATGTTCATCCATGTAAAATTGGTTCCTTGTACTAAATTATCCAAACTAAAACTAACTGTCCAAAATTTGGTCTACTTTCAGATTGTTGTGGAAAGGAAACTAGTTCATACAAGAAAAGAGCTGCAAGATACTTGCCTTGATAATAAGGTACAAATATGTGGTCCATCAAAGCAATAAAATAGAGGTTTATAGACAGTTAACCGAATGACCTAGTATACTGCATGCTTTATTTAATGATTCTTTAAATTCTTTTTTCTGTTAATTTATAGTGCAAGGCCAAGAACACAGGATGGCATTTTTGCAAATGGAGAAGCCTCAAAGATAAGGGGCCCTACCATTAATGATGTACTAAAGGAATTGGTTGACTGGCTTTGTACACAGGTTAGTTTACTGCTTTGCGTTCTGTTTGTCATAGTCTGCAATGCATTGTTCATATCTCACAGCTGGAAGAAGTTGACTGCCTTGGTAGATGTTTTCTTATATTCTCCCTATGATTTTACATGCCTTCTGGAAGTTCTCAATGTTCATTTTCTAGTCTTTGATCGTCTCATTCTCACATGTGACCATGTTGCAAAATGATTTCTTTCGAAGTAGATTCTTTTAATTTCTATTGACTTAAATGACAGTTCTTGATGCCCAATGTCTTTGCAGCTGAAGAAGCCTTCCCATCCTAGTTGTGGTATTCCTACTGCTATTAACTGCCTTGCAGCATTACTGAAGGAACCTGTAGTCAGGTCTTCCTTTGTTCGAGCAGATGGGGTGAAGGTACTGATTCCTTTAATTAATCCAGCATCAACCCAGCAATCTAACCAGGTATTCTTGTTTTTCACTCTTTAAGGTAGTTGAGTTTTAAAAAGGAGTAACTTTTCCTTATAAGCCATTCGAGTGGCATAATTCTGAAATTGACAACTAATCTTTGTAACAGCTTCTCTACGAAACATGTCTGAGTGTGTGGCTTTTATCTTACTATGAACCAGCAATTGAGTATTTAGCGGCATCTAGGGCTCTACCAAGACTAGTTGACGTTGTTAAGAGTTCCACAAAGGAGAAGGTGAGCTCTTCGAGTGTTCCCTTTATCCAAGTTCTGCCTTGTAGTGTCTATATTGCTTTAATAAAATGTATGTATTACTATTACCTGGGGCGTATTGCATGCTTTTAACTGCAGGCTGATTAATCTATTTCTGTGTTAGTTTAATCATTGAAATGTGTGTATGCTTTGTATAATTTTGCTTTTTTTGAACTTGACCAATGACTTCCAGGTTGTCAGGGTTGTTGTATTAATCTTTAGGAACTTGTTATCCAAAGGCACGTTCGGTGCTCAGATGGTTGACCTTGGACTACCAAGATTGTTCAGAGTTTAAAAGCTCAAGCATGGAGTGATGAGGTAAGAAAACAGAACGTTTAATTCTTATCTGGCTATATAATTCTCATGTTAAATCTTATTTTTCCTTCAACTTAATTGTTAGATTCAATTCAGCTATGCTAAATTTTTTTGCACTCTTTATATACCGATTTTTTCTTTAAGATTTGATTTGGATATTTCATAGGATCTATTGGAGACTCTCAATCACCTTGAAGATGGGCTGAAGGATAACATTAAGAAATTGAGTTCCTTTGATAAATATAAGCAAGAAGTTCTCCTTGGTCATCTTGATTGGTCACCCATGCATAAAGATCCATTGTTTTGGCGTGAAAATATTTCATGCTTTGAAGAGAATGATTTCCAGGGTTTTTTTTTCTCTTTTTCTCTTGGCTTTCAACTTCTTGTGCTATTTCCTTGCTTCCGGGTAACTTTATGAAGAGGGATTAAGATATAAAAATGTTAATTTGTCCATTGGCCACCACTCACTGCCATGCACTTCCGTGCATGTAAACTGCTAACATGTGCAGAATTTTGGTCTTCTGGCATGTCTATTAGACTTTTACTCTTAGAGCAAAGTACTGCCATGGTAAATTAGTGAAGTTGATTTGTCAGTATGTAACTTCCCGGTCATTGCTTATGTATTGGTAACTTCCCGCTCAGTCGGGATGGCTGGTTTTTTCCTTGTCGGATACTTGATTGCCAGCATTTCAAGGAATAATTTATTTTGATTTTACTGTCAAAGAGGTTCAAAATTATTATTTTTAAAATTTGGAGTTGTGGTATAGAATAAAATGTATGCATTTCCTTTCCTGATTTTCTTAAATAAATTGTATTACCATTGTTATGGTTCAAGAACAACTTAACCTATTGGTCTCCTAAATGGATGACGACACAAGGAAATATATGACGTGGTTATGACGACACTGAAGAGAGGGATCACGGCACATGATGCTGTTTGCCGGTGGCGTGCACAGTGGCCGAAAATCTCCAAAGGGAGAGAAGAGGAGAGGCAGCGACTAAAAGGGAGAAAATGAAATGTCACAACTAGATTTAGGGTTTATAATGAGGTATTTATACATAGGGTTAAAATAGTTTAAAAATCAAGGGTTAAATACAATTGTTTCCATCAATTGACTCAAGAAGTTTCGTGGTAGAATTTGTTAAGCTAGGCAAAGGCACGAGTGTTCGGGAGTTGTGGCATAGGTTTGAATTCCCCTCTACAGTGATAGACAGTTCTTATTTTTAAGCACCATAAGGGAAATGATATAATTGAACTAAGGCCCCTAAACTTCTCAAAATTTTAAATTTTTAGACTTAAAATTTTAAGAACATCTAATTAGGTCCTTTACAAAAATATGCAAACTAGCTTGGGTTGTGACATTTTATCCTCATCTATGAAATTGCACGCAAAACGATGGTTAAAACAAATATTGATGCATTGATTTGGAAATCGTTCAACTAATTCATATTAGGACTACTAGTCAAATTGAGTTTGTACACGAGATTAACAAATTTCATGTTTGCCAATGTCCAACCCGACTCGAAATATGAGTTAAAATAGGGGTTTGGTTGGGCTTGATCCTTCAATGTTGAAGTCCAATTTATATTTTTTTGCTAATACATAGACAATTAGAACCTAAACATCAGGTTGCTCATCTTCAATCAAACCTTCCAATCTTGTTGGAGGTTCATGCATCAAAGCATTTTCCCGTTGGCATATCACAAGCTATAGAATCAGCCACCGCATTGCTACCCCGACAAATGTGCTTAACTTGTATTTCTCAGTCATTTTGTAATAGTTTAAAAACCATATTCACTATTGCTTGTCCGTTCAGCGAAGTCGACTCGTTGTGGATTATCCGCATCACTTCCAAGTTATCCGTTTTCAAACAGATACGGTGACAATCCAATCTCCAAAAATCCACTTACCTTGGAAAGGCTCGGATCACACCTTCTGCAACTGCAAGATTCTGTTCTCCACTCACTGCCCCATCCACGTTAAGCTTTCATCCATCCCATGGGTGGGCATTGCCAACAAGACCCTGGACGTACCCTAACAGTGGCTGCTGCTTGCCTTGTGAGATTAACCCGAGCATAATATTTTTGTTCAAGCTCATTTGCGACTTATATTTTCGGATAAAGTACACAAATGATCACTAAACTATCTCCAAAAATATAAAATGGTCGCCAAACTTTCAAAAGTTACATAATGACCATTAAACTTTAGTTTTTGTTACAAAATGATCACTGAGCCATTAACTGCCATTAAGTAGTTACAAAAATTTGTATAGTAACACATTTAACCATCCATATTTACACATTCAATCAATTTGGACATCAATAATAAGGGTTAAACTAAGACTTAACTGATTGAATGTGTAAATATGATAGATTAAATGTGTTACTATTCAAATTTTCGTAACTGCCACATCACCCACTTAATGACAGTTAACTGCTTGGTGACCATTTTGTAATAAAAACTAAAGTTTAATGGCCATTATGTAACTTTTGAAAGTTTGGTGACCATTTTGTATTTTCAAGGATAGTTTAGTGACCATTTGTATGCTTTACCCTATATCTTTTTTTCAATCCTCCTAAATTTTTGGTGATCCTTCAGGTTGGGCATTTAACCCGAACGTATACCATGTGCATATAAAATGTTTTTAAACAGAATAGGGTCCATTTTTTATGTGAGAGGTACTAACTTTTTAAGAGGAATGAGGTCTATTTCCTAAATAAGAAGGGTCAAAACAATTTTTTAAAAAAATATCATTTTTTCTTTATTATATAAAAAAATCTAAAAAATTTAGGGTGTCAAGTTACACCCAAATTCTATAGACTCCACCTATGGTTGAGAGGCCAAAAAAAAAATTCATTTTACTTTAATTTTATATACACTTGGTATATCCTTGTT
The DNA here is from genome assembly GCA_019671005.1 of Hibiscus mutabilis. NCBI lineage: Eukaryota > Viridiplantae > Streptophyta > Magnoliopsida > Malvales > Malvaceae > Hibiscus > Hibiscus mutabilis. Next base: position 24,954,721 of record CM033745.1, on the reverse strand, counting down.
TGGCTAAACCGGAACTTTCGGCAATCTCTTTTTACACAATACAGACAGCGATGTTGCCTAAGAAATTTTTTGGCGACCTAGAGAAGTTGATTCGGAGTTTTATTTGGGGAGCTACATCAGATAAAAATGGTCTTCATTTAGTTCGTTGGGAGGATGTTTGTCGACCTATCGAACACGGTGGACTTGGTTTTCGGAAATTGGATACACAAAACGAAGCTTTCTTGATGAAATTGGCTTTTCATATGCTTATGAAAAAATATGCACTTCGGGTTCGATTTCTTTTGGCCAAGTATAAATGTCCTGAAGGTATACCGAATTCTATTCAAACTCGCTATGGGTCTAGATTATGGAAAGGTTTGGGTTTAGTTTGGAGTGATGTATGAGACAATATCGATTGGAATATCGGTAATGGTCACCACATGGACTTTTGGTATGATTCCTGGATTCACGATCTTGCCCCCTTGGTTAATCACATGGATACCAGTCGATTTGTGCTTGATAGAGTAGAGGTTGCGTCAATGATAACTTCTCAAGGGGAGTGGAATTGGAGTTGCTTTCAATATCGGCTTCCCCTTCATGTTCTCTTGCGGATTTTTATGTGGATAGCGTGTTATGGAAAGCTTATGAAAACGTTGAGCGTTCCTGTCGTCACTTCACGTTAGATAACAAATTTCCTGCGTGTCATTTGTATGCAGAAGATGTTGATCATGTCATCCGTCAATGTCATATGGCGAGACTGATATGGACTGTGTTGATCAAACCAGATCGTTTGGATGAGTTCTTATCGATTCATTTTCGATCGTGGCTCGGTTCTAATCCCTCGTCGTTCGCCAATTTTGCATGGGATCGGTCTGATTGGGATTTTCTATTCGTGGCTGTCATTTGGAACTTTTGGTGCCAGCGAAATGCGCTTGTACTTGGCAGTCCTATTAAGGAATGGGGATCGGTTGTCGTGAGAATTAAGTGGCTTGCCACCACTTCTAGTGCAGCAATGGTGACTCAGCGTTAAGGGGTGGTGCCTGTAACCCCTCGACCCGGCCTAGACAACAGACTGAACCGAGTAAGTTATATTGGGTTTGTCAAAATAAACCCGAAACGATTAACCGAATTTATGTCCATTTTTTTATTTTTTATCTTATCTAGATGCAACATTAAGTCCTATGGTGAGCGTGTTGGCAGCGGGTGAAAACTCAACTGAATCGGGCATCAAATTGACATCCGATTGCGCACATTTGCAATTAAATGACCAAATTGAAAATATAGGGAATTATGAGGACTTACTTAGATTTAAGGTTACCAATCCTCAATCAGTCAGATTACATGCTTGTTTACCAACTTTCAACTCAAAACGATCTTTCAAACACATACAATTGCATTCACAAATATCAGAGACCAAAATGAAAGAATCAAAAAATCTCAAATATCACATTAACTGAAATAACTACAGCTCGTACCAGTACACGAGAAAGTGTACCGGTACGCTTGTACATTCTCAAAATTATAGATTCTAGTAGCTCAAAACCGTATTGATATGCCCTTCCGCGTATCGGTACACCTTGCCGAAACACACATACCTGTACCGATACAGATACTCGTGTATTGAAACCCAGCCTCTAATTATGCTTACCTGTATCAGTACAGAGCCACGCATACTGATACGCTCAGGCCTATAATGACCAAATTTGCTGGTTTTGCAAACAATCATGGTTCCGAACATACATAAACAAGCCTCAAGCATATATACACTAAACTAAACATCTAACCAGGCCAATATAATAGAGAAACATGATTAAATCATAGCAACATGCTTCAATCAAAAGTCTAGAGGCATGCTTCCTAAAAACTGCACCATTCAAAGCACGAAATGTAAATCCACTTTAAAACTAAACATATAAAGCCTCATAAAACTCCATAACAACAATATAAACTTGCACAAACCGAGAGTTTAGCAAAACACTCCCAAACAATAATGAACCTCGTTGCCTTTATTACTACTAGTCTAGTTTAAAAGTCATACTTTCGAGTAGATCAATTCCTTGGATTTCCCTTTTCTTGCTCGCTGTCTTCAACCTTTAATTATCTGAATTGATGGACAAAGAGAGCGTAAACACACTAGGCTTAGTGAGGAGTGCTCAAAACAGAACACAATCGATGCATTTAAAACCAATTTCCAACTCTCAATGAGTTCATCATTTTAAACATCTTTCAAAACATTATCATGCCTTGTAAACCATGCACTTAACATTTCCAAAACATGCATATTAAACCATATGTAACATGTATCATCGATCAACAGTAAAATCCCATTTTCAAACTCTCAATTTAAGTTTTCCCATGCATAACAACTCATATGCAGACTTAAAGAGTAAACATGTATAATTCACATTACACAACAAAATCCATCAACATGATACATCATCAATTATATTGGATTCCAAGTGATTATGAACCAAGTTCCACTTTACAAAATATTACATCGGATACAAGGATTCAACAAGTGTCCTCTCAACACTTCATACAATCTCAACTAGAATTAAGGTACAATCACAACCGGTACAATTACAACTGGTACTGTCACAACCCAAATTATCGGTTAGATGTATAATCCACTAACGGGAGTTTTCGATACCATATAACCCCTCAACTATTAGGGTACTCGTGGTGGAATATTCGGTACACATAAACCCCTCAACATCCGAGATGACTTTTTATAGTGCACTATCAATCCTATTGCCGGCCAACTATATCCGATAACATTTTAAACCACATCACTTTCCAATATAATTCATTATTAACCATGTCCCTCACTATTTTTATATGCAATATCAAAACCATTTCCAATGCATTAAACTATGCATTACAAGTATTCCACATACTTACATGGATCATTTTCTCAATGCATCCATCATTAATATACAATCAAAAGTCAGTATAAAACATACTTAAAACATGCTTAAACAGTAGGTATCATGTAATTCAAAACAAGCGCATAAAAACAATTTCGCCAAAGCACAACCGAGGGAGAAATCTCATCATACTTACTTACGAGTTTAAACCAGAGTTTTAAGCTAAATTAAACTCCCAAAATAACCTTTAAACCATTTCAAAGCTGAATTCCACGTTCTCACTCACCGACAACGCAAAACCTCGTTCGCCGATGCGAACTCCTCCTCCAAAGCTTCCGTAACGGTGCCGCAAGCTTGAGGATCAACCTCCCCTGATTTAACCACACAAAAATAGAGGATTCAATGTATCAAAATGTATTCAAAGAATCAGAAACATTAATCCCCAACAACTCTACCCAAAAAACTCTTCCGCAACAACCAAAATCAACATCAAACACCTTCCATACTTAACCCAACTAAAACCTAAAGGTTTAATCCATCAATTACCTTCAATTAAGATCCAAAAAGAACTCAATATCATCCTTATACTTCCAGCATTAATTAAACACCCAAACTCACCAAAAACACATCACTAGCAACCTAGGAAATTAGAGATTCTCCTACTTTTGGGATTCCAATGTTAAAACCAACTTATTAACATTATTAAACGTCAAAATCATGATTAAAACTAATCAAGAACTCAACAAAATAGACCCAATACAAAAATCACTCAATTTCATCAATTAAACCTTGATTTAACCAAATTCTATAATTAAATCATTAAAACCCATTAGAAAACATTAAACAAGGACTAAATACTTGACAATTTCAGTAAAGAACCATTCATTAGAGAAGAAGAATGAACCATACCTCTAATGAGTGAATTTCCTCTCAATTGGATGTTTTACTCTTGAAAAATAAAGGAAAACAATGAGATTTTGGAAAACAAGATTGAAGAATCCATTAGAAATCAAGATCATTACTTCAAATATTTGATGCAAAAGAGAGTGTTTGGCTGAAGAGATTTTGAGAGAATAAAGTTACATCAAAAGTAGTTTTAGGAAAATAACCACATTCCTTAATTAAATCCCCTTTAATTTCCCTAATTAAAAATCATTTAAAATAAAACAAATTAAGAGGAAAATCAGATTAAAATATTTGGTAAATTTGTTCCTTAATGATTCTAAGATTTGACCCATTTTCAAAATAGTCACTAAAAATAGTTTTTCATTCTTTGCATTTTGCTCACTAGCCAAAATGTCCAATTTCCAAATTTTGTTTTTCAAAATTGACTTTACCAAAAAAATTCATATATTAAATAATGAATTTAAGATATTTCCCCATATTTTTCTCACACCAAAAATATTCATTTCGATTTTAATCCCAAATCCGACTCAAATCTCTAATCTCGGTCTACTAGACCGTCTAATCAACCTAGAAACTCCTTGGCCCAAAACCGGGGCATTACAGTGCCACCAACAAATCCCCCCCTCAGAATCTCATTGGAATCCACCAATAGTGGGTTGGATCAAACTAAATTCGAATAGTGCTCGGACATTGACCGATAGGAAAGTCTCTTGTGGAGGAGTGTTCCATGATCACAATGGTCTTTGGTTACGAGGTTTCTCTAAGTTTATTGGGAGATGCTCTGTCATCAAGGCTGAATTATGGGGGATTGCTACGGGGTTTTCAATTGCACGGGAGATGGGATTCCGGCGCATTGTTGTTGAATATGATAGTTTGGATACGTTGAAAGCGATACAGAAAAGACCACGCTCCGATTAATCTTATTTGTCATATTATGGTGCTTTGCAATCGAGAGTGGAGCGTTTCTTGTGTTCATGTAACAACCCCTTCGCCTATATGTACACCGAATATGAGTCGGAAATGCTATGACTTCTTTATTCAAAGATCAGGGTAATTTAAAATTTTCAGAAAACTTCCCGATGGTCACCTATCCTAAAATTTCTCTAGCCCAAGCACGCTTAACTTTACTTAAAATCGACATAAATTATTTATTCAAGTTCTAATCATGAATCAATTATCTTAAAACCCATAACAACTTTAAAGGTCAATCTCAACTCGAATAAGTTTAGCAAGCATACATGCCACTACAAAAATCAACCTCAATTAGCATCTTTAGGAATATACACTTTATCTTTATAGTAAAGACATCCATCAGGTTTAATCTCAAAATCTTTAATTCCACCCGATTCCACTTGCTTTATCTTGGTTATGCAATCTTCATCTCGGTGCTAACTTTCTTTAATCCGATCTAATAATGATGATCTCAATTACAACTCTACCAATAACGAACCATTTGATTTTCCCTTTAACTAAGCATTTAAAGCTCATAATTTAGCAAATGTTTTCCGACTCAAAGCATCTGCTACAACCTTTGCTCGACCTGGGTGGTAATCAATATAAATCCATTATTAGATTAAATCCAATCTTAAACTTAGTCCCTCGATTAAGCATCAAGTCTGACTGCTCCTTTTAAGCAACCCATTTAAAATTTCCAAACAATAGGAATACTCTCCTAACCTATCCTTGATGCTCGGTATCCATAGCATAAGTTAAATCATTTTCATATTGATAACAAATTCCAATAAAACTCTGCATGCTCATGCATACCAATTATCACAACACTCACATGATTGGTTTTGTAGTTTTCTTGAATCTCCAACATTAATTATAAATGTCAGAGAGTTCCTAATTTTCTTTGTCTTAATCTTTTTACAGAACTATGTAATAATTTCAGCTTGGCATTTTTTCCAGAAATCCTCACCATTTTTTTAAAGGTGGTTATCTCGATTTACTATTCCTCTTCACGAGCTATGACCTCTATTTAGATATTTTCTTATTCTGAATCCTTTCCATTGCATCCAGCATAATTTACTGCTTCATAATTTTTTTAAATACATAAGTCAGCCAATACTTCTTTGTACCTGACCTCTAGCCCTCTATGAACTGTCACAACAGACTCTCATTTTGTCTGTAGAAAGCAGTTTAGAAGCAAATCAGCTCAGTTTATTAACTTGCACTCATACCCGTAAATAATCCAGTTGCTTAAATTAAGATGCAAGAACTCCATTGCATCTCTAGGATAAACTTTGTTATGGAACACTCAAAGAAAGAACTCTAGCTAACAAACTTTTGAGTATGTACCGTAACATTACTTTATCAAATACGGGTCTAATCCTTTTAGACGAGATACTACTTTATTTTTAGTCTCCTTTGATCATCAATACAGAGTTCCTTCAACCTAACCTTTATATCCTTAGACCATAGATTAACAATCATATTATCTCGATTTACTATTCCTCTTCACGAGCTATGACCTCTATTTAGATATTTTCTTATTATGAATCCTTTCCATTGCATCCAACATAATTTACTGCTTCATAATTTTTTTAAATACATAGGACAGCCAGTACTTCTTTATACCTAACCTCTAGCCCTCTATGAACTGTCACAACAGACTCTCCTTTTGTCTGTAGAATGCAGTTTAGAAGCAAATCAGCTCAGTTTATTAACTTGCACTCATACTCGTAAATAATCCAATTGCTTAAATTAAGATGCAAGAACTCCATTGCATCTCTAGGATAAACTTTGTTACGGAACACTCAAAGAAAGAACTCTAGCTAACAAACTTTTAAGTATGTACCGTAACATTACTTTATCAAATACGGGTCTAATTCTTTTAGATGAGATACTACATTATTTTTAGTCTCCTCTGATCATCAATACAGAGTTCCTTCAACCTAACCTTTATATCCTTAGACCATAGATTAACAATCATAGAATCTCCATCAATATATTTCTGAAAATCTAGTATGCCAGAACTCTTAATTCTTTTGCAATCAGTGCCTAAACAGGCTGATTCAAAATCAAATCTAATGTCTGGAAGAAAAGCTTTTAATCCAGAACATGCATATCATGTTACCCTGGTGCCTCTGCACCATGCTAAGCTGAGGGTAGAGCATTATCATTAACTTTATCACTCTCGTGAATCTCTTGTTGATTCACTTGCCTAAACACCTGACACAAATATTTTCTCATACATTGGAATTTAACATTACTATCATAATGATGTAAGCAATCACATCCATTCCAACACGTAAAATCATCAGTAATTCTGACATCCTAGTGGCATGTATACACTTTTGACCTTTACCATACTTCGTTTAATCTCCAGAACCGGCTAAACCTGTAGCTCCAACCTTTACCATACTTCATTTGGGCAAAATTCTCGAATTTATTCCATCCATGGCAATGTATATTAATATAATTTAATATTGGGCAGTTCATACCCGAAATAACATTCATAGCATACCATCATCAATAACTAGTGATCAATGCATTTATTTTCAACCCTTGACATATTTAAAATATGTCAAATATATGATCAATGACATAAATATCATGCCAACATATAAATCATGTAGACTTATTGCAAGTCTTACCAATGATGTATAAAACAACCATGTATCATGTTATGTATGCATTGCACTCATCTGGTCCATTTATCAGCACGCCTCACTAATTTCTACTCGATCATTTCCTTTATAGAACCTCGAACTTTCTTTGATTCGGCCTTAACTAAAAATCAAGTTTCGGGGCTTGAATCGAGCTTGGAAAATTTTCTTTTTCTTTCCCTAGCCTCACATTTTTGGCTGGAAAAGAATGTTCATCATTTCACCATTATTTTACACATATATCTATTAAATGAATATTAAATTCATTTAATAGTGAAATTACAATTTTGCCCTTTTATCCAATGGTTGGGATTGATTTTATCATCAATCAAGGGCCAAGATTTAATCTTCTATTTTCTCTTTCCAAAATTTCCCTTATAACTTTTTAAATATTTCAAAAATGCCATTGGGGACAAATAACCAATTTGCCCTCCAACTAGTTTTTATTTACTAGTTTGCCATTCTTGTAAACATTCAACTAAATCTAGCTGGAATCCAACCAAATATAATAAAATATTCATAAAATAATATTTTATGAATTTTTCCATGTCTTTTGAATCAGTCTCCAAAATTTCCATTCGATCCAATATATCGATAAATAATCCTTTACTCAGAAATAAACTGTAGGATTCATCTTGAATCAAACTAAAAATATTTACAACACTTGGAAATGACTTTTAGAACCTTTCTCTATCGTATGGAAAAATTTCATAATTTTCCAGTTCGATCCGGGTATCCGAATTCCACTTAAACTTTAACAGCGATTTTCCCAATAATCGAAATATTAGATCAAACCAATAATTCCGCATTTGATTCACACCCTTAGGTGAACTGTTTATTTATGAAATAAAAACCTTAACTTTTGGGAAATTACAACTTTAGTCCCCAAACTTTTCCAAATTTTATACTTTAGCCATAAAATTTCCAAAATTTACATTTTGGTCACTACCTCTTTAAACTTCAATTCCCATTCCAATTTTCCTTGGAATTCAACCAAACTTTAAGAATACCTTATTCAATGCACTATCTATAACATGAGACCTTTAAACCTTAGAAATTTCCTTTCCAAAACCCACAATTAAAGAAATCCCAACTTTCGCATTTTAGTCACTAAGTTAGCTTTTAAGCTATTATCTTAATACTAAATGACCTTTAATCAACTTAGTAAATTTTGGGGTATTACAGTTCATTTCGCATGCATATAATGGGGTGGCGGATCGGTTAGCAAAACTTACTTCGGAAGAGAGTTTTGAGGTGGTTATATTTGAGGATCCTCTTGTGGATGTTTTACATATGTTGCATGATGATGAGTTGGGTTGATGGGTTAGTTTTCTGGTTGTGTTTTGTGTATCCATGGTTGACTTTAGTTTTTCCTTGTTTTGGTTTGTTGTTCAAGATTTATTTATTTGTCTTGTAATTGTTATCATGTGCACTCTTTTTCCTCTACCTAAGGTTAGGGAGGTTTTTTTAACGAGGCACGCTGTACAAATTCCCTTTATTCACCAAAAAGTGGTTTGTTCCATCACTATTAGAACAATCAAACTTTAAAATATTAACCAATTTACAGAGTGAAATGAAATAGAATTTGGGTAATATAAGAATAGAATTATTTACAAATAAATAATTGATTGGTGTTTTTTTTCTATAAATAGGGAACATATTACCATAGGCCTCATTAAAAAACCCCTAAACCTAAATAGGAGAAAAGAGTACCTATAATAATTCTTACAGAAAATCAAAACGAGTATCCACTCAACAAACAAAACAAAAGGAACAAAACTAATCCCAGCACCCTAACTAACTCACCAATACAAAACTACTAAACCATCAACCACCAGATCCTCATTCAAAAGCAATATAACATCCGAACCAACATCAGTCGAGATCCCCACCTTCAAACACTACTCCTTACATCGCACCTAGTCCCCTTCTACTAATGCAACCACCATCAATGGAGGCACTACATACGTCGACCCCTTTATTGTCTAAGTACGCCCGAAAGCGGCAAGTTTATCTGCGGCACCTTTCTGCTCTCTACCAATGTGTCTAACTATACTTGCCACTTATGCTGCAGCAAGCCATGAATCGCAGCATCCAAAATGCTGCCAGCTAGTACCGGTGATAAGAGATCAATGATATTCGCCACCTCCTTGCAATCTATCTGCATCTTAATACGTTGAAACCCCAACAACCATGACCCCATCATTCTCTTTCCTTTTTACACCCCTATGTCGCCACACGGGAGGGACCTAGGGGCGTAAAAGTGGATCCTATCAACTTGTTCTGACCTAGAATAGAGGTGTAAAAAGGATGGGCGTAAAAGCTCATGGGCTTGGTCTTACTTCACCATCGAGAAACGAAAGAAGGCTTCCATCTCCAAGTTTTTAGAATAGGATGAAAAAGATAGAAAATCAATAAAAAGATGGGTAGAAAAACTTATTAGACACCGGGATCGATGACATCTAATAAGTTCTACCTACTATTGGATTTGAACCAATGACTCCCGCCGTATGAAAGCAATACTCTAACTGCTGAGTTAAGCAGGTCATTTATTATCATAAGGAATCATAAAGAGAAAGAAAAGGGACCTATCACATCGATGGATTATAAATCCAATATTACTTCTAAGCAATACCAATCAAACCGACCAAAAGGTATGATTATGCTGTTGGATCATCTAAATGAAAGCATAATGGATCGCCCATAATTTTGCAATAAGCACCAAACATCTTGTAATGAACCGTGAAAAGCAAAACAACCAACCACCCTTGTCATCTCAGAAGATATCTCTTATCGTTGCTCGGTTGTTCGTGGTATTTACCACCACATCAATATTCATTTTAATCTGTCCTCGAGACGGACCAAGCCACTGTAAAACAGAATGAGGCACTTGATTCATATCCTGCACCATAGGATTGTAGGGCCCAAGTACATTCATCAGTCAACTGATCCCCCTCTAGCTAATATGTCATTGTGTAGTACAAACTCTCCATTGAGAACCATGCTGCACCATGTTTTCCATAACAAACAACAATATACCAAAAATTGCATACTTCAATCCATCTCAGGATACGTAGAATCTAGTTTAACATTAATGTTACCCTACAACCAATCTTCAAATGTAACTTCAAGGAACCTTTCCAATTGGTCTGAACTCAAGACTCTCGACCATAAGTGGTGCACTTTTGTAAAAAAAACAAAGAACATGATCAATATCTTCCTCCCCATCATGACAAATTTCACACTCATCTGACAAAGTAAGATGCATGCGCACACATTCCATATTTGTTAGGTTTCACCGATAAGCCATGATCCATATAAAAATTCTTATGCGTTGAGTTACCTGCAACATCTATATCCTTCACCATTTAGATTCCTTAATCGGATTTCCCCCATTAGTGAAATATCTATATGCCGAGGGCAATGTGAACTTTCTTCGCGCATCCCACCGCCTACCCAGGGAATCAGCCTCTAAATGGTCTATCAACGGTGGAACCTTGGCAATCTTCTTGAGCACATCTGCTGACAAGTAAGGTGATATACACTCCTAGTCTCATTCTCTAGTTAAATCCACCATATCCGATACCATTGTCGGTCTTAGAGTGTAACGACCTAATTTCTCCTAAGTTAACGAAGGACGTTGACTCAGGTTGGGGCTTTGAGGTTTGGGTTTGGATGTAGTCTTAAGGGCCTTGGTTATTTTTTTGGGCTTGAAAGTGACCTTATGGATGAATTGTCTTAAATAAGGGTTTGGGAAGTAAATTTCCCATGAGTGGGCTGACCACTTTTGAATACTTGTCTCCTAATGGACATTAGTTTTCCCATTTGCATCATCCTCCATAACTCATCTTCATGCTTCCAAAAAATCTTCCTCTCAAGCAAGAACCCATAGAAATTTCAAGGCAAAGGTCCAAACTTTGTCATCAAATCTTTCCATCCGAGATTCAAGGTTTGAGTATGTTGTTCTTCATATCATGATCTAATTTTTGAGGTAGAAATGGTTGGTAATGGTGGTAAGATGGGGATTTGGGTTTTAGTGGGGTTTTTTAGTGTTGGGTGTTTTAGGGCGGATTCATGTTGTAAGTCCATTTAAATATCGTTTCTAAGCTTTTCAGAGTGTAACAATTTCATTTTTACATTTGTTGTTTAGCTAAGGAAGTTGGGGATCCATCCAACACCCAAAGCAAAAAGAAAAAATGAAGTGGAGCTTGGGGGTGAAGGATTCTGAGATTTTGAGCAAGGTTTGTACATCTCTAACTCCAATGTGCTTCATGTTGTTCATAAATGTGATTGTTTTGCATTGTTTAAGTTTTTAAGTATTAAGAGCTTGAGTATGGATGTTAATGGTGAAACTTAGATTTTGTGTTAAAAACCCTAAGATGGTAGTAAACCTTCTTAATAATCTCCCAGAGGTTGTAGGATTAAGTTGAGGGTTAAGGTTTTATTTTGGGGGCTTGAGAAGCGATTCCTGAGCCTTGAAAGCCATTTATGAGCTTCGGTATTGGTACTCAGGAAGCTGGTATCGATACTCTTTGTTCCATACAAATTTTAGTAGCAAAAAAGGGTAACGATACCAAGGGGGTGGTATCAATACCCTATGTTCCATAAAAGTTCCAGTAGCCATGATATCATTCTCTTAGCTACATGCTTATATTTATGATTTGCATGAAGCATGGTTGAGTGGAAGTGTATCCACTGAGCTTGTTAGCTCAGCGTTCGAAATCGTTGTTTCCGTTTGCAGGTTAGTACGTTTGGCATGTTTCTTGGAGGAGCATCATCAGTGAAAGATTCAAGCCCCTTGTCTCACCATAGTACAATACTTAGGTCTTTGGGCTATGTATTCGTAGGACTCTATCGTAGGTTTTGTAACTTGTATTTAGTTTTAAAATAATTGAGTCGAATGTTTTTACAATGTAATTTAAAAAGGAGCTCTCTTGTAAATGCTTTCAAATATTTATTTATGTTTTATTGGATTGAAAATCAAATGGTTTTGGAAGTTGATTGTGGATTGGGTAACTAGGTCAAAATTTTATGGTAATGTGGTTGGACTTAAGGCCCAAATGTGACATCCTGGTCGAGGGTGTTACAACTTGATTGTCTTTTGTAGGTGTGCTTGAGCCATTGATGATCAAAGTTGAAATTATGGAAGCTCATGACACACAAAGGAGGAATGACACTTGGAGAAGGAATGTTTAACATCCTACCTTGGTTCATGTGGTAATTTTAAGTTTCATGCAATTCTTTGATCATGTTTTCCATGTCTAATTTTCAATGATCTAAGCATGTTTTGCCTAATTGCATATAGTTATGGGGAGTCTCAAATTGCATGAGTTACATGTTTTTGGCCTAATATGTCTATCTTTATGTTTTGGCCTTAAACTTGTACTGTTTGGTTGAATTTGGTGAAATTCATGCTTTGTATGTTCTAAATTTTATGTTTTGAGAAGCATGTTTAGCAAAATGTGCAAATTGTATATTTAGGACTTAATAGAGCCTTTGTATGAACTTAAAACTTAGTTGTAAGGCCTTGTTGCATTTTTACCAATTTCGTGCCTTCGATACCGGTACTGTACCAATACAGCCTTCAACAAAGTACCGATACGACCTCTTCCGTATCGGTACGCATAGACAAAGAGGGGCATTTTTGTCTCCTTTTTGCCATGCATTGTATGCTTATTGTTTATATTTCATAAATGGCATGTTTGAATTAAATTTCTTGTTTTATTTATTTTGATTCATTTAAAATTCAATTTTATTTTCTCTTGAATTGTTGGACTAACAATCTACTTGTTACTTGAGAAAGGGGAACCATTTCTAACATTCTTTTCATGATAATTTTTTTGTCTCCTTTCTCCGTTATTATTTTTACACTAACAATTGATATTTCCTATCAATTGGTACTTAATTTTTAATGATTGGTTTTGACCTTTCAACTTGTGGTGTTTTTAAACTTAGATGTAATTTCAAACTTGGTTTTGAAATTATTTTTGATATAAAAAAGAGAGGTATGTTTGAAAAATTCAATTTCAAAAAGAAAAAGGAGCAACTTTAGATATTTTGAACTTTAAATATTTTCTAAAAATATTCTCTTTTTCTAACTAAGGGGGAGTTTTCACAAAAACAATTTTTCAAGTGGTTTCGTTAATCAAAATGGGGAGATTGTTAGAGATATTTGATTTTGATATAACTTAAATGAAAAATATTTTTGGACTTAACAATTTGCAAAAGTATTTCAAAAAACTTGAAAAATATGTTTGAAAGTTTTTCAAAGGGTTTTTAAAATGTTTAAATGATTTTAAATAGTCAAAGTGTCAAAAACATGCCCTGAGTACCGGTACAGATTGACACGTACCGATACCAGAGTGCTCGTACCATTACAAATTTTCGAATTTTGAAAAATTCCAATAGCCAAATTGAGTACCGATACGACTTAAACCGTACCGATACACTTGTATCGAGTATAGGTTCCCAATGCATTTATTGCCCAACGACTCTTTCTTCTTTGAGGCATGTACAAATATGCAAGCTCGTGTACCAATACGCCATGCTCTAGAAGTGCATTTATTGTTGAAATTAAAATCCCCAACTACTAGTAACGGTCAAGAACTCATTAGAGGACTTAAAAGGGACTTTCAAGCAGCCTTGAAACAACAAGAAACATCACTACCAACATTCAATGTTAGAGAAATTGTTTTAGTGTCTAAATTGTCATATTTCTTGTAGAAAACACTAGTGAGCCAAATTGTCACATTTTCTCAAGTGTTTAGAATTTTGGGTGAGAGCTTTACTGTGCAAACACATTTTCCTTGTAAGGATTTTCATTGTTTGCTAATTTGTAGTCTCTTTGTAAGAGAGTGTATTCAAGATTTTGGGGTATAAGTCTTGGTTGTGAGGGTTATCTCCTTGATCTCGAAAAAATGAAAGACAAATTAGTGGATTTGTGAAAAATCTTTAGTATGGATAGCTAAAGTAGTGAAGGTAGACTTGGTTTAGAAGTTGAACCACCATAAATTATCGTGTCTAAATTTTCATTACTCAACCATTCATCCACAAAAAAAAAATCCAATTCACCCCCTCTTGGCTATTCAATTGATCGTACGAGCCTCCAACACCTAGTGTCTAGCATAATAGGCTGATGGTCTGACCCCCAGCTTAAGAAGGTGATAAACTTCGGATATAGCAAAACACTCATACCACCCAATTTTGCAAATACATCTATCCAACCGCTAAAATAAAGACCCACACCACCAAGTGAAGTGAGGTCCATTATATCCCATCTCAATCAAACCAGTATCAAACATAAAATCATAAAATTACTTACAAACTCTCGAATGTCGTTGAGATCCTCCTCGTCGCTCCACTGCACTCCCAATAACATTAAGATCACCTCCCACAACCCACGATAAACCCCTATCCGGCTCCAAAACTTTCAACTAATCCCAAAGTGAACGTCGTTTAACCACCTCCGGACTAGCATACACAAAGGTAACAAAAAAAGCCACGCTCCCCATTAGTCGTCAAATAAAATCTATGCACAAATTGATTTAAAACTGCAAGGACATCAAAATGGACTGAATCCCGCCACATGACCCAAATTTTTACCGAAAATCCTTGAGCTTCCACTATGTAAGAATATTCAAACCTCGATCGTCGTATAAAATTATCAGCCCTTTCCCATTGATTCGAGGCTCTATCACCGTAACGATGTCCGACTTCTTATTCTTAATCAACAACGTAAACGATCTATTAAACGCATGGTCCAAAACACCTTGAACGTTCCAAAAAAATAATCTTAACCGTTAAAAAGAGATGGAAAAGAGCTCATGATTAAACCTGTATACCCCTCGCTCCCGGCTGCTCAAAAGTCGAGTTAGCACTCCACTGGATCCGAGATCCTTCCCCACCTTGTTTCACATGCGATGCAGACAGCCGCTCACGTTCAGCCGCAGCAGCCCTATTAAGGTCCGACACAAGAGTCGACAAACATGTAGCAAGTACGGGGTTCGCTTGCCCCCGATCATCACACTTATTTTGCTTAAGGCCCGGTTTCTGAATCCCTTGAACCCTGCACCTTTCTTTGTTGTGGCCTTAGATGTATTGCCACGAATAGAGCTTGGCAAAACTCGACCTTTAACTTCCTTAGGCCCTTGACCCTCGTCCGTATCCATAACCTGAACCACAGAGTGCTTGCCTGATTCCATCGAAGTCTTCGAAGCCACCACTTTTCCTTGTGCCGCAACCTGAGATTGTTTCCCCTGACCAGCTCCATTCGACACTCCTGAGTCCTGATGACCCATCCCGTTGAACCGCTTGATTGGTGTTTTTTAATTGATAATTGATTAGTGTTTTAAAAGGTCAAAATAATAGAGCTAACATTCGCATATTTTGTCATTATTCTCCGACAATGGTTTAATTAGCTGGAAAATAAAACAAGCCTAAACAGGGTGGTTAGTGGACAACCAAATTAAAATACAATCTAAATATACCAATAGGGCAATTTATTTCGCCAACCTATATAAGAGTAATATATGGAAATTTTTTAATAAGAAAATATGAATTTTATGTGTATAATTATATAGAGTTAAAATTTTATATCACTTTATTATTAAATAAATTTTATACGTATAGATTTTAATATTTATTATTATTTTAAAATAAAAACTTCATATTATTGTTGGTCCAAATATACATCATGCACATTCTTAATGTTTATGAGCGTGAGCCCATCATGGCCTATCCCTCCCCCCGTCTCTCTACTTTGTTGGAAAAGGGGCAGCCTTTGTATATTTTTGGGTTTAAATTACACCTCATATAGTAAATTTACAAAGGGTGATTAATTTCTTTTTTTTTAAAAAAAGTTATAACCGAGTTACTCGATTAAACGTTTGTAATAATCATATCATTTGTCGTTAATTCTCAAATGTCAAGTTGATATGAAATATTTTAATCATAAAAAATACACATATTTTAAAAACTTATAATCAAGTCACACAATTAATCAATTGTAACAATCAATGTCATGTGTAATATAAAATTTAACCGTCGGTTAACTCTAAATTTCACCATAAGATTCATCTTGATTTTTTAATCCAAATCATTGGATTAGATTCTCAAGAATCTCTCTCAAAAGTTATATCTTAATAGGATATCATGATAACATATGTTTAATTTTTTTTTTGTTTAACTAATAATTTTCATCATTCATATCAGGTTTTGCAGAAGCTCATTATGAGGCGACCCTCCCAACTTAATTTTTATTATTCATAACGTTATAATCCGAACATCTGACATTACTTTAAAAGATCTAGTGGCTCTCTCACCGGATCATACTCTTAATAAAATCTCAGAGACAAGCACGCTAATTCTAAATTCCACAACGGTTAGACAATGGATTCATAAATCAATTGGTTTTTATTTTTTTTATCTTGATTGTATTTTAGTGGTTTACAACGGTTTATTCTATTGTTGATTTAATATCTCGATCGAATTCTTAATTTTAGATTTAACAAGTGGATCTAATTTGATTTTGACAAATACTGCAACACATTACTCTAATATCGAATTTAAAAAGTTGAATTTTGAAAACTATTTATTTTCATGTTTAAGTGAAACAAGATAAGAATGAAATGATAAAAAGACCAAATCTATCACTTTTACAGTAGAGAAATTAATTTGGTAATAAGCCTATAATACAAGTACCCATAGGATAATTTAACCCAAAAAGAGCAAAGTAAACGAAAGAAAGAGACGTAACAGCTTCATGTTACCGTGTGTCAGCCACTCGTGAGACGAGAAAATACATTTGCTATTTCTTTTTTTTTTCATATTTAATAATTTAAAAAAAATATTTTAATACATAAATTTACACATATTTTTTAATTTTAAGGCTTAAGATTTTAAATTAAAATTTAGAATTTAATAAGTAAAGGGTAGAATTTAACATTTATGATTAAAATTAAAAAAATAAAGTTTAAATTTTAAACCGTTAGAGTTAAAAATTTAAATTTTAAATTTAAATATAAAGAGGGTAGTAAATGTAATCCAAAATTTAATTCAACAAAAACAAGGGAAAGATCCAAAAATTTGGTTCCTTTTTTTTATTGCTAAAAAGGGTTCTTCAGTCATATTTAACGTTACAGTTTTCATTTCTTTCTTCCAGAAATGGCACCATTTTAGTTATAGCTGTTGCCGCTTTTACTTCTTCTCTTTATCTTGCGAACAATTCTGGTCTTTTTCTCATCACCAGACATGTCTGCTAAATCCAGGTAAGTTACATCTTTTTTCTCGGGAAAATTTCATGTTTTCTTCCTTGATTCCTTTATCTTAGATTAGATCTGACTTGGTTTTTTCCCCCTTCTATTTTGGTGTTTTTACGTGAATTTTTCTGGATTATTTTGATACGCTTTCTCACGATTCCTTTAATTGGAATTTAAAGACTCCTATCTGTCACTTTCCACTACTTAATTGTGTTCTTTGATTCACTTTTCCAATTGTTCTGTTTTCATAATCTTCATCTTTCAATTTCCAAATGTGTTGCTTGAGTTGCGTATGAATGCATTCACTAATTTGATATTGCTAAATCATGTTGGAAAAAGTTGCCAAATTGGGAATTGATCCATCTTCACTTGAGTTTCAACATCAAATCTTGTTTTGATGGTGTGTTTTATAATACTGGGATTTTGATTCCAATGCTCAAATTTTAACACTTTGAACATTTAAACAGATCTGGTTTATCTGAAACTCCTAGCAAGGCTTCACCACCAACACCTAGAGTGGCAAGTAAATTAAGCAAGGGACTGGCTAAATCAGAAGCTGTTTCACCCTCTCCCGGGCAAAGCACTTGCCGTTCCGTCGATCGATCCTTGCGATCGTCGCTTAATTCGAAGTCTTTGATTGATCGTAAATTCCCAAAGACCACCGCTCTAGCAGAAGTTGTGAAATATAAGTATCTTTGATCTGTTTGAGAATCAAGCAATTATCTATTATTGTAACAATGGAACTAATGAGATTTGATTTGCTTTCTTGGTTGGTTGGTTTTGGATTTGCAGAAACCACAAACACGGGTCAGTAAGGGATCGGAGTTGCAGGCTCAATTGAACTCAGCTCAGGAGAATTTGAAGAACGCAAAGGAGCAAATAGCATCGATTGAGAAAGAGAAGGCACAAGCAATTGATGAACTGAAAGAAGCTCAGAAAGCAGCAGAAGAAGCAAACGAAAAGCTTAGACAGGCTGTTGTGGCACAAAAGCAAGTCGAAGAGAGCTCCGAGATCGAGAAATTTCGGGCTGTTGAGTTGGAACAGGCGGGGATTGAAGCTGCTCGAAAGAAAGACGAAGAATGGGAGAAAGAAATCGTGTCCGTGAAGAACCAGAATGCTTTGGATGTAGCTGCACTTCTCTCAACAACTGAGGAGCTTCAAAGGGTGAAGCAGGAACTTGCCGCTACTTGTGATGCAAAGAATCAAGCACTGAGTCATGCGGATGATGCCACCAAGATCGCTGAAATCCATGGCGAGAAGGTGGAGATTCTTTCCGCAGAATTGGTTCGATTGAAGTCCTTGCTTGACATGAAGCATGAAAATGAGGCTAATGAAAACAATGAAATGATGTTGAATCTCAAGGCCGAAATAGAGTCGTTGAAACAACAACTCAAGAATGCAAAGATCTACAAGGAGAAGTTGAAGGAAAAGGAGGCTGTCATTGAGCAACTTAACGTTGAGTTAGAAGCTGCAAGAATGGCTGAATCATATGCGCACAGTGTATTAGAGGAATGCAAAAATAGGGTTGATGAATTAGAAATGCAGATTGAGGAAGCAAAGAAGTTGGAACGATCTGCATCGGAATCTCTGGAATCGGTTATTAAGCAGTTAGAGAACAACAATGATTCATTGCATGATGCAGAATCTGAAATTGTAGCTCTTAAAGAGAAGGTTGGATTATTGGAAATGACGGTTGGTAGACAAAGAGGGGATCTCGAGGAATCAGAAAGTTGCATTAATAAGGCTAAGGACGAAACTGCAGAAGCAGAGAAATTGGTCGAGTCTCTGAAGTCTGAGTTAGAAACAATGAAGGAAGAAAAGATTCAAGCTTTAGATAACGAGAAGCTTGCGGCTTCCAGTGTTCAAGCGCTTTTAGAAGAGAAAAACAAGCTCATTACAGAACTGGAAAATTCTCAGGACGAGGAAGAAAAGAGCAAAAAAGCAATGGAAAGCTTAGCTTCGGCGTTACACGAAGTTTCCGCAGAAGCTAGGGACGCTAAGGAGAAGCTGTTATTTATTGAAGCTGAGCATGAACATTACAAGACGCAGCTAGAGGATCTAAGATTGGTTCTGAAAGCAAAAAATGAGAAGTACGAAACCATGCTTGATGATGCAAAGAATGAGATTGATCTTCTTACAAATACCATCGAACAGTCTAAGAACGAATACCAGATTTCAAAAACTGGGTGGGAACAAAAGGAAGTGCATTTGGTAGATAGTGTAAAAAAATCAGAAGAAGAAAACTCTTCTCTCGAAAAAGAAATCCATAGGCTGGAAAATTTGCTGAAACAATCTGACGAAGAAGCTTCGGCATCGAAGGAGGAAGATGCTCAGTTGAAGGAGAGCCTAAAGGAAGTCGAATCCGAGGTGATGTATTTGCAAGAAGCTCTAAAAGAGGTCAAAACAGAGAGCATGAAATTGAAGGAGAGTTTGTTGGAGAAAGAAACGGAACTTCAGAGTGTTGTTCAAGAAAACGAGGAACTCCGAGCGAGGGAAGCTGCTTCTCTTAAGAAAATTGAGGAGTTGTCAAAGTTGTTAGAAAAAGCTACAATCGAAAAGCAAAATGAGGAAAACGGTGAGTTATCTGACAGCGAGGACTATGATTTGCTGCCTAAGGTGGTTGAATTCTCGGAAGAGAACAGACATGGAACTGAAGAGAAGCTCACGTTAGAGCTACCAGCAGAACAGCCCAATGAGCCGAAAAAAGAATCTCCGGAACTAAAAGATGGCTTGAAAGACGAGGCTCTTCAAGTGGATGGTGCCAAAGTGAAAGATGTGAACGGAAAAGTGAACTACGATGAAACAAAAGGCAAAGAGGATGACTCAGTTGAAGTTGAATTCAAAATGTGGGAGAGCTGCAGAATTGAAAAGAAAGAATTCTCGCCGGAAAGAGAACCTGAGCAAGAATCCTTGGACGAGGAAGTGGAGTCAAAAGTGGAGAGTACCGAAGCCGAAGCCTTTGATCAAATAAATGGTTCGACGGAAAATGCCAATGGTGGTGGAATCTCACCATCAAAGCAGCAGCAGCAACAACAGAAAAAGAAGAAGCCTTTACTCCGAAAATTCGGGAGCCTACTGAAGAAGAAGGGAAGTAACAACCCCAAGTAGATAACAAAATCCAAAACCTGAAATCTGAAATGGCACGACTTTAGCCGTACTGGCAGGCAGGTACAGGGGGTGATATTTTGCAAGTTGAATGTGTTTGCTTTATTTTGTTTTGCTTGTTCTCAAATGGAATTTAAAATTCAAGAGGCTTGAATTCATGCTTAGTTTCTTAATTTTATTCTCTTTTAAAAAATAAATTTGATTCTCCATATTGGATAGTATGATGGAGACAATTCTTTTTTTTTTTTTGGGGGGGGGGGGGGTGTTGATTCGTGAAATTGTGTTGACTTAAGTTGTATACTTAGTATTTCAATGTACTTTCTATATGTTTTACAAGGAATCTAAGTGTTGTGCTTCAATCATTGCTGAAAATTCTTACATGTCATGCTTACGTCTCATATTATCGTGGTATGTGTTTAGATATTTAATTTTTTAAGTTATATCTATAGAGTATCAACTTTCATGTGTTTGGTGTAGAAAATGAATAATAAAAATGTAGTTTAGAATAGCTTCGCGTGGAGAATCAAAGGGAAGGTGGAATGAAAGAAAGTAGAAGATGCAAGTCGCATTATTTATCCCCTTCCCTTACCACTTCATCCATTGGTACAAATTCAACTTCATCTCTGTATATAAAAGGAAGATACAAATCCAAAGCGGAAATCAATGTTAATGGGGATTCCTCAATTTTTAATGAGGATGGTACCTGGACTTGTGAAGGTGGCCATACCCACCGGAAAGAGCGTCTTCCTGATCCTGTAAGTCACCATGCCCAAATGTCTGCTTCTCATCAACTCAATGTTTATTGCTTTTGAATCTTTCAGGAGAAGGGTGTCTGTTTGCTCCCATAAAACTTAAAAAGCTTTGCTTGATGATGTCAATCATGCTGTACTAACTGCATAAATTTACTGATTTCTCTTTCGTCCTCAAACATCGAAGAACCTCAAAGGAATTGCTTGATGTTCTATGGATGCTGTGGGGGGTGAGAAATTGTCTAGTTTACAAATCAGCTTTTAACAATTATGAATGTGTACTTGCTTTGGTTGAAACACATCCAATGTTGTTAGGTATTAGGCAAATCGTTTTATTTCCATTAAAAAGTTGTTATGAGAGTGTGTACTCAATCGAATGTTCACCCCTAGTTAGTATGGGTTAAAGGAGCTTTTCATGGTGGGAAGGAGGCGATGCAGGAGTGTTTCCATCAGCAACTCAACTTTATTCTGGGCACAGCTGACAGCCCCTATGCGGGACAGGTTTGTAATGACGTGCCATGGTGACAATGACTTTGGTTCCAACTTGGTTTACACAAAACTATATAATTTATTATGCTATTTTGGTTAATATTATTGATTATGTGGCTTACTATATGATGACCGAAATTGTTACATAATCTATGTTTGCTGTGCTTTTCCCTGAATTCTAGCAAAGTCCGCAATATCTTTTGTTCATCTGGGGTTTTGTTCTTCTTTTGAAGTAAGATAATCATGCATTCAGCAGTCGGTGTTCAACTCAATGGTGTAGAGTTTTTTTTAATGGTGCAGAGTCATAACAAAGAAAATGGAAGCCTAATGATTTAATGAGGAATTACCTTATCTTTCTATCAACAAGAACCTGTGCATTTATGTTTACCTAGGCTTGGGGTATTTTTCAGTTCTCGTCCGGCAATACTTTTCCAGCGGGCGCTGAAGTACTTAACGGTTATCCGAACGGGAGTTGGAGCAGCTTCTGAACATTTTTCTGCCTGATTTGCATCTCAAACGAATATTTACAGAAACTGAAATTTTCAGCTTCTCTCTCACAAACGGGCGTTGGCACTCAAATCAGAGTTTAAAAAGCTCTGTTGAACGAGCCTTTTCGTGCCCGCTTATGCCTTTGGTCCTACCTCTATGGGCTATGGCTGCATTAGATCTTGCAAAGTTCCTTCTCGCTAAGGTTAAAATATGAAAAACTTCCAGTTTAAGGATTTTTTTAAACTAAGCTTTATAAAATGTTAAATTAAGTCATTAACTGATCATATGTTTCTAAAATGTTTCTGTAGTTTAAAGAGTAATGGATACCAGCCTTCCTTGTCAATGTTGGTGAAGGAGGAAAGAATGTTACAGGTGAGGAAAAATCATGAAAATATTCTCAACATCTACCTACAGGCTACATACACAGTTATGTTGTTCCGACTCATCATTTTGTTCCGAATCATCATTTTTCTTAAAGCACCCATGTCTCACATACACAAAGCACTCGTCATGCCCATAACATATTTGAGTATCAGACACAACAGGATCTTTCAAGCTATGTTGCACTGATACGGACACGGACACATATATAAGTATGAAAACGAGAACGAAAAACGATAATTTTTAAATTATAAAGTACAAGTACGGCAAATATAAAATAAATTTTATATTCTAAAAGAATTTAAAAATAAAAAGTCATAAAATAATTCTGTGAGCATGGCATCACACTTACTTGCCTACTTATATACTCATAGCTGAATCATGCGAACAAGTGAAAGTCAAAAGAAACAAGAAAAAGACCGAAAAAGTATGGGAGAATAGAAGAATTAAAAACAAACATATGGAAATGAAATACTAGGGAGTATCCAAGCCGTACCATATATACTATCCCAATTATATTTATAACATTAATTAAATGACCCAATTATAATTTTTAATAATTAGATGACTCAAATGTAATTCTACTAATAATTGAGTGTCTTCTATTGTAATTTACCCTTAATTTTTTTTAATCTTTGTCTAAACATTTTTCGAACAGAATCAACAATAAATGTCCTTGAATACTTATAGATATTATAAACAAGAATGTTATAAAACTTCCGCATTATCAGTCTACGGCTCCACTTTTCGAAATCTTAAGCTCCATGTGTGTTTTATTTTTGATTTAATTATACACATTTTAAAATAAAGGCATTTATTTATTAAATAAATATAATTAATATATAAATATAAAACGATGTCACTTTAGTAGTTTAAAAAGATTAATTTAAAATTGCATGTACATAATTAAATAAAATTAAAATACACGTATAACATTGTACATTTGGTGAAATTTCAGGTCAAGTTTTGATATTTATCTCTTATTGATATAATAAGGCTTAATACTCAAATAAGTGCTTAAATTATACAATTTTTTAGATAGGTGTCTGAACTATATTTTGGGCCAAAAAGGTACTTAACATTTCATTTCTTGATCCATTTAAGGTTTTTCCGTCAACAACCGTTAAAAAAATTCGTCATCCAATCAGAACAAGACATGTAGCATGTTTTTTTATATATATATTTAATTTTGAGATTTCTTTAAAAATCTAAATTTCTTTAAAAATCCCAACTTTTAGTTTCTTTCAATCAAACCCCCAAATCATATCTCCCTCGCCTTCAGACATCCCCCACAAGTCGATGGTTCATCGTTCACCGCCCAAGCACCGTGTACCTCATCGTTCGGCAACTATCATCCTCTACCCGTCGGTGGGAACCCAATAGGCTCTTTTTTCTTTATTGTTGGGTGTTTATCGACGGTTCATTCGTTGATTTTTTACAACCAGATGATGGGATTTTCAGTAGATGGGTCTGATGAAGATAAGGGTGGTTGAATCGGTAGTTGGATTGGAGGAAATTAGGGTTAGGGTTAGGATTTGAGGGTTTTAGAGAAATTAAATATTGTTGGGTTCATTAATATTTTTTTTTATTTTTCTCATTTTTAGATTTTAATTTCAGAAAATGAAAAATCATACCACGTGTTCAATTTTTAGCGGATAACATAAAAAATAATATCTGTCACGGAGAAACCTTAAATGGGTCACGGAATGAAATTTTAGACACCTATTTGGCCCAAGATATAATTTAAGCACCTATCTAGAAAAAAAGGCTTTTGAGTACTTATTTGACTGTTAAGTCGGGTGTAGTTATAAGATGAAAAATGAGGTGCAAAAAAACTAATTATTGAAAATTAATTGTTGAATTCAAATTATAAATTTGTTTGATATTTTGTATTAAAATTAAATATGAAATATAATTAAAATATTTAAGGGTTATATTTCGATGCACAAGCTGTGTAAAAAAATTACACAACCCTTGATAGAAGGCTGCCTTGGCACGTGGGAACCTTCAGTTTGATGGCTTGGAAGCAAACCTAGGGCTTTAGACTCGAACAAGGAAGTTAGGCACAAATATGATATTTCAAGAGAAAATTGTTGGGAGTTTCTTGAAAATTTCAGAATTAAGGCTGAAAATTTAAAGAAACAAAGACAAGATGAAGGATTAGTAGATGAATAATAAGAACGAAAGTAAAAGATTGAAAAAAATAATAAAAAGGATAGTTGTTAAGTGTTAAAAAGTACTATTTTTATTACCCTTTTTACTCATATTATTGTTAGACTTAAGCTCATATTAGTTGCATAATTAGTCATTCATGCATTAATTCATGTTTCTTTCCACCGTTGAGCTTGATTACATAACTTTGTGATTTTTGTGGAAAAAGATAATGCTTTGGTGTGTTCTTGTGTGTGCAGAATCAGTTGCCAAAGCATGGCTGGAAGCAGTTGCGAGGGCAGTGCATGAAGAAGATGCCGACGTAGTTGCCAGGGCAATGCATGAAGGAGATGTCGAGCTAGTTTCCAGGGCAATTGTCGATAAGGGATAAGATGATATGGCAGCCGAAATTGATGACTAGATAAGCCTAAGATGCTGTGGAGCAAAGTTAAATTCCAAAGGAGTTTGATTTCCATGAAGAGGTCAAAGAGAAATTAAATCCCAAAAAGATAGGAGAAAATCTAGAAGGAATTTAAATATAATAAAGAATTATATTCTTTTAAAGTATTTAATTCCAACTTAACTTCCTCCTCAAGAAGGACTTTGACCTAGCCATCTCCTATTTAAAGGAGACCAAGCCGTCAAATTCATAGAAAGAGAGCAAGGGGGAGAGAGTTCGATTGGGAGAAGTTTTGGGAAGGAGAGTTCAATTGAGGAGAGAATTCGACTAGGGGCTGCACCAACATCTTCATCTTTTCCCTCTTGTTCGATTAGATTCATGCTAGGGAGATTATTCTTTGTATATCTTTCGAACACGGTCATGAACTAATCTTATTTGGTTGGGGTTATTGTGTTTTGTTGTTGTGAGAAACAATTAGATTTTGTTTAGGTAATAAGAGTTTGCACTTTCAATTCAAGGTTTACTCATTCTTGGTTTTTATTATTGTTTGCGAGTGAATTGAGAGAGGATCTCGTAATTCTATCTATTTATCTAATATCAGGAGAGTTAGATTCAAGAAACAAATGAGTATGGTCTTTATTCAATCTATCGGTGGTGAAGATTAATTTGGCTTAGGAATAAGTTAAGGATTTCAACGGCTAAGAGGAGTGCAAGATTGGTTGTTGTTCACCCTTGATTCACGTAGGGATGTATTGTCAAGGCATGCACAATTAGCTAGAGTTTTGACTTAGGGATAAGAAGAAACCATTGAAGAACACTCTGCAAAACCTTGAAGTTGTTGCCCAGTCGCCCAAGCAGTTGCCCAGGCAGCCGTTCGATTAGTTGCCAAGGCAACCCAGCTGCGCAAGTTGCCATTGCACTCTTTTACCAAGACGATCCAATCGGCTATCACTCCTCAACTCATGATAACCTGGCCTATTCCCCCTCTTTTGATTTCATCTATTCTTTTAGTTTATTGCTCTTAGTTTACTCATTAGTTATAGTTCCTACAATCACCTACTTGTGTTCTTCTTTTCCAACACAGTAACTAAAGCAAAGTGACCCAAACCAATCCCTATGGAGACGATACTCGATACTCATATCACTTTATTACTTGCGACGTGTATACTTGCACCGTTTGCATAGCACTCAATACGCGCAACAATAGTTAAAACAAATCTGAAAAATTCCAGCTTTGTTTATGGATATGGCAAAAATGGAGTTGAAGAAGATGGCTATGGCGCACGGAATTGGCAGATGTCCTACGGAACCCTGCTAATCGCAATTGACTAGGCAACTCGGAGTGTGAAGATCAATTACAAATTCCAACGAACTTGAAGATCGCTTCTAAAACACAAGATAACTTCTTGCAAGTATAACCTCAAAAAAGAACTTTATTTAATCAATGAAATCTAAAAAACACATAAGAAAGCATCATCCATTTATAGATGAAGGATGGTTTTAACCTAAATCTAAGAATGAATAAAATAATCAAAGAAATTTGGTCCGTTAAATTAGACTTGATCTAATGGCTTGAGAGAAGGGTGGTTGGTTCTTAAAGTATAGAAAACCCTAAAATATCAATTTAAATGATAATAAATAAATTGGGCTAAGTTTAATTCGTCCAAAGCATTATATATTAGCTTTTGGGCTGAATTTTACAAAATCCTGTATCCAGTTTTCTACGTGCACAGTCTTCAGTAAAATAAACATATATTGAGTTCTCGATATTGGATTAATGCGTTTCAAGATGCGTTGGAAAGGTAGTTGAATGACGGTCAATTCATCAGAAGAAAACTTGACCCAAAAATGTCTGAATCACATTTTAAAATTTGCCTCAAGTCAACTGATTTTCCAAACTTAGAAAACAATTTCAGCTTCTTGTCCAAATGCATCTTTTTTGTCCTCTTATGCATGCATTGTTTTGACCTTTATTATTTGCGTCGAACAAATTCAATTTCTTGTCCAATATAAGTAATTTGACCTCGCTCATGCATGTATCATCCTCTCTTTCCTCAAAAGGATTCATCCTTGAATCTAAAGTATCAAAGTGAAAAAGATCGGGCATGTGAAATGGTTTCAACTTCTTGTCTTCCATGCATTGTTCTAGCCCTCCTATGTATATGCATGTATCCTTTTCCCACTCCTCAAAAAGATTTGCCCTCGAATCTAAATCATTGATTAGAATAAGGTCAACAAAGTACCATGGAAGAGAAGTCATCTTGAAGGATTCTTGTTTCGAGTCTCATTCTGCAATGTGATTTACAAGTTCTTTCTCATTGGCAACTTCATTATCGTTCTTCTTTTGGTCGCAAGGCAACTCATTCTCATATTTAAAATTTTTATCAGCGCTAGAAGAATACTTACAAGCATAAATAAAATTATGAAAACAATCAATTTTGCCTTTTGAGTGTGGGGTGTTAAGTGTCTAAAAGTACTATTTTATTCACCCTTTTTACTCATATTATTGCTAGATTTAGGCTCATATTAGTTGCATTATTATCCATTCATGCATGTTTGCATTGTTTCCTTGGTGGACAAGTTTGATTTCATATTTTGCTTAATTTTGTGGAAAAAGGGTGATGTCGATAGTTGTTTTTGTGTTTGCAGAATCAGTTGACAAAGCAAGGCTAGAACCAGTTGCCAGGGCAATACAAGAAGGAGATGCCGACGTAGTTGCCAAGGCAGTGCATGAAGGATATGCCGAGCTAGTTGCCAGGGCAATTGTCGACAAGTGATAAGATGATATGATAGCCAAAATTGAAGACTAGATAAGCACAGTATGACGTGGAGCAAAGCTGAATCCTAAAGGGGTTGGATTTCCATGAAGAGGTCAAAGAGAGATTAAATCCCAAGAAGATAGGAGAAGATCTAGAAGGAATTTAAATATAATAAATAATTATATTCTTTAAAAGTATTTAATTCCAACTTAACTTCCTCCTCAAGAAAGACTTTGACCTAGCCCTATAAATAGAAGACCAAGCCGTCAATTCCATGTGTGTGCAAGGGGGAGAGAATTTGACAAGAGGCTTCAACCATCTTCATCTTTTTCTTTCTTGTTCGATTAGGTTATGTTAGGGATTCTTTATTTTGTGTTTCTTTGGAACCTAGCCATGAACTAAATCTATTTGGATAAGGTTATTGTGTTTTGTGGTTGTGAGAAACGGTTGGATTTTCTTTATGTAATAAGAGTTTGCACTTTCAATTCAAGGTTTACTCATTCTTGGTTTTTATTCTTGTTTGCGAGTGAATTGGGAGAGGATATCGTAATTCTATCTATTTATCTAATATCGAGAGAGTTAGATTCAAGAAACGAATGAGTATGGTCTTTATTCAATCTATCGATGGTGATGACTAATCTGACTTAAGAATAAGTTTAGGATTTCAATGGCTAAGAGGAGTTCAAGATTGGTTGTTGTTCACCCTTGATTCACGTAGGGATGTATTATCGAGGCATACACAATTATCTAGAGTTTCGACTTAGGGATAAGAAGAAACCATTGAAGAACACTCTGCTGAACCTTGAAGTTGCTGCCTAGTCGCCCAAACAGTTGGCCAGCTAGTTGCCCATGCAACCGTTCGACTAGTTGCCAAGGCAACCCAACTGCGCAAGTTGCCACGGTAACTGAGTTGCCATTGCGCTCTTTTTACCAAGACGATCCAATCGGCTATCATACCTCAACTCACGATAACCTGGCCTATTTTCTCTCTTTTGATTACATCTTCTTTTACTTTATTGCTTTCTTAGTTTAGTTGTTAGTTAGAACTTCTACAATAACCTAATTGTGTTTTTACTTTTACAGTGCAGTAACTTAAGCAAAGTGGCCCAAACCAATCCCTGTGGAGACGATACTCGATACTTATCATATCACTTTATTACTTGCGACGTGTATACTTGCACCGTTTGTGTAGCACTCAATACACGCAACAAGTTTTTGGCGCCGTTGCTGGGGATTGGCAATAGTGACTTTGTTTTTATTTTCTTGCACTTTTTATTTTTATTGTTTAAGATTTGAAGGGTTAACAAACTTTGGTTTTTCATTGGTATATGACCAGGACGAGACCAACTACATCAGAATATACCTTTGATCCAGAAATCGAACGAACCTTGTAAAGACTCAGACAAAGGTTAAGAGTAGCAATGGCTAATCAAGACGCCAATATGGATCAGGATGTTCCAGCAAGAGGTGGAGTGATTCTTGCACGAAACAGAACAATTCGAGACTAACTAGAGGAAGATCTTGAAGGACTTAATCTAGGAGTTGTCACACCTAAAATTGAAGCCGACCACTTTGAGTTGAAACCGGTGATGTTCAATATGATCAACACAATTGGTCAATTTGGCAGCTCAACAACTGAAGATGCACGACAACATCTTAAATCTTTCCTCGAGATTTGCTATTCATTCAAAATACAAGGAGTCATCCAGATGTTTTACGGCTAAGATTATTCCCCTATTCACTGAGGGATAGGGCAAAAGCATGGTTAAATAGTATTCCTGTCGAATCAATAAGATCTTGGACCGATCTTTGTCATGATTTTCTTGCTCGATTTAATCCTAAAAATTTGACTAATAAGCTTCGTAACGAAATTACTTCTTTTCGACAGGCAGATGATGAATCCATGTACGAGGCTTGGGAGCGATATAGATAACTTCTACACAAATGCCCCTTATACGGATTCCCAGTGTGGACACAAGTGACGATGTTTTACAATGCTGTGAATACACTAACAAGGATGATGCTAGATGCCAAAAACTTGTTGCGCGTATTGAGTGCTACGCAAACGGTGCAAGTATACACGTCGCAAGTAATAAAGTGATCCGAGTATCGAGTATTATCTCCACAAGGATTGGTTTGGGCCACTTTGCTTAAGTTACTGCATTGGAAAAGAAAAGCACAAGTAGGTAATTGTAGGAATTATAACTAATGAGTAAACTAAGAGCAATAAACTAAAAGAATAGATGAAATCAAATAAGAAAGAAGAGGCCGAGTTATCGTGAGTTGAGGAGTGATAATAGATTGAATCATCTCGGTACTTGAGTGAAAAACTGACTTAATTGCTTAGGCAGTGGCAGCTATCGTAATGCCTGGGCATTGGGTTAAACCGATGCCAGGGCAATGAAGAAAGGAAACCTATGCCGCGACAATGAGTGAAGCCGATGCCTGGGTAACGAAGAAACTGGGTTATTACCTTGGTAGTACGCGAAGCAGATGTCTGGGCAATGTGGTAACGGTGCAATTGCTTGGGAAATGAACAACAACCTTCAAGGTTCGGTGAAGCGTTCTTCAATGATTTCTTCTTATCCCTAAGTCGAAATACTAGTTACTTGTGCAAGCCTTGATAATACCTCCCAGCGTGAACCAAGGGTAGACAACAACCGATCTTGCGCTCCTTTTAGCCGTTGAAATCCGTAACTTATTCCTAAGCCAGATTAGTCTTCACCATCGATAGATTGAATAAAGACCATGCTCATTCGTTTCGTGAATCTAACTCTCTCGATATTAGATAAATATATAGTTTCATGAGATCCTCTCCCAATTCACTCACAAACAAGATTAAGAACCAAGAATGAACAAACCTTGAATTAAAAGTGCAAACTCAATTACTTAAACAAAATCCAATCATTCTCACAACCACAAACCCAAAATAACCAAGCCAATTCACATAATTCATGGTCGGGTTTCGAAAGATATACAAAAAATAATCCCCAAACATAAATTGAATGGAAGCAAAGAAGAAGAAGATGAAGAAGAATTGGTGCAGCCCCTAGTCGAGATTTTGGGAGCTAATACTCAAGGACCCAAAAAAATTTGGGTACCAAAAATCAAGACTTGATTCTTTGTTTGTACGGGGAGCATTGCTACAAGGCCAAAGCTTCAAGTGCAAATTCATGGTACCTTGATAGTGGATGCTCGAGACACATGACCGATGATAAGAGTCAATTCTTGGAGCTAAAACCAAAGAGTGGAGGAGTAGTGACGTTTGGTGACAACTCCAAAGGCCACATTGAAGGAATTGGTTCCATTGGTAATCTCTCTTCTATACTTATTGACAATGTTTTATATGTCGACGGTCTTAACCATAATCTTTTGAGCATAAGACAATTATGTGATAAATGTTTCAATGTTTTTTTATTTAAATGGTTGCAAAATTATCAACATTGAAACCAACAAAATTGTGTTTATTGGTCATCACATAGAAAACACATACATGGTGCATTTAGATGACATTCATACTTCAAATGCATGTTTTGTTGCTAAAGATGAGCATGATTCATGGTTGTGACATAGAAAACTAGGACATGCTAGCATGAGTGTTTTGGAAAAATTAATTTCAAATGATCTAGTAAGAGGTTTGCCAAAAATAAAGTTATCTTATGAAAAAGTTTGTGATGCACGTGCAAAAGACAAATAGAAAATAATTTCTTTTAAACCTATTAATGATGTTTCTACAAGTAAAGTTTTACACTTGATCCACATGGATCTTTTTGGCCCTATTAGAACAATGAGTTTGGGTAGAAAATCATATGAATTAGTTTTAGTTGATAACTACTCTAGATTTACTTGGGTTCTATTTTTAAGTACCAAGGATGAGACTTTAGAAAATTAATCACATTTTCAAAAGTAAATCAAAATGATGTTGGTTACTTCATTTCTCATATTAGGAGTGACCATGGAACCGAATTTCAAAATCTAGGTTTTGAGGAATTTTGTAACTCAAATGGTATTAGCCACAATTTTTTTGGCTCCTCGCACACCTCAACAAAATAGGGTTGTTGAGAGGAAAAATAGAACTTTAGAAGAAATGGCTAGAACCATGCTTTGTGAAAATAATTTTCCTAAGTATTTTTGGGTAGAAGCCACAAATACGGCTTGCTATATTGTCAAACGTGTAATGATTAGGCCTATTTTAAAGAAAACACCCTATGAAATTTTCAAAAATAAAAAGCTTAACATTAGCTCTTTTAATCCTTTTGGATGCAAATGTTTTGTTTTAAACAATGGAAAAGTCAATTTAGGCAAATTTGATGCAAAAAGTGATGAAGCTATTTTTCTAGGTTACTCTTTAAAATCTAAAGCATATCGTGCATTTAACAAAATAACTTTAGTAGTTGAAGATTCTATTCATGTAGTTTTCGATGATAACCTCCTTCGAAGGAAGGATACTTGTGATGATGATGATGTATGAATTGTTGATGCAATGATGGTGGAGGACAATCATCAAAGGTAGATGAAGTTCCATCAAAAGAAGAACCACAAGATCCACCTCTAGAAGCCTTGAAGGACATGACTCTAGAGGAAAATGAGGTCACCTACCTAAGGGAGTTCAACTATGTCAAAGGTGGTGAGATTTTGGGTGATCCATCTAAAAGGGTAACCACTAGATCCTCTCTTAGAAATATGTGTAACTTTGTAGCATTTATCTCATGCATAAAGCCTAAAAATATCAAAGAAGCATTGAATGGTGATTATAGGATATTAGCTATTCAAGAAGAGTTAAATCAATTTGAGAGGAGTAAAGTTTGGACATTAGTTGATATACCTAGTAATAAATCTACCATAGGAACTAAATGAGTTTTAGAAACAAACTAGATGAGAGTGGTAACATAGTGAGAAATAAGGCTAGACTTGTTGCTCAAGGTTATACTCGAGAAGAAGAAATTGATTTTGATGAAACCTATGCACTCGCAGCTAGAATAGAAGCTATTAGGATGTTACTTGCATTTGCGTGCTATCGTGAATTCAGGCTTTTTCAAATGGTTGTCAAAAGTGCATTTCTAAATGGCTTTATAAATGAAGAATTGCATGTAGAACAAGCACCCAGTTTTGAAGATCCAAAATATCCAAATCATATTTTCAAACTGTCAAAAGCTTTATATGGCTTGAAACAAGCTCCTAGAGCTTAGTATGAAAGATTGTCAAATTTTCTTATTGAAAAAGGTTTTGACAAATGTAAGGTTGATACTACACTTTTTATTAAAAGAAAAGGCAAAGACATTTTATTAGTTCAAATTTATGTAGATGATATCATTTTTGGTTCAACTAATGAATTGCTTTGCCAAGAATTTGCTAAGTTGATGAAAGGTGAATTTAAAATGAGCATGATGGAGCTCTCATTCTTCTTAGCATTCCAAATCAAACAAAGAACAGATGACATCTTTATCAATTAAGCAAAGTACATCAAAGACATGCTCAAGAAGTTTGACTTAGAGAATGTGAAACCTCAAGCCACACCAACGAGTTCTTCTATAGAGCTTGACAAAGATGAATGAGGTAATTGTGTTGATTTTAAGCTTTATAGATATATGATAGGATCTTTGCTTTATCTTACCGTAAGTAGACCAAATATCATGTTTAGTGTTTGCTCGTGTGCTAGATTTCAAGCTAGTCCTAAAGAATCACACTTAAAAGCCTTTAAGAGAATCTTTAGATACCTTAGAGACACCCCTTGTTTATGTCTTTGGTATCCTAGAGATTCATCCTTTTGTTTGCATGCTTATTTGGATGTGAATTATGGAGGTAGTAAGATAGATAGAAAGAGTACCTCTTGTACTTGTCAATTCCTAGGGAATATGCTTATCTCATGGTTTTCTAAGAAACAAAATAGTGTAGCGTTATCTACCACCGAGGCAGAATATATTTTGGCCGGTAGTTTTTTCCCCTCAATTCCTTTGGATGAAGCAACAACTCTTAGATTATGAAATTGATGTAGGTATCATCCCTTTAAAGTGTGACAATACTAGTGCTATTTGTCTCACTAAGAATCCCATCCAACATTCTAGAACCAAACACATAGAGATAATACATCATTTCATTATGGATCATGTCTTGAAAAATGATTTTTTTAGAGTATGTAGACACCTTGAACCAATTAGCGGATACCTTTACTAAACCTGTAGCACTCTCTTCCCGGTCTGGTAGAGAACTGGGTCAGAAAATGTTAACAGAAACTTATTTGGATGTTGGAAGTTTAACCCGGTTCAAAATCTTATTCAGAATGTCTTATTAATCTCTTTTAAAGACTTATCGAACTAACTTATTAATAGCTTATTCATTTTGGAGTCAATTTTAAACTTTTTTGAACTTTGGGACTAAATTATAAATTTTACAAATTTAGGGTCTTAATCAGAATTTATTTTTACCAATCTTCAATTAAACTTACCAATTATTACCCTGTGGATTTTCGTTACTATCAAAGATCGTTTTCCTATCCAATTAGGCTATACAAGTTTTAGTGACCATTTTATAAACTTCTTAAAACTGTGTTTTAAGCCTTTTAACAAAATTAACTAACTATGTACCGATACACTTATGACCGTATCGGTAGAATAATCCAAATTTCATTTTTCATATTCAAGAATAACAAGTCTGTATCGATACCCCTAAACCCGTATAGATACCCATTGACCTAGGTTAACCATTTCGATATACCTTAAAGACCGTTTCGATACAATTTATTTTTCAGACCTTAAAGTCTAACTTCGTATTGATACACCCCCTATGTGTATCGATACGCCCTGTTTTATCAAGTCCAATTATGCAAGGCCGTACTGATATAGCGCGACCCGTATCGATACACTTGCCCTATAATGATAGATTTTATCTGGTTTTTATTCAAATTAAACTATTGAACATTGTCCGAATTTAACCAAATTTTACAAACAAGTCTAATATCTATATTCTCAATAGCATACAAAATTTTAGAGCGATTTGAATCCATTTACCTAGTTTTCGCTTTTTGGCGATTTTAAGCTCATTTTAGCTAGTTAAACCATTCCAAAACATGTCAATTTCCACATACAACACTTAGGCACTATTAGTATATTACACACATATCAAAAGGCACAAACATAACATGCTTAGACCATATGCCACCTTACTAGGAGTTCAAAGAAAAAGTTAAGCATACATGAGGTCGATGAGGGTGACTTGCATTCGCAACACACGATCAAGGCTCAAATTCTTTCAACGTCCTGAAAAATGCACGAGACAATAAGACGTTAGGCTTACTTAGCCTAGTGAGGTAGTCATAAAAAATGTACAAAATTTCTATCAATTACATGAATGTCGTATAAGCATGCTCGGTTGACAATTTACATAACATCAATCATAGCAAATCATATTCATAGTCTTTAGTCATGATTCCATATAACAAGCATAAATCAAATAAGCATATCATTTCCTTGGACATGGTAACCAATGGATACGCGGATTCCCCTATACACCACACATATCGAAAATAGGCCGTAGCCTTGAGCAGTAGCTCCGAATAATGTCCCTTACACAATCTATCCTTATTTCACCACACATTTAGGCCGTAGCCCCGGACTGTAGTCCAATCCCTTAATTGGTGAGCTCGAATAACCCTATGGCATGCCAATTGTATTCAATGTCCATGAATGTCCAAGTCACATATTTCATCATAGTTCTTACCTTTCGGATCACATCATATCGGATAGCAAATCGAGCCTTAGCTCTATATTTCATATTGTAACACATTCATATCAAAATAAACATGTAGCATATTTCACATATCATATTTCACATATCACATAGGAACTTATAACTTATCGAATGACAATGAAGACTTACCATGCTTGCCATTAGCATCCATACATGTTTTCTCTATGTGAGCCCTTAAACAAAAATGCAATCATAACACAAAACAAATGCAACGGGATGGCTCTGTGCCAATCCCTTGACACAAATACACTCATCTAGTATTCAAAGACTTCAAGGTCCTCAGATTTCGATTTCTTTGCTCCTAGACTTGTTTGGAGATGGCAGGTTGTTTTCTTCCAATTTTTGAGCTAGGAAGAAACACAAGGAATCAAGACAATCACTATAACAATATATTGCTCATTTCAAAGATTAGGCTTAATAACTCGACTTGAAATTAAACTTCAACCATCCATGAATTTCGAAAATTGATTGAGGGCTTTAACTCACCGAAGTACAAGCTTCTGAATGCTATATAGAAATCAAACAAAAGTTAAGGATTGAATCGAGGTGCTTGTTTAGCTCGAGGTTTAAGACAAAAGTGCTGGTGCTTCCTTGTTAAAAGACATGGGTGGGGTTTATTTTACGGGAGGTTTAAATGAGGAAGAGAGCTTTTGTTTCTCATTTTAAAACCATTTTCCTCTTTAATCATTCCCCCACCAACATAGGGACCAATATGAAGCTTTTCTATCCTTAAGGGCTTGTTAAACCCAATTCAATCATCTTTCCCTCATTTCTTTCAATTGTCAATTGGGTGACAATTAGTCACCTTTTCTGAGGTGTTTCACGTGGGAGGGGTAAGCTAGGTGGCGAGTCATCACCCTAACCCCTTTTTCTTTCAATTTAGTATTCAAAACAGATTTTTGCAGAGGTCCGTATCGATACACCTTATGGCCGTATCGATACGGCTAAGCTAAAATGGGTAAGTTTGTTATGGTAGTTAGGCTGTACCGATACTAGTTTTACCGTACCGATACTCATAGCTTGAAAACAACATTTCCAACATTGAATTTCTTACAAAAAGGTCCACAGATCAATTTAATACCCCACAACTTTCATTGATTACAAAACTGGGTACAAGGATCATGAAATTACACTTTCGGGCATGTCTGATACAAAATTTTCGATCATTGGAGCCTTATTTCGACTGGGTCAGTTTTCGGGATGTGACAACTCTCCCCTTTAAGAAAATTCATCCTCGAATTTTCACTCTAGTTGAAAAATGGGGGTACTATTTCTGCATTGTCTCTTCGGGTTCCCACGTGGCTTCTTCCACCGAATGACTTCTCCATAGGACTTTCACTAAGGGAACAAACTTATTACCAAGTCTCTTGCTTCTCATGCGAGGATCTGTACAGGTTCTTCCTCGTACGTCAGATTAGACTAAATTTCTATAGCCTCTGGCTCGATTACATGAGAAGGATATGACCGGTACTTTCGTAGCATAGAAACGTGGAAGACATTATGAATTCGACTTAACTCCTCAATGAGAGCTAGTCGGTAAACATCAGGTCCTACTCTTTCGATCACTTCGAATGGGCCAATAAAACGAGGACTTACTTCCTCTTCCTGCCAAATCGAGGATCTTCTTCTACGGAGACACCTTAAGGAAGGCTTTCTCTTCCACCTCATATTGAATGTCTCTCATTTTTAAATTAGCATAAGCTTTCTATCGGTCAAAAGCAGCTTTGAGCCGATCACGGATGATGGTCACCTTTTCTTCAGATTCCCAGAGTAAATTGGGACCTAACACCTTGCCTTCGCCAAGCTCGATTCAATAAAGAGGGGTTCTACATCTTCTCCCATAAAGGGCCTCATAGGGTTCCATTTGAATCGAGGTTTGGTAGCTATTATTGTAAGTAAACTCCACTAAAGGCAGGGATTTCTCCCACAAATTCCCTAAGTCAATAACGCAGGCTCGGAGCATATCTTCTAGAATCTACAAGGAATAGTCGAGATTGATACAAAATACTTATACATACAAATCGAAGGAAGATATAAGGTTACCTGAATAACCTTTTCAGATTGACCATCGATTTGAGGGTGGAAAGTAGTGCTTAGGTGCACTAAAGTTCCCAAAGT
Organism: Hibiscus mutabilis; assembly: GCA_019671005.1. Lineage (NCBI taxonomy): Eukaryota > Viridiplantae > Streptophyta > Magnoliopsida > Malvales > Malvaceae > Hibiscus > Hibiscus mutabilis. The sequence goes on along the minus strand of CM033745.1, from coordinate 24,916,715 downwards.
TTCTTGTAGGGTTCTCCAAAATCAGGATGCAAAATATGGATCACGATTGGAGATGATGAACATAGGAACTCCGTGCAAACGGATAACTTCCCGGATGTACAACTCATCTATATTAGGCAAACCGAAGTCCATTCTCACCAGAATGAAATGAGCAGATTTGGTAAATCGATCCACAATGACCCAAATGGCGTCATGCTTCTTTGGTGTTAATGGCAAGCCACTTAAAAAGTCTATCTTAATACGTTCCCATTTCTATTGCGGAAGCTTGATAGGTTGCAAAAGACCAGTAGGCACCTTGTGCTCGGCTTTAACCCATTCGCAAGTCAAGCACCAAGCCTCAAAGTTTGTGATCTCATTTTTCATTCCAGACCACTAGTACAATTCTTTCAGATCTCTATACATCTTGATAGCTCCAGGATGAATAGAGAACGGACTTGAATAAGCTTCATTCAAATTTTGATTCTGAAGGTCATCATCATTAGGAACACAAACACGGTCTTGGAAACACAACAAACTCTCGAAATTCATAGCAAAGTCGGGATCTGGCTCGTCTTTGATCTTAGCGATGAGAGTTCGCAACTCCCCATCAGATTCTTGGAGTGCTTTGATTTGGGACATGATGGTCGATTGAACTCTTAGTTCATCCAATAGCTTTCCATGCTTCTTGAGTCAGAAATGAGCATTCAAACACTTTGGAGAGAGAGTAGGTTTTCGACTAAGAACATCAGCTATGACGCTGGCTTTACCGAGGTGATAATCAATAACCAAGTCATAGTCCTTCAGAAGCTCCATCCACTGATGTTGACGGAGATTCAACTCTTTTTGAGCAAAAGGTATTTTAGGCTTTTGTGATCTGTGTATAAATAACACTTCTCGCCATAAAGATAGTGCCTCTAAATCTTCAAGGAAAACACAACGTCAGCTAACTCCAGATCATGTGTCAGATAGTTCAGCTCGTGTGGTTTGAGCTGACGTGAGGCATAGGCAATGACCTTTCCTTCTTGCATAAGTACACAACCTAATCCCAAGTGGGATGCATCACTGTATACGGTGAAGTCCTTGCTTGACTCAGGTTGCAGCAAGACATGAGCATTGGTTAAAACTTGCTTAAGCTGGTCAAAACTTCTTTGTTGCTCCACAATCCACACGAACGAGATTTCTTTACGGAGAAGCTTCATCAAGCGTGCAGCAATCATCGAGAATCCCTTAACAAATCTACGTTAGTAGCCTGCCAGCCCCATAAAACTGCGGACTTCTCCCACATTCTTCGGAGGAATCCGGTCAAGGATTGCTTGAATCATCTTTGAGTCAACTTGAATTCCCACTAAAGAGATCACATGACCTAGAAAGGACACTTCGGATTGCTAGAACTCACATTTGCTAAATTTGGCATACAACTGTTTCTCTCGGAGAGTCTAAAGCACAATATAGAGATGTTCTTTATGAGTGGCTTTGTCTTTGGAGTAGATCATGATGTTGTCTATGAACACAACCATAAATCTATTGAGATAGGGCCAGAACACTCGGTTCATAAAGTCCATGAAGGATGTAGGTGCATTTGTAAGCCCGAAAGGCATTACCAAGAACTCATAGTGGCCGTATCTAGTTTGGAAGGAAGTTTTTGGGATGTCAGATTCCTTCACTTGCATTTGATAGTATCCAGGTCACAAGTGTATCTTAGAGAAGACAGAAACATCTTTCAATTGATCAAAGAGATCATCGATCCTTGGTAGCGGATACTTGTTTTTAATGGTCACTCTATTCAATTGATGATAGTCAATGCACAGACGCATCGACCCATCCTTCTTTTTGACAAACAAAATTGGTGCTACCCACAGTGAGGAACTCGGTCGTATGAATCCCTTATCCAAAAGGTCTTAGATTTGGGCCTTTAACTCTTTTAACTCAACTGAAGCCATTCGGTACGAGGCAATGGAGACTGGGGTAGTCCCTGGTTGCACTTCTATTCTGACTTCTACTTCTCGGGTTAGAGGGAGTCTTGGAAGTTCATTGGGAAACACATCAGGAAATTATTTCAAAATTGGCATATCTTCGAGCTTTGGATCTTTCTTGGACTCTATAGAACACATGGTAGCCTTACTAGGCTCGGGTTCGGTTTTCATCAAGGTTATGCTCTCCTTGCCGAGTCTATGAAGGTATATCTTCTTCTTTGAACAGTCTACCCAGGCTTGGTGCTCAGCTATCCAATCAAGGACTAGGATAAGATCGAACTCACGGAAAGGCAGGGCCATCAAGTTAGCCAGAAATGGGATCCCTTGGATCCTCAAAGGACAAGCTTTATAGATCGATCGAATAACCATACTATTTTCTAATGGGTTATGGACAACAATCTCAGAAGTAACTGGTTCAGAGTCTAGGGCATACTTGGTAATCAACGGCTCACTAATGAAAGAATGTGTAGAGCCTGGATCTACCAAAGCATAAACAAGTTCAGAACATAATTTCACCATATCTGCAATCACATCAAGATCATCCTCTTGCTCTCTCCCTTGAACATGATACATCTGGGCTGAGGTAAAATAGTACACAAAGGTAAAATAGCACATAGGTAGATCTGATGAAGTGACCAGATTCACCACATAGGTAACAAGATCCAGACTATCTACGACACTGCCCAGGGTGTCTATTTTGACAAAAGTTACACAAAGGAAGCTGTGAACCTCTTCCAGAACCACCCGTACTATCAACTAAAGTCGTACGAGCAGCAGATGTCCTTGGAGATTGGGAATGGGGCTTGTATCCCGACTTTGGTAGTTGCTGATAGGTGGCAGACTTTTGATCCCACTGCCTTCCTTTCTTCTGAGGCACATGAGCCTTGGAATCATCTCAAAACCTCTTATCAGATCGGGCTTGATTCCCCTTTCTTCTTTCATAGGCTTTCTAGGAGGTTTCGGTAGCAATGGCTCGGTTGACTAGGGTTTGGAAATCCTATATCTCCAAATCAGAGAAGAGAAGACGTAATTCATTATAGAGACCATTAATTAACATTATTCATTTCTCTTTTTCCGTGCGTATGATCTCAGCACCATACCTCGCATACTTGTAGAAATCGTGGATGTACTGCTCTATTGGTCTTCCTCATTGTCTCAGGTGGAGGAACTTCTTACGTCTTTCGGCAATGTAGTGCTCACTAATGTATTTCTTATGAAACTCTTGAAGGAGGAGTCCCATGTGACTTTTTGCTCGGGTACCGTGAGCGTCACAGTGTCCCACCAGCTCTAAGCTTCTTTAGAGATCAACGCCAGAGCCCACTCTGGTTTTTATTCCTCGGGGCACTTCATTTGTTTATTTAGAACTTTAAGAGTATTCTCCAGCTAATACTCCACTATCTCTGAATTATCCAAGTCCTGTCCAGTGAAGGTGTAAACTAGATACTAACAGAGCTCACTAATGGGAGCCTTCGAAACAGAAGAAGTGCTTTAACAGGCTGAGGTGGTGGTTCTTACCTGTCGCAACCCTTTTTAGGAGTCTTGACATTTTGGAAAAGTTTATAAAATCATAGAGTTGCCACCAATCTTTTTGAAAAGTGTGATTGGATCACTTTTTAAAACAAAGGTTATTTTAATAAAGCATTTTATTTATTAAAACAACAATTTTGGTATACGAAAACAAGAGAAAACATGTTCGGGGGTTAGTTACGTGTGGGGAAGGGTTAGCAACCCCACAACGCTCAAAAATTGGTACCTAATTGGTTTCAAAAAAGTATTTTCAAAATTGGAATTTGCAAGTTCACGTAGGTTTCAATTTGTTTGCCCGTTTAATGAATATAAATCTATTTTAACGGTCTTATCGCCCAGAAAATGAGCTCCAATCACCGCCAACACTCCTGGCGCTAACCCGTTGATAAGTGTTCAAAAGTACTATTTTACTTACCCTTTTTACTCATATTATTGTTAGACTTAGGCTCATATTAGTTGCATAGTTAGCCATTCATGCATTAATCCATGTTTCCTTCCATCGTTGAGCTTGATTACATAACTTGGTAGTTTTTGTGGAAAAGATGCTGCTTTGGTGTGCTTTGTGTGTGCATGTGCAGGATCACTTGTCAAAGCAAGGCTAGAGCTAGTTTCCAGGGCAATGCATGAAGGAGACGCCGAGCTAGTTGCCAGGGTAATACATGAAGGAGACGCCGAGCCAGTTGCCATGGCAATTGTCGACAAGAGCAAAGGTGATATGGTAGTCGAAATTGATGACTAAACAAGCCCAAGATGACGTGGAGCAAAGGCCAAACCCAAAGGAATTTGATTTCCATGCAGAGATTAAAGAAGAATTAAATTCCAAGAAGATAGGAGAAGTTCTAGTACGAATACAATTATAATAAAGAATTATATTCTTTAAAGATAATTTAATTCCAACTTAAACTCCTCCTCAAAGAAGGACTTTGGCCTAGCCCTATAAATATGAAGGAGATTTCGACAATCCATAGAGAGCAAGGGAGGGGAATTTTGACAAGTCCAAGGAGGGCACGAGGAGAGAATTTTCGACAAGCATCTAGGGCAAGGAGGATTTCGACAAGCCTCCTTCTTCATCCTTTTCTTTCTTGTTCGATTGGGTTCATGCTAGGGATTATTTATCTTGTGTTTTTTTGGAACCTAGCCATGAACTAAATCTACTTGGCTATGGTTATTGTGTTTTATGGTTGTGAGAAACTATTGGTTTTTGTTTAGGTAATAAGAGTTTGCACTTTTCTATTTCAAGGTTTATTCATTCTTGGTTCTTATTCTTGTTTACGAGTGAATTGGGAGAGGATCTCGTGATTTCATCTATTTATCTAATATCGGGAGAGTTAGATTCAAGAAACGAATGAATATGATCTTTATTCAATTTATTGATGGTGAAGATTAATCCGGCTTAGGAATAAGTTAAGGATTTCAACGGCTAAGAGGAGTTCAAGATTGGTTGTTGTTCACCCTTGATTCACGCAGGGATGTATTATCAAGGCATGCACAAGTAGCTAGAGTTTCGACTTAGGGATAAGAAGAAACCATTGAAGAACGCTCTGCCGAACCTTGAAGGTTGCTGCCCAGACGCCCAAGTAGTTGCCCAGTCAACCATCGATTAGTTGCCAAGGCAACCCCGTTGTGCAAGTTGCCACGACAACTGAGTTGCCCGTGCACTCTTTTACAAAAACGATCCAATCGGCTATCACACCTCAACTCACGATAACCTGGCCTATCTCTCTCTCATTTGAATTCATCTATTCATTTACTTTATTGCTTTCTAGATTAGTTATTAGTTAAACTCCTATAATCCTTTATTTGTGTTTTTACTTTTTACAGTGCAAGAGACTAGATTCATGAAGTGGCACCAATCCCTGTGGAGACGATATCTTTTATACTATAACTTGCGACGTGTATACTTGCACATTTGCATAGCACTTATTACGCGCAACAAGTTTTTGGCGCCGTTGCCGGGGATTGGCAATAGCGACTTTGTTTTTATTTTCTTGCACTTTCTTTTTATTTTTCTTGTTTAAAATTCAAAGGGCTAACAAACTTTGGTTTTGCATTGGTATATGACCAGGGCGAGACCGACTTCACCAGAATATCCCTTTGATCCAGAAATCGAACGAACCTTACAAAGACTTAGACGAAGGATAAGAGAAGCAATGGCAAATCAAGACGGCAATATGAATCAAGATGTTCGAGCAGGAGGAGGAGTGATTCTTGCACGAAACATAACTATTCGAGACTATCTTGAAGAAGATCTTGATAGACTTAACCCAGGAGTTGTCGCACCTGAAATTGAAGCCGACCACTTTGAGTTGAAACCGGTAATGTTTAATATGATCAACACAATTGGTCAATTTGGCAGCTCAAAGAATCAAGATGCACGATAACATCTGAAATCTTTCCTCGAGATTTGCAACTCGTTCAAGATACACGGAGTCACCCCCGATGTCTTACGATTAAGATTATTCCCCTATTCACTGAGGGATAGGGCGAAAACATGGTTGAATAGCATTCCTGCCGGATCAATAGCATCTTGGACTGATCTTTGTCGTGATTTCCTTGCTAGATTTAATCCTACAAATTTGACTGATAAGCTTCGTAACGACATTACTTCTTTTCAGTGGCGGATGATGAATCCATGTACGAGGCTTGGGAACGATATAGAGAACTTCTACACAAATGCCCCCTACACGGATTCCCGGTGTGGACTCAAGTAACAATGTTTTACAACGCCGTGAATACACCAACAAGGATGATGCTAGATGCCTCGGCAAACGGCATACTCCTAGATAAGTCACCGGAGGAAGCAATGCAAATTTTAAACAGGCTGGCCAAGAATGATTATCAATTCCCATCCACTAGAAGAGGATGAGTTAGACGCCAAGCCACAATACATGAACTAGGATCATCAGATTCAATTTCGGCAAAATTGGCCACTTTAACCAAGATGGTCCAGAACATGCAAAAAACCAAACAACACACATGAAGTCAAGGTAATGGATTCTTTTCCTGAGTTATGTGGTGATAACCATAATTCTTCTGAATGTATGGAGAATCCGGAATCGAGCTTCTATGTGGGGAATTACAATCAGAGCAACAACGTGATGTCCAATACATACAATCCAGCTTGGAAGAAGCACCCGAATTTTTCATGGAGTAATCCCAACAATGCTTTAAACCAGAACAATCAGAATGCACAAGCATCGGGATTCCAGCAGAATATGCCACGGCAACAGTTCACACAGCAACAACCGACGACATCTAGTTCTTTGGAAAATTCTCTAAATGCTTTTATGATGAAAACTGAATCTTATATGGCTGAGAATAGTAATTTCATAAAAAGAACTGATGCTTTTATTAACAGGACCGAGATGAGATTGTAAAACCAAGAGGCGGCAATCAAATCATTGGAAAATCAAGTCGGACAGTTTGCTCAAAATCTGAATACTTGACCGCAAGGAGGTTTACCTAGCGATACTGAAGTTGCAAGAGGAACTGGCCATGAGCAATGTAAGGCGATCACCACTAGAAGTGGCCAACAACTTAGAGAGGTTCAAACCCGCTCATCAAACAAAACTCCACAAAAAGATCAAGACGAACCTAGCGGCAAAGCCTCAGATGCTGAACCAGGAATTGCCGCGGTAACCAGCAATAAGCATGCCTCGGCAACTGACAAAAAAGATGCCTCGACAACTTGCGATAAGCATGCCTCGGCAACCCCAGTTGATAACGCCTCGGCAACTCCAGTTATCCCGGCAATGCCGTCAATCATGTTCCAAACCAATGAAAGGATCGAAGATATCCGACTTCCACCACCATTCCCACAAAGGTTGAAGCGACAAAAGCAAGAATACCAATTCAAGAAGTTTCTTGATATCCTAAAGCAAATTCACATCAACTTGCCATTGGTGGAAGCAATTGAACAAATGCCAAACTATGCCAAGTTTCTTAAAGACATTGTGTCCAAGACAACAAGGCTAGGAGAGTTCGAAACAGTTGCCGCAACAGAGGGATGCATGGCAATGTTGCACAATCGTATGCCACCCAAGTTGAAGGATCCCGGAAGTTTCACAATACCCTATTCTATTGGAAATCACTATGTCGAGAAAGCACTATGCGACCTTGGGGCTAGCATAAACTTGATGCCTAAATCAGTTTTCCAGAAACTAGGAATCAGGAAGGCAAGACCTACAACAGTTATGCTACAGCTAGCTGACATATCCTATGTGCATCCAGAGGGAAAAATCGAGGACATACTGGTAAAAGTTGATAAATTTATTTTTCCCGCGGACTTTATTGTCTTGGATTGTGAAGCAGATGAACATGCACCCATCATTATCGGGAGACCATTCCTAGCAACAGGGAGAACCTTGATCGATGTTGAAAAGGGAGAACTCACAATGAGGGTGAATGACCAGCAAGTTAAACTAAATGTGTTCCAAACACTAAGGCATGCCGATGATCCAGAAGAATGCCAACTTCTTCATGCCACGACAGAGTTTAACTTCGACGATGAATTTAGTTGCCTCGGTAACTACATTACCGATCAAGAGGAACCTGAGGAGTATGAAGAACCGGTCGATAAGGAACAACAAGAAGAGGCAAATTGGCTAGTCAATCGACCAGGTACATACTTTGAACCACTGGATTACTCAGGTAAGGAAGGTAAGCTCAAAAAACCCTCTATTGAACAACCACCGATTCTTAAGTTGAAACAATTGCCAGAGCAACTAAAATATGCATACTTAGGAACCGATAATACATTGCCTGTAATTATTTCTTCTAAGTTACAGCCTGAGCAGGAAAACAAGCTGATCAAGATGTTGAAGCTACACAAAAAGGTAATAGGGTGGACAATTGTCGACTTGAAGGGAATTAGCCCGGCAGTGTGCATGCACAAGATTTTGTTGGAAGATGATCACAAACCTTCAATTGAGGCCTAGAGGAGACTGAATCATGCCATGAAAGGGGTTGTAATGAAAGAAATCATCAAGTGGCTTGACGCCGGCATTATATACCCTATCTCTGATAGTACGTGGGTAAGTCCGGTACAATGTGTACCGAAAAAAGGAGGTATAACAGTGGTAAGTAATGAAAATAATGAACTCATTCCAACCAGGACTGTGACCAGTTGGAGGGTTTGTATGGATTATCGAAAGCTAAACAAAGCCACCAGGAAAGATCACTTCCCATTACCCTTTATTGATCAAATGCGTGACCGTCTTACAGGTAAACCCTTTTATTGTTTTCTTGATGGTTATTCAGGTTACAATCAAATTGCCATAGCACCAGAAGATCAAGAAAAGACAACCTTCACATGCCCATACTGTACCTATGCCTTCCGAAGGATGCCGTTCGGATTGTGTAACGCCCCGGCAACCTTCCAAAGATGCATGATGGCGCTCTTTTCAGACATGGTCGAAGACTTCCTTGAGATCTTCATGGATGATTTTTCTGTTTTTGGTAATGACTTCGACAGTTGTCTCGGCAATTTAGAGAGGGTATTAGCAAGATGTGAAGAAATTGATTTAGTCCTCAATTGGGAGAAATGCCATTTTATGGTAGATGAAGGAATAGTGCTCGTCCACAAGATTTCATCCAAGGGAATTGAAGTAGACAAAGCCAAGGTGGACGTGATCGAGAGATTACCCCCACCAAGTTCGGTTAAAGGAATTCGAAGTTTTCTCGGACATGCAGGTTTTTACAGGAGGTTCATTCATAATTTTTCTAAAATCACTAAACCCTTGTGTAATCTGCTTGAACAGGATAAAGTCTTCGATTTTTATGATTCTTGCACCCAAGCATTCGAAACCCTAAAGAAAAAGCTTGCCTCGACACCCATTGTCATTCCACCAGATTGGACGCTACCTTTTGAGCTCATGTGTGATGCAAGTGATTTCGCGGTAGGAGCAGTCCTAGGCCAACGCACAGGTAAGACCTTCCATGTGATATACTACGCTAGTAAAACTCTTAATAGTGCTCAAGTGAACTACACAACAACGAAGAAAGAGTTACTAGCTGTAGTTTTCGCATTTGACAAGTTTCGATCCTATTTGATTGGTACAAAGGTAATTGTTCATACGGGCCATTCGGCAATCAAATACTTATTTGCTAAAAAGGATGCTAAACCTCGTTTGATTTGTTGGATATTACTTTTACAAGAATTTGATATTGAAATTAAGGACAAGAAAGGAACAGAAAATCAAGTGGCCAATCACTTATCACGTTTAGAACACAACAGGGAGGAGGACACGGATCTAGAGACATGAGATGTATTCCCGGATGAACAAATTTTAGTTACCTCAGCAACCATGGACGCGCACGCCTCGACAACCCCTAACGCCTCGGCAACCAGGATGCACATACCTCGGTAACCCTCGACGCCTCGGCAACTATGGACACGCATGCCTCGGCAACTCTCGACGCCGCAACAGTCTTTGATGCGCACGCCTCGGCAATTTTGGGAGCAGTCGCCACGGTAGCACATGCCTCGGCAACACCCTGGTACGCGGATTTAGTTAATTTCCTTGTTTGTGGTATTTTACCTTATATCATTACTCACCAAGGGAAGAAGCGGTTCCGCGATGATGCTAAGCATTACTTTTGGGACGAGCCTCTTTTGTTTAAACAATGTGCAGATTAGGTTATACGCCGATGTGTCCCTGAAGAAGAGCAACATAATGTACTCCGGCAATGCCATTCTTCACCCTATAGAGGACATTTTGGAGGAACTCGTACCGCGGCCAAAGTTTTGCAATCCGGTTTGTATTGGCCAACATTGTACAAAGATGCCCAAGACTTTTACAAGCAATGTGATCGTTGCCAGAGGACGGGCAATATCTCGAGACAACATGAGATGTCACTCTAGAACATCATCGAGGTGGAATTGTTCGATGTGTGGGGGATCGATTTTATGGGACCTTTCCCATCTTCATTCGGCAACCTATACATCTTACTTGCCGTCGACTATGTGTCTAAATGGGTGGAGGCAGCTGCAGTTCCCAACAACGATTCCAAGACCGTGCAACGATTCTTGCAGAAAAACATTTTTACACGGTTTGGGATGCCAAGAGCAATTATCAGTGACGAAGGCAAGCATTTTGACAACAGACTAATTGCCAAGATGTTGCAACGCTTCGGCATATCACACAAGATCGCCACGGCATATCACCCACAAACCAATGGGCAAGCAAAAATTTCCAACCGGGAGTTGAAGGGAATACTCGAGAATGTTGTAAATCCCTCTAGGAAGGATTGGTCATTAAGACTAGATGACGCACTTTGGGCATATCACACTGCATTCAAAACACCCTTAGGTATGTCCCCCTTCCGACTTGTCTATGGTAAAACATGTCATCTACCGGTGGAAATCGAACACAAGGCATACTGGGCAATCAAGACCGTGAATATGGATTGGGAAAGTGCCGGACAAAAGTGTTTGTTGAACCTCAACGAGATAGAAGAATTTCGTGCACTCGCCTATAACAATGCACGAATCTACAAGGAGAAAACAAAGCGATGGCATGACAAGAAACTATTGCCGCGACAATTCACGCCAGACAACTAGTTCTCTTATTCAATTCTCGGCTAAAACTTTTCCCGGGAAAGCTGAAATCAAGATGGTCGGGACCATTCGATGTTGTCAAACCATTCTCCCATGGTGCTGTGATAATCAAGTCCATCTCTGACAACCATGAATTCAAAGTTAATGGACAAAGATTGAAGCACTACAATGGTGCCCATGTGGAACGTAACAAAGAAGTGGTCAACTTAGGAGATGCATGAGCATGCTCTCCTTTCAATATTTTCTTTTTCTTTTTATTTTCATTTTTATTTTTCTTCATTATCTTTAGTTTTCAGGTTTTCTTTGTTTTTTTTCACAACAAGACTCACAACTACTATGCTAAGGAAATTTACTGCCGAGATCCTTGCCCCGGCAACCAATGAAGAAGATGCCACGGCAACCTACTTCGTGCATGCACAAGCTGACGCCACGACATTCAACCCTAAAGATGCCACGGCAACCAAAGCTAAAGACATCCCGGCAACCACTGCAAAAGCCAAAGGTAAAGCACCTATGCCCGAATCAACTCCTACGGAATCATTTTCTAATTTTTCAGATTCGGACGAGTCCTCCATTGAACCAACAAAGACTGCACCAATTGAATCCTCCAAGCGAAAAGCCAATGACATTGATGAAGAGGACGATGAGGACAACCCCGTACGAGGATCGATTCCACCACCGGCAACAAGAAAACAACAATCACGTTCAAGCAAGAGAATCAAGACACCGACCAAAAGGAAACTAATCATCTACGATGACGAACTCTCAGAGTAAGTCCTCGTATGCATTTATTTTTATTTTTATTTTTATTTTTCGTTATTTTTATGCATGCATTGAGGACAATGCCTCACTCGAGTTTTGGGGGGGATTGTTATTAGTAGTTACCATGTTTAGTTACATTAATCTTAAGTATTACATTTAGGATACATAAATTGCTTGCCATGCCTTTAATTGAAACCAGAATTGCTTAGATTTGATGAATATCCGATGATGACTTTGCCAATGCACTTAATTGATAGAATTTTTATTCTAGGATAACCATGGAAAAACTTAGAATTTTACTATGATGCTAAATTTGACGAAACACTGTTGTGGTTTGATTGGTTTAAGGAATTCTAGTGAACTTAGGTTGATAATTAACAAATTGGGGGATTAGAATAAAAATTGGATGAATGCTAGAGGTGCCCGAAATTGGCTCTAGCATGTGCTAAAAATTATTCACTAGAGGTGCTCGAAACTGGCTCTAGGATGTGTTAAATTTTTTTAACTAGAGGTTCCCGAAACCGGCTCTAGTCGATTAAATTAACTTAAGAAAACTAAAAACAAAACACTAGAGGTGCCCAAAACTGGCTCTAGTTAAAACATGTTAAAAAGAACCCAATGAAGTAATTTGAAAACCTCTTGTTTGCATAGAATCCGAAAAATCAACTTGCACACAACTCCGCACACACTCACAAGCATTATAGTTTGATTCCGAGTAACTCCTAAGTTTTTTGAAAAATAAAAAGCCAATCATACTTTGTGCCCCAGTTCAGAGAATTGAAATCAAGTTCAAAGCTAAGTTTGTGAAAGTTGAAGTCTTGGCAGGTAATTATGAGTTTGCATTGCTTGAGGACAAGCAATAGTTCGAGTTTGAGGGTGTGATAAGTGTTCAAAAGTACTATTTTACTTACCCTTTTTACTCATATTATTGTTAGACTTAGGCTCATATTAGTTGCATAGTTAGCCATTCATGCATTAATCTATGTTTCCTTCCATCGTTGAGCTTGATTACATAACTTGGTAGTTTTTGTGGAAAAGATGCTGCTTTGGTGTGCTTTGTGTGTGTATGTGCAGGATCACTTGTCAAAGCAAGGCTAGAGCTAGTTGCCAGGACAATGCATGAAGGAGACACCGAGCTAGTTGCCAGGGTAATACATGAAGGAGACGCCGAGCCAGTTGCCATGGCAATTGTCGACAAGAGCAAAGGTGATATGGTAGTCGAAATTGATGACTAAACAAGCCCAAGATGACGTGGAGCAAAGCCCAAACCCAAAGGAATTTGATTTCCATGCAGAGATTAAAGAAGAATTAAATTCCAAGAAGATAGGAGAAGTTCTAGTAGGAATACAATTATAATAAAGAATTATATTCTTTAAAGATAATTTAATTCCAACTTAAACTCCTCCTCAAAGAAGGACTTTGGCCTAGCCCTATAAATATGAAGGAGATTTCGACAATCCACAAAGAGCAAGGGAGGGGAATTTCGACAAGTCCAAGGAGGGCAAGAGGAGAGAATTTTCGACAAGCATCTAGGGCAAGGAGGATTTCGACAAGCCTCCTTCTTCATCCTTTTCTTTCTTGTTCGATTGGGTTCATGCTAGGGATTATTTATCTTGTGTTTCTTTGGAACCTAGCCATGAACTAAATCTACTTAGCTATGGTTATTGTGTTTTGTGGTTGTGAGAAACTATTGGTTTTTGTTTAGGTAATAAGAGTTTGCACTTTTCTATTTCAAGGTTTATTCATTCTTGGTTCTTATTCTTGTTTGCGAGTGAATTGGGAGAGGATCTTGTGATTTCATCTATTTATCTAATATCGGGAGAGTTAGATTCAAGAAACGAATGAATATGATCTTTATTCAATCTATTGATGGTGAAGATTAATCCGGCTTAGGAATAAGTTAAGGATTTCAATGGCTAAGAGGAGCGCAAGATTGGTTGTTGTTCACCCTTGATTCACGCAGGGATGTATTATCAAGGCATGCACAAGTAGCTAGAGTTTCGACTTAGGGATAAGAAGAAACCATTGAAGAACGCTCTGCCGAACCTTGAAGGTTGCTGCCCAGACGCCCAAGTAGTTGCCCAACTAGTTGCCCAGGCAACCATCGATTAGTTGCCAAGGCAACCCCGTTGTGCAAGTTGCCACTGCAACTGAGTTGCCCGTGCACTCTTTTACCAAAACGATCCAATCGGCTATCACACCTCAACTCATGATAACCTGGCCTATCTCTCTCTCATTTGAATTCATCTATTCATTTACTTTATTGCTTTCTAGATTAGTTATTAGTTAAACTCCTATAATCCTTTATTTGTGTTTTTACTTTTTACAGTGCAAGAGACTAGATTTTTGAAGTGGCACCAATCCCTGTGGAGACGATATCTTTTATACTATAACTTGCGACGTGTATACTTGCACATTTGCGTAGCACTTATTACGCGCAACACCCGTCATTCCCGTTTAATAAGACACCGCATTAATTAAGTTCTGAATTTTTAATCAAACCAAAGAAAAGATTAAGTGTGTTGCATTTTTTTAGAAATTAGTTATTCATCGATTAAACCCTAAAGAAATGTCTAAGTTTATTTTAACTATTAAGGTTACGATATTTTAAGTGTATTTTATTTCGTAATATGAAGAACATTTTTCATCAAACAAGTATCTATTCTAAGTTCAAAGATCCTAATCCTAAGGTTTTAGGCACACGCACACATAAATTCATAGAAAACAAGCAAATAAATTATATGCATAAAATCAAATTAAAGAAATAAATAAAGAAAAATGATGATATTTTTTTAAAAAATATTCGGTCAGGGGTTCAATTGAATAAAAGTCAAAATGTGTTGGCCATTTGCAAAATAATTGAATATTTGATGCTCAATTAGAAAACAAGGCATGATTTGAGAAATTGTGAAAACTGGTTGGCCGATTTAAAAGCAACTGGTAATTTGGTGTTTAATTTTAAAGCAAATGAGACCAAATTGAGAGAATTAAAAGTTGGAGAGCCACGATACAAGATCCGACAAAGAAGGGCGCGGGTCAAAAGCGAGTTTGGGTCAGGTTATGGATCAGTATGAATAGGCCTTTAAACTGAAAAAATAAACATTTTCCATTTGGTTAAACCAACCCTCTTTTAATCAGTTTCAGATGCTTTCCCTTCTCGGCCCTATTCTTCATTTGCTTGAAGAACACGGCCTTGTGCCGCCGTTATCGACCATGGCTATTCTTTCAAAACCCATTTCGACTCCCTTTTTCAAACAGAAACATTTTCTTTTTTAAAAACTCAAATCAAAATGATCCCTTTTTCTTTTTTCAGGTTTCAAGGGAGGATTGAACATGCATCTATCATTGGTTTCAGCCTTAGATGCTTCGTGGTGACCAGAATCAAAGGTAAAGAAGAAACATAACCCTTTTCTTTTATTTAAATTAGAAACATTAAAGAAAAAGAAAGAAAATGTTACCAGAAACTTGCTTCTCTTATTGCTTTGGAACTTCGATTACAATCATTGCTTACTGACTTTACAACTTCCGAATGCTAAGTGTATGACTGTAATTTTTTGTTTAAAATTATGGGCAAATTGTTGTTGAATCGTGTGTATCTAGTCTGTTACATGGAATTACAAAGGGGGTTTATATAGTTTATAGAGATGCTTGGTTTTAAAGTTTGAATCCCATATATCTTCCCCATTTGCTCCTATCTCGGCTCTGTTTTTAAGCTTATTGCCTTTTGTTCACTGTCTCAATCCGATTATTGCTGGATTCTTGCTAAGGCACCAATTTAGGGATTTAGTCCATCTTGTATTGGTTGACTTTGCCTCTGATTTGAACCCAATTTGCAACAACGACTTTGGTTTAGGGATTTGGTTGCCCTTTTGATTTGCTTTATCTCTTTTCTAACTCCCTGTTTTGTGTTTTTGTTGGTGATAATTGCAAATGGTGATGATGCTGTCAGCGAGGAACAATCGAAACGACTCTTGAGCTCTACTGGAAAATTTGAAACCCCTACCAAAAGCTAGAAAGTCACACGCATGGCAGCCACGCGCGAATGGTGATCCACGTGACACGCCCTAAAGCAATCTGAGCTACGGTCTGGATGAATAACCGCTTGCCTTCCTCTAGCTAGATTTCACGTTTAACACGTGTTGTTCCCATGCCGTTGGATATGTTCTCCATTGATCCAACAGTTCTCCATCATCTGCACATGTAACGGAAGGGATTTATGGCCTCTTTTGGATTCAAATGTAACAAGGCCTAACGGGCCTTTGTGTAATAGACTCTATTTTTTTTAACTTAATGGACTTGACTCTTATTTGTAAAAAGACAATGAGTTTGGACTCT
The DNA here is from genome assembly GCA_019671005.1 of Hibiscus mutabilis. Lineage (NCBI taxonomy): Eukaryota > Viridiplantae > Streptophyta > Magnoliopsida > Malvales > Malvaceae > Hibiscus > Hibiscus mutabilis. Next base: position 24,900,581 of record CM033745.1, on the reverse strand, counting down.
ATTTATTTCTTTTAACAACCAAAAATACAATGAACAAATATGTAGTATGCTTTATTTATTTTTTAAAACATATTGATCATTTGTTTATTTTCTATGTAATGAATGTCCTAACTCATATCTAATGAACTTTATTCTATTTCAACTAACCTATCAATTGGTCAAATTAATCTAACTATCAGTTAAACCCCTATTCAACAAAATGGGCCATTAGGCCATATACCAAAACACTTCTCCATTTTGGGCTTTAAGAACAATGCTAACAAATCCTAATGATACATCAATGGTACAAAAAGAAAAGTTCGGTGAAAATTTAGTGACAACAGCTGACCCTCTTTGGTCATTCTAGTGAAACAAGAATAGAGCAAAGAACAAAAGACACTGATTTTCACCAATTACTAAACCATCAATGCATGAATAGATAATCGGGTTCTAATCTCTTTGCGCTCAAATAGATAAGCGGGTTCTATTCTCCTCATGCTTGAATAGATAAGCAGGTTCCATTCTTCGAATGCCCGAGCGGATAGGTAGGTTCTAATCTCCTCGTGCTCGAATAGATAAGCTGGTTTCATTCTCTGAATGCCCGAACGGATAGACAGGTTCTATTCTCCTCATGCTCGAATAGATAGGCAAGTTAAAAAAGGTTCCATCCTCCTTATGCTTGAATGGATAAGTGGGTTCTATTCTCCTTATGCTCGAATAGATAAGCAGATTCAGAAAGGTTCCATCCTCTTTATGCTTGGATGGATAAACAGGTTCTATTCTCTTTATGCTCGAATATATAAGCAAATTCCATTCTTCTGATGCCCGAACGGATAGGCAGGTTCTTTTACAGAAAAAGTTTTCACACCTGTAAAAAAACTGACATTTGATGTACTTATGATGATCATGCCCTAAAGATGTCTAAAACATGAATGCATGTCTCTTTTGCTTTTATAATCCTTTTATTATTTTTCTTGAATCATATCATCTCAAACATTTTCTCAAATCTAGCAACAAATGGTAAGTGTCTATTCTGGCCCATCCCATTAGAAAAGACAATATGATTTCTTTTCATTTCTCTACACTGAATGGCTTTGCACTATGTTATTTGGATCACAAGAAAGCTTGCAATAACCCGTCTTTCAATGCTAGTTGGCTTCACCAATTTCTTGTTGTTAAAATTCCATCCACCATTCCATGGAAAGTAATCTTCACCATTGCCTACTCTTAACTTCAGGAATTGTAGGACATGTCCTTTAATTTGGGTGAAATTGGAGTTCACCAAAACACTACCATGTTGTACCATAGGTTCAATGCCATATTCATCTTTTCCTGTGACTTCTGCCTTGATTTTTCAACTAGGGAGCTCTTTGCGAAGTGTATAGCATTGCTAAGACACCTAAGAGCGAAACTCCGTGGGGATATATGGGAGATGCTTAGGCTTGCCATCGTGGAAAATCATCTAAAAGTTATGGTGGTTGACAAAATAATCATTGATAGTCATCTTCATCATCTCTTCTTCTCTATTCTCATTCTTAGTACTTCTTTGCTTCACTGAGAACATTTTTGATATTTTGCACATTTGCCTACTCAATCCAGTTATCTTGTACTCCTGGTTGGAATGACTAATTATCCTCATATTCTTCAACACTCTTTTAGCCTTTGTCAAGTTATCATTGTAGTTGATACATCAATGTTCAATGACTAGCTTCCTAGGATCCTGTTGTTCTTCCAATGTCCCATATCCTTAACTATTTCCTCCAATGTCTGTAAAATTGTTCTCATTGTTGTAGAAAACAAACTATCTCATGTAAGCATCTCTGCTTTGCAACATTCTGCCTTAGGGTAATGTCAAAACATCTCTTGAGGATTCTCTAATTCCTGCCTCCACAGAGATCTTTGAATTGCTTACATGGAAATCTTTGTAGCAAAACCTACTTTACTGCTCTTTACGACCTAAGCTCCAAATTTAATCACGGAATACCTCATAGTTCCAATACCCTTTTAAACAAATTTCAAAGTAATGCCCAAAAATATTTTGTATATTTCAAGTGATGTCAATTTTATTAATTCTCATTTCAATGCAAGATGCTTATACGAAAAAGAGAAATGACGTAAGCAAAGAAAGGAGGGCTAAGAAACAAAACTTCATCAATATTGTGGCAAAAAGAAAAAAGTTACAAATATTCAAACATCAATGACCAAAACTCCTCTTGTTAAAACGTCGTGAGATGTCTTGAATGTTACCTATGCTGAGCAGACTTCAACAATGGTGACAATGCGAGAAATTTCATAACTCATCTATGTCACATTCCCGAGAGAATCTCCATGGTTATTAACTACCTAAGCCGCCCTTTGTGGGTTTTTAACTTAGGTCCTCCTTTGGTTTCAAAACGCCCTTTGTGGGTTTTCATTTTGAACCCCATTTTCTTTTTCTTTTTTTTTTTCTTTCTTTTTCTTCATTTCCTTCATTTCCTTTTTTCCCTTTTTTTCTTCTTTCTTCTTTTTTCTTCTCTTTTTCTTTGTCATTTTTCTTCTTCTTTAGACATAATATTTTTTGACTGAATCTGAGTTTATCTGACTCATCTCCATCCGTTTCAACCAAAATTAACGCCCCACATGAGAAAACCTTTGTTACAATGTAAGGTCTTTCCCAATTTGGTGCCCATTTTCCCTGGGGATCACTTTGACTTGGTAGCTTTTTCCTCAACACTAAGTCACCTTCTTTAAATTCTCTCGGGTGAACTTTCTTCTCATGATCCCTTATCATCATTCATTGGTACATTTTCCCATGACACAATGCTTTCAATCTTTTGTCTTCAATTAGGTTCAATTGGTCATATCTTGCTTGAACCCATTCTGATTCTTCCAACTTTGCTTCCATTAAGATATAGAGCGATGGTATTTCAACTTCAATCGATAATACATCTTCCATTTCGTATACTAATGAGAAGGGTGTTTTCCCAGTAGAAGTTTTTACTGCGGTTCGATAGGCATATAAGGCAAAAGATAGTTTCTCATGCCAGTCCTTATAAGTATCAACCATTTTTGCAACTATCTTCTTAATTTTCTTATTTGAAGCCACTAGGATGAGTTACACAAACTCCTTCATGAACTTCTTCCATAATTAACTGAGCTTCTTTTGCACCCACACATCTTAGAAGCACTTGATCTCAACTTTTTTTGTATAAAATTTCTCCATCAAGGACATGCCCTGATGCCATTTTCTTGATCATTTTCTTCTCATTCTCCGTAGCTTGTGGTGGGTACTGCTGAGACTTTACATATTGCAAGATATCTTGGTAAGATGGCAGTCCATATATTTCTTCTTCCACATCATAAAAATGGGCTGGAGAGTCTAGCATATGTAACTTGATGGGAATCATCTCAGAACCTTCATTTGCTTTAAACATGGCTGCTAAAGTGGCTAAAGCATCGGCCATTTGGTTGTTTTCTCTGGGGAGATATTTGAAAGTGATCTTATCAAATTCTTTGGTCAACTCAAGGACCAACTTGTGGTATTCTACCAACTTTGCATCTTTTGTCTCCCATTTTCCATGTATCTAATAAATGACCAATGTAGAGTCCCCAAAAACCCTTAAAGTACGAGCTTTACTTTGTATAGCCTCTCTTAGACCCATTATACAAGCCTCGTATTTTGCCATGTTATTAGTGCAAAAGAATCTTAATCGGCTGGCAAAAGGGTAATAATCTTTTTCTAGTGAGACCAAAACTGACACCATACCTCTTCCTAATGCATTTGCTACACCATCGAAGTTCATAACCCAAGATTCTGTTAGAGCCACATCATTTTTTGTGATACACATCAAATCTTCATCAGGGAAATTAAAGTTCAATGCTTCATAATCATCACAAGCACGACTTGCCAAAAAGTCAGCTATGTCACTCATTTTTATTATTTTTTGGCTCACATACTGGATATCAAATTCTGATAGTAACATCTGCCAATGTGCTAATCTTTCCAATAAGGTTGGAGCTTCCATCATGAACTTTAAAGGATCAAATTTCGAGATTAGCCATGTAGTGTGATATAACATATACTGCCTGAGCCTTTTAGCTACCTATACCAAAACACAACATAAATTTTCAATTGAGGAATATCTGGTTTCACAATCAGTGAACTTCTTGCTCAGGTAATATATCGCATTTTCTTTTCTCCCAGTATCGTCATGTTGCCCTAATACACAGCCCATTGAATTTTCATGCACCGTCAAATAGAGGATTAAGGGCCTCCCCGAAACAGGTGGTACTAATATTGGAGGGTTGGTTAACTGCTCTTTGATCTTTTCTGAAGCCACCTGGCATTCTTCATTCCATGTGCCTGGGTTATTCTTTCTGAGTAGTCTAAAAATTGGATCACACTTATCAATTAACTGGGAGATAGAACGGGCGATGTAGTTTAACCTCCCCAGGAAACCCCGAACCTCCTTCTGTGTTTGAGGTGGTGGGAGCTTTTGTATGGCCTTAATTTTGTCCAGATCAATCTCAATTCCTCCTCTGCTCACCACAAAGCCCAATAATTTTCCTGATGTGACCCCAAATGTACATTTGTTTGGGTTAAGCTTTAGCTGGAACTTCTTCAGCCTTTGAAAGAGTTTCTTTAAATTCACCAAATGCTCCTCTTCAGATCGGGATTTGGCGATCATATCATCTACATAGACTTCTATTTCCCGATGCATCATATCATGAAAAAGAGTAACCATGAATCTTTGGTAATTTGCCCCGCATTCTTCAGACCGAAGGGCATTACTTTATAACAAAATGTTCCCCAAAGTGTTATGAATGTGTTTTTTTCCATATCTTCTGGGCACAATTTAATCTGGTTATACCCAAAAAACCCATCCATGAAAGAGAGAAGGGCATGTCCAGTTGTGTTATCCACTAACGTGTCTATGTGTGGTAACGGGAAATTGTCTTTGGGGCTTGCATTATTGAGGTCCCTGTAATCAACGCACATGCGTACTTTTCCATCCTTCTTGGGAACTGGGACAATGTTGGCCACCCATTTTGGATACTTAGCTACCTCTAAAAATCCTGCATCAAACTGCTTTTTTACCTAATCCCTGATTTTTAGGAGCATATCTACTTTCATCCTCCTAAGCTTCTACTTTACAGGCTTGCATCCTAATTTTATTGGAAGTCAATGTACAACGATGTCAGTGTCGAGACTCGGCATGTCTTGATATGACCAAGCGAAGATATCCTTGAATTCTTTTAGGAGCTCAATTAGGCTTTGTCGAGTATGGGCTGTAATAGGGGTGCCAATCTTCACCTCTCGTTTCTCTTCTTCAGTACCGAGATTCAGTATTTCTAACTCTTCCTTGTATGGGAGAATCTATTTTTCCTCTCCTTCTACCATCTTAAGAAATTCTCTGGGCAAGTCATATTCTTCTTCATTATCAACATCATCAACTTCTTCTAAGCATAAAGGCGATTCAAAGTCAACTTTAGCGTCGAACTGAGAGTCATTTATGTCATTCATATCTGAAGACATACAAAGAAAAGGAATAGAGATATATACAGAGAAAACGGGATGGAATGGAAAAAATGTTTTAGTTTTATCTTTAAGTTTTATTTATGGGAAGAATTTGCCACACAAGATTTGCTGGAAGAAGGAGAATACATCTTTATTGAAATTCGAATCATAAAGTTTGACATAGACCCTTTACATAAGATCCCTAATTGCCTTTGGGTCTAAAAGAAAAAGGGTGGGTTTTGAGAATTACTCTGAAATTGTCTTAAAGACTACATGAATTTCTTCAACAGTCCAGTTGTCAAGTTTAGAGCAGGGGAAAATCTTGGACAAGTGTTTGTTCTCTTCTTCCTCGTCTGTCACAGCGTTGATGCTCAGCTTTTCAAATGCTTCACACAAATCATTCTTTCCTTTTTCTTCCTTATTTTCATTAACTGGGGTATTTGGATCCAACAAGCCTCTGGATCTGAAGTTATGGCTCAGGGGTGGAAAAGTTATCGGCTCTAACTCAATCTCTTCGCCTTTTAGTCTAGCTCTTTTCCTTTCCTGATGTTTCTTTATTTCATCATTTCTCTGCCAATTAATGGGCTTGAAACCCAGGCCAAACCAATCCTTTTTTGCTGGGATTACTACAGGATACAACCTCCCTTAATGTCTCTTTCCAAACCCTTTTCCAATTTCAGCTTCTTTCCCAAGCGTTTGTTTTACCTGCATCTTCGCACAGCTTGATAATTCTGGTTCTGACACCTTGCTCCCTTCGGAGACAAAGGTTGCATTGACTAACTCTAATGTCCTGAAGTGACACTATAGCGTCCCTCATCAATTTCGATAAAGGGCATATTAGTAGTTACTGATGCAATAATTTCCTTCTCCGCACCAACGGTTATCAACTGGCCATCTATCACAAACTTCAGCTTTTGGTGTAAAGTAGATAGGATTGCTCCAGCCATTTGAATCCATGGGCGTCCTAGCAAACAGCTATAGCCGTGCCTTATATCCATGACCACAAACTCAACATCGAAGGTCAATGGTCCAATTTGTTGAGGCACCTCAATTTTCCCTAACACATCCTTCTGAGTTCCATCTCTTACCGTATTTTGATAAGTTCTCATATGAGAACTGTCTATGGGAAGCTTCTTTAGCGTTACTAGTGGCATAACATTCAAAGCCGATCCATTATCAATAAGGACACCTAACAACATGTATCCCTTATATCTGTTAGTGATGTGTAGAGCTTTGCACGAACCTCTTCCTTCTCCTGGTATTTCCTCATCATCGAATGAAATGAAATTGTTGACAGCAATGTTACTGACTAACATGTCCATCTTATCAGTTGTGATCTCTTTTGGTACTAATGTTCGATTCAGAATCTTTAACAAGGCCTCACGGTGGCCTTCAGAACTTAATAGCAGAGATAGCATAGAAATTCAAGCCGAAAGCTTGTGGAGTTGCTCCACCACACTATATTCACCGTGTTTTAAAATCTTCAAGAATTCTTGAGCCTCTGATTCCTTTATAGGCTCATGATATGTTGTCGGTTTTTCTTTGAAGAAATCTCTGTTATATTTTTTCTTAGGCCCCTCAGCAGTAGCCTTTCTTTGCGCTGCATCTCTATCTTCTGTTATTGGCTGGGAATAGAGCCTTCCACTCATTGTGAAACGGCTCACCTCATTGACCGATTCTTCTTTCTCTTTAACAGATATTTCTCCCGAGCTGCTATCATACAAGCGTAATTCCACGTGACCTACTTGTTATCCTTGTATGGAATCGGGGTCGATGCCTTAATTATAAGCCTCGGGGTTACACCCCTTACGGGCTCACTAACTCTCGTTTAAGCCTTAATAACTAAAGGCTTCTTTCCACAGTAGTCTCTTCTAGAGGGTGACTCATCTGATGCACAAATGTCCAACATGCATCTCTTGTCTTCTTTTTCAAAGAACTCAAATTCTTTTTCATTCATCTTGTCTTAAACTAGTTCCCTAAATTCTAAGCAACAATCAATCTCATGTCCTTTCTCCTCATGATACTCACAATACAATCCATCTATAATTTTCAACTTCTGGGTTTCTCCTTCCAACATCCCATCCGCCACTATTTGAGCCCATACCCACTTCATGGGTGTCTAACTTCAACAACACACTCCTTAATTACCTTATCCTCCTCTACCACAACTGCATTCACACCTGCTTTTTGATGATTTGGCAGAGGGTTTCCCTTGTCTTCTAACGTATTGAATGATAGAATTCCTGATTTCCTTAGATCATCCACAACTCTTTTGAAGGCAGTTCAATTCTCAATGGTATGCCCCTTAACTCTTGCATGATATTCATATTGTGCCTTCTCATCATACCATGGTGGGTACGGTGGTGAGAATGGGGGAACATGTCTTGGCAGCGCCATTTGGGATTTGACCAACTCAGCAAATAACTCTGCATATGTCATTGAAATAGGAGGAAAATATGGCTTTGAGTTCCCTTGGTATCTTCGTTCTTCCTTCGGAGGATTTGTGGCTGCAGCTGGAACCGTAGTCGAGACACTAGGCTTGTTGAAGACTACCCTCTTTGAGTAGCTGGGGTTGCAGACATTAGTGGCATTGACTTCATTGTCTCTCTTTTCATATGGTTTCTTTGTTTCCCCACTATCCAACTTTCCACTTTTCATAGCCGCAAGAATCAACTCTCCATTCATTAACATGTCTGCAAAACTCTTGATTGCATGATTGAGCATGCGATCATAGAAGGGACCTTTCAGCGTTTCCACAAATATCAGGGGTGATTTCATTCTCTAACAATGGTGGCTAGACTTGTGCAGCTACATCCCTCAATCTCTGCGCGTATCCGCGAAATCTTTCTTAATGTTTTTTTTCATCCCTTGCAGGACCAAACGGGTTGGAACCATGTCCGAGACATGTTTGTATCGTTCGTTGAAAGCTCTAGACAAATCTTTCCATGATCTAATATTAACTGCTTAGCTGCGTGTACCAGCGTGTAGCTGAACCAACTAGACTATCTTGGAAGCAATGGATAAACAACTTCTCGTTGTCAAGATACATCAACATTTTCCTACAATACATAGTTAGATGTGTTGAAGGGCATGTGGTTCTTTTGTACTTCTCCAAATCTGGAATTTTGAATTTCGGAGGTACTACCAAGTCTATCACCAGGCTTAAGTCTTTGACATCCACACCGCCATGAATATTCTCTTCTTGGAAAGACTTAATCATCCCTTATAACTTCTCATAACGATCTTCACATTTCTTCTCAGTTTTAGCCTTATCAGCAATCTCATCCAGGTCAGGTACTTCATAGTTGTGAGCTTCTTTTGTATTAGCCTTAAACTCATTTCGGACGGAGGACTCAGCGAAATGTGGAGTCAGCTTAGCCTTTGGTGTTGAAGCTTCCTTTTGTATTCTAGGATGGGTGAAAGTCATTCATTGGAATCAGGGTAGAGTATTGGTTTCCTCTCCAACTTCTGCTGCATCTGGGTCCTTGAATCCCAGCATTGCCGCAATTGAGCTAACTGTCTTCTGGTGAACTAATTCCATTTGTTGCTTTAGGTCTGTTTCCAGCTTATCTAGCCTATCTTGGGTACTTTTGTGACTAGTTTCCAAGGCCACCACTCTATCTTCCATTGCTTTAGCTTGGGACCGGGTACCGTATTTGTGAGTTGTTTTTGCTATTTTGAATTTCTGTCATGTTTTTATTTAAGTTAAATTCTTATTATGTCATGGATGCATGCGCAGATGTAAACACACAAATGCAAAGTAAAGCAGCAAAACAAGAGGATGCAATGCAAATGCATGAATGCAAGCGAAGAGCCATTAATTCTATGAAATATCTACTCAAGAAACAACTCTTTATTGAATATGAAAAGGTCCTTATTACATCAAATTTCGTATCTTCTACAAATATTTTTCTGCACGAACTCCTAGTTCTTTGACTTCTTCAATAATCCATATAAGCCTTGGTCCTACTTCCCTTGCTGGTTTGATGTACTGAAGAAGAGCTGCAGCTTCAGTGGCTAACATCGTCCACATCCTGAACTTGAGTCATGACAGTCCTGTTAAACTTATCCCGCTCTTGGAATCTTCTGGCATTATCTTTAAGACGGGTGAACCAGTAATCATTACCTCCATCAGTTATATCTTCAAGCACCAAAATCTTCGTCCTATATTCCTGGATAATACTGTCCATTCCTTCAACCTATTTCTTCAAGGTATCATTTTCACTTAGACAGACCTGAAGTTCATATAGGTGTGATGAATTTGGAGTCCATGTAATGAGCAGTTCAAGTCATCTACCTTGGCCTGCAACTCAGCAACGCAAGCCTGGCTTTGCTTCAGCTTCTCACTAGTCTGGTCATATGCCTTCTGCATCTTAAATAAACGAATCTTGTTTCCATGAGCCTTCCATTTCCATGCAGCCACATTTTCCTTCTCTTTTTCCAGAACCCGTTTTCCATTTTCATTTTCGGTTGCTAACTTACCTTTCTTCTTTTCCTCAACAAGGGCTCATCTATACTTCTCAATCTCTCATTTTGCGCTCTCTCTCTTCCTACAACATGCTCAATTTCTTGCTTCCACTATTCTGGGGTTTTTCTCAAATTAACATTTCGAACAGTAGTCTAAAACTTGAGGAAGTTAACCCTTTGGATCTCAAACTTCTTTTCTAGGTCTTCATACAGCTTTATCACTCGCTTCCTCTCTTTGGTTTGAGTCAAACTTGTCTCTTTGGTTCTAAAAATATCTCTTTGGATCTCAGCATTTCGAACAGTAGTCTAAAACTTGAGGAAGTCAACCCTCAGACCAATGTCGCACTTTTTCTTTCTCATCTTCACTTTTCAGGATCCTTTCTTCCATGATGAGAGCGTTTCAAAGTTGAGCAAATATTTTTGAGAATCAACCCCTTCTGATATGGGATGAATATGCAAAACAGCAAAACAAGAAGGAAAAGGATTAGAATTAAGAAAACACAAAGAAACCAAAATAATTTCATGAAAAATTATGGGCAGCAAATTTCAACACCCCAGGACATGTCTCCACGGATTATTCGCAACAATTTTGACCAGACTCAAAACCCTAAGTTTTCTATATGGCTCTATCGGGGTAGGCTGTAAATTATCAAATGGACTGGTTCTAAAAGGGTACCCGAGCTATTTTTGCTTTCCCCTACTAAGGGTAGCAAAGCCCCTGGTTCTCACACATTATAAGCTTCAAACGAGCCAAGTTCAACTCAGGAGGACTCAGTTCCTATGTATTCTCGAAGGATCAGTATCCTTACGAAGACATGAGGCATATGAGTCCCGAAGGTACTTGCTAGGCTCATACGGAGAATCAATATTCTAACATGAGCAAAGCATTTTCCCCTCATTTAACAATTGGGTGAAGCTCGGGAGTAGAGCTTTTTGCAACAATTTTAAAATGCGTAAAATAGAATTACATTCAATAACCGGACAAATAGATTGAAACCTTTGTAAACTTGCAAATTCCTTTTCTAAAAACATTTTTTGAAAACAATTTGTGGCTTGACCCTCTTTTGTGTTAAAAACAAAATGTCCCCAGCGGAGTCGCCAAGCTGTCGCAACCCATTTTAGGAGTCTTGAAATTTTGGAAAACTTTATAAAATCACAGAGTCGCCACCAATCTTTTTGAAAAAGTGTGATTGGATCACTTTTTAAAACAAAGGTTATTTTAATAAAATGTTTTATTTATTAAAACAACAATTTTGGTCTACGAAAATAAGAGAAAACAAGTTTGGGGGTCGGTTACGTGTGGGGAAGGGTTAGCACCCCCACAACACCCAAAAATTAGTACCTAATTGGTTTCAAAGAGTATTTTCAAAATTGGAATTTGCAAGTTCACGTAGGTTTCAATTTGTTTGTCTGTTTAATGAATATAAATATATTTTAACGGCCTTATCACCAGAGAAATGAGCTCCAATCACCGCCAACACTCATAGAGCTAACTCTTCATTCTCGTCTAATAAGACACCACATTAATTAAGTTCTCACTTTTTAATCAAACCAAAGAAAAGATTAAGTGTGTTGCAATTTTTAGAAATTAGTTATTATGTGATTAAACCCTAAAAAGATGTCTAAGTTTATTTTAAATATTAAGGCTACGATATTTTAAGTTATTTTATTTCGTAATATGAAGAACATTTTTCATCAAACAAGTCTCTATTCTAACTTCAAAGATACTAATCCTAAGGTTTTAGGCACATGCACACATATATACATAGAAAACAAGCAATAAATTAAATGCATAAAATCAAATTAAAGAAATAAATAAAGAAAATGGATGATCTTTTTTTAAAAAAATATTCAGTCAGGGGTTCAATTGAATAAAAGTCAAAATGTGTTGGCCATTTGCAAAATAATTGAATGTTTGATGCTCAATTAAGAAAACAAGGGACTGATTTGAGAAATTGTGAAAACTGGTTGGCCGATTTAAAAGCATCTGGAAATTTGGTGTTTAATTTTAAAGCAAATGAGACCAAATTGAGAGAATTAAAAGTTGGAGAGCCCCGATACAAGATCTAGCAAAGAAGAGCACGAGTCAAAAATCGGGTTTGGGTCGGGTTATGGGTTAGTATAAATAGGCTTTTAAACCGAAAATATAAACATTTTCCATTTGGTTAAACCAGCCCTCTTTTAATCAGTTTCAGATGCTTTCCCTTCTCCGCCCTGTTCTTCATTTGCTTGAAGAACACGACCTTGTTCCGCCGTTTCGGCCACCGTCTGCTGGTGCCAGCCACCATTATCTATGATGGCTATTCTTTCAAAACCCATTTCGACTCCCTTTTTCAAACAGAAACATTTTCTTTTTTAAAAACTCAAATCAAAATGATCCATTTTTTCTTTTTTCAGGTTTCAAGTAAGGATTGAACATGCATCTATCATTGTTTTCAGCCTCAGATGCTTCGTGGTGACCAGAATCAAAGGTAAAGAAGAAACATAACCCTTTTCTTTTATTTAAATTCGAAACATTAAAGAAAAAGAAAGAAAATGTTACCAGAAACTTGCTTCTCTTATTGCTTTGGAACTTCGATTACAATCCTTGCTTACTGACTTTACAACTTCTGAATGCTAAGTGTATGTCTGTGATTTTTTGTTTGAAATTATGGGTAAATTGTTGTTGAATCGTGTGTATCTAGTTTGTTACATGGAATTACAAAGGGGGTTTATTTAGTTTACAGAGATGCTTGGTTTTCAAGTTTGAATCCTAGATATCTTCCCCATGTGCTCCTATCTCGGCTCTGATTTTAAGCTTATTGCCTTTTGTTCACTGTCTCTTTTTTAACTCTATATTTTGTGTTTTTGAAGCCGGTAATTGCAAATGGTGACAACGTTGTTGATGAGGAACAATCAGAATGACACTTGAGCTCTTCCGGAGAAGTCGAACGCCAGCCAGAAGCAGGAAAGTCACGCGCGTGGCAGCCACGCACGAATGGTGATCCACGTGACACACCCTGAAGCAATCTGAGCCGTTGGATTATTCTCTGATGTACGGTCTGGATGAATGACCGCTTGCCTTCCTCCAACTGGATTCTGTGTTTAACACGTGTTGTTCCTATGCCATTGGATTTGTTCTCCATTCATCCAATGGTTCTCCATCATCTACACATGTGACGGAAGGGATTTAGGGCCTTTTCTGGATTCAAATGTAACTAGGCCTAATGGGCCTTTGTGTAATGGACTCTAATTTTTTTTAACTTAATTGACTTGACTCTTATTTGTAAAAAGACAATGAGTTTGGACTCTGTTTATTTCTTTTAACAACCAGAAATGTAATGAACAAATATGTAGTGAGCTTTATTTATTTTTAAAACAAATTGATCATTTGTTTATTTTATATGTAATGAATGTCCTAACTCATATCTAATAAACTTTATTCTATTTCAAATTAACCTATAAATCGATCAAATTAATCTAGCTATCAATTAAACCCATATTCAACAAAATGGGCCATTAGGCCATATACCAAAACACTTCTCCATTTTGGGCTTTAAGAACAATGCTAAGAACTCCTAATGATACATCAATGGTACAAAAATAAAAGTTTGGTGAAAATTTAGTGACAATATTGCCTAAGAGACACGACCACCTTTTTTTATCATTTCAGCCGTAGTAATCACATACTCCTACTAAGCGAGAGGCATCAAAGGAGGATGAGGTGGGTCATTCTGTCCCACTTGCTCGGGTCTAACTTCGACTCCCAAATTGTCCCCTAAGTCGAGGAAGAGCCGGGGTGCGGTTCATTCTCGGCACGCCTATCAGTGGGTGCGGATATTTTCAGATTTATTCATTCAGAAGTATTTAATCGTGTAAGTTGCAAGCCACATATAACATATACAAATAAACTCCTAGGTGACATATGTAGATGTAGACTCATAACAAACTTCAGTTTAGTCCCAAAATTGACTAAACCTAGGCTCTAATACCATAATTGTAGCACTTCTTTCCCGGTCTGGTAGAGAATTGGGTCGAAAAGTGTTATCAAAAACTTATTCGTAGGTCGGAAGTTTAACCGTGTTCAAAATCTTATTCAGAATGTCTTATTAATCTCTTTTAAGACTTATGGAACTAACTTATTAATAGCTTATTTAGTTTGGAGTCAATTTTAAACTTTTTTGAACTTAGGGACTAAATTGTAAATTTTACAAATTTAGGGGCTTAATCGGAATTAATTTTTACCAATCTCCAATTAAAATTACCAATTATTATCCTGTGAAGTTTCGTTACTATCGGAGATCGTTTACCTATCCAATTAGGCTATACAAGTTTTAATGACCATTTTATAAACTTCTTAAAATTGTGTTTTAAGCCTTTTAACAAAATTAACTAACTCCGTATCGATACATTTAGGGTCGTATCGGTACACTAAGCCAAATTTCATTTTTCATATTCAAGAATAATAAGTTCGTATCGATACCCCTAAACCCGTATCTATACGCATTGACCTAGGTTGCTCGTTTTGATACACCTTAAAGACCATTTCGATACAATTTTTTTCAGACCTTACTGTCCAACTTTGTATCGATACACCCCCTATGTGTATCGGTATGCCCTATTTTATCAAGTCCAATTATGCAAGGCCGTACCGATATAGCGCGATCCATATCGATACGCCTGCCCTATAATGATAGATTTTATCTGGTTTTTATTCGAATTAACCTATTGAACATTGTCCGAATTTAACCAAATTTTACCAGCAAGTCTAATATCCATATTCTCAATAGTACAAAATTTGAGAGCGTTTTGAATCCATTTACCTAGTTTTCACCTTTTCGTGATTTTAAGCTCATTTTAGCTAGTTAAACCATTCCAAAACATGTCAATTTCCACATACAACACTTAGGTACTATTAGGCTATTACACACATATTAAAAGGCACAAACATAACATGCTTAGACCATATGCCACTTTACTAGGAGTTCAAAGCAAAAGTTAAGCATATATGAGGTCGATGAGGGTGACTTGCAACCGCAACACACGATCAAGGCTCGAATTCTTTCAAGGTCCTAAAAAATGCATGAGACACTAAGACGTTAGGCTTACTTAGCCTAGTGAGGTAGTCATAACAAATGTACAAAATTTCTATCAATTACATGAATGTCGTATAAGCATGCTCGGTTGACAATTTACATAACATCAATCATAGCAAATCATATTCATAGTCTTTAGTCATGATTCCATATAACAAGCATAAATCAAATAAGCATATCATTTCCTTGGACATGGTAACCAATGGATACGCGGATTCCCCTATACACCACACATATCAAAAATAGGCCGTAGCCTTGAGCTGTAGCTCCGAATAATGTCCCTTACAGAATCCATCCTTATTTCACCACACATATAGGCCGTAGCCCCATACCGTAGTCCAATCCCTTAATTGGCGAGCTCGAATAACCCTATGGCATGCTAATTGTATCCAATGTCCACGAATGTCCAAGTCACATATTTCATCATAGTTCTTACCTTTCAGATCACATCATATCGGATAGCAAATCGAGCCTTAGCTCTATATTTCATATTATAACACATTCATATCAAAATACACATGTAGCATATTTCACATATCATATTTCACATATCACATAGGAACTTATAACATATCGAATGACAATGGAGACTTACCATGCTTGCCATTAGCATCCACATATGTTTGCTCTATGTGAGCCCTTAAACAAAAAGTGCAATCATAACACAAAACAAATGCAACGAGATGGCTCTGTGCCAATCCCTTGACACAAATATACTCACATGGTATTCAAAGACTTCAAGGTCCTCGGATTTCGATTCCTTTGCTCCTAGACTTGTTTGGAGATGGCAGGTTGTTTTCTTCCAATTTTTGAGCTAGGAAGAAACACAAGAAATCAAGAAAATCACTATAACGATATAATGCTCATTTCAAAGATTAGGATCAATAACTCGACTTGAATTTAAACTTCAACCATCCATGGATTTCAAAAATTGATTGAGGGCTTTAACTCACCGAAGTACAAGCTTCTGAACGCTATATCAAAATCAAACAAAAGTTGAGGATTGAATCGAGGTGCTTGCTTAGCTCGAGGTTGAAGACAACAATGGTGGTGCTTGCTTGTTGAAAGACAAGGGTGGGGTTTAGTTTACGGGAGGTTCAAATGAGGAAGAAAGCTTTTGTTTCTCATTTTAAAATCATTTTTCCTCTTTAATCATACCCCCACCAACATAGGGACCAATAGGAAGCTTTCTTATCCTTGAGGGTTTGCTAAACCCAACTCAATCATCTTTTCCTCATTTCTTTCAATTGTCAATTGGGTGACAATTAGTCATATTTTCTAAGGTGTTTCACGTGAGAGGGGCAAGCTAGGTGGTGAGTCATCACACTAACCCATTTTTTCTTTCAATTTAGTATTCAAAACAGATTTCTGCAGAGGTCCGTATCGATACACCTTATGGTTGTATCGATAGGACTAAGCTAAAATGGGTAAGTTCGTTATGGCAGTTAGGCCGTACCGATACAGGTCTAACTGTATCGAAATGCCTAGCCAAAACCGTACCGGTACCAGTCCTACCGTACCGATACTCCTAGCTTGAAAACAACATTTCCAACATTGAATTTCTAACAAAAAGGTCCATATATCAATTTAATACCCCACAACTTTTATTGATTACAAAATTGGGTACAAGGATCATGAAATTACACTTTCGGACATGTCTGATACAGAATTTCCTATCACTGGAGCCTTATTTCGATTGGCCAATTTTTGGGATGTGACAAAACCCTTAGAAAAACGTTTTTGGACTCTTAGGATAGAGTTAGGGTGTAGAACCCGTTATCCTCAACCGTTTTGCTTGCCAAGTGGTGGAAAAGAGTTAATTTGGGTGTTGGTGGTGGAAGCATGGAGAGAAAATAAGACACTATAATTTTAGAGTGGTTCGAGCTTTTAACCAAGCTCTACATCCACTACCTTAGCTTCTCCACTAAGGATTTCCAACAATTCACTAAGAATTCTTCCCATTTTCTAGGCTTAGGAGGCAACCTTTACAACCTAGACTTATACCACTAAGTCTAACATCCAAAGCTTTCTACCTAAAGCTTTGGGAACCCCTTTTTACAAGAGAAATTGAAGCAAAATAAAATCCCTCTCACAAGGTACATGTTTGCACTCTAAAGCTCTCACCCAATTCTAATACACTTGAGCATACAATGACAATTTGGCCCACAAGTGTTTATCTATACAAAACACAACAATTTGAGCACCAAGACATTTCTTAATCAAAAGATTGTTGACAATATGTTAGTCCAACAATTCATGATTAACTTGTTGAATTAAAAGAAATAAAGCAAGATACACTAATAAATTCAACTAATTTTACCACTTGAATCAAAGCTTGGATGTTAAGCCTCCTTCTTCAAGTGCTTTTCCTTGTGTGCATAGAGCTTTCATGGTTCATCACTTTGTTGATCAATGCTCTATCACACCTATAATAAGACAATCAAATAATTTTTGGTATCCAAATTGCTTTGGATCTATTGGCATTAGTCTCAAAAATTTTAGTCCCCTTAGGAATCCATTTTACAATTTCATCATTTTTATTTGAAGTAATTAGTCCTTTTGGGACCCAAATACTTCTAAAACATTTACCGTTCAAAAATCTAGGGGCACTAGATTGTCTTTGATAAAAAAATTTAACAAAATTTGATTTGGAGCTACCTCCAACTTCATATTTTTGAACAGTTTTGTTAAACAAATTCTTTTTGAGGTCATCAATTTCCTTTTGATGATCCTCTTGAACTTTTAGAAGCAAGTTTTGTAAATCAAGATTCTTTTTTCAAAATCTTTAAGCCTTGCTTCAAGTTCGAGATTGGTTTTAGAAAGCAAATCATTTTCTATTTTTAATTTTGAAAAATCAATTTTTTTAGAAAATAAAGCCTTAAATTCGAAAACCAACTCATCATAGGCTTCGTGTAACTCATCGAAAGTATAAGAATTTAAATTAGATGAGTTAGAAGTTACCTCTCCATCTTAGAGGGTCGTAAGGCATAAGTGGGCTACCTCATTGTAGGTGGAGTCTTCTTCATCACTCCATGTTACCATAAATGCATTTTTATTTGATGATGATCCCTTCTTGTCAAAACATGGGCAATCGTATTTGTTATGCCCTTACTTCTTGCATTTGAAGCCTTTGATGGGATCCTTCATCTTCTTCTTTGATTCATGTCTAGATGATTGTTCCATTTTAATTTTCATGAATCATGCAAACTTCTTGAAGAGATAGACCATCTATTCTTCTTCAGTTTCTTCCCCACTTGAATCTTCTAGATGACTTGTGGAGGATTTAAGAGCAACAACATTTCAATCTTCTATTCCTTACTCTTTGATCTTGTTCTCCTTCTCCTTTCTTATCCCTTCGGACATCAACTCATGGGTGAGCAAAGATCCTATAAGCTCATCAAGCTTAAGCTCATTCAAGTTCTTTGCTCCTTCAAGCTCATCAAGCTTAAGTTCATTTCTTATCCCTTCATGAGTGACTTTAAGCTTCTCCCAAATCTCCTTGGCACTCTCACAAGAAGGGACTTTGGCGTATTTTTTCGGGCCTAGTACACAAAAGAGGATGTGCAAGGCCTTCGTGTTGAGCTTCATCTTCTGGAAATCATCCGCACTCTATTTCTCCTTGCTCCTTTGTGGAAAGAATGTGCCATCAAGCACAATGTCCCAAAGATGATAATCTTTGGCTCTAAAAAGAACATCATCCTACTCTTCCAACATGAGTAGTTGGCACCATCGAAGTAAGGTGGCTTGTCAATAGATTGCGCTATGAATACTGGTTGATGTGTAGGATTGATCGAGCTTCACAGATCATCTCAATAGGTGGTGAAACATCTCGAATGAGCCTCACTCTGATACCAATTGTAGAACCTGATATCCTCAACCGTTTTGCTTGCCAAGTGGTAGAGAAGATTTAATTTCAGTGTTGGTGGAGGAAGCAATGAAAGAAAATAAGACACAAGAATTTTAGAGTGGTACAAGCTTCTAACCAAGCTCTACATCCATTACCTTAGCTTCCCCACTAAGGACTTCCAACAATTCACTAAGAATTTTTCCTCTTTTCTAGGCTTAGAAGGCAACCTTTACAACCTAGACTTATACCACTAAGTCGAGCATCCAAATCTTTCTACCCAAAACTTTGGGAACCCCTATTTACAAGAGAAATTGAAGCAAACTAAAATCCATCTCACAAGGTATATCTTTGCACTCTAAAGCTCTCACCCAATCCTAATACACTTGAGCATACATTGACAATTCGGCTCACAAGTGTTTGTCTATACAAAATACAACAATTTGAGAACTAAGACATTTCTTAATCAAAAGATTGTTGACTTGATGATCATTGGTTGTTCTAGGTGCTTGAATGGTCATTTTATCTTCCCAAGTGAATTCCTAGCCGTTGGTGACAATTGGGGATGAAATAAAGTTGTTGGGGACTTCTTTTCCATTCATAAATTCACTTTTATAGCAGGGTGTATCGGTACACGTGTGCTGGTATCAGTACGATCCTAAAATAGAAAGAGCCATTGTACATTTAAAGCACAGTGGTATCGGTACGCATTGAGGCATATCGGTACAACCCTTTTCGTATCGGAATAGCCAAGCTTGTACCGGTGCGAGTTTTTTCTACTAAAATTTCCCTGTAGTTGAAACCCTAAAAGGTATCGATACGGTGTTGTACCGTATCAGTACGTGGCTGATAAAATGTTTGGTTTGGCTATATAAAATCGTTTTAAAACATGCCAAAAGCCTTAGAAACATTTTCAAACATATTTTCAAGTTGTTTGGACTTTAATACAAGTTTACAAAATATTCAAACAAGTCCAAAAATGTTTTTCAAATTATTATATCAAAACAAATATCCTTACATAGGGCGTACTAGCCTATCTTGAACCTTAGAGCCTTGCTTTGTGTTAAATCTTGCTTGAATTTGGTTGATTTTCATGTTTATGTGATGTTGCTCCAATATGCATCATTCATGTTATTAAGGGGAGTATGCATCTCTTTTTTGTCCTTTCATGATGATCTCATATCATAATCATGCATATGGATTCGATTAAAATAAAATTTTTGGGTCCCTTGTAGCCAAATCTATCAATTTTGGTCAGGGGTAGTGATACGAGGTATAGCGTATTGATACGAGTATTAGGGGTAGCATTTCAGTACATGTTAGCTTGTACTGGTACCGGTCAAGGATTGGTACGAGTAAAATCTATGCTAATACACAGTTTTGATACGCACTTTCGCGTATCGGTACGCATTGTCCCTATCTTTAAATAGGGTTTTAAATGAGGTTTTCCTATTTTCAATCAAATTCAATCTTTTCCCTCAAAAACCCTAGTCGACCTCTTCTATTTAAACCCTTCAAATCCCTTATTTTTTCATCAAAATTCATCAAATCTTTTGGGGGCTTTTGTTTTCAACATCAAACCCAAGTCATTACCATCAAGTTTTGTGCACAACATTCTCTCATTCATCCATACTCAAAGTATAAACTTTACTTCCTTTAATTTTCAAATTCTTTTATATTTGTATAGTTCTAATGTTTCAATCTATATATTTAGAATGCATATAACACTATTTTTAAAGATTTTACAAAATAGTTTTCAAAAATGAAAATTTTTGGTTTGAATATAAAATTATACTCGTATATTTTTCTTTACTGTTTTCAAGATTAATCTTTACAAAAAAAAATTTCTTTATACTTGTATATGATTTTAAACTATACAATAAAGCTTTTTACACTACCTTGATCATTGGATTATTTATTGGATTGAATATTGATGTTTATGCATACATATGTTTTTATGGTTTGATTTTTTCATGTTTTTCACCATGCCTCCTAAGAAAAGGTCTAGAAAAGAGTTGGAGTCTCAATCTACCAATCCTACCAATCCTAATCCCAATTCCGAAAACAATGGTACAAAACTAAACCAAAACCAACTTTTTATGCAATGTTTTAATGAGCCACAATATCCTCACGCTATGGATCATTTTAAACAATATCAATCTTTTCAATTTCATCGTGAGTGTGTTGTTTCCATACCTTTTATGACTTCCAATGAATTTCACTTTTGCTATCTTGATTTAATGAGGCAATAGATGTTCATAACTTTTTTAAGAATACCTGCCATTCTTTATAAAAATCTTGTTCTTATTTTTTACTCCATTTCCCGATGTATTTTAAATCAAGAGAAAACCGAGGTTATTGCTATTGAGTCTTATCTGATGGGACAAAAGTTTCAACTTGATTCTTTAAAAATTGCAAATCTTTTGGATATGGATAATGTACGTATAGATGATGAAAATGCTTTTGGTCAAACCTATATTAGCTTCGTATCCGTACTTGATGCCCATGAGCGTTTTCTTCACCTTCTCATCACTTGGTGGTTTTGACCATCCGGTGGTAAGTGGTCTACCATTTTCCAAGTCAATTACTTTTGGCTACATTGTTTCCGTGAGGGTAAGCATCCAAACCTATCACAAATTATGTTTGCCAAGCTAGTCTTCCTTGTCCAAAAACGTCATACCTCCCATTTGACATCTTTCACCTATGCCACCGCCTTGAGCTACATGTTCCATAACCTTGGGATTGATTGCTCTTTTGATCTTGGATTGCCTCTCACTGATCCCAACGATGATCATTCTCTCTAGCGAGCTAAGTTTACCTTTTACAATGGAGAATGGATTCGTATTGCAAATCTTCCCTGAAATGCTCAACTCGATCTCGTGGAAAATGTTCTGATTGCTCTGGAGGCTACGGTTGCTCCACCTTCCCTTGATGCTCTCATGGCCTACCTTGATGGGAAGTTTGCTACCATGGACACTCGTTTTGCCGAGATGAACACAAGGTTTGATACTCTTGATACCCGTTTCAATTCTTTGGATGCTCGAGTGACTTCCATTGAGATTATCCAAGCTTCGATGGACATGACCCTTACCGCATTTCATGGTGAATGGCGTGGTCACTCTCTTGGTGGGATGGCATGGAAGATGAAAAGGATGGTGAAGATGAGGATGAAGATGACTCTTAGGCTTTGCATCTCATCCATATCATATCATACTAGGATTTGAGTTTTATGCACCTTTGTCTTTGTTTGATTTTTTATGAAATTATGCTTTGAGTATTTTATGCTTTTGGGTTATGTTTTTAGGTTTAATCTTGGATATTTTAATGTTGCTTTGAATTTTATAATATTTATGTTGTTAAAGTATATTTAGGAGATTATATTTCCTTTGTTGCTTTGATTGCTCTATAGATTTTGATCTAACAAAATGGGGGAGAAGTAATAGGATATAAATTTTTCAAAGGTTTTTTTTTCAAAATAAACTAGCTTTTAGCCTTAAAGAAAGGTGGAGTGATTTCAAAAGACTTAAATTTTTATTTTGGTTTTGTTATATCAAAAAGGGAGAGACTGTAAAGCCTATTTTTGATTTTGATATAACAAGAAATAACAAGGACTATTTTGTAAAAAGGATAAATTTTTAAGTACTCAAAAAGACTCACAAATTGACAAGGATTCGAACTTAAAATACTTCCTAAGTATTTTGGTACTCAAATTAGCCAAATCGGTCAAGGAGTATTGATATGCCCTTGGCCGTATCGACATGGATTTTAGCTATTAGAATTTCGTTTTATACTTGATGACTATAGGGTACAGATACGCGTGTAGCCGTATCGGTACGCCATTCAAACTAGGAACTAATTTTTCTTACGGGTATTGGTACGACTTAGTACGCACAGTACTGAGTGTTAAGGTTTTCCAAATCTTTTTGCAATAAATATTCGACCGTTGCTTGTCAGTTTTATTGGAATCATAACTTTGAAAATTAGTTAACACGTATTGATACCCTCTTAGGTGTATCAATATGATTTTTTGTACACAACTTATCATGATTCCAGTGAGCAAAATTGGTATCGATACGACCTTTATCGTACCGATACCCTTTGTAAATATGCACTCCGCGTATTGGTACGGCTTCCTGCGTATCGATACCCTTTGTACAATGAATCTTTCTTCTTATGGCAGGTACTGATACACTTGCTCGAGTACCGATACCTCTAGCCACCAAACAACATTTATTGCGGGAAAATGGCAGCCCAACGGCTAGGATTAATATCTTAACTACCCAAATGGTTAGAAATCAATGAAGGGGTATAAAAACAAGTCTCCAAAGCTTCAACAACAACTATTGATCAAGTCTACAACATTCAAGGATACATCCAACAATCTTTGAGCTTTTAGAGTCAAATTCTTGTAACCCACTTAAGTGTTCTTATTTATAATCATTTTATTCAAGTTTGGGGTTTTGAGTGAACTAGGAATTGTGCAAACATTTAGCTTTTAGAGGTTTTTTCAGTTTGCTTCATTTGTATTCTGTTTTTGAGGAATTATTAAGACTTTGGGGTATAAGTCTTAAGAGGGTGTAAGGTTATCTTCTTTGGCCTCAAAAGAAAAACAAATCTAGTGGATTTGAGAAAATCCTTAGTGTGGATAGCTAAGGTAGTGGATGTAAATCCTGTTAGAAGGTTGAACCACTATAAATTCTTGTGTCCCAATATTTTTATCTTTCCATTTGCTTCCACCAATTTTTTAAATTGCCAATTCACCCTCTTGGCCTTTCAATTCAATAGTGAAATTTCAACTTGTTAAAATAGAATATATTACAGGGACAATTCAGTAAAATATTTCTTCATGTAATCTTATATTTTCCCAACTAGGGGTGTGCATTTTTGAATATGGATAGTATCCGATTTAAAAAAATTGGTTATCCAATTTTTTAGATCGGCAAAATAACGTTCCATATCCAATATGAAAAAATTAGATATTCGGTTTTTCGGATTGAATAGCAAATTTTTTAAATTACTAAGAGTAAACTTATTTTTTTTAAAATAAATCAAAATAAAATAAATACTAAAATAATAAATCTAGTAAAAATTAATAATACACAATAATAAAATAATGAAAATGATTATTAATGGGTAGTTATTTGATGCATCGTTAGGAGTAAACAAATAGACATGCCCAGACTAACCTCAACATGTCACTCGACATAGTTAGTCGGAACATCAATCCATTCAAGTTTCAATATAATCATTCTTCGCTAAGCCCCAATTTGACTTAGCAAGTTGGTAATTTTCGTTACTTATGATGATTAAATCATTTATCATCTGGGTAAGGCATGCTAAATGCAACTCTATATTTCTAAAGTAGTTTGAGTGGGGTTCAAGCCAATTACAAAGAATAATAAGCAAAGAGTAATTGCGTTAATTAAAGTATTAAGTTCTACAAGGAATAAAGTAAAAAATAAGTTCAGAAAACACCATATTCTAAGATCACGAGTGATCAGTAGCAAAAAATTAGTCCCTATCAGGATCTTGAACTTTATTTCTCTTGGACGCTCGAGTCTTACACTGGCCACTTCTGCAAGCTGTCGTCTAATCAGCCTTTCAGTCATCATGTTACTTCATTTCGTACCAATACCTCCAAGCTCCTTATGCTTTCATGGCCGTGACCATTTTCTAAGGAAGAAGAAGAATTTTTTCGAGAAAATAAGCTCTCAAAACTTTCACCAAAAAGCTCTTCTTTTATTGTAAATGGGTATTCTCATTATATAGTCGAAAGAGTGAGAAATGACAGCCAATAATATATCAACACTTTTTGACCTTTCTTGTGGTTCTATCCCGACAAGGGGCGTTTGTTTTGATGCAGTTGTCATCTTACAACTCCAAAAAATATCTGGTGCCCAGCTTAGCGATTTGTCTTGATGTAGTGAGTAGTCTGTGACCTCTAACACATAATGGTCTCGGCACCTCAAAGCACCGTGTGGCTCTTGTATAACTTGAATGGAGCGATCAAGAAATTCACACTGTTGGGATGACCAATCAATGATAAATGGTCAAGAGAGAGGTGAATTGACAAATAAAAAATTTGGTGGAAGCAATTGGAAAGATAAAAAGATTGGGACACAAGAATTTATAGTGGTTCAACCTTCTAACAAGGTTTACATCCACTACCTTAGCTATCCACACTAAGGATTTCTCAAATCCACTACCTTAGCTATCCACACTAAGGATTTCTCAAATCCACTATATTTGCTTTCCTTTTGAGGCTAAAGGAGATAACCTTACAAACCCACTTAAGACTTATACCCCAAAGTCTTAAGTTCACTCTAACCCTACTACTTGAATAAAATGGATACAATAAAGACCACTAAAGTGGGTTACAAGAATTTGACTCTAAAGGCTCAAAATTGTTGGATGTGTGCTTGAATGCTTTTGGATAGATAATAGTTGTTGTTGAAGCTTTGGAGACTTTATTTTATACCTTTTATTGATTTCTAGCCATTTGGGTAGTTGAGATTTTGAATAGAGCCGTCGAGCTACATTTTTCCCGCAATAAATGATGTTTGGTGGCAAGGCGTATCGGTACTCGAGCAAGCATATTGGTACCTGCCATAAGAGGAAAGAGTCATTGTACAAAAAGTGTATCGATATGCGGGAAGCCGTATCAATTTGGAGAGTTTATTTTATAAAGGCGTATTGGTCCGGTCTGTACCATATCGATACTAATTTTGCTCTCTAGAATCCTGATAACTTGTGCAATAAAAATCGAATCAATACACCTATAAGGGTATCAATACGTGTTAACTGAAATTAAAAGTTATGATTCCAATAAATTGACAAGGCAACGGTCGAATATTTATTACAAAAGATTTGGAAAATCTTAACACCCTGTACCGGTATGCACAAAGGTTGTACCGATACTCGAAGGCAAATTGGTTCCCAGCTTTGAATGGCGTACCGATACAGCTACACGCGTATCGGTACCCTATCGCCATAAGTATAAAATGAAATTTTAGTAGCTAAAAACCGAATTGATACGGTCAAGGGTGTATCGATACTCCTAGACCAATTTGGCTATTTCAAGCACCAAAACACTTATAAAATATTTGGGGTTTAAGGATTTGACTTAGAAATAATTTTAAGTTTGAATCCTTGTCAATTTGTGAGTCTTTTTGAGTACTTAAAAATTTATCTCTTTTTACAAAATAGTCCTTGAAATTCTTTGTTATATCAAAATCAAATATAGATTTTACAATCTCCCCTTTTTGATATAACAAAACCAAAATAAATTTTTAAGTCTTTTGAAACCACTGCCCTTTTCTTTAAGGCTAAAAGATAGTTTATTTTGAAAATTTTGAAAACCTTTGAAAACTTTATATCTCATACTTCTCTCCTTTTTGTTAGATCAAAATCAATAGGGCAATTAAAGCACAATAACTCTAAATATAAACAACATAACATAGATATTATTAAACTTAGAGCTCAATTCAAAGCAATATTAAAATATCTAACTTAAACTTAAAAACATAAACCAAAGCAAATAACATAATGCCATAAGAATTCAAATAAGAACATATGTGCATAAAAATTCAAATCTTAATATTATATGATATGATATGAAAGAGATGCGAAGCCTAAGGAGCATCCTCATCTTCATCAACCTCGTCTTCATCTTCCATGTCATCATCACCAAGAGAATGACCATGCCATTCACCATGAAACACAATAAGGGTCATATCCATTGAATCTTGACGGCTCTCTATGGTGGTCACTCGAGCATATAAGGAATTGAAATGAGAATCAAGAGTATCAAACCTTGTGTTCATCTCGGTAAAATGAGTGTCCAAGGTAGCAAAGCTCCCATCAAGGTAGGTCATGAGAGCATCAAGGGAAGATGGAGCAACCGGAGCCTTCAAAACAACCAGAGCATTCACCACGGGATCAGGTTGAGAATCACTGGGAAGATTCACATTCTAAATCTATTCTCCATTGTAGATGGAAAACTTAGCTCGTCGGAGAGAATGATCATCGATGGGATCAGTGAGAGGCGAGCCAAGATCATAAGAATAATATATCCCAAGCTTATGGAACATGTAATTCAAAGCAGTTCCATAGATGAAATATGTAACAAATGAGGTATGACATTTTTGAAAGAGAAAGACTAGCTCGACAAACATGATTTGGGCTAGGTCTGGACGCTTACCCTCACGAAATAAATATAGCCAAAATCATCTACTTGACAAACAGTAAACCACTTACCACCGAATGGTCGAAACCACCAAGTGATGAGAAAGTGAAGGAAATGTTCATGGCATCTAGCACGGTTACGGAGCCACTATAGGTTTGATTAACGAGTTTTTCATCATCTATACTCACATTCTCCATACCCAAAAGATTAACTATTATTGTAGAATCAAGTTGAAATTTTTGACCCGTAAGATAAGACTCTATAGCTACGACCTCGATTTTCTCTCGGTTATAAATACATCAGGCATTAGAGTAAAAAATAAGGGCAAGGTTTTTATAAAGAATGCCAGATATGCTTAAAAAGGCATGAACTTCCATTCCCTCATTAAATCAAGATAGTGAAAGTGAAATTCATTGGAAGTCATTAAAGGTAGAGAAACAACACGCTCACGACGAATTTTGATATTGTTTAAAACGGTCCATGGCGTGGGGATATTGAGGTTTATTAAAACAATGCATAAAAATATGGTTTAGGTTTGGTTTTGTACCGTTGTTTTCGGGATTGGGTTTGGTAGGATTGGTAGAACTAGATCCCATCTCCTTTCTCAATCTTTTCTTAGGAGGCATGGTTAAAAACATGAAAAATTTAAACCACAAAAACATATGTATGCATAAACATTGCATTCAATCCAATAAATCAATTCAATGATCAAGGTGGTTTAAAAACCTATATAGTATAATTTTAAAATCATATACAAGTGCAAAGATTTTTTTTTGTAAAGCTAAAACTTGAAAATAGTAAAGAAAAATATAAGAGTATAATTTTATATTTGAAAAAAATTTGTTTTGAAATCGGTTTTGTAAAATCTTTGAAAATAATTTTATTTACATTCTAAGTATATAGATTTGAAGCATAAAAACTATAAAAATATAAAGGAAATAAAAAAAACAAAGAAAGTAAAGTTTATACCTTGATTAGGATGAATGGATGAATGAATAGATAATTTGCAAAAAGCTTGATGAATTTTGCTTGGGTTTGATGTTGAAAGCAAAAGCCCCCAAAGAGTTTTGATGAAAAATAAGAGATTTTAGAGGTTTTTATAGAGTATTGTTGACCTAGGGTTTTTAGGAAAAGTTAGAATTTCAGTTGGATTAGGAAAACTCATTTTAATGACTTATTCAAAGCTCCAGCGACTACATGTACTGATAAGGTAAATACACGTACCGACAACGCGTATCAGTACAAGTTACCTCGTACCAATCCCTAATCTATAACGATATAAGCTCACTTGTACCGAAACACTACCTCTGATACCCGTATCATTACGATATACCCCGTATCGATACCCCTGGGCAAAAAATGACAATTTTGGCAGCAAGGGTCCCAAAAATTCGATTTTACTCAAATCAATATGCATGTATATGGTATGAGATCATCATGAATGGGAAAAAACAGATGCATACTCCCCCTAACAACATGAATAGATGCATATAGGAGCAAAATTACACAAACATGTAAATCAACCAAATTCAAGCAAATTTAAGCTAAAAAACAAGGCTCTAAGGTTCAAGAAAGGCTAGTAAGCCCTAACTCTCTCCTAAGAGGCAAAAATGCTCTTTGTCTAAAGGTTTGGTAAAGATATCCGCTAATTGGTTCAAGGTGTCTACATACTCTAGAACTACATCATTTTTCAGGACATGATCTCTAATGAAATGATGCCTTATCTCTATGTGATTGGTTCTAGAATGTTGTATAGGATTCTTAGTGAGAAAATGGCACTAGTATTGTCACACTTTAAGGGGATGATACCTACAACAATTTTGTAATCTAAGAGTTGTTGCTTCATCCAAAAGACTTGAGCACAAAAACTTCTAGTCGAAATATATTCCACCTCAGTGGTAGATAGCGCTACGCTATTTTGCTTCTTAGAAAACCATGAGATAAGCATACTACCTAGGAATTGAAAAGTACCAGAGGTACTCTTTCTATCTATCTTACAACCTCCATAATCCGCATCCGAATAAGCATGCAAACTAAAGGAAGAGTCTCTAGGATACCAAAGGCCTAAACAAAGAATGTCTCTAAGGTATCTAAAGATTCTCTTAACGGCTTGTACGTGTGATTTTCTAGGACTAGCTTGAAATCTAGCACACAAGTAAAAACTAAACATAATATTCAGTCTACTTGCTGTAAGATAAATCAAATATCCTATCATAGATCTATAAAGCTTAAGATCAACACACTTACCTTCTTCATCTTTGTCAAGCTTTATAGAAGAGCTCATAGGTATGGCTTGAGGTTTCACATTTTCCAAGCCAAACTTCTTGAGCATATCCTTTATGTACTTTTCTTGATTGATGAAGATGCCATCTTTCCTTTGTTTGATTTGGATTCCCAAGAAGAATGAGAGCTCCCCCATCATGCTTATTTCAAACTCACATTGCACTAACTTAGCAAATTCTTGGCAAATCAATTATTAGTAGAACCAAAAATGATATCATCAACATAAATTTGAACTACAAAAATGTTTTTGCCTTTTCTTTTAATAAAAAGTGTAGTATCAACCTTCCCTTTATCAAAACCTTTTTCAATTAGAAAATTTGACAATCTTTCATATCAAGCTCTAAGAGCTTGTTTCAAACCATATAAAGCTTTTGAAAGTTTAAAAACATGGTTTGGATATTTTGGATCTTTAAAACCATGTGGTTGTTCTACATACACTTCTTCATTTATAAAACCATTTAGAAAAGCACTTTTAACATCCATTTGAAAAAGCTTGAATTCATGATAACATGCAAATGCAAGCAACATTCTAATAGCTTTCATTCTAGCTATAAGTGTATAGGCTTCATCAAAATCAATTCCTTCTTCTTGAGTGTAACGTTGAGCAACAAGTCTAGCCTTGTTTCTCACTATGTTACCACTCTCATCTAGTTTGTTTCTAAAAACCCATTTAGTTTCTATGGTAGATTTATTATTAGGCCTATCAACTAATATCCATACTTTACTCATCTCAAATTGATTTAACTTTTCTTGCATAGCCAATATCCAATAATCATCATTTAATGCTTCTTTGATATTTTTAAGCTCTATGCATGAGACAAATGCAACATAATTACAAGTATTACTAAGAGAGGATCTAGTGATTACCCCTTTGGATGGATCACCCAAAATCTCACCGCCTTTGACATAGTTGAACTCTCTTGGGTAGGTGACCTCATTTTTCTCTAAAATCATGTCCTTTAAGGCTTCTAGAGGTGGATATTATGGTTATTCTTTTGATGAAACTTCATCTACTTTTGATGATTGTCCTCCACCATCATTGGCATAAAAAATTCCTACATCATCATCACAAGTATCCTTCCTCGAAAGGAGGTTATCATCGAAAGCCACATGTATAGACTCTTCAACTACTAAAGTTCTTTTATTAAATACTCGATAGGCTTTAGAGTTTAAAGAATAACCTGGAAAAATAGCTTCATCACTTTTTGCATCAAATTTGCCTAAATTGTCTTGTCCATTGTTTAAAACAAAACATTTACATCCAAAAGGATGAAAATAGCTAATGTTAGGCTTTTATTTTTGAAAAGCTCATAGGGTGTTTTCTTTAAAATAGCTGTAATTATTACATGGTTGGCAATATAACAAGCCGTATTTATGGCTTCCACCCAAAAATGCTTAGGCAAATTGTTTCACAAAGCATGGTTCTAGCCATTTCTAATAAAGTTTGATTTTTCATCTCAACAACCCAATTTTTTTTGGGTGTGCAAGGAGCGGAAAATTATGGCTAATCACATTTGAGTTACAAAACTCTTTAAAACCTAGATTTTTAAATTCAGTTCCATGGTTACTCCTAATATGAGAAATCAAGTAACCAACATCGTTTTGATTAGCTTTTGAAAACGTGATGAAATTTTCTAAAGCCTCATCCTTGATACTTAAAAATAGAACCAAAGTAAATCTAGAGTAGTCAACTAAAACAAATGCATATGATTTTCCACCCAAACTCATTGTTCTAATGAGGCCAAAAAGATCCACGTGGATCAATTGTAAAACTCTACTAGTAGAAACATCATTAATAGGATTAAAAAAATTATTTTGTGTTTGCCTTTAGCACATGCATCACAAATTTTTTCAAAGGAAAACTTTATTTTAGGTAAATTTCTTACAAGATCATTTGAAATCAATTTTTCCAAAACACTCATGCTTGCATGCCCTAGTTTTCTATGCCATAACCATGAGTCATGCTCATCTTTTGCAACAAAACATGAATTTGGAATATGAATGCCATCTAAATGCACCATGTATATTTTTCCTATGCTCAAAAGATTATTCTTAAGACCGTTGACATATAACACATTGTCAATAAGTATAGAAGAGTGATTACCAATGGAACCAATTCCTTCAATGTGGCCTTTGGAGTTGTCACCAAATGTTACTACTCCTCCACTCTTTGGTTTTAGCTCCAAGAATCGACTCTTGTCATCGTTCATGTGCATCGAGAATTCACTATCAAGGTACCATGTGTCGCAACCCTTTTCAGGATTTTAGATGTTTTGGAAAACTTTATAAAATCACGGAGTCCCCACCAATCTTTTTTGGAAAAAAGTGTGATTGGATCACTTTTTAAAAACAAAGGTTATTTTTGAAAAAAAATGTGATTGGAAAACTTTATTAAAACAACAATTTTGGTCTATGAAAATGAGAGAAAATAGGTTCGGGGGTCGGTTACGTGTGGGGAAGGGTTAGCACCCCCACAGTGCCCAAAAATTGGTACCTAATTGATTTCCAAAAAATGCTTTGAAAATGGAATTTGCAAGTTCACAAAATTTCGATTTATTTTTCCGCTTAATGAATATAAATCTATTTTAACGGTCTTATCGCCCGAGAAATGAACTTTAATCACTGCCAACACTCCTAGCGCTAACCCTTCATTCCCATTTGATAAGACACCGCACTAATTAAGTTTTCAATTTTTTAACAAACCAACAGAGAAAATTAGATGTGTTAAAGTTTTTTTAATTAAAATCTAATAAGTGATTAATCCCTAAAGAAATGTCTACATTCATTTTAACTATTAAGGTTTAAATATAATTGTGCGTTATTGAAAACGTGAAGAATGTTTTACAACATACATGTCTCTATTCTAGGTTTTAAGAGATCCTAATCTTAAAGTTTTTCACACATATACATATGTACATCTAAAGACAAAAAGGAACAAAATTACTTAAATTAAATTAATATTTTAAAAATTGCTAAAATAAAGAAAAGGGTAATTAATTTGTTTTTTAAGAAATCCTTATTAGGGACAAAATTAAAAGAAAACAAAATGTAAGGGTTAATTTGAAAACAATTTAAAATTTGGTGTCGAATTGAAAAGAAAAAGAACAAAATTGAAACAATTGAAAAATTGAAGAGCTACAGCATAAGGTTCGGGAAAGAAAGGCGCGGGTTATAACTGGTATGGGTCGGGTCATCGGGTCATTATAAATAGCCATTATCAGAAACAAATTTCATTTTTTCTCTTCTTCTCAAAATGGATCAAAACCGGTTTTGGTTTTTTCTTTGATAACATTCATCGTGTTCTTCATGAATTGAAGAACACGGCGATGGTCCGCCGTACCGGCCGCCTTCCGCCTATGCTGGCCGCCGTTGCCGACGGCAAAATTTTCCCAGAAAAACCTAAGTTTCCAAATTTCCGTGACCTCAAAATTGCATTTTTTGCCGGAGCTACGTCAAAATCAAATCACAACGGTGTTTTAAAGGTAAAATCAATCCCCATTTTCTTTGTTAAATTCGAAACAAAAAAGAAAAAAAGATAGAAAATGTTACCAGAAACTTGCTTCTCTTATTGCTTTGGAACTTCGATTACAATTGCTTGCTTTTGCTGGTTTTACAACTTTCGAATGCTAATTGTAAGTGTATGGCTATGTAATTTGTATGTATCTAGTGTATATATTTTTCTTACATGATATTTACATGGGTTTATATAGGTACAATTGTGCTTGAATTTCAAGCAAAAATCCCTAATGTTCATTCTCGAAAATGCATCCTCTTTGATTCTAATTGCTTGATTGTTTCTATGGCACCAATTTAGGGATTGTTCATTCTTATTTTGCATCTGTTTTGACCCTATTTTCCAGCTAGGCTCCAATTTAGGGATTTAATCCTCTTGTTTCTTTGTCTAATCCTTTCTTCTCCTTTATTTCTGGTAAATGGCAACAACACCGCCGTCGAGAGTGACTTGAGCGATGAACACCGGTCTATAACTTGTCGGAGAAGACGAAGCATTCTCCAAAAGTTGAAAGAACATGCGCGTGGTTGCCATGTGCGAGTGACGATCCCGATGATTGGTCTTGGAGAAATTTGAACTGTTAAATCACCCCTGATCTAACGGTAGGGATGGTGAGCTGCTTGGTCTTCTCCAGCTAGATCCCATGTGCAAGGCATGTTCAATCCATGTCGTTGGATCTATCCTGATCCAACAGTCCTTCATCTGTGCAGAAACACCAAGATTTAGGGCCCCTTTTTGTGATTCAAATGTAACCGGGCCTAGCAGGACTTTGTATAATGGAAAAAAGAAATGGACTCTATGTATTTTAGTGGACTCTAAATTATATCTAATGGATCTTCTATTTTATTTAAGTGGGTTGCATGTTTTATTTTTTTTGGGTTTTAATAACTAACTATTATATTAACTACTAACTAAGACACTAATAACAAATGTATATAACTATCATAACAATAATACGTATAACAATTATACTAAATACACTAAGTACAATTTTATATGACACCTAGATAATTCTAATTACTACATTAATTTTTATAACACTAACATATGGCACTTATTATGATGTAACACTAACTACTAAACTAAAAATGTCATAATTAATACAATGAAAGTAAACGAAGTTAGATGAAAATCAGTGCAATAGTTGTCCCTCTTTGGTTTTTCCGGTGGAACATGAATAGAGTAAAGAACAGAAGACATTGATTTTCACCAACTATCAAACCGTCAATGCTTGAAATGACAGGTGGGTTCTATTCTTCTTGTGCTCGAATAGATAAGCGGGTTCTATTCTCCTTATGCTCGAATAGATAAGCAGGTTCTATTCTCTAAATGCCAGAACGGATAGGCGGGTTCTATTCTCCAAATGCTTGAATAGATGAGCAGATTCCATTCTCCAAATGCCCGAACGGATAGGCAGGTTCTATTCTCCAAATGCTTGAATAAATAAGCAGATTTTATTCTCCAAATGCCCTGACGAATAGACAGGTTCTATTCTTCTCATGCTCGAATAGATAAACTGGTTTTATTCTCTTCATGCTCGAACAGATAAGTTGGTTCTATTCTCCAAATGCCTGAATAGATAGGAAGATTCTATTCTCCTCATGCTCAAATAGATAATCAGGTTCTATTCTCCAAATGCCCGAACGGATAGGGAGGTTCTATTCCCCTCATGCCTTAATAGATAGGAAGATTCCATTCTCCAAACGCCCGAACGGATAGGCAGGTTCTATTCTCCTTATGCTCGAATAGATAAGCAGATTCTATTCTTCAAATGCCTGAATTGATAGGCGGGTTCTATTCTCCTCATTCTTGAATAGATAAGTAGATTCCATTCTCCAAATGCTCGAACGGATAGGTAGGTTCTATTCTCCTTATGATCAAATAGATAAGCAGGTTTCATTCTCCAAATGCCTGAACAAATAGGCAGATTCTATTCTCCTCATGCTTGAATAGATAAGCAGACTCTAAAAGATGATTTAATCCTCCATACGCTTGGATGAATAAGCGGGTTCCTAAACCTATCAAAAACAAATGCAAATGATCCAATTAAGATGCATATGCCCCTAAGGATACCTAGTCATGAATGCATGTCTTATTTCTTTTGCTTTTTAAATCATTTTCCTCAGAATTGGTTAACAGGCAGCAAACACAGAAGAAATTGTAAAGCTCTGGGAAACTTGGATTATATCATCTCAAACATTTTCTCAACTCTGGCAAAAGATTGTAGAAATCTATTCTAATCCCATCTCATCAAACGGTAGGCCAATATGAATTCTTTTCTTTTCTTCATACCGAGCAAAAGTTTGCACAATGCCATTAGAATCACTACAAGCAAGAAAGCTGGCAACATCCCATCTCTCAAACCTAATTGGCTCCACCAATTTCTTGTTGTTAAAATTTCATCGACCATTCCTTAGAAAGAAATCTTCACCATTTCCTACTCTTAACCTCGAGGCCGTAGGACACGTTCTTCGATCAGAATTCATCAAAACACCACCATGTTATACCATAAGTTTAATTCCATAGCTACTTTCACCTTTTCCTGTGACTTCTGCCTTGATTTTCAACCAGGGAAGCTCCCTGCGAAGTTTATAGCGTTTCTAGGACACCTAAGAGCGAAACTCTATGGGGATATATGGGGAATGCTTTGGCTTGCCATCATTAATGCGTGGGAAATCATTCAAAAGTTGCAACTGTATGCTACGATAATTGACAAAATAATCATAGATAGACATCTCTATCATCTCTGCTTTACCATTCTTATTCTTAGTACTTCTTTGCTTCATATGACCTTTACACATTTGCTTGCTCAATCCAGTTATCTTGTATTTTGACTTTATCCTCATATTCTTCAACGCTCTTTAACTTTTGTCAAACTATCATTGTAGTTGATACATCAATGTTCAGTGACAAGCTTCCTTGGATCCTGTTGCTCTCCCAAGGTCTATAAAATTGTTCTCATTATCTTGGAAGAGAGATTATGTTGTCATCAATATTCAGTGACATGCCTTCTTGAGTGGTCTTGAATGAAAGCACCC
The DNA here is from genome assembly GCA_019671005.1 of Hibiscus mutabilis. NCBI lineage: Eukaryota > Viridiplantae > Streptophyta > Magnoliopsida > Malvales > Malvaceae > Hibiscus > Hibiscus mutabilis. The sequence goes on along the minus strand of CM033745.1, from coordinate 24,864,702 downwards.
CACATCGTTAGTTATTTACTCCAATATATGTAAAAAATTTCTCATTGTCGTGGAAGAAAGACTTAAATATGCATCTCTATCAACATGCTACCCTTTTAAAAAAAAACTCAGAGCTTTTTGAGAGTTCTTGTCTCCGCATAACACTTTGAATTTCTTGTGTGGGAATCTTTGCAGCAAAACTTATTTCCACCTTGACTGTTTTCGAATGATATTGACGCTTTAATCTTTCCTCTCGTGCCTATCAAAGCTAGGCACCTTGGACACTCTGGCTAACATAACTTACCCCAATCTGATGGTTTGCCTACTGGGCATGACTTTATCCCTTTTTATGCTTTAGGGATTTTCAAACTTACACCCTTCAATCATATGTGTTTTCATCTTCTTAATGCAAGGTGATTCCTCCGTTCAAACTGAGTTTTAATTATTTCCTAAACGGATGGAAAACATTCGTTTCGGGCTCCCTATTGTTGGGATCAATACCAAGAAATCCTTTGTTTTTCATAAATCTATGTCAGCCTACTTGTAAAATGCAAGAAAATGCTAGAAATGAAAATTTAAAGGAAAAAGTCATGGCAGATGCAAGAAAAGGCTAGAAATGGGGATGGCAAACATGGAAAAGAGAAAAGTCAGATGCCCCAAAATTCATAGTATGAATGACTTACGAATCCATCAACCAGATAATGCCCACTTTTAGGTGGCTCTCTTTTATCTCACCCACTCCCCAAATTTAATTTCCCACTTTTCTAATCTCAATTAGACATTAGAAGTTTGGAGGTCCCTGAATAAAGGTTAACTTAACTGGGCGGAATGTGTTCTAAAAACAAACTCATTTTCTCAAATATTCATGTGCAATCCAAATGGTCTTTAAAGGCTTGTAACGTAGGCTATGATTGGGTTTCCAAAAACAAATATAGGCTCAAATACATGTTTTAAGGGTAATTAAACCAAGGATCAATCTTTCTTGATGAAATCTCTGTTCTTCTTCTTTTTTTGAATCACTCTAGATTGCCCATTTTGGGTTTTCACCCTAGAGTTCATTTCCCTTTCTGGTATATGTCTCATTTGAAGGATTTGTTTCAAATTTTCCTTCGCACTTCAGCCTTTATTTCTTCTTTTTTCTTTTTTTCTTTTTCTTCTTTTTCCTTTTCCCCTTCTTTTCTTCTTTTTTCTTCTTTTCTTCTTTCTTATTTTTCCTTTTGTGTCCTTTTTATTTCGAATTTAGGACATTCAACTTGATTTGACATATTTTTCCTTTTCTTGCAAATAGCTTTTCATCCTCTTTTCCCCCAGTGTGGGGAGTGATTCTTGGTTAGGGTTTAATCACAAGAAAAATATCAGGCTCAAAGGGGGAAAACCATGGATTTTTTTCGTTTTCTTATTCGTGAAGGGAAAAAAAGGAGTGCTAAATGTCATTTCACACACAAAAATCTTTGAAGATAATCATTCTTCCGTTGGTTGATGTTTTAGAGTTATCACTTTATTCAAAGACCCTAACAACAATGTCTGAGAGGAAAATTCACTCATAATCTGTATATGGGATCTCCTCATTAAACCTGAACACACTTTTTGCCCCTCTATCTCGGGATTAGATTCAAAAGTCATTCATACAGTCAATAATAAGGGCCCTGCCAGAAAGACGTATGTTTGAAGAAATGGATGAAAAATGAAAAAAAAAAGAAATGTTTTCCACTTGAGAAAATAAATGGAATGCATCTTTAAACAAGTAAATTAACATAGAAGCCCTTACAAATGATCCCTAATGCTCGTGGGCAAAAGCAAAATGGGTGATTCTAGGTATGACCCCAACAATATTCGGGAAAATCCTCTATTATTCACCTGTGATGCATTATTCCAAGAGAGCATGAAGTCTAACCAAGCTCGATTTGTTTTCTTCATGACAAGATTCCATTATAGGCGCTCGATATATTCTTCTTCCCTGAGTCTTCCACTTTTGATGGTCGCTAATATCAACTCCCCGTTTATGACCATGCCTGCAAAACTCTTGGTTGCATGATTGAGCATACGATCATAGAAGGAACCTTTCAGTGTTTTCACAAACATCGGGGTGATTTCATTCTCTAACAATGGTGGCTGGACTTGAGTAGCTATATCCCTCCATCTCTGTGCGTATTGGTGAAAACTTTCATGATGTTTTTGTTCCATCCCTTGCAGGACTAAACGAGTTGGAATCATGTCTGAAACATGCTTATACTGCTCACTGAAGGCTCTAGACAAGTCCTTCCATGATCTGATGTTAACTCACTTAGCTGCGTGTACCAATGTACAGCTGATCCTACTAGACTGTCTTGGAAGCAATGGAAAAGCAACTTCTCATTGTCAAGATACATCGACATTTTCCTACAATACATAGTTAGATGTGTTGCAGGGCACGTAGTTCCATTATATTTTTTGAAGTCAGGGACCTTGAAATTTGGTGGTACTACCTGATCAGTCACTAGGCTTAAATCCTTGGCATCCACCCCTCCATATATACCTCCTTCTTGGAAAGACTTAATCATTCCCTCCAACTTCTCATAACGAACTTCCCATTTCTTCTCAGCTTTCACCTTATTGGCAATTTCATCAAGATTAGGCACCTCAAGGACCTCTTTAGAGTTTATCTTCCTATCATTCCGAGCCGAGGTTTCAGCAAAATGTAGTGAAATCTTGACCTTAGAAGATTGTTCTTCTCTTTTCATACTTGGATGAACGAAGGTCATCCCCTAAAATTTTGGTACAACATTAGCTTCCTCACCAGCTTCCACCGCGTCTGGGTCCCTAAAGCCTAACATGGCTGCAATTGAACCAACTGTCTTTTGATGAACTAACTCCATATGTTGCTTCGGATCCATCTTCAGTTTGTCTAACCTATCCTGGGTACTCTTATGGTTGCTTTCTAAGGCCGTCACTCTATCTTCCTTTGATCTGACTTGAGACCGAGTACCATACTTGTGATTTGTTTTTGCTATTTTTGATTTTCTATCATTTTTTATTTAAGTTAGATTTTTATTATGTCATGTATGCATGCACAAATGTAAATGCAAAGAAAAACTATAAAACCCAGAAGAATGAAATGCAAATACATGAATGCAAGCGAAGCATGAAATATTTGCTCAAGAAACAACTTTTTTTTTAAATATGAAATGGTCCTTATTACATCAAATTTCATTTACAAATATTTCTCATCCTGAATTCCTAGTTCCTTGATTTCTTCAACGAGCCACATAAGCCTTGATCCCACTTCTCCTACTGCCTTGACATACTGACGAAGAGCAGTAGCTTTAGTGGCTAACATCATCACATGTCAAGCCACATCATGTACCTGGGTCATGACAGTCCTATCAAACTCATCCCATTCTTGAAATCTTCTAGCGACGTCTCTAAGACGAGTGAACCAGTAATCATTACCTCCCTCAGCTATGTCTTCAAGGACCAGGATCTTTGTCCTATATTCCTGGATGATGTTATCAATTCCTTCAACCTATTTCTTCAAGGTATCATTCTCACTTAGACAAGCCTAAAGTTCAATATAGGTGTAATGATTCTAGAGTCTATGCAACGAGCGGTTCAAATAATCTATTTTGGCTTGCAACTCAATAACACAAGCTTGAATCTGCTTTAGCTTCGCACTGGTTTGGTCATTTGCCTTCTACAACTCAAACAAACGAATCTTGTTGTCGTGGGCCTTTCTTTTCCATGCAACCACACTTTCTTTCTCTTTTTTAGGAACCCATTTGCCATTTCCATTTTCAGTTGCTGGCCTACCCTTTTTCTTTTCTTCAACAAGGGCTCATCTATATTTCTCGACCTCGCGCCTTCCTCATTCCTTTTCTTTTCCTACAGCATGCTCGATTTCTTGCTTCCACTGCTCTGGAGTCTTTCTCAGGTCAGCATTTCGGATGGCAGTCTAGAATTTGAGGAAATCAACCCTTTGGATCTCAAACTTCTTTTCTAGGTCTTCATACAGCTTTATCACTCGCTTCGTCTCCTCTTTATACTTCTCAATATCAAGGCTTGACTCAAACTTGTCTCTTTGGTTCTACTCTCGTAAGGCTTCTATCTTCAACTTAGCCCTTCTTAATTCTTCTCTTAGGATGTCAGCTTTTGTAGGGACTACCTTTAAGTGTTTTTCTAGAGACCTGGCCTGTCCGGATGTAGGTGCTATGATTTTGTCATTTACCCTCGTATGCCTCCAAATATCATAGTCCGGGGTGTACATGCAATGGCTATCAGATTCTAAATTCATATGATAACAGTGGTTCCATGCATCACTAATTGTCTAAATCTTCTGTCTAAACTTTCCTTAGAACTCGAATTTTGATAAGCCAAGACCGGTAGTGAATGGGATGAACTGTCGAGACCCAAATTGACGAGATACCAGCAAATGAGCGCATCCAATTCCTCCCCAAAGACCTAGCAGCATCAGGAAATTGAAATCTCCACATTTGTATAAAAGCTTAGTATGACCCATCCAAGGAACACTCTATCTAATGTCTTCGTCACAACGATCCCTGAATATATCAATCCATTTATTCTTCTTGACAATGGGCCAATCCTTTGCCAAGAACTTTCGAAGAGGTGAGAAGTTCGGGGAAAACACATTTGATAAGGCCAATGTTGCGCATTTCCAGAAATGAATGAGGGCCCAAACTTGCAAAAGCGGAGCACATCCTCCAAAACGGACACCTTCAACTTTTCGACAAGCATTGAGGGAAATGAAGGTTTCAGCAAGTACAGCTGGCACTGGATTGACTCATCTCTTTAGATGTTCAAGAAAATCAAGTAATGCCACATCAATGTTCCCTAAAACCTTCGGAAAGATGACTAAACCATAAATTGCAATGGCTAGGAGATCAACCCTCTTTTCCATGTCGGGGTGAATTGAAATTATACTTCTGATGCTTGACCAAGGGAAATTAAAGGCACCTCCTCTCTTCCGTATCAACCCCTTGACCCAACCATCACTCATACCAACGAAAGCATGAAGTTTTGCATGTAGGTTTTTGTTTTTAGGAGGCTTGGCATAGACCCAGTTCTTCTTAACTTTACACAGGTTGAAAAGAGCTAAGTATTCCTCAAATGTAGGCATCATATCTTCTTTATTAAAAGTGAAGCAACAATACCCTGGATTTCAGAATTAGACCAACGCTTTTAGAAATTATTCATCAACCTTCACGTACAAGAGATAGGCTATATCACCATAAACTGCACGGAACAACTGCTTAATCTCATAATCAAAGTGCTCTCAGATTTCCCGTAGTTCTTGCATGTTGTTCTGTTTGATACTGATTTGGGCATATTCTGAAGTCTCTGTCTCATGATCAGTTGCTAGATTGTCCCCAAATGTTCACTGATTCACCTCGGACCAATGTAGCACCTTTGCATTCTCATCTTCACTTTTTAAAATCCTTTCGCCATAACAAGAGCTTTTCAAAGTTGAGCAATTATTTTGATAATCAACCCCTTCTAGATATGTAATGATGGATATGCAAAACAACAAGACAAGGGGAAGGAAGATTAAAATCAAGAAAACACATAGAGTTCAAAATAATTTCACAAACAGCTCTGGGCAGCACATTCCAACACTCCATGACATGTCTCCCCTTATTACTAAAACCCTAGGTTTTCTACATGGCTCTATTGGGGGTGGGCTCTAAGTTCTCAAACGGTTGGATTCTAAAAGGTACCCGAGCTATCCTTGTTGTCCCCTACTAAGGGTAGCAAGGCCCCTGGTTTTCAACCATTATAGGCTTCAAACGAACCAAGTTCAACTCAGGAGGACTCACTCCCTACGTCTTCTCGAAGGATCAATATCCTTACAAAGACATGAGGCATATGAGTCCCGAAGGTACTTGCTAGGCTCATACGGAGAATCAATATTCTGACATGAGGAAAGTGTTTTCTCTTCACTTAATAATTGGGTGAAGCTTGGGAATAGAGCTTTTTGTAACAATTTTAAAATGCATAAGATAGAATTACATTCATTAAGCGAACAAGTAGATTGAAACCTTTGTGAACTTTCAAATTCCTTTTTTAAAAACACTTTTTGAAAACAATTTGTGGCCTAACTCTTTCTTTTTGTTTCTTTAAAAAAACAAAAGTTTCCCCAGTGGAGCCGCCAAGATGTCGCAACCCTTTTCAAGAGTTTTGACGTTTTGGAAAACTTTATAAAATCACTGAGTCACCACCAATCTTTTTTGAAAAAAAGTGTGATTGGATCGTTTTTTTAAAAACAAAGGTTATTTTAATAAAACGTTTTAGTTATTAAAACAACAATTTTGGACTACGAAAATGAGAGAAAATAGGTTCGGGGGTCGGTTTCGTGTGGGGAAGGGTTAGCACCCCCACAACGCTCAAAAATTGGTACCTAATAGATTTCCAAAAATGCTTTAAAAACTGGAATTTGCAAGTTCAGAAAATTTTGATTTATTTGTCCACTTAATGAATATAAATCTATTTTATCGATCTTATCGCCCAGGAAATAAACTTTAATCACCGCTAACACTCTTGGGCTAACTCATCATTCCCGTTTGATAAGACACCGCATTAATTAAGTTTTCACTTTTTAACAAACCAACAGAGAAAATTAGATGTTTTAAAGTTTTTTAATAAAATCTAATCAGTGATTAATCCCTAAAGAAATATATACATTCATTTTAACTATTAAGGTTTAAATATAATTAAGTGTGTGTTATTGAAAACGTGAAGAATGTTTTACAACATACATGTCTCTATTCTAGGTTTTAAGAGATCATACTCTTAAAGTTTTTCACACATATACATATGTACATCTAAAGACAAAAAGGAACAAAATTACTTAAATTAAATTAAATTAATTTTTAAACAATTGCTAAAATAAAGAAAAGGGTAATTAATTTATTTTTTAAAAAATCTGTATTAGGGACTAAATTAAAAGAAAACAAAATGTAAGGGTTAATTTGAAAATAGTTTAAAATTTGGTGTCGAATTGAAAAGAAAAAGGATGAAATTGAAACAAATGAAAATTGAAGAGCTGCATCATAAGGTTCGGGAAAGAAGGGCGCGGGTTATAACTGGGTAAGGATTGCGTCATCGGGTCATTATAAATAGCCATTATCATAAACAAATTTCATTTTTTCTCTTCTTTTCAAAATGGATCAAAACCGGTTTTGATTTTTTTTCTCTGATAACATTCATCGTGTTCTTCATGAATTGAAGAACACGACAATGGTCCGCCTTGCCAGCCGCCGTTGCCGACGGTGAAATTTCCCAGAAAACCCCAATTTCCCAGATGTTGGTGACCCTAAAATCGTGTTTTTCCGTCGGAGCTACATCAAAATCAAATCACAACGGTGTTTTAAAGGTAAAATCAATCCCCTTTTCTTTGTTAAATTCGAAATAGAAAAGAAAAAAGATAGAAAATGTTACCAGAAACTTGCTTCTCTTATTGCTTTGGAACTTCGATTACAATTGCTTGCTTATGCTGGTTTTACAACTTTCGAATGTTAATTGTAAGTGTATGGTTGTGTAATTTGTATGTATCTAGTGTATTTGTTGTTCTTACATGAAATTTACATGGGTTTATATAGATACAATTGTGCTTGAATTTCAAGCAAAAATCCCTAATGCTCATCGCCGAAAATGCATCCTCTTTGATTCTGATTTCTTGATTGTTGCTATGGCACCGATTTAGGGATTGTTCATTCCTATTTTGCTTCTGTTTTGACCTTATTTTCCAGCTAGGCTCCAATTTAGGGATTTAATCCTCTTGTTTCTTTGTCTAATCCTTTCTTCTCCTTTGTATCTGGTAAATGGCAACAACACTGCCGTTGAGATTGAATGGAGTGATGAACACTGGTCTGTAACCTGTCGGAGAAGACGAAGCGTTTTCCGGAAGTTGAACGAACAGGCGCGTGGTTGCCACGCGCGAGTGACGATCCCTGTGCTTGGTCCTGGAACAATTTGAACCTTTAGATCACCCCTAATCTAACGGTAAGGATGGTGAGCTGCTTGGTCTTCTCCAGCTAGATCCCGTGTGCAAGGCGTGTTCAATCCATGCCGTTGGATCTATCCTGATCCAACGGTCCTTCATCTGCGCAGAAACACCAAAGTTAGGGCCCCTTTTTGTGATTCAAATGTAACCAGGCCTAGCAGGCCTTTGTATAATGGAAAAAAGAAATAAACTCTATGCATTTTAATGGACTCTAAATTATATCTAATGGATCTTCTATTTTATTTAAGTGGGTTGCATGTTTTATTTTTTTTGGGTTTTAATAACTAACTATTATATTAACTACTAACTAAGACAATAACTGCAAATGTATATAACTATCATAACAATAATACGTATAACAATTATACTAAATACACTAAGTGCAATATTATATGACACCTAGATAATTCTAATTACTACATTAATTTTTATAACACTAACATATGGCACTTATTATGATGTAACACTAACTACTAAATCGAAAATGTCATAATTAATATAATGAAAGTAAAAGAAGTTAGGTGAAAATTCAGTGACAACACCATGAATTTGCACTTGAAGCTTTGGCCTTGTAGCAATGCTCCCCTACAAACAATGAATTACGTCTTGATTTTTGGTACCCAAATTCTTTTGGGTCCATGAGTATTAGCTCCCAAAATCTTGGTTTCCTTAGGAATCCAAGAAGCAATAGCACTAATGTCATTAGAAGTGACAAGTTCCTTAGGAACCCCAAACACTCATAATCCTCTTACCATTAGAGGCCCTTTGAAAGCATCTTTGTTTGTAGCCACCAAAGTTTCATTTCACATAGTTGGGTTTTGAAGATGTTCCTTTTTCAAAACGAGAATTCCCAACTTTATTCAAAGAAGCTTTGAGATCACCCACTTTCTTTCGGTGACCATCATGAACTTTAGAAACAAGGTTATGTAAATCTTGATTTTTATTTTCAAAATCATTTTGTTTTGCTTGCAAATGCAAAACCTTGTTCTCAAGTTCCAAGTTGACTTTAGATAAGAAATTATTTTGGTTTTTCAAATTTGAAATTGTTTTCTTGTTTTTTTAAAAGAGATTCCTTAAACTTCTCCACCAACTCATCATAAACCTCTTTCAACTCATCATAAGCTTCTTGAAGCTCATCAAATGTAAAATCAAAGTTAGATGAGTTTGAGGTTACCTTAGGATTCTTCTCTAGTGTCATGAGACAAAGGTTGGCTACTTCTTGCTCTTTCTCATCGGATGAGTCCTCATCACTCCAAGTAGCAACATGAGCCTTGAGCTTTTTCTTTTTCCCGAAGCTCTTCTTCTTGAGTTGGGAACAATCAAACTTGATGTGTCCCAACTTCTTGCACTCATAGCAAACTATTTGATCATTTTCTTCCTCCTTGTTCTTGTTCTTGGAACCCTTTCTTCGATGAAACTTTCTTCCCCGATTGGATTTCATGAACCATGTGAATCTCTTGGCTAACATAGCCATTTCTTCATCTTTTTCCTCACTTGAATCGCTCTCATCTTGTAAAGCTTTGATATCAATTCATATTTTCTTCTTCTTCACCTCCTTCATCTCTATCGTCTTTTCTTCCTTCTCCTTCTATTCTTCTCCTCCTTTCTTCATGATCTCATAAGAGCATCAAGCCTCAAGGTCTTAAGATCCTTGGCTTTGATGATGGCGGTCCTCTTTCTATCCCATGACTCGAGAAGAGAATAGATGATCTTCTGAGCAAGCTTGTCTTCTGAGATGACTTCTCCATATCTCTTAAGTCCATTAACTATGACGAAGAATCTATCGAACATCTTGGTGATGTCCTCATCCGGTTCCATCTTGATCTTCTCATAGCTCAAGTTAAGGAGTCTAATCTTGGTCTTCTTTACATCGTTGGTACCCTCGTATGTAGTTTCAAGCTTGTCTCATATCTCTTTTTCACTTGTGTAAGAAGACATCTTCGCGTACTCATCCGATCCAAGAGTACAAACGAATGGACTTGATGAAGAGCCTCCAATCTTTATGTGTATACTTTTGCCTTGTCTTGAGAATGAGTTGGTCTTTCACTCTCTTCAACATAATGCTTGGTCCATCTTCTACTATATCTCATAGAAGGTAGTCATTGGATTTGATAAAGAGCCTCATTAGATTCTTCCAATAGGGGTAGTTTACCCCATTAAAGAATGGTGGTTTGGTGATAGATTGTGACTCATAAAGGTTGGTGCCGAAAGTAGATGTCATGGCTTGACCGTAGATTGATTGAATCACCTTAGGATCAACTCAAGAGTGTGTTAATCCTTCCAATTAGTGTAGATTTGATACCAATTGGTGATGGATTGTGACTCAATATTGGTCTCATTTACATTGTTGGTGCCTTCGTATGTAGTCTCAAGCTGTCCCATATCTCTTTTGTACTTGTGTAAGAGGACATCTTCACGTACTCGTCCGGTCCAAGAGCACAAAAGAGTATGTGCACGGCTTTGTCATTTATTTGCATCTTTCTCTGATCTTCATCGGTATACTTTTACCTTACTTTGGGAACGATTCGGTCTTCCACTCTCTTCATCAGAATGCTTGGTCCATCTTCTAGTTCATCCCATAAGAGGTAGTCATTGGATTTGATGAAGAAACCCATCTAATTCTTCCAATAGATGTAGTTTTACCCCATTGAAGAATGGTGGCTTGGTGATGGATTGTGACTCATAGTGGTTGGTGCCGAGAGTAAAGGCCATGGATTGATCGAAGATTGATTGAATCACCATAGGATCGACTAAAGAGGGTGTTAATCCTTTCAATGAATGTAGCTCTGATACCAATTATTGAGATGATCAATCAATGATAAATGGCCAAGAGGGAGTGAATTGTCAAATAAAAAATTTGGTGGAAGCAATTGGAAAGATAAAAAGATTGGGACACAATAATTTATATTGGTTCAACCTTCTAACAAGATTTACATCCAATACCTTAGCTATTCACACTAAGAATTTCTCAAATCCACTAGGTTTGCTTTCCTTTTGAGGCTAAAGGAAATAACCTTACAAACTCTCTTAAGACTTATACCCCAAAGTCTTAAGAACCCTCACAAAGAGATTAGAAATAAAGCAAATTGAAAATCTTTCACAAGGTGTATTGTTTGCACAATTTTAAGTTCACTCTAACCCCAATACTTGAATAAAATGGATAAATAAAGATCACTCAAGTGGGTTACAAGAATTTGACTTTAAAGGCTCAAAGATTGTTGGATGTGTGCTTGAATGCTTTTGGATAGATCAATAATTGTTGCTGAAGCTTTGGGGAATTGATTTTATACCCCCTCATTGATTTCTAGCCGTTAGGGTAGTTGAGATATTGAATAGAGCCATTGGGCTGCATTTTTCCCGCAATAAATGTTGTTTGGTGGCCAGGTGTATCGGTACATGCCATAAGAGGAAAGAGCCGTTGTATAAAGGGGTATCGATAAATAGGAAGCCGTATCGATACGAGAGATCATTTTATAAAGGCGTACCGGTACGGTCTGTACCATATGGTACCGGTTTTGCTCACTAGAATTCTGATAACTTTTCTAATAAAAATCATATTGATACGCCTATAAGGGTATCAGTACGTGTTAACTGAAATTCAAAGTTATGATTGCAATAAATTGACAAGGCAGCGGTCGAATATTTATTACAAAAGATTTGGAAATTCTTAACACCCCGTACCGGTATGCACAAAAGTCGTACCGATACTAGAAGACAAATTGGTTCCCATGTTTGAACGGCGTACCGATATGGCTACACGCATATCGGTACCCTATATCCATTAAGTATAAAACAAAATTTCAGTAGCTAAAAATCGCATCGATATTCCTAGACCGATTTGGCTATTTCGAGCACCAAAACACTAAGAAAATATTTGGGGTTTAAGGTTTTGACTTAGAAATAATTTTAAGTTTGAATCCTTGTCAATTTTTTTTGAGTGCTTAAAAATTTATCCTTTTTACAAAATAAACCTTAAAATTATTTGTTATATCAAAATCAAATATAAGTTTTACATTAGTATATTAGTGGTCTCGCACTCTCACGTGCCTACAGTTGCCCCTTGGCCCAAAATATAAGGCAACCCATCAAAAGCTCCCCGCTGTACAAACTCTTCATTGAAAATCCTTTGATTTCTCAGTTTTCATAGGATCCAACATATCACTCTGAATCTGATTTCTCATCCTTCACTATTCCTCGCGAAAAAGTGAGGGTTCGGCGGGTTAGTTGCATTCCAATCTTATGTTCATACCCAAGAATTCATTCAGTTTTGTGGATGAAATATTTTTAGTCACAAGTATTGTATTTTGAATAGTTTTCTTTTCTCTAAAATGAAGTTTTATTTTATAACACAAAATAAAATGACATGGAGAACCGTGAGAGTATAAAAATTATTGATTAAAACATATCATCAAGGGGTGTGAAAAAAAAAAGATTGAATATTCTCTTGAATACATCGATTATCTTTTATAGAAAACTCAACAATTATCATGTAAATTTCTCTTTCACTTTCGGCTAAACACTATATTGATGTATGGGTGGAGATCGAAAAGTCAATCTTTGTAGATTGCTCTGCTAACGGTTCTGATTGCATCAACAAACTATCACAAAACGAAGATTTAATTATATTAGATCGTCGATCTTCCCTGATCAGAGGGTGCACTGTGATAAACCGCTACACGAACACCGAACTACTATAAAGACAAGCAAAAATTATGCCACAAAGCAGACATAAATTGTGTCGCAAGACAAGCAAAAATCGTATCATGGAGTCAGACGAACAAACATAACAAGATATGCGAAAAAAATCTAAGACAAAATTTTTTGTTTATTTGAGACTATAACAAATGAAGATAACCAAATAAAAGAAAGAAAAGCCAGACACTCTTAAAGAAAGAAAAGTCAGGAGGCATCACTAAGGTCGTCGCCGACTATTAAAAAAAATTAGAGATTTTTTGTTAAAAAAACCCTTTTAACTATGTGTTCTATATTTAGTTAGAAATTAAGATTAAATTTTTAGGCTCAAGGTATCATAAATCTCTGAATTTTTGAAAAAAAAATCAATTAAGCCTATGAACTTTTTTATATTCAATTAAGCCTTTATACTCCAAAATTTTATCAATTCACTCATTTGACCAACGTTGACTGTTAAATCTAACAGTTTTTTTGGATCAGTTGGTGCAACGTGTCATGTTACAGTCTTATCACTTGATATTTTCATAATTTTTTTATTTTTTAAAGTTCTCAAAATTCTAAAAAACTTATAAATATTATAAAAAAATAATTTTCTAAAAAAATCTATAAATATCACATGACAGAACTGTAGTATGTCATGTGACAATAATATTTCAAGAGAAAAAAATTGTTTAAAATGATGGTCAAAATTGGTCAAATGGCTTAATTAATTCAATTTATTTGTTCGGGGGCTTAATTGAACGCAAAAAAATGTTTAAGAGGTTAATTTATTTGTTTCAAAAGTTTAATGGCTTCATATATATATATATATATATTGCTTGAGGTATAAAAGTTTGTGTTAATTGCATCATGTCTCCAAACTATGACCCTCGTTCTAAATTGGTCCCAAACTTTTAAAAATTTTAATTTGTTCCTCAAACTGTGACTCTTATTCTAAATTGGCCTCTAAACTTTTGAACATTCCAATTTCTTTCCCAAAAATCCTTAAATTATTAGTATATACTAATCATATCCCATATTAATAAAATCATTATAAAAATATCAATAGTCATATAAACACCAGTGTCTATTAAATAATAATATGATGTGTCATAAACGATAATTTGAGGATGAAATTAAAATGTTTAGAAGTTTGGGGATCAATTTAGAATGGGGAACATAGTTTGGGGATAAAATTGAAATATTCAAAAGTTTGGGGATCATTTAGAATGATGGTCATAGTTTGAGGATGCAATTGGAATGTTTAAAAGTTTGAGGACCAATATAGAGTGAGGGTAATAGTTTGGGACATATGATGCAATTAACTCTAAAAGTTTATATATTTAAATAAAGTATTATAGTTTGGATTTATATTCGATACACTGGCGGTGGAAATAAAAAGTTTTCAAAAAGTGCCTTAGTTTTAGGGTTAAGAGATCTAGTTTAAGATTTATAATTTAGGGGTTTATGGTTAGAATTTATGGTTTAAATGTTAGGGGTTAGGTTTATGATGATATAGTTAGGGATTTAGGTTTTAACCTAAAAACCCTAAATTCTAACTACAACCCTTCAATTCTAAACATGAACCTCTAAACTTTAAACCCTAAACTAAATCACTTTTTGGTTCCACCGCTTGTGTATGGAATAATTACCTATAGGTGTTTCTTTAACATATAAAAAGTAATAAAATTATGGGCAAACAACACTATTGGTCACTAAACTATTCTCGTTTTCATGTTTTAGTCAACAAACTATTATTTTTGACAAAATCGTCATTAACGTTACTTTTTTTTTTTTTGGTCGCCCGTATTTAAAAAACTCACTGGAAAATAATAATTTGGTGACCAAAACAGAAAAAAAATAACATTAGTGACCAAAATAGAAAAAACGTAATATTAATGACAATTTTACCAAAATAATAATTTGATGGCCAAAACATGAAAATGAAAATAATTTAGTGACCGGTGTTGTTTACCTAAAATTATTTTTATATTGAAATGCCAAAAATAGACTTAGCTTCCAGTTTTAATGAAAATAATTTAGTGACCGGTGTTGTTTACCTAAAATTATTTTTATATTGAAATGCCAAAAATAGACTTATCTTCCACGTTGAGTTTTGTTTAGCTTAAGAATCCAATTAGAGTATCTCAATTCATTTACTTTGATTATTCCCCATGTTTATTATCCTTTAATTTTTTTTTTTAATTTGCACAGCAGTTGTAATTATTCCAACAATCATCAAAGAGTTCTTGAAGAAACAATTAAAAAACCAATCCTCAAGAAGACAAAACTCCCGTGTCCCTTTGCCCCCTTCAGTGATCAACAAATAGAACATCTTTTAGCCCGTTGAATTCCCAGGATCCCCTCTTGAGATTCTCCGGGTAAGTAATTTCCCCTTCTCTCATCCAAATTTTCATTTTTTTTTTTTGTTTTGTAATTTGCTTATTGTGAGGTCTTTGTTCTTTTGATCATTTTTTAATGTAATTTACTGATTTGGGTTTATTCCAACTTGAGTTTTCCGAGTGTTTATCATTGGTTTTGCTGGTTTTTTAGTTTATTTGGAACTCTGGGTTTTGTTTCATTTAAGTGTTCAACTTTTCTTTTATTGATATTCAACCATTCAAATGGCTAGTGGAATATTTATTGTATATAAATGTTAAGCTTTCCATGCTTTGTTTCTTATGGAAATTAGGTGAAAGAAAGTGGATCAGAGCCCGTTTTCGAAACTTTTCTTAGGTGTAGTTGTTTGTTTATTAAAAGAAAATACCTTTTAAATTCTTCCAAAAGATGGTTTTATAAAGTACTAATAAACAAATACCAAAAGTAACAAAAGGACAGTCCAATCATATAATTTGAAGCTCCCTAATGTTACATAGAGTTCTTTGAAGTTCCCTAATGTTGTAAAGAAGGGTGTAATAGCTATAAAATGAATGAAAGGACCTTTTGTTCCCCGTTGCCTCTGTGAGTTGTGATTTTTTTTGTTTTTTCAGCTGGGATCGGGTGTATGTATATGATGTTAAATTGAGCTATTGGAATGCGGTATTTTCTGCCAGTTTTCGTTGAGTGTTGCACGGAGATTGTGGCTGATGCTGCATAAATTGAAGGAAAATTTCTTTTGCAATTTCTCCAAATCTATCACTTCTTTTCTGGTGATTAATGATACGGTCCTTGATGGTGAACCCGGGAATCAAACATCGTCCTACCATATGCTATAGGCCGATACAGCCATCTGACTTACAGACTTTGGAACAAATCCACAGTGACGTATTTCTTATCAGGTAAGAAGTGTATTACTTTTCTATCGAGGTTCTTCAGTAAAGAGTATTTCTCGTAATCACATCTTCAAGGAAGGGTATTAATATCTTCAGGTACGAGTCTGAGTTTTTCCGAAGTGTTGTGAATGGATGTGATATTGTGTCATGGGCAGCCATTGATCGCAGTCGACCCGATGGTCAAAGTGATGAGCTTATTGGATTTGTTACTGCAAGAATTGTAAGGGTAAAGGATAGTGAGGTGCGTCATCTATGTGCCTATTTGTATGTAATGCATTAATTTTTTTAATCTGTATAATGCATTAATTGTATTTGTTTGATAGTTGAATTGTGATTTAAGCAGGGTGTAAAATGTTTGAATAATTAGAACCGTTTGGCATGTTTTTTAAAATGAATATTTTTCATTGTTGTGGAAAAATAATACTGATATTCAAGTTTCAACATGTAGCTTCTGTTTTCAGGTCTCAAATATTTTCTTGATTTTTCTTCTTTTTTTCAATACTGAAGAATTCGAGTGGTTCTAGTAATTCATTTCGACTAACACATACTGTGCTGATAGCAGATTTGCTCAGGTATGACTCATCAAGGGCAGATCAAACATTAGTATATATTCTGACACTCGGAGTTGTAGATGCATACAGAAATCTCGGGATAGGTAGGTATAGGATCATTTTTTTACTACTAACGGTTCCTCTTTCACCTTTTGCACCTTTTTAATGTATTTTTGCTTGCTATTCGATTAACAGCTACATCACTTATCCGTGAGGTTATTAAATATGCTTCTAGCATCCCAGTATGCCGTGCTTTTTACTTGCATGTGATTTCTTATAATAATCCAGCCATTCATTTATACACGAAGATGTCATTCAAGTGTGTGTGGAGGTTGCATGGATTTTACTTGATCAATGGCCAGCATTATGATTCATATTTGTTAGTTTATTACGTAAATGGCAGTCGTTCTCCTTGCTCACCATTGTAAGTCTAAAAATCTACACCTCCTAGTATTTTATAACAACTTCTGAGTTTATCACAAAGATAACTGGGCTGAATTGGTAGAGAACTTTTACCCTCACTTTTTCATTGTTCATTATAACTACTACTATGGGGCTGTGTTGCTTCGACTCTTCGTTTTTGTTTAAGTATCTGTGTTGGATACTTACCCATGCTCAACACTCATGTCCAATTCCAAGTAACGTAATTATGGGGAGTATATAGAGATTTAAAGAGCAGGACATAAACCGGAATAGAGGATTACTAGTTAAGCAGACAATATTTAGGGCTATGCTCGACTTTCTATATAACTTGGGTCATACACAGATTCAACTCTACTAACAGATTGTTGGCAAGTTCTGTGGAAAGAGGTTCCCACTAGGTTTCCATCACGAAGCATAACAAAACATATGACTTATGTGGTATGGTGGACGATTTTCACATGTTACTATTATTAAAGTTCCTATTATCATTGTATCCTTTATGAGTAACAAGTATGATTTAGTTAGTATGGAATTCCAGGACGGATTGTGTTACCTTAGACTATTAATTTCAAGCCAACAGCTATTCTCTCCCTTTGAATTCTTTAGGCGCCTGAAGATTGTTTATGCTCCTTGAATTCTATAGTGTTTCCTTGATTGGGAAAATATAACTTTCTAAGACCATAAATGTTCTTTTCTTTAAATTTGATAAAATAAGCCTTTAGAAATATTGTGTGAAGAAATACAAAATGCACGAGTCCAGAGGATCTCATTCTGTTGATTTTCAACTTTGTTTTTCCTTGAACTTACTGTGGTCTGAGTGGAATACGGTTATGGCATTTCTATGGGATTTTATGTAGGAAATAGCTTGCTTAAAGATTAAATGATCACCACTCATCATGACTGAGACAGCGTGCAGTTAATTTTATGCGTCTAGTAATAGCGAAACCTTAAGATTTTACTTTTTAAGCATGCGTCTGGTTCAAATTACGCCTATAGTCTGATAACAAATTTTGGGACAATTGTTAGAAGAAAGAATAGTTTGAGAATTTTCCAGCAACTAATTAAGCTCATTAGACTAGCTTTTCCATTGATGATCTACCTAAGGTTTGATACCTAGCATTGTATCCTTCACGTTCCTTGAAAGTTGAAAATGTTCAAGAATCAGTTATCTCTCATCTGCTATGTTTCATTACTAGGTTTAGCCTTTCGAGACCACCGTGTGATGTCTTCTATTACTTATGGCTTTTTTGGAAAATAACTGTTCCAAAACTGTATTCGGCAGAGAGCTGGTCACACTTATTCTTCATTGCACGAAGACCGGTCTGAAGTCTGTGGCTGCTAAGCTGATGGTGGCGAAACTGAAATGGCCTAAAGACAACGAAACTCGGGATCCTGTATTAACTCAAAGTAAGATAATGACTGAGACCGAGCTTTCCAGATTTGATTATGTTTAATAAGGGTTGTAGTTGTGGTTGACATCTATCTTTCGAGACATTTAATAAATAGCAGAGTTGATAGCATCCAAAGAGCAGAAGAAAAATTCAATGACTGATCTATACTATCCCCCTTTCTCCATCTGTTCATGTTTCCTAAAGAAATAAAAAAGGGAGAAAATTGTTAATGTATTTATTTATTGATATATATATTTTGAAATGTTGGCCTAAATTAAATTAAATTTATGGACATTTTTTTACTGATATCTTAAAGTTTTTCTACGTGCTTTTGTTGAATTACTTCTACTGCATGAAATTTTATTAATTTTGCACTTGAAGACAATGTAGAAAAATGGTCAAAGTATCTAGTAGGTCCTACTGTAGAGTGTAGTTCGGATTAGTCCATGTATTGTAAAAGGGCAAAGGCCTTGTCCATCATTGCGTTTTGAAAGTTATATTATTAAACGTTGTAAATTTCTTTAATACACAATAAGTTTATACAAGCCTTCTAATTTTAGGATTAGAGAATTAGGTTGTGGTTTAGGGTTTAGGAGTTTAGGTTGAAGAGTGCAGAATTTAAGGTTTATGCTTAGAATTTAGAGTTTAGGGTTTAGGTAGAGCCGGTCCTAAAATTTTGGATGCCGAGGCAAATCGAAAAATTAGGCCCCTAATAATAAATGTTGAAAATGTCTCGAAAAATAATAAATTTTAAGAGTACACAATAATAAAAAATATTTAAAAAATTTTAAATTTTAAAAATAAGCCCTTAATAACAAATATTGAGAAAAAATTGAGCATATAATAACAATTATTGAAAAAATTTCGTCCGCAATAAAAAATATTAGAAAATGAATTTTAAGAGTATGCCCTGATAAAAGTTACTGAAATAGTAATAATTTTAAAAGTACACCACTAATAACAAATATTTGGAAAAAAAGAGCCTCTAATGATTAAGTATTGAAAATTTTGAACTTCAAATAACAAGAATTAAAAAAATTTAGACCACAAATAACGAGCATCAAACAATTTAGACCCATACTAACAAATATTGAAAAAAAAATTAAGAGTTGAAAAAAAATGAATTTTAAGAGTAAGTCCTAATAACAAATATCAAAAAAATGAGTCTCTAATAACAAGTATTTAAAATAAATTGGGCTCCAAATAAAAAGTATTGAAAAAAAAATTGAACTTATAATAAAAATATTAAAAAAAGAATTTTAAGAGTAGACCCCTATTAACAAATATTGAGAAAAATTGAGCCTTTCTAATAACAAGTATATAAAAAAATGTGCTACAAACAATAAGTTTTGACAAAATGAACCTTTAATAACAAATATTAGAAATACAAAACTAAACTATCATTAAAATTTCAATTATGACACTAACTCATTAATGTTTAGACTAAATATTTTTTAATTAGGTATTGTGGACTCGATTAATAAATATTTAAATTTGAAAAACTATGTATATAATTAAAATATAAATAGTGGGGCCCGGGTGGGCACTCCTGTAACACCCTCCACCTGGATGTCACATTTGGGCCTCAAACCTAAAAAACTATAAAATTTCTCAAACTGGGTCTAGCCTAACAAGGTATTTCTCAAAAACTTTAAAGCCAACAGTTGAAAATATAGATAAATAATCAAAATGGCATAAAGGAGCTCCAATTTAATTTAAAACATTTGAACATTCGATTTGATTAATACAATTTCGAAATAAGGATTACAGACTCCACCACGTAAGGTCCTATGAATACATAGTCCACTAAACACAAGTATCATACTTTGAATATCACCGCATGCTAGAATCTCATACCGATAGTGCTCCTTGATTCTGTTATCCAACGGTCAACTTACACATGGAAACAACGATTTCGAGCGCTGAGCTTACAAAGCTCTGTGGTACACATCTACTCTACCATACTTCATGCTAATAATAAACATAAGCATGCAAGCTAGTACGAGCAATAAGGAGAGATAAATAAACACGTGGCGCTATCACTAGTCCCTAAACACATGCTCTCAATCATAGCAAAACATCATACATGACCCACAAGGCCCAACCAGACTCGAGATCTCACCAGATCATCCGAGCTAAATCCCACAAATCATAACTACAAACCTGGAGTGAGGCTCGCTGCCACACAGCTTTGGGAGCATACACATTGAGTGAGGCTCGTTGCCACACAACTTCGGGAACGTATATTCATGCTCAGAATCTCTCATCGAGCATCTTCGAATGAGACCTAGTGCCACACAGCTTCAGGAACGTACATTCCGCATCTCTGACCATGGTGTTGCAACACTCTTTCTCATAGGGTATCTGGATCCCATCAACAAGATAACTCAACCAATCAAGTGTCCAAACAACACACAATATGGACACGATTACCACACAGCACACAACATTTACATGGCTATCGATCTCTATGATTTCTATCAATTATCAAGACACCCATTTAAGTTTACCAACTTATTAATACATTAAGAAGCGCACATTAATCATCATTATAAAACAATTCATTAATCTTCAACATTGATTTCCATCTTTAACTGTTATTTAGATTATTCTGTTCAGTGGGTACTGGTACTCAAACAAGAGTACCAATACAGTACCCCTGGGTATCGGTACTCATATGCATACTGATACTAATATAGCCTACTAGAAACCCTTAATTTCCACAAGTACATATACGGGTCGACCCGTACCGATACGGTCCCCAATCGCGTACTGGTACAACCAAAGCTCATACCGATATCCTATTTCCAAGTTCGCAAAATTTCCTCGAATTACAATATTGCAACGCTTATTCGATCCCTAAAGCTATGAAAGTCATTCGAGCTTGTTTAGTAACGCATTCATTCAATTAACATTAATTACTAGCTTCATAATCATTTAATTGAGTATTTTAACCCTTAAGCATAATTCTCATCAAATCTCATCAATCTATTTGAACAGGCATACAAGGCATCACAATTATTTCAACCAATCAGACAATCATCAAATAATCATACGAGCATCTGAAACGACCCTACACGGTCTCTAAAGCCTCCACGAGTGTCATCATATTTGTAACATCATCATGCATCTCATAGATATATCAAGTCTCATTATACCGGTCTCACAACATGTGTATTCATTGTCTACCTATTTTGCAAACACTAGCAAGCAAGGCAATAACATTTATGATACTCATGAACCAATAGAAGTTTGAGGTGTACTAACCTTGTAACCCCTTGACCCAGTCTAAACGCAAGACCAAACCGAGCGAGCTACATTGGGTTTGTCGAAACAAACCCAAAAGATTTAACTCAAAATACGCCCATTTTTTCCTTTTATCTTATCTAGATTCATCATTATAACCTATGGTGTGCATACTGGCAGCGGGTGAAATTACAACTCAACCGGGCGTCGAATCGACATCCAATTGCTCGCAATTACAATCAGGGACAAAATTGTAATTCTAGAAAATTATAGGGACTTTCTTAATTCAAGGTTATTGATCGTTAATTAATCAGATTACATGCTTACTTGTCAAATTTCAGCTCAAAATGATACTCCAAACTCATACAATTACAACATACAAATCAGGGACCAAAACGAAAGAATCAACAACATTCCAACATCACATTAACTGAAATAACAACTGTCTATATCGGTACACGAGCAAGTGTATCGATACGTTTTACATTTCTCAAATCCTAGATTTCAATAGCTCAAAATTGTACCGATACACACTCTTTGTACCGGTACGCCACTGATCTTTGAAACACAACATTCCATCATTATTAAAGTGAAAATTCATCGGATTCCCATCCATGATATCTTTAACATGCGATACCAACGCATCATCGTAAGGTTGCTTGTCCTTAATCAATTGTGACAAAAATGGCTTTACTTGCAACTCAGCCAATAAGCCTCCATCTTGTGCCACACTTAACCGTGCAAACATCGCCCTCAACTCCATCACAACTTTCCTACACAAAGCATCGGCTACAACGTTAGCCTTACCCGGATGATACTCAATTTCCAAATTATAATCCTTAAGAAAATCCAACCATCTATGTTGCCTAAGGTTCAAATCCTTTTGTGTCATCAAATATTTCAAACTCTTATGATCCGTGTACACAATACATTTCTCAGCATAGAGATAATGCCTCAAGATCTTCAAAGCAAACACAACTGCATCAAGCTCAAGATCATGTGTAGGATAATTGCACTCGTGCACCTTCAACTGCCTAGATGCATAAGCCACAACTTTTCCTTCTTGCATCAACACACAACCCAAACCTACATATGATGCATCCCTATAAACAATAAAATCTTACCCGAATCAGGTTGAATCAAGATTAGAGCTTGCATCAAAGCCTCTTTCAACTTTTCAGAAGCTCACTGTCTATCCTCCGTCTATTCAAAACGAACATTATTCTATAGCAACTTCGTCAAAGGTGCAGCAACCTTCGAAAAACCATCCACAAATCTACAGTAATATCCAACCAACCCAAGGAAACTACGAACCTCCGGTACTGACTTAGGTGACTTCCAACCTATCACCGCCTCAATCTTTTATGGGTCAACACGAATTCCATCGGCCGACACCACATGCCTAAGGAAAACAAGCTCCTTAAGCCAAAAGTCACACTCACTCAACATTGCATACAACTGATTATCCAATAATGCCTGAAGCACAATCCGCAAGTATCTATCACGATCCTCCTCGATACGAGAGTACACAAGAATATCATCAAAAAACACGCCCACAAATTGGTCCAAAAACTCATGGAACACTCGATTAATCATATCCATGAACGTAGCAGGGGCATTAGTCAAACTAAATGACATCACCAAGAACTCATAATGCCCGTACCTTGTATGAAACACAGTCTTAGGCATATCCACATCCTTTACCTTCAACTGATAATACCCAACCTCAAATCAATCTTAGAAACCACCGAAGCACCTCTAAATTGATCAAACAAATCATCAATCCGCAGCAAAGGATACTTATTCTTAATCATTAACTTGTTCAGTTGCCGATAGTCGATGCACATTCGCATCGTGCCATCTTTCTTTTTTACAAACAACACCGGCGCACCCCACGGTGAAACACTAGGCCTAATAAACCCTCGATCAAGCAGCTCTTGAAGTTGCATCTTTAACTCCTTCGGTGCCATGCGATAGGGAGCAATAGACACTAGAGCTATATTTGCATACAACGCAATACCAAACTCAACCTATCTATTCGGTGGCAAACCTGGCAAATCCTTTAGAAAAACACCTAAAAACTCACTTACCATACGAATGTTCTGAATACGCACTTCATTTGATCCCGAATTAATTACATACGCTAAGAATGTCTGACATCCAAAATCCATCAAACAACTTGCTTCTAGAGCCGAAGCAACATTAGGCAAGCATTTAGCATTTTCACCCACAACGACCACTTCGTAATCATCAACAAGTTTCAAGGTAACTCACCTAGATTCAAAATCAACCACAGCCCTATGCTCGGTCAACCAATCTATACCCAAGATTATATAGAAAACGTAAAATGGTAACTCCATCAAATCAACTGCAAACATATGACCTTGAACAATCAGAGGATATCTCCTAAACAACCTTCTTGTAACAATCGCTTCACTGAAAGAACTAGTCACTTGCATTCCCACATCTAACACCTCAACATGGATATTAAGAAAATATGCATGCTCACGCAAGATATAAAAATGCGTAAAACTAGAATCAACAAAAGAAAACAACGAAAAAGATTGTAATGTAAAAGTACCTGTACTCACATTGGTGTCATTACGTCATTCGTGATGTGCATACACCCTCGCAGGACCACCACCCTCTGTTTGAATAGCAACAGTATGAGCTACCATCCTCGAACACTCATCCCTATGCTGAAACTATCCTCGGCCACAACCATAACCCCTTAATGGTGCAGCCATAGGTGCCCTGGCCTGTCCACCACCAGCCAACATCAGAAAATCATATCTCAGATGATCGCTCGATCCATAAATTTAATAAGAATTAGGAACAACAACTGTAGGAGCACGTCCCTCACGAGGCAAATGTGGACAGTCTCGCCTCACGTGATCATGCGATCCACATACCCAACATGTATTAAATGTCGCTCTAGCCTGGGTACCTTGACCTTGCGGTCCTCGCCCAACACTACCTCCACCTTGCCTCGTATTAGAGCGATACTTCTTAGCATGATGCTTCTTAAACTAACCACCACCAAAACTAGAGTCCGCAGCTCTTTTGCCTGAGACAGAACCTCCCGCACGACCTAATAAACCTAAGTTTTGCTCAATATCCTTCACCTGTGTAACCAACACATCGAAATTGGTGTAGTCAGAAGCCAACATATATGTCTTAACATCCTGTACCAACCCATAACGGAATCGGACATAGTGATGCCTCTCATCCGGTACCAGGTCAAAAGCATATTGGCTTAATCGCACAAACTGTACCTTATACTCAGCCACAAACATACTGCCCTAAACCAAAGCCATAAACTCACATTTCTTCTCATCCAAGTATCTAACTCCTAGATACATCTTCTTAAAGACATCTTGAAAGAACTCCCAATCCATATCATTAGGTTCTATACCCGTAGTTACAGTTGTCCACCAACTATACTCGTCTCCTTGCAACAAGGATACAACACATCCCAGCTTACGAGCATCGTTACACCCCATTCAATCTAAAATCCAAACAGTACTGGCCATCCATGCCTCAAATGCCTCGGGTTCCAACCCTTTATACTCAAATCCTCCCAAACTACGCAAACATTCCAACGACAACCCCATTTTCCCAGCAACTGGCGCATGCACATGCGCTCTAGCAACAACAGCTTGAAAAGCTTCGGTAATCGATATCACCCAACACTGGCCCAGCCGGCGCATGTGTTACTTGCTCCACTCTTATAGGTGGATTAAGCGGAGGGGTGGAAACCCTCTAGGAGATATAACATCCTCATGATTTCCCTGCCTAACGGTAGCAACAATCGTGCCAGATCGTAATTCTCTCCTCGGTCTCATCGTGCTAAAATATAAGGCATGATAATTACACCAAAATAAAAAAATAACCAGTCCAACTTCAAGCGAAAGATCCAAGACTTCCATTTCAAATCAAAACATCGCAGACTGTAGTAATAAGGCAATGTGTCCCATAATTATCCCCCATCAAAGCATAAAACAATCAACGTGCATTTAACAATCACCATGCATAACAAACAACAATAATCAATCATTAACATCATTCAAACAAGCATAACCTCATCCCACTTATCAGAAACCGAGCTCTGATACCACCAAATGAAACCCCTTAACTCGGTCTAGATGCAAGACTGAACCGAGTGAGCTACATTGGGTTTGCCGAAACAAACTTGAAAGATTTAACTCAAAATACACCCAATTTTTCCTTTTATCTTATCTAGATGCATCATTATAACATTTGGTGTGCATACTGGCAGCGGGTGAAATTACAACTCAATCGGGCGTTGAATCGACATCCAATTGCTCGTAATTGCAATTAGGGACCAAATTTCAATTATAGAAAATTACAAAAAGTTTCTTAAATTCAAGGTAACCAATCCTTAATTAATCAGATTACATACTTGCTTGTCAAATTTTAGATCAAAACAATATTCCAAACTCATACAATTGCAACATACAAATTAGGGACCAAAATGAAAGAATTAACAACTTTCCAACATCACATTAACTGAAATAACAACTGCTCGTATCGGTACACGAGAAAGTGTATCGGTACACGAGAAAGTGTATCGGTATGTTTTTACATTTCTCAAATCCCAGATTCTAGTAGTCCAAAACCGTACTGATACACACTCCCTATACTGATACATCATGCCTAAAACCAAAGGCTCGTACCGAAACACCAATATGTGTACCGAAATCCAGGCTCAGATTAAGCCAATATGTACCGGTACACTATTACGCATACCGAAATGCCTGGACCTAAAGTGTCTCAAATTGCTGGATTTTTATGCTTCCATGGATTCAATCACATACCAACATGCCTCAAACAAATACACAACAATTCTCAAGACCAACCCATATGAAAACATTGTAGAAACATGGCATCACTCTTCAATTGTAAGTCTATAGGCATGCTTCCTATAAATCAAGCCAATCATCATACCAAACATAAATCCAAAGCAACAACCAACATATAAGGCCAATTACAATCCCAAAATAGCAATACAAACTTGCTCAAACAGGGAGTTTAGCAAAACCCTCCCAAAACAACAATGAACCCCATTGCCTTTATTACTACTAGTCTAGTTTGAAACCATACTTTCGAATAGCCGAATTCCTTGGATTTCCTTCACACGCTCACTGCCTCCAACTCTATTTCTTTGCATTGTTGGACAAAGAGAGCGTAAACACAACAGGCGTAGTGAGGAGTTCTAAAACAACACACCATCAATGCATTTTAAAACCATTTCTTTCAAAACACATTGAAATCATCCTTTCAATCATCTTATAAAACATCATGCCTTGAAAACCATGCACTTAAAACTTTTCAAAAACTAGCATATTAAACCATATATAACATGTATCATGGATCAACAACAAATCCCATTTGCTAACCCTCAATTTAAGCCTCCCATGCATACAATCCATATGCAAAGCTTAAAGAGTAAACATGTATAAATTACATTATACTACACAATCCATCAACATGATACATTATGAATTATATTGGCTTTCAAGTGATCAAGAACCAAGTTCCACTTCACAAAATATTACATCGGATACACAGATTCAACAAGTGTCTTCTCAACACTTCATACAACATCAATCAGAATTACGGTACAATCAAAATTGTGGTACAATCACAACCATGGTACAATCACAACCGGTTACAATCACAATCCTAATCATCAGTTAGGTGTATGACCCACTAACAGGAGTTTTTAGTGCCATATAACCCCTCAACTGATAGGGTACTCGGGTTGAGTATTCGGTACCTTACAAACCCTCAACACTTGAGGTGACTTTTTATAGTGCACTATCAATCCTATGGTCGGCCAACTATATCCAATAACATTTTAAACCACATCACTTGCCAATATAATTCATTATTAACCATGTATCTCACTATTTTTTATATGCATCAAATCAAAACCATTTTCAAAGCAATAAACTATGCTTTCACAAGTATTCCACATACTTACATGGATCATTTACCAAATACATCCATCATTACTATATGATCAAAAATCAGTATAAAACATACTTTAAAACATGTTTAAATAGTAGATACCATGCAATTCAAAACAAATGCATAAAACAATTCCGTTAAAGCACGACCGAGGAAGAAATCTCTTTATAATTACTTCCGAGTTCAAACCATCATTTCAAGCTAAGTTTAAACTTCTAATATAACCTTTAAACCATTTTAAAGATGAAACCCATATTCTCACTCACCGACAATGCAAAGCATCATTCGCTGATACGAATCACTCCTCCAAAGTTTCCGAAAAAGCACTTTAAGCTTGAAGATCTGTCACAACCCTTTTTAGGAAAGGTTTTGACGTTGTTTGGAAAACTTAAGAAAACACGGAGTCGCCACTAATCTTTTTTGAAAAAGAAGTGTAATTGGATCACTTTTAAAATAAGGGTTGTTTTAATAAAACATTTTATTTATTCAAACAACAAATGTGGTCCATGAAAATAAGAGAAAATAGGTTCGGGGTCGGTTACGTGTGGGGAAGGGTTAGCACCCCTTCAACGCCCAAAAAATTGTACCTAATTGATTTCAAAAAGTGTTTTGAAAGTTGGAATTTGCAAGTTCACGAGATTTCAATTTTTTCGTCCACTTTATGAATATAAATCTATTTTAACGGCCTCATCGCCCGGGAGATGAACTTCAATCACCGCCAACACTCCTGACGCTAACTCGTCATTCATGTTGGATTAGACACTACATTCATTAAGTTTTCACTTTTTTAACAAATCAACAAAGAAATTTAAATGTGTTAAATTTTTTATTAAAACCTATTTAGTGATTAAACCTTAAAGAAATGTCTATATTTATTTTAACTAATAAGATTTAAATATATTTAAGTGTATTTTATTTTAAAATATGAAGGAAATTTTATAGCACATATGTCTATATACTAAGTTTAAGAAATCCTATCCCTAAGGTTTTACACACATATATATGTACATATAAAGACAAAATGGAACTAAGTTGCTTAAATTAAATTAATAATCTAAATAAATGTTAAAATAAAGAAAAGGATAATTAATTTTATTTAAAGAAAAAAACTTTATATTAAGGGCTAAATTGAAAGAAAACAAAATGTGAGGGTTAATTCAAAAACAATTTAAAATCTGGTGCCAATTTGAGAAGGAAAAGGGCGAAATCAAGAGAATTGAAAACAAAGGTGTTGCAATACAAGAAACGGGAAAGAAGGGCGTGGGTTATAGCCGAGTATGGGTTGGGTCATCGGGTTGGTATATAAAGCCCTTATCAGAAGCAAAAATCATTTTCTCCCCTTTTATCAAAACGGATCAAAAACACTCTCTTTTAAATCCTCTGATATGTTCTTCGTGTTCTTTATGAAATGAAGAACACGATGAACATCCGTCGTGTTGACTACCATCCACCGGCGTCGGCCGCCGTTCCCACCCAGCCAGTCGCCCAGGCAACCGTCGATTAGTTGCCAAGGCAACCCCGCTGTGCAAGTTACCACGACAACTGAGTTGCCCTTGCACTCTTTTACCAAGACGATCCAATCGGCTATCACTCCTCAACTCACTATAACCTGGCCTATTCTCTCTCATTTGATTACATCTTCTTTTACTTATTTGCTTTCTAGTTTAGTTATTAGTTAAACTCGTACAATCACCTACTTGTGTTTTTACTTTTTACCGTGCAAGAGATTAGATTCTTGAAGTGGCACCAATCCCTGTATAGACGATATCTTTTATACTATAACTTGCGACGTGTACACTTGCACAATTGCGGAGCACTTATTACGCGCAACAAGTTTTTGACGTCGTTGCCGGGGATTGGCAATAGCAACTTTGTTTTTTATTTTCTTGCATTTTTATTTTTCTTGTTTAAGATTCAAAGGGCTAACAAACTTTGGTTTTGCATTGGTATATGAACAGGGCGAGACCGATTACACCAGAATATCCCTTTGATCCAGAAATCAAACGGACCTTGCAAAGACTCATACAAAGGTTAAGAGTAGCAATGGCTAATCAAGACGGCAATATGAATCAAGATGTTCCAGCAGGAGGAGGAGTGATTCTTGCACGAAACAGAACTATTCGAGACTATCTTGAAGAAGATCTTAAAGGACTTAATCCAGGAGTTGTCACACCTGAAATTGAAGCTGACCACTTTGAGTTGAAACCGATGATGTTCAATATGATCAACACAATTGGTCAATTTGGAGGCTCAGCAACTAAAGATGCACGACAACATATTAAATCTTTCCTCGAGATTTGCAATTCATTCAAAATATAAGGAGTCACCCCTGATGTTTTACGACTAAGATTATTCCCCTATTCACTGAGGGATAGGGCGAAAGCATGGTTGAATAGTATTCTTGCTGGATCAATAGGATCTTGGACCAATCTTTGTCGTGATTTCCTTGCTCGATTTAATCCTACAAATTTGACTGATAAGCTTCGTAATGAAATTACTTCTTTTCGGCAAGCAGATGATGAATCCATGTACGAGGCTTGGGAGCGATATAGAGAACTTCTATACAAATGCCCCCTACACGGATTCCTAGTATGGACGCAAGTAACAATGTTTTACAATGCTGTGAATACACCAACAAGGATGATGCTAGATGCCTCGACAAGCGGCATACTCCTAGATAAGTCGCCAGAGGTAGCAATGCAAATTCTAAACAGGCTTGCTCAGAATGATTATCAATTCCCCTCTGCTAGAAGAGGAGGAGTTAGACGCCAAGCCACAATACATGAGCTGGGATCATAAGACTCAATTTCGGCACAATTGGCTGCTCTAACCAAGATGGTCCAGAACATGCATAAACCAAACAACACACATGAGTTCAAGGTAATAGATTCCTTTTGTGAGTTATGTGGTGGTGACCATGATTCTTCTGAATGTATGCAGAATTCGGAATCCAGCTTTTATGTGGGGAATTACAATCGGGACAACAATGTGATGTCCAATACATACAATCCAGCTTGGAAGAAGCACCCAAATTTTTTATGGAGGAATCCCAACAATGCTCTAAACCAGAACAATCAGAATGCACAAGCAACGAGATTCCAGCAGAATATACCACGACAACAGTTGCCGCAGCAACAACCAACAACATCTAGTTCTTTGGAAAATTCTCTCAATGCTTTTATGTTGAAAATTGAATCTTATATGGCTGAGAATAGTAACTTCATAAAAAGAACTGATGCTTTTATTAATAGGACCGAGTTGAGATTGCAAAACCAAGAGGCGGCAATCAAATCATTGGAAAATCAAGTCGGACAATTTGCTCAAAACCTAAATACTAGACCGCAAGGAGGTTTACCTAGCGATACTGAAGTAGCAAGAGGAACAAGCCATGAGCAATGTAAGGCGATCACCACTAGAAGTGGCCAACAACTTAAAGAGGCTCAAGCTCGCTCATCAAACAAAACTCCACAAAAAGATCAAGATGAACTCAGCGGCAAAGCCTCAGATGCTGAACCAAGAATTGCTGCGGCAACCAGCGATAAGCATGCCTCGGCAACCGACGATAAGGATGCCGTGGCAACCAACGATAGGCACGCCACGACAACCCCAATTGACAATGCCTCGGCAACTCCAGTTGTCTCGGCAATGTCGTCAATCAGGTTCTAGACCAATGAAAGGATCGAAGATATCCGACTTCCACCACCATTCCCACAAAGGTTGAAGCGACAAAAGCAAGAATATCAATTCAAGAAGTTCCTTTATATCCTAAAGCAAGTCCACATCAACTTTCCATTGGTTGAGGTGATTGAACAAATGCCGAACTATGCCAAGTTTCTTAAAGACATTGTGTCCAAGAGAACAAGGCTATGGGAGTTTGAAACAGTTGCCGCAACAGAGGGATGCATGGCCATGTTGCACAATCGCATGTCACCCAAGTTGAAGGATCCCAGAAGTTTCACAATATCTCGTTCCATCAGAAACCGCTATGTCGGGAAAGCATTATGTGACCTTGGAGCAAGCATAAACTTGATGCCTAAATCGGTTTTCCAGAAATTAGGAATCAGGAAGGCAAGACCTACAACAGTTATACTACAACTAGCCGACAGATCCTATGTGCATCCAGAGGGAAAATTTGAAGACATACTGGTAAAAGTTGATAAATTTATTTTTCCTGCTGACTTTATTATTTTGGATTGTGAAGTAGATGAACATGCACCTATCATTCTCAAGAGACCCTTCCTAGCGACAGGGAGAACCTTGATTGATGTTGAAAAGGAAGAACTCAGAATGAGGGTGAATGACCAGAAAGTTAAACTAAATGTGTTCCAAACACTAAGGCATGACAATGATCCAGAAGAATGCCAACTTCTTCATGCCACGGTAGAGTTTAACTTCGACGAGGAATTTAGTTGCCTCGGCAACTACATTGCCGATCAAGAGGAACTTGAGGAGTATGAAGAACCGATCAATGAGGAACAACAAGAAGAGGCCAATTGGTTAGTCAATCGACCAGGTACATACTTTGAACCACTAGATTACTCAAGTAAGGAAGGTAAACTCGAAAAGCCCTCCATTGAACAACCACCGATTCTTGAGTTGAAACAGTTGCCAGGGCAACTAAAATATGCTTACTTGGGAACCGTTAATACATTGCCTGTAATTATTTCCTCTAAGTTACAGCCTGAGCAAGAAAAGAAGCTTATCAAAATGTTGATGCTACACAAGAAGGCAATAGGGTGGACAATTGCCGACTTGAAGGGAATTAGCCTGGCAGTGTGCATGCACAAGATTTTGCTGGAAGATGATCATAAACCTTCAATTGAGGCCCAGAGAAGACTGAATCATGCCATGAAAGGGGTTGTAATGAAAGAAATCATCAAGTGGCTTGACGTCGACATTATATACCCTATCTCTGATAGTACATGGGTAAGTCTGGTACAATGTGTACCGAAAAATGGAGGTATAACGGTGGTAAGTAATGAAAACAATGAACTCATTCCAACTAGGACTGTGACTAGTTGGAGGGTTTGTATAGATTATCGAAAGCTAAACAAAGCCACTAGGAAAGATCACTTCCCATTACCCTTTATTGATCAAATGCTTGACCGTCTTGCAGGTAAACCCTTTTATTATTTTCTTGATGGTTATTCAGGTTACAATCAAATTGCCATAGCACCAGAAGATCAAGAAAAGACAACCTTCACATGCCCATACGGTACTTATGCTTTCCGAAGGATGCCGTTCGAATTGTGTAATGCACCGACAACCTTCCAAAGATGCATGATGACACTCTTTTCAGACATGGTCGAAGACTTCCTTGACATCTTCATGTATGATTTTTCCATTTTTGGTAATGACTTTGACAGTTGCCTTGGAAATTTAGAGAAGGTATTGGCAAGATGTGAAGAAACCGATTTAGTCCTTAATTGAGAGAAGTGCCATTTTATGGTAGATGAAGGAATAGTGCTCAGACACAAGATTTCATTCGAGGGAATTGAAGTAGACAAAGCCAAGGTGGACGTGATCGAGAGATTACCCCCACCAAGTTTGGTTAAAGGAATCAGAAGCTTTCTTGGACATACAGGTTTTTACAGGAGGTGCATTCATAATTTTTATAAAATTACTAAACCCTTGTGCAATTTTCTTGAACAGGATAAAGTCTTCAATTTTGATGATTCTTGCACCCCAAGCATTCAAAACCCTAAAGGAAAAGCTTGCCTCGGTACCCATTGTCGTTCCACCAGATTGGACGCTACATTTTGAGCTCATGTGTGATGCAAGTGATTTCGCGGTAGGAGCAGTCCTACGCCAACGCATAGGTAAGACCTTTCATGTGATATACTACGCTAGTAAAACTCTTAATAGTGCTCAAGTGAATTACACAACAACGGAGAAAGAGTTACTAGCCGTAGTTTTCGCATTTGACAAGATCTGATCCTATTTGATTGGTACAAAGGTAATTGTCCATACGGACCATTCATCAATTAAGTATCTATTTGCTAAAAAGGATGCCAAACCTCGTTTGATTCGTTTGATATTGCTTTTACAAGAGTTTGACATTGAAATTAAGGACATAAAAGGAACAAAAAATCATGTGGCTGATCACTTATCACGCTTAGAACGCAATAGGGAGGAGGACACGGATTTACAGATATGCGATGCATTCTCGAATGAGCAACTATTAGTTGCCTCGGCAACCATGGACGTGCATGCCTCGACAACCCCTGGTGCCTCGGCAACCTCTGATGCACATGCCTCGGCAACCCTTAACGTACATGCCTCGGCAACCCTTGACACGCATACCTCGGCAACCCTTGATGCCTCAACAACTCTTGACGCGCACGCCTCGGCAACTCTAGACGCGTACGCCTTGGCAACCACTGATAGCACGCCGCGACAACCACTGATACGCACGCCTCGGCAACCATGGACGCGTATGCCTCAGCAACTCTAGACGCGGATTTAGTTAATTTCCTTATTTGTGGTATTTTACCTTAAGGCCTTACTCACCAAGGGAAGAAGCGGTTCTGCCATGATGCTAAGCATTACTTTTGGGACGAGCCTCTTTTGTTTAAACAATGTGCATATCAGGTTATAGGCCGATGTGTCCCTGAAGAGGAGCAGTAGAATGTACTCCGGCAATGCCATTCTTCACCCTATGGAGGGCATTTTGGAGGAACACGTACCGCGGACAAAGTTTTACAATCTAGTTTGTATTGGCCAACACTATACAAAGATGCCCAAGAGTTTTACAAGCAATGTGATCGTTACCAAAGGATGGGCAATATCTCTAAACGACATGAGATGCCGCTCCAAAACATCATCGAGGTCGAATTGTTCGATGTATGGGGGATTGATTTTATGGGACCTTTCCCATCTTCATTCGACAACCTCTACATTCTACTTACCGTCGACTACGTGTCTAAATGGGTTGAGGCAGCTGCAGTTCCCAACAATGATTCTAAGACTCTGCAACGATTCTTGCAGAAAAACATATTTACACGGTTTGGGATGCCAAGAGAAATTATCAGTGATGAAGGCAAGCACTTCGACAATAAACTCATCGCCAAGATGTTACAACGCTTTGGTGTATCTCACAATATTGCCACGGCATATCACCCATAAACCAATGGGCAAGCAGAAATTTCCAACCGAGAATTGAAGGGTATACTCGAGAAAGCTGTAAATCCCTCTAGGAAGGATTGGCCAGTAAGACTAGATGACGCACTTTGCGCATATCGCACTGCATTCAAAACACCCTTAGGTATGTCTCCCTTCAGACTTGTCTATGGCAAAACATGCCATCTACCGGTGGAAATCGAACACAAGGCATATTGGGCAATCAAGACCGTGAATATGGATTGGGAAAGTGCTGGGCAAAAACGTTTGTTGGACCTCAATGAGATAGAAGAATTTCGTGCACTCGCCTATAACAATGCACGAATCTACAAGGAGAAAACAAATCAATGGCATGACAAGAAACTATTGCCATGGCAATTCATGCCAGGGCAACTAGTTCTCTTATTCAATTCTTGGCTGAAACTTTTCCTGGGAAAACTGAAATCAAGATGGTCGGGACCATTCGAAGTTGTCAAACCATTCTCCCATGGTGCCGTGATAATCAAGTCCATCATTGACAAACATGAATTCAAAGTTAACGGACAAAGATTGAAGCACTATAACGGTGCCCATATGGAACGTAACAAAGAAGTGGTCACCTTAGGAGATGCATGAGCATGCTCTCTTTTAGATATTTTCTTTTTCTTTTTATTTTCTTTCAAACTATTTAATTTTTTATTTATTAATTTCGATTATTTTTTCTTTTTAGGATAGATTTATTTATTTTCTTTTATTAGTTTATCTTTAATTTTAATCCTTATTTTATTTGTTTTTGAATTGTAGGAAAAGAGTTCAAGATAAAGAGGAATTTTGATTCAAAAAGGAAACTTCTTCAACAAGGAAATTAATGGGTTGAATCTAAGGCTTATATTAAGCCTTCAATTTACCCTACATAACCGGCCAAACCCTTCCCCTTCCCTAAATACCCTAGCCATCCCCTACCCCTAAATTGAAACCCTTGTTTTCTTTATTCCAAAATTAATCCCACCCACCATATTTACTACCTATCTTTTCTATTTAACCCATCACCCTTAACTTCCAAGAAACCTATTCATATTTTTCATCTTGCAACTCTTTAGTTTCTTTTGCTTTCTTTTCTTTGTTTTTACCAAACTCACAACCAAGATCATCCATGGCATCCAAAATTGAATTTTTGGTTCATCCAAGTTCCTCCAAAGAACCAAGATACAAGAAGTTTGCTACACCGGTGGTTCAAGGAAGATTTCACTCCAAGTTTGAAAGCCGGAAGATTTGCGAAGAACAAGGCTTTGAATACTCCAACTCTCATCAAAATTTCGGCCTTGAACCATTCATCTTCGAAAGGATTGCACATCAAAAGTGGCAAATCTTTTGCCATCAATCGGAACCGGGTAACATCTCATGGGTAAAAGAATTCTATGCTCACTCACCTAACCCGGATAATCCTTATGTTTTTGTTCGTGAAAAGGCTATACTCATAAGCCCCGAAAACATCAACACATTTTACGGGCTCTACGTTGAGAAGGACAAGCATCAAGCCTTTTTTGATCAACTCACGCCCAAGCAACTCGACAAGGTGCTTCAAGAACTCACTCTACCGGGAACTCATTGGAACAGCGGTAAATACAAGGGCATGGTAAATCGCCTTCGGCTTAAACCCGAGGCAAAATTATGGAATAAGTTTGTTAAAACTTCTTTAATGCCCACCACACACAATACTACCATTGATACACCTCATCTTTTGCTCATACATTCTATCTTGCATAATCGCATCATTAACATTGGAAAAATTATTTGTGATGAGATTTTTGTATGTAGCACAAAAGACAAGGGTTCTCTTTTCTTACCTTGCTTAATTTCCAATCTTTGCAAGGAGATGCGTGTCCCAAGTGAGCCCACTGATGAAAAGGCCCTACCAAAGTCCGGTTGGAATGAAGCACAAATCTGAAAGCTAATGGGAGAGGCACCGGTAAAATCCCCAACGCCTCCAATTGCCGTAGCAACTCCTGCCACCTCGGCAACTCCTAATGCTCAAACAACGGATGCCCGGGCAATACGGCCATCAACCCCAGGACAACTTGAAGCACTCTTACAACCATTGGCGAACCGCCTTAGGCAAATTGAAGACCGACAATTAATGTTCATGTGGTACATGAAGGATCACAACAATGGCATCACCCAAGTAATCATGGAAAAGTACCCGGACAGTCGCGTGCCGTTCCCCATCTTTCCTGCTGAAATCCTTGCCATGGCAACCAATGAAGCAGTCGCCACGGCAACCGCAACAGATGATGCCGCGGCAACCTACACCGTGCTTGCCCAAGAAGTTACCACAGTAACCAACACTGAAGATGTTGCGGCAACCAAAGCTAAAGATGCCCTGACAACCACTACAAAAGCCAAAGGTAAATCACCTATGTCCGAATCAACTCGTACTGAATCATTGTCCGATTTTTTAGATTCGGACGAGTCCTCCATTGCACCAACAAAGACCACACCAATCAAATCCTCCAAGCCCAAGCGAAAAGCCAATGACATTGATGAATAGGACGATAAGGACAACCCCATACGATGATCGATTCCACCATCGGCAACAAGGAAGCAACCACTGCGTTCAAGCAAAAGAATCAAGACACTGACCAAAAGGAAACTAATCATCCACGACGATGAACTCTCAGAGTAAGTCCTCGTTTGCATTTTACTTTTCTTTATTTTTATTTTTATTTTTATTTGTTGCATGCAGTGAGGACAATGCCTCACTTGAGTTTGGGGGGATTGTTATTAGTTAGTTACCATGTTTAGTTGCATTTAGGATACATAAATTGCTTGCCATACCTTTAGTTGGAACAAGAATTGCCTAGATTTGATGAATATCCGATGATTACTTTTCCAATGTACTTAATTGATAGAACTTTTTATTATAGGATAAACATGGAAACACTTAGAATCTTACTATGATCCTAAACTTCATGAAACACTGTTGTGGCTTGATTGATTTAAGGAATTCTAGCGAACTTAGGTTGATATTTAAAAAATTGGGGGATTAGAATAAAAATTGGATGAATGCTAGAGGTGCCCGAAATTGGCTCTAGTATGTGCTAAAAAATTGATTGCTAGAGGTGCCCGAAATTGGCTCTAGTATGTGCTAAAAAATGATAGCTAGAGGTGCCCGAAACCGGCTCTAGTCGAATAAATTAATTTAACTTAAGAAAAATAAAACAAAACACTAGAGGTGCCCGAAACTGGCTGTAGTTAAAACATGTTAAAAGAACCCAATGAAGTAATTTGAAAACCTCTTGTTTGCATAGAATCCAAAAAATCAACTTGCACACAACTTCGTACACACTCACAAGCATTATAGTTTGATTCTGAGTAACTCCTAAGTTTTCCAAAAAATGAAAAGCCTATCATACTTTGTGCCACGGTTATGAGAATTGAAATCAAGTTCAAAGTTAAGTTTGTGAAATCAAGCAATAGTTCGAGTTTGGGGGTGTGTTAAGTGTTCAAAAGTACTATTTTTATTACCTTTTTTATTCATATTATTGCTAGACTTAGGCTCATATTAGTTGCATTATTAGCCATTCATGCATATTTGCATTGTTTCCTTGGTGGACAAGCTTGATTTCATATTTTGCTTAATTTTGTGGAAAAATATACTACTTTGGCGTGTTTTGTGTGTGTGTGCAGAGTCACTTGCCAAAGCAAGGCTGGAACCAGTTGCCAAGGCAATGCATGAAGGAGATGTTGAGCTAGTTGCTAGGGCAATGCATGAAGGTGATGCCGAGCTAGTTGCCAGGGCAATTTTTGATAAGGGATAAGATGATATGGTAGTCGAAATTGATGACTAGATAAGCCCAAAATGACATCGAGCAAAGTTAAATCCCAAAGGAGTTTGATTTCTATGAAGAGGTTAAAGAGAAATTAAATCCCAAGAAGATATGAGAAGTTCTAGAAGGAATTTAAATATAATAAATAATTATATTCTTTAAAGATATTTAATTCCAACTTAACTTCCTTCTCAAAAAAGACTTTGACCTAGCCCTATAAATTGAGGACCAAGTCGTCAACTCCATAGGGAGAGAAGGGAGAAATTTTGACAAAGGGGAGAAGAGAGATTTCGACAAGATCAAAGGGGGAAATTTTGACAAGGCTTCAACCATTCTTTATCTTTTTCTTTCTTGTTCAGTTAGTTTTATGCTAGGAATTTTTGTCTTGTGTTTCTTTGGAACCTAGCCATGAACTAAATCTATTTGGCTAAGGTTGTTGTGTTTTGTGGTTGTGAGAAACAATTGGATTTTGTTTAGGTAATAAGAGTTTGCACTTTCAATTCAAGGTTTACTCATTCTTGGTTCATATTCTTGTTTGCGAGTGAATTGGGAGAAGATCTCGTAACTTCATCTATTTATCTAATATCGGGAGAGTTAGATTCAAGAAACGAATGAGTTTGGTCTTTATTCAATCTATTGATGGTGAAGATTAATCCGGCTTAGGAATAAGTTAAGGATTTCAACGGCTAAGAGGAGCGCAAGATTGGTTGTTGTTCACCCTTGATTCACGCAGGGATGTATTATCAAGGCATGCACAAATAGCTAGAGTTTTTACTTAGGGATAAGAAGAAACCATTGAAGAACTCTCTACCGAACCTTGAAGTTGCTGCCCAGCCGCCCAAGTAGCTGCCCAGCCAGTCGCCCAGGCAACCGTCGATTAGTTGCCAAGGCAACCCCGCTGTGCAAGTTGCCACGGCAACTGAGTTGCCCTTGTACTCTTTTACCAAGATGATCCAATCGGCTATCACTCCTCAACTCACTATAACCTGGCCTATTCTCTCTCATTTGATTACATCTTCTTTTACTCATTTGCTTTCTAGTTTAGTTATTAGTTAAACTCCTACAATCACCTACTTGTGTTTTTACTTTTTATAGTGCAAGAGATTAGATTCTTGAAGTGGCACCAATCCCTGTGAAGACGATATCTTTTATACTATAACTTGCGACGTGTACACTTGCACAATTGTGGAGCACTTATTACGCGCAACAGCAGGTTCTATTCTCCTCGTGCTTGAATAGATAAGCAGGTTCTATTCTCCAAATTCCTGAATAAATAGGTAGGTTGAAAAAAAGGTTCAATCCTCCTCATGTTCGAATGGATAAGCAGGTTCTATTCTTCTTATGCTTGAATAGATAAGCATATTGAAAAAAAGGGTACCATCCTCCTCATGCTCGGATGGATAAGCAGGTTCTATTCTCCTCATGCTCGAATAGATAAGTAGGTTGAAAAAAGGGTTTCATCCTCCTCATGCTCAGATGGATAAGCAGGTTCTATTCTCCTTATGCTCGAATGGATAAGCAAATTCCATTCTCCTGATGCCAGAATGGATAGGCGAGTTCCTTTGTAGAAAAAAACTTTTACACCTGTAAAAATTTGACATATGATGTGGTTATGATGATCATGCCCCTAAGGATGTCTAAAACATGAATGCATGTCTCTTTTGCTTTTTATAATCCTTTTATCAAAATTAGTTATCTCAAACATTTTCTCAACTCTGGCAACAGATGGTAAGTGTCTATGCTGGTCCATCCCATCAGAAGAAGCAATATGACTTCCTTTTATTTCTCTACACTAAATGGCTTTGCACCATGTTATTTGGATTACAACAAGCAAAAAAGTTAGAAACCACCCATCTTTCAATCCTAGTTGGCTTCACCAATTTCTTGTTGTTAATATTCCATCGACCATTTCTTGTAAAGAAATCTTCACCATTGCCTACTCTTAACCTTGAGGGTTGTAGGACACGTCCTTCGATTTGGGTGAAATTGGAATTCACCAAAACATCACCATGTTGTACCATAGGTTTAATGCCATAACTACATTCATCTTTTCCTGTGACTTCTCCCTTGATTTTTCAACTAGGGAAGCTCTTTGCGAAGTGTATAGCATTGTTAGAACACCTAAGAGCAAAACTCCATAGGGATATATGGGGGATGCTTTGGCTTGCCATCATTAATGCGTGAGAAATCATCTAAATATTGCACTTGTATGCTACGATGATTGACAAAATAATCATAGATAGTCATCTCCATCGTTTTTGCTTCACCATTCTCATTCTTAGAACTTCTTTGCTTCATTAAGAACATTTCTGATCTTTTGCATATTTGCTTGCTCAATCCAGTTATCTTGTACTCCTGGTTGGAAGGACTAACTTTATCCTCATATTCTTCAACACTCTTTTAACCTTTGTCAAACTTCTATCAATGTTCAGTGACAAGCTTCATAGAATCCTATTGTTCTCCCAATGTCTCATATCCTTAGCTATTTTCTCCAATGTCTGTGAAATTGTTCTCATTTTTGTAAACTTCCTTTTGCAAGCATCTCTATTTTGCAACATACTGCCTTAGGGTAATGTCAAAACAACTCTTGAGGGTTCTATAATTCATGTCTCCGCAAAGATTTTTGAATGGAAATCTTTGCAGCAAAACCTATTTCCATCTTGAATCTCTTCATATGTTTACTGCTCTTTATTCCTTAAGCTCCGAACTTAACCACATAATACCTCATTGTTCCAATACCCTTTTAAAACAAAATTCAATGTATTGCCCAAAAATATTTTGTATATTTTAAGTGATGTCAAATTTATTAATTCTCATTTCAATGCAAGATGCTTGTACGAAAAATGGAGATGTTGTAAGCAAAGAAAAGAGGGCTAAGAAACAAAACTTTATCAATATTGTGACAAACAGAAAAGAGATTACAAGCGTTCAAATATCAATGACCAAAACTCCTCATGTCGAAACACCTTGGGATGTCCTGAATGTCAACCAAGCTGAGCAAACTTCGATAATGGTGACAATGCGAGAAAGTTCATAACTCATCGGTGTTACGTTCCCGAGAGAATTTCTCTGATTATTAACTACCTAAGCCGCCCCTTGTGGGTTTTCAACTTAGGTCCTCATTTGGTTTCAAAACGCCCTTTGCGAGTTTTCATTTTGAACCCCTATTTTCTTTTTTATTTTTTTCTTTTTTCTCTTCTTTTTTCTTTTTTCAGACATAATACTTTTTGACTAAATCTGATTTTACCGAACTTTGAAGTTCATCTCTATCCATTTCAGCCAAAATTAATGCCCCACTTGAGAAAACATTTGTTACAATATAAGGCCCCTCCCAATTAGGTGCCCAGTTTCCCCGAGAATCACTTTAAATTGGTAGCTTTTTCTTCAACACTAAGTCACCTTCTTTAAATTCTCTCAGGTGAACTTTCTTCTCGTGAGCCCTTATCATCCTTCTTTGGTACATTTGCCCATGTCACAGTGCTTTCAATCTTTTCTCTTCAATTAAGTTCAATTGGTCATATCTTGCTTGAACCCATTCTGCTTCTTCCAACTTTGCTTCCATTAAGACACAGAGCGATGGTATTTCAATTTCAATTGGTAATACAACTTCTATTCCGTACACCAATGAAAATGTTGTTGCCCCGGTAGAGACTTGTACTGCGGTTTGATAGGCGTTTAAGGCAAAAGGTAGCTTCTCATGCTAGTCCTTATAAGTATCAACCCTTTTTCCAACTATCTTCTTAATGTTTTTATTTGCAGCCTCCACTGCCCTGTTCATCTTCGGGCGATATACCACTGAATTATAGTGCTTGACATTAAACTGTTCACAGACTCCAGGTTATCATCTTCTATTTAGATTGGAAGCATTATCGGTAATGATGCTTTTTGGTAGGCCATACCGACAAATGATTTCCTTCTTTAAGAATTTACAAACCGTAGACCTGGTGACGTTTGCATACGAGGTTGCTTCCACCCATTTTGTGAAATAGTCAATGGCTACCAAGATAAAGCGATGCCCATTTGATGCCTTCGGATAAATCTGTCTGATAACATCTATGCCCACATGGAAAAAAGCCAAGAACCTTATCAGCATAAATCTGGCATTTGTGGCATTTGCGAGAGTAATTAATGCAATCACCTTCCATGTGAGTTCCACAAACTCCTTCATGAACTTCTTCCATAATTAATTGAGCTTCTTTTACACCCACACATCTTAGAAGCACATGATCTCGACTTCTTTTGTATAAAATTTCTCCATCAAGGACATACCCTGATGCCATTTTCCTGATCATTTTCTTCTCATTCTCTGTAGCTTGCGGTGGGTTCTGCTAAAATTTTACATATTGCAAGATGTCATGATACCATGGCAAATCATCTATTTCTTCTTCCACATTATAAAAATAGGCTGGGGAGTCTAGCATATGTAAGCTGATGGGAATCATCTCAAAACCTTCATTTGCTTTAAACATGGCTGCTAAAGTAGCTAAAGCATCAGCCATTTGGTTGTCTTCTTTGGGAGATACTTGAAAGTGATCTCATCAAATTCTTTGGTCAACTTAAGGACCAACTTGTGGTATTCTACCAACTTTGCATCTTTGGTCTCACATTCACCACATATCTGATAAATGACCAATGCAGAGTCCCCAAAAACTCTTAAAGTACAGATTTTCCTTTGTATAGCCTCTCTTAGACCCATTATACAAGCCTCATATTTTTCCATGTTATTAGTGCAGAAGAAACTTAATCGACTGGTAAAAGGGTAATAATCTTCTTCTGGCGAAACCAAAACTACCCCTATACCTCGCCCTAGTGCATTTGCTGCACCATCGAAGTTCATAACCCAAGATTATGTTAAAGCCTCAACATCTTCTGTGATACACATCAAATCTTCATCAGGGAAATTAAAATTCAAAGCTTCATAATCATCACAAGCGCGACTTGCCAAAAAGTCAGCTATGTCACTCCCTTTTATTACTTTTTGGCTTACATACTGGATATCAAACTCTGATAGTAACATCTGCCAACATGCTAATCTTCTCGATAAGGCTGGAGCTTCCATCATGAACTTTAAAGGATCTAATTTCAAAATTAGCCATGTGGTGTGATATAACATATTTTGCTTGAGACTTTTAGCTGCCCATACCAAAGCTCAGCATAGCTTTTCAATTGAGGAATATCTGGTTTCACAATCAGTGAACTTCTTGCTCAAGTAATATATCACCTTTTCTTTTCTTCCAGTATCGTCATGTTGCCCTAATACGCAACCCATAGAATTTTCATACACCGTTAAATAAAGGATTAAGGGCCTCCCCGAAACATGTGATACTAATATAGGAGGGTTGGTTAACTGCTCTTTGATCTTTTCTAAAGTTGTTTGGCATTCTTCATTCCATGTCCTTGGGTTATTCTTTCTGAGTAGTCTGAAAATTGGATCACACTTATTAGTTAATTGGGAGATAAAACGGGCGATGTAGTTTAAACTCCCCAAGAAACCTCGAACCTCTTTTTGTGTTTCAGGTGGTGGGAGCTTTTATATGGCCTTAATTTTGTCTGGATCAATCTCAATTCCTCTCCTACTCACCACAAAGCCTAATAATTTTCCTAATGTGACCCCAAATGTGCATTTGTTTGGGTTAAGCTTTAGTTGGAACTTCTTCAGCCTTTGAAAGAGCTTTTTTAAATTTGCCAAATGCTCATCTTCAGATCGGGATTTGGCGATCATATCATCTACGTAGACTTCTATTTCTCAAAGCATCATGTCATGGAAAAGAGTGACCATGGATCTTTGGCAAGTTTCCCCCGCATTCTTTAGACCAAAGGGCATTACTCTATAACAAAAGGTTCCCTAAAATGTTATGAAGGTGGTCTTTTCCATATCTTCTGCGCACATTTTAATCTGGTTATACCCAGAAAACCCATCCATGAAAGAGAAAAGGGAATGTCTGGCTGTGTTATCTGCTAACGTCTCTATGTGCGATACCAAAATTTGTCTTTGGGGCTTGCCCTGTTGAGATCCCTATAGTCAATGCACATGCGTACTTTTCCATCCTTCTTGGGAGCTAGGACAATGTTGGCCACCCATTGGATACTTAGCTACCTCTAAAAATCCTGCTTCAAACTGCTTCTTTACCTCATCCCTGATTTTTAGGAGCATATCTGCTTTCATCCTCCTAAGCTTCCACTTTACAGGCTCGCATCCTAATTTTATCGGAAGCTGATGTACAATGATGTCAGTGTC
This sequence comes from Hibiscus mutabilis, assembly GCA_019671005.1. Classification (NCBI taxonomy): domain Eukaryota; kingdom Viridiplantae; phylum Streptophyta; class Magnoliopsida; order Malvales; family Malvaceae; genus Hibiscus; species Hibiscus mutabilis. The sequence continues at coordinate 24,820,019 of CM033745.1, read as the reverse complement.
GAGACCCGGTATGTCTTGATATGACCAGGCGAAGATATCCTTGAATTCTTTCAAAAGCTCGATCAAGCTTTGTCGAGTATGGGCTGTAATGGTGTTGCCAATCTTCACCTCTCATTTCTCTTCTTCAGTACCAAGATTTAGTATTTCTAACTCTTCCTTGTACGGGAGAATCTGTTTTCCCTCTCCTTCTACCATCTTAAGCAATTCTCTGGGCAAGTCATATTCTTCTTCATTATCAACATCATCAACTTCTTCTAAGCATAAAGGTGATTTAAAGTCAACTTCAGCGTCAAACTGAGAGTCATTTAAGTCATTGATATCTAAGGACCTGCAAAGAAAAAGGATAGAAATATATACAAAGAAGAAGGGATGAATGGAATAAATGTTTTAGTTTTATCTTTAAGTTTTATTTATGGGAAGAGTTTGCCACAGAAGATTTTTTTGGAAGAAATAGAATGCATCTTTATTGAAATTCAAATTATAAAGTTTGACATAGACCTTTTACATAAGATCCCTAATTGCCTTCGGTCTAAAGGCAAAAGGGTAGGTTTTGAGAATTACTCTAAAATTGTCTTAAAGACTATATGAATTTCTTCAGCAGACCAGTTGTCAAGTTCAGAGCAGGGGCAAATCTTGGACAGGTATTTGTTCTCTTCTTTCTCGTCTGTCACAGCATTGATGCTCAACTTTTCAAACGCTTCACACAAATCATTCTTTCCTTTCTCTTCCTTATTAACTGGGGCACTTGGATCCAGCAGACCCTTAAATCTAAAGTTATGGCTCAGGTGTGGAAATGTCATCGGTTCCCACTCAATTTCCTTTCCTTTCAGCCTTGCCTATCTTCTTTCCTGGCGTTTCCTTATTTCTACCCTCATTTGCCAATTGTTGCGCTTGAAACCCAAGCCAAACTGATCATTCTTTGCTGGTATTACCACGGGATACAACCTCTCTTGGTGTCTCTTTCCAAATCTTTTTCCAATTTCAGCTCATTTTCCTAGAGTTTGTTTTACTTGCATCTTTGTGCAGCTGGATAATTTTGGTTCAGGCACCTTACTCCCTTCAATGACAAAGGTCACATTGACTAGCTCTAGTGTCCTAAAGTAACACTCGAGCGCACCCTCATCAATCTCGATAAAGGGTGCATTCGTAGTTACCGATGCAATGATTTCTTCCTCTGCACCTACAGTTATCAATTGGCCATCCATCACAAATTTCAACTTTTGATGTAAGGTAGAAGGGACCGCTCTTACTGTATGAATCCATGGGCGCCTAATCAAGCAGCTATAACTGGGCCTAATGTCCACGACCACAAACTCAACATCAAAGGTTGATGGTCCGATCTACAAAGGCACTTCAATTTTACCCAACACATCTTTTTGACTTCCATCGAACGCTCTTACCATGTCCAACATGCACTCCTTATTTTCTTTCTCAAGAAAATCTAGTTCTTTTCATCCATCTTGTCTTGGACCAACTGCTTAAACTCTAAGCAACGTTCAATCTCGTGTCCTCTCTCTTTGTGATACTCACAATACAATCTATCTTCAATTTCTAGATCCTGGTCTTCTCCTTTTAGCATCCCATCTGCCACCATTTGAGCCCATGCCCACCTCATGGGTGCTCTGACCTCAGCAACATGTTTCTTAACCTTCTTGTTTTCCTCTTAAATGATTGCATTAACTCCTGCTTTCTGGTGATATGGCCGAGGGTTTCCCTTGTCTTTCGACGTATCAAACGACAACATTCCAGATTTTCTTCAATCATCAACCACTCTCTTGAATATGGTGCAATTCTCAATGGTGTGCCCCCTAACTCCTGCATGATGCTCGCATTGTGCCTTCTCATTGTACTATGCTGGATATGGTGGTGAGAAAGGAGGAACATGTCTTGGCATCACCATTTGGGATTTTACCAATTCAGTAAACAATTCAGCATAGAAATAGGGTTTTGAGTTCCCTTGATATCTTCGTTCTTCCTTCGGTGGATTTGTAAATGCTGGAGCTGCAGTCGAGACATTGGGCTTGTTAAAGACCATACCCTTTGAAAAATTGGGATTATAAACATTAGTGGCATTAAATTCGCTTTCCTTCTTTTTATAAGGTTTCTTTGCTTCTCTATTATCCAACTTTCTGTTTTTCATGGCTGCCAGAATTAGCTCTCCATTCATTAACATATCTGCAAAGTTGTTAGTTGCATGATTGAGCATGCGATCATAGAATGAACATTTTAATGTCTCCATGAACATTGGGGTAACTTCATTCTCTAGTAACGATGGCTGAACTTGAGTAGCTATATCCCTCCATCTCTGTGCATATTGGCAGAAACTCTCATGATGTTTTTGTTCCATCCCTTGTAGGACCAGTCGGTTTGGAACCATGTCTGAGACATGCTTGTATTGCTCACTAAAAGCTCTGGATAAATCCTTCCATGATCTGATGTTAACCTAGCTTAGCTGCGTGTACAAGCGTGCAGCTGACCCTGCTAGACTATCTTGGATGTAATGAATGAGCAGCTTCTAATTATCAAGATACATCGACATCTTTCTGCAATACATGGTTAGATGTGCCGATAGGCATATAGTTCCATTGTGCTTATCAAAATTTGGAATTTTGAATTTCGGAGGTACCACCAGGTCTGTCACAAGACTCAGATCTTTTGCATCCACACCACCATGAATATTCCCTTCTTGGAAAGACTTAATCATTCCTTTGAACTTCTCATAACGGTCTTCCTATTTCTTCTCAGTTTTAGCCTTATCGGCAATCTCATCCAGGTCGGGTACTTTATAGTTGTGAACTCTATCTGTATTGACCTTAAACTTGTTCCGAACGGAGGACTCAACAAAATGGGGAGTCAACTTAGACTTTGGTGTTGAAGCTTTCTTTTGTATTCCAGGATGGGTGAAAGTCATTCCCTAGAATCAGGGTAGAGTATTGGTTTCCTCTCCAACTTCTACTGCATCTGGGTCCTTGAATCCTAGCATTGCCGCAATCGAGCTAACTATCTTCTGGTGAACTAATTCCATTTGTTGTTTCAGGTCTGTTTCCAGCTTGTCTAACATGTCCTGGGTGCTTTTGTGACTAGTTTTCAAGGCCACCACTCTATCTTCCATCGCTCTAGCTTGGGACCACGTACCGTACTTGGGAGTTGTTTTTTCTATTTTAAATTTCTTTCATGTTTTTTATTTAAGTTAGGTTCTTACTATGTCATGGATGCATGCGCAGATGTAAACACACAAATGCAAAGTAAAGCAACAAAACACAAAAAAAATGTAATGCAAATGCATGAATGCAAGCGAAGGGCCATCAATTCTATGAAATATCTGCTCAAGAAAAACTCTTTTTTGAATATGAAAAGGTCCTTATTTTATTTTTCTACAAATACTTTTCTGCACGAACTCCTAATTCCTTGATTTCTTCGATAAGCCATATCAGTCTTGGTCCAACCTCCCCTACTGGTTTGATGTACTGACGAAGGGTTGTAGCTTCAATGGCTAACATCATCACATGTCGAGCCACATCCTAAATCTGAGTCATGACAGTCCTGTCAAACTCATCCCGCTCTTGGAATCTTCTGGCATTATCTCTAAGTCGGGTGAACCAGTAATCATTTCCTCCATCAGCTATATCTTCAAGGACCAAGATCTTAGTTCTATACTCATGAATGATATTATCCATTTCTTCCACTTGCTCTCTCAGGGAGTCATTCTCATTTAGGTTGGCCTGAAGTTCTGTGTAAGTATGACGGTTCTAAAATTCATGCAGCGAACGGTTCAAATCCTCTACCTTGGCATGCAACTCAGCAACACAAGCCTAGCTTTGCTTCAGCTTCTCACTAGTCTTGTCATATGACGTCTGTAACTCAAATAAACGGATCTTGTTGTCGTGGGCCTTTCTTTTCCATACAGCCACACTTTTTTTCTCTTTTTCAAGAACCCATTTACCATTTCCATTTTCAGTTGCCAGCTTAACCTTTTCTTTTCTTCAGCAAGAGCTCATCTTTACTTCTCAACTTCCCACTTTCCACGCTCTTTCTCCTTTCCCACAGTATGCTCGATTTCCTGTTTCCACTGTTCCAGGGTTTTTCTCAAATCAGCATTTCAAATAGTATTCTAAAACTTGAGGAAATCAACCCTTTAGACTTCAAACTTCTTTTCTAAGTCTTCATCTAGTTTTATCACTCGCGTCATCTCCCCTTTATACTTTTCCACGTCAAGGCTTGAATCAAACCTATCCCGTTGGTTTTGCTCTCGTAGAGCTTCTATTTCTAACTTGGCCCTTCTCAACTATTCTCTTAGGATGCCAGCTTCTGTAGGAACTGCCTTCAAGTGTTCCTCTAAAGACTTCCTGCCTGGGTGTAGGTTCTATGACTCTGTCATTCACTCTTACGCGCTTCCAGATGTCGTAATCAGGGGTGTACATGCAATGTTTATCGGACTCTAAATCCATATGATAACAATGATTCCATGCATCACTGGTCGTCTGAACCTTCTGTCTGAACTCTCTTTGGAACTCAAATTCTAATGAGCCAAGACCAGTAGTGAATGGGATAAACTGTCAAGACCCAAACTGATGAGATACCAACAAAGGAGCACATCCAATTCCTCCCCAAAGTCCTAGCAGCATCAAGAATTTGAAATCCCCACACTTGTACAAAAGCTTAGTATGACCCATCCAAGGAACCCTCCATCTAATGTTTTTATCGCGGCAATCTTTGAAAATTTTAATCCACTTATTTTTCTTAGCAACTGGCCATTCTTTTGCTAGAAACTCGCAGAGATGAGAGAAATTTGGAGAAAATACATTTGATAAGGCCAATGTTGGGCATTTCAAGAAGTGACTAAGGGCCCAGACTTGTGGAAGTGGAGCACACCCTCCAAAATGGGCACCTTCAACTTTTCAACAAGCATTAAGGCAAATGAAGGTTTCAGCAAGTACATCTGGCACTGGGTTGACTCATCTCTTTAGCAGTTCAAGGAAATCAAGTAATGCCACATCAATGTTCCCCAAAACTTTTGGAAAAATGACTAAACCATAGATTGAAATGGCTAGGAGATCAACTCTCTTCTCTATGTCGGGGTGGATTAAAATTATATTTCTGATGCTTGACCTAGGGAAATTAAAGTTATCTCCTCTCTTCCATATCAACCCCTTGAACCAACCATCACTCATATCGGCGAGAACTTGGAGCCTTGAGAGTGGGTTCTTGTTTTTAGGAGGTTTGGCATAGACCCAGTTCTTTTTCACCTTGTGCAAGTTGAATAGAGCCAAGTATTCTTCAAACGTGGTCATCATATCCTCTCCATTGAAAGTGAAGCAACAATACCCAGGATTCTAGAACTGAACCAAGGCTTTGAGAAACGGCTCATCTACCTTCACATAAAGGAGATATACTATATCACCTAGACTTCATGGAACAACTGCTTAGTCTCATAATCACAATGCTCCCAAATTTCCTGTAGCTCTTGCATGTTATTCTGTTTGATGCTGATGTGGGCATATTCTGAAGTCTATGTCTCATGATCGGCTGTTAGACTATCCCCAAATATTCGTTGGTTAACGCACTTTTGCATTATCATCTTTGCTTTTTAGGATCCTTCCATCCATGATTAGAGCTTTTCAAAATTGAGCAAATATTTTTTAGAATCAACCCCTTCTGATATGGAATGATGTTGCATGAATGAATATGCAAAACAACAAAACAAGAAGGAAAAGGATTAGAATTAAGAAAACACAAAGAGACCAAAATAATTTCATGAACAATTCTGGGCAGCACATTCCAACACCCCAGGACATGTCTCCACAGATTATTCGCAACAATTTTGACTAAACTCAAAACCCTAGGTTTTCTGCATGGCTCTATTGGGGTAGGCTATAAATTCTCAAACTTGGTTAGGTTCTAAAAGGGTACCTGAGCTGTCCTTATTGTCCCTTACTAAGGGTAGCAAGGCCCCTGGTTCTCACCCATTATAGGCTTCAAACGAACCAAGTTCAACTCAGGAGGACTCACTTCCTATGTCTTCTCGAAGGATCAGTACCTTTACGAAGACATGAGGCATATGAGTCCCAAAGGTACTTGTTAGGTTCATACGAAGAATCAATATTATGACATGAGCAAAGCGTTTTCTCCTCACTTAACAATTGGGTGAAGCTCGGGAATAGAGATGTTTGCAACAATTTTAAAATGCGTAAAATAGAATTACATTCATTAAGCGGACAAATAGATTGAAACCTTCGTGAACTTGCAAATTCCTTTTCTAAACAAATTTTGAAAACAAATTATGGCCTGACCCTCTTTTGTAAAAACAAAGACTCCCCAGCGGAGTCACCAGGCTATCACAACTCTTTTTAGGAAAGGTTTCGACGTTATTTGGAAAACTTAAGAAAATACAGAGTCGCCGCCAATCTTTTTTGAAAAAAGAAGTGTGATTGGATCATTTTTAAAACAAGGGTTGTTTTAATAAAATGTTTTATTTATTTAAACAACAAATGTGATCCACAAAAACAAGAGAAAATAGGTTCGGGGTCGGTTACGTGTGGGGAAGGGTTAGCACCCCCACAATGCCCAAAATTTGGTACCTAATTAATTTCAAAAAGTATTTTGAAAGTTGGAATTTGCAAGTTCACGAGATTTCTATTTATTCGTCCACTTTATAAATATAAATCTATTTTAACGGCCTCATCGCCTGGGAGATGAACATCAATCACCGCCAACACTCCCGACGCTAACCCATCATTCCCATTGGATAAGACACCGCATTAATTAAGTTTTCACTTTTTTAACAAATAAACAAAGAAATTTAAATGTGTTAAATTTTTTATTAGAACCTATTCAGTGATTAAACCTTAAAGAAATATCTATATTTATTTTTAACTAATAAGATTTAAATATATTTAAGTGTTTTTATTTTAAAATATGAAGAAAATTTTATAGCACATGTCTCTATACTAAGTTTAAGAGATCATATTCCTAAAGTTTTACACACATACATATGTACATATAAAGACAAAAATGAACTAAGTTGCTTAAATTAAATTAATATTATAAATAATTGCTAAAATAAAGAAAAGGGTAATTAATTTTATTTAAATAAAAAAATCTATATTAGGGGCTAAATTGAAAGAAAACAAAATGTGATGGTTAATTCGAAAATAATTTAAAATCTGGTGCCAAATTGAGAAGAAAAAGGGCAAAATTGAAAGAATTGAAAACAAATGTGTTCCGATACAAGAATCGGGAAGGAAGGGTGCAGGTTATAGCCGGGTACGGGTCGGGTCATCGGGTTGGTATATAAAGCCTTTATCAGAAACAAAAATCATTTTCTCCCTTTTTATCAAAACGGATCAAAACCACTCTTTTTAAATCCTCTGATATGTTCTTCGTGTTCTTCATGAAATGAAGAACACGATGAACATCTGCCGTGCCGGCCGCCGTTGCAGGCGGCAAAATTTCCAGAAAAAACCCTAATTTCTCAGATTCTAGTGACCCTCAAATCGTATTTTTTCGCCGGAGCTACTTCAGAATCAAATCACAACGGCGTTTTCAATAAAACAGAGGTAAAACAATCACTTTTCTTTATTTAAAAAACAAAATTGAACATAGAAAGAAAGAATTACCAGAAAAAATCTGCTTTATTTCACTAGAAATGCTTGAATACACTTGCTGAATTGTTACAACCTCTGGAATCCGAATGCTTATTGTGTATTTATCTGATTTGTGTTTTTCGTATGAATCTGATGTCCTCTACATGAATTTTACAATCCTATTTATAGTACAAGAAATGCTTGAATTCTAAGCATGAATCCCTAATTTCCACCCCGATTTGCCTCTGTTTTGATTTGATTTTTGCTTGATTCTTGTCGAGCTTCAATTTAGGGATTGCATCCTCTGACTTTTGATGGATTTTGCTACAGTTTCAGGATTTAATCCTCTTTTTCCTTCTTTTTCATGTCCCTGATGCTTCGACTCAACAGAAGAGACACTGGCAAGAGTAAATGACGACGGGAATAGCTCGGGTGCTTCCCGAAGAAGATGGAACGAACGGCCTGAGTTGAAACGTCATGCGCGTGGCTATCACGCGCGAGTCGTGATCCGCATGCCTTGTTCTAGAGCCATCTGGACCGTTAGATCACTCATTGATCTAACGGCCATGGGAACGGGCGCTTCATCACCCTCCAGCTGGTGTAATATGCGTTGTTGGATCGATTCTTGATCCAACGGCCCTCCATCGGCTATGCAACAAAGAAACAAAAGGAATTAGGGTTTTATTCAGTTATAATCGAGCCAATGGGCCCTTGTATAATGTATTATGGACTCTAAATCTAATAGACCTTTTATTTATTTTAAATGGATATTTATAAATGGGCTGTGTAGTTTTATATTTTTGGGTTTTATACTAACTTAATAATTATACTAACTATAATACAATATTTGTTTGGTTTTTTGTTCTAACTTTGCTGGTAAATGGGTCAAACAGGCCTTTATTTCACAATTCAAAGGACTTTAATATAATGGGTTCTCAAGTATTTCTTTTTTGGGTTTTATACTATTTATCAACTATTAGGCTAACACTAATTATATTAACAAATATGTATAATACCACTACAATGCTACTAAACCGAAAATGACATGGTTATAATACAATAACTAAAATGAAAGTGAGAAACAAAATGTTAGGTGAAAATTTAGTGACAACAGGATCAACCTCCCCTGATTTCACCACACAAAAAGAGAGGATCCAATGCATCAAAATGCATCCATAAACCATCAACATCAATCCATAACAATCCTCTACAAACTCTAGCCGAAACCTTCCCAAAACTACCGAAATCAACATCAAACATCTTCCAAACTTAACCCAGCCAAAACCTAAAGGTTTAATCCATCAATTTACTTTAATTAACATCCAACAAAAACCTATTAACATCCTTATACTTTCAGCATTAAATAAACAACAAAATCTAGCCAAAAACACAACACTAGCAACCTAGGAAATTAGAGATTTACTTAGCTTCGAGATTCCAATGTTAAAACCAACTTTTTAACATTATTAAACATTGAATCATGATTATAATCAATCAAGAACTCATCAAAATAGATCTGAAATGAAAACCATTCAATTCTATCAATTAAACCTTGATTTAACCAATTTTCATAATCAAATCATTAAAACTCATTAGAAACGTATATAAAGGATCAAATACTTGGGAATTTCAGTAAATAACCATTCATTAGAGGAGAAGAACGAACCTTACCTCTAACGGATGAATTTCCCCTCAATTGGATGTTTATTTTTAATAAGAAAAGGCAAACAATAAGATTTTGGAAATCAAGATTGAAGAATCATTTAGAAATCAAGAGTTCAATTAATAAAGAGCATTACCTAAAAATTTTCATGAAAAATGAGTGTTTTGCTGGAGGAATTTTGAGAGAAAGAAATTTACGTCAAAATTGGTTTTTAAGAAATAACCAACTTATCTTAAAAATTTATCCTTTTTACAAAATAGTCCTTATTATTTCTTGTTGTATCAAAATCTAATATAGGTTTTATATATATCCGTTATACTATCTAAATTTTATAAAAAGATTAATATTTTTTATTAATTAGAGAGCTTTTACATTCTAAAGGCAAATATCAAGATTCGAACCCACACAAGATGAGAAATAGTCTTATAAATTAAAGAATAAAATTAATAACATTGACTCATAATTCATTCGCTCCTAAACAAAATGCAACTTCACCATACAACCTTAAAAACATCATAAACACAATATTAATTAAATACATGAAATATAAAATCATTATTCAAATATTTGAAATGTCATTTAAATATTAAACTAATATGAAATGAAATATTTATTACATTTGCACGCAAATAATTAGTTATTTGTTTTTTAAACAATTCCTACCTAGGGGAGGAGAAAGGGGGTTATTAGTATTAAACCTATAATCTAGGAGAGAAGAAAGTGTCAACCGAAAAATTATAACCATATGTTCTTGTTGACAACTAGTTTCTTGTAACATCCCCCACCCAGCCTGGAAGATAACCGGGTCGGAGAACGCTACTGGTGAACGAAACAGTGATCAGTGTGATGAATTTCAATCAATGAACAACAATTAGACAATATTATGCTTTACAAATATCACCAAATATAAACTTTTATCCAATTTATCCAATGTGCAACTGAAATTCATCAATTGGGACTAATTTATAGCTTCTACAAGTTTTAGGGACTAATCTGTAAATTTAGTAATTTAGGGGTTCTTTTATGACATTGACTAAACAAAAATTAAATTCAATACATTAATAGTAAGTCTGTGAATTTTTGTGTCGTTCTGATATCATTTACCCATTCAATTAGGCTATGCAAGTTTTAGTGACCATTTTATAAACTTCTTAAAACTGGTTTCTATGTCCTTCAACAGAATTAACTAACTCCGTACCGATACCCTAAGGGTCGTATCGGTATGCTAAGACAAATTCTCATTTCCCAAATTCGTAGGTAATGTTCTCGCATCGATACGCGTTGACTAGGGTTGACTGTTTCGATACTCCCTATAGACCGTACCGATGCAATTTATTTTTCAGACCTTATTGTCCAACTTCGTATCGATACACCCCCTATGTGTAGTGGTACGCCCTATTTTATCAAGTCCAATTATGCAAGGTCGTATCGATACAACTTGACCTGTATCAATACATATGCCATGAAATGACAGATTTTGTCTGGTTTTTCATCAATTTAACCCATTGAATATGTCCAAATGCAATGAAATTTTACCAGTAACCTTTAAACACTAAAATCTAATGGCATGCAAAATTTCATGATCAAATGAATTCGTTTACCATGTTTTCACTAGTTAGGCCAAAAATGCATACTTAAAATACCATTTTGAGCATTTTGAGCATTTAGGCTTCTTTAACATATAGGGCAATACATACATGCAAAATGGTGTCAAACTAACTTGTCTAAACACTACGCCACCATTCTAGGAGTTTGAGGACTATATTATATTACATAGTAGGTTGTGACTTACTTCAAAACACCCATTGCTCTGATCCTCGATCCGACTAAGCTTTAACCTGAAAGTGCATGGAAATGAGATGCATTAGACTTACTTAGCCTAGTGAGGTAGTCAAAGACAATGGTATGAACATCAATGGAAATCATATCATGTAAAAACGATGAAAGCGCATCTCAAAACATATTTTAACAATGCTTGTTACACTTATTCACATATTTTCCTTGGATTGACATGTAGTGGATACACGAATTTCCAACCAACATCGCCAACAAAGAATGGTCAATATCCGCCAACATCGCCAATAGGACCAACACAATCACATCCCACCAACATCACCAATGAAAGCCTTAGCTCAAGGACCGTAGTCCACCCCTTACCAATGAGCTCATGAATTCTATAGCATGCCAATTGTATCCCATGTCCATTCATGTCCAAGGATTCAATACTTATCGATAGCAATAACAATAGCATTAACAATAGCTATAACGGTAACAATAGCAATAGCAATGCGATATCAATGACAATGGTTTGTGATTTGTCTAACATGGCTTATTTCAACTCTATCATAATATCAATGATTATGTAATGACTCAATATTCAATCTATAATGTAACAAGCTTACCAACAATGCCTCCTACAAGGTTCGAATACAAATGTAGCTTGGTCAATGGTGGAAATGCAATAATTCAACGCTAATGAAATCGGAAGGCACCTAGCCACTCCCTTGACTCCGACTACACTCACCGATGATTCTGAGGCTTTCAACGCTCCTAGATAACGACTCCTTTGTTCTTGAACTTGGTGGAATTAGGAGGATTTGGTGATTCTTCACCTTGATTTTCTTGAGCTACAAAGAAATAGGATTTCAATATCGGTAATAAGTTCATAGCAACCTATTGGCTATGATAAACAATAACAAGGAATCTATGATGTCTCTAGAGAATTTCTAGGGTTCCCTTACTTCTTGAACTTGAAATTAAATATGATTTAGCTATGGAATCGATGAATCGATTGAGGGGAATGCTTACCCAATCGATAGCTTCAATCTATGATCATGAAACTTAAGGAAATCAAAGCTTGCTTTCACCTACAATGGAGGTGTGTGCTTGCCATAACCAAAGGTAAAAGATTGTGACTAAGGTGCTTGCTTAACAATCCACCGGTAAGTCTTTCTTTTCCCTTTTTAACTATTGATTTCAATTGAGCTTTCCTTCAATTGAAGGAGCTGAATTTCCTAATCTCAAATATTGGTGATTAGGCTTGAGGAGGGACTAATCGCAAGATCAATCCTTCAACTTTTTATTGTCTATACTTTTACCACCTTAACTTTCAATTTTCTCAATTTGATCACTAAACCATGTTTCAAACTTCACAATATAATCCTTAACAATATCAATTCTTAATTGAGAACTCAATAATTCAATAATTGACCACTCGGTCGAAAGTCAACTCTATAATTTGACTTTCTAATTTGAAATTTTCAGTCATCGAAATCAAATTCCGTCTAGGCCCGATTTTGGAATGTTACATTTCTAGTTTAAAAGGGCCAAAATTGTTCAATACTTAAGAAATTGATAAGAATGAGATTCCAGCTATTTTAAAGAAACATTACTGTTGATAGAAGAGTATTACGCTAAAAAGTCTTCTTCCGAAAAAAATATTACTTTGGTAACAAAGCTTTTTTTGTAAACCAAACGTACCTAAGAAGTTACCAAATAATAAGTTTTTGGATAAACTACATATTTAGTCACCCAACATTGAATGTACCTCTGTTTTGGTCACCTAACTTTTAGTGTATTTTTATTTGGTCAACCAACTTTCAAAATTTTCATTTTCATCACTACATTTTCAAATTTCACTCTTTTCCGTCAAGTCGACTTTTTAAGTCTATAATGTTGTTTAAAATGTACTGAACAGGTAAAGAAAAGAAAAACAACATATCACAATTCTACACTGACCAAACAATGAAGATTGTAGATCAAACTCAGATAAGATTGAAGCTTTGTTTTGAGTTTTATTGATTTCAAGAAAAATCAAAACTAAAAAGAGAGAGAGGGAAGAAAGTAGAACACTTAGGTACCAATTATGTTAGGACAAATGAAGAGTCGATATATAACTACTTGTCTCTCAAGTATAGCACGGAAGTGAGGCCCTTAGGCAAAGGGGTATATTTTATTTTAATGGGGATTCATCTATTGGCTAAAACAGAGACAAAAGAAAACATATTTCTAAGATGATCAATATAGTTGAGAAACATCATCGTACATATGTCCCATTATTAATGCTTTTTTGGATATATATATATATATATATAACCCATTTAGAACGGCATTTATGTACTAGTACAACAATTAGCACCTAAAATAACTCCTTTTAGCAACAAATAGTTTCTCTTTGAACAAAAGCTTTTCTTGCCAGCATCACAGAACATCATCATCCTCTGCAAAAACCATAGGAAATTGAAGAGTCCTCAAAAATGATATTAGCTTCTCTTATATTGTGCTCATGGCAGACTAATGATGGCATTAAAATGTCAACAGCCGAAAGATGACTAAAAAACAATCTCCGCAGGACACTTCATCATCAAATGTTAAAACAAAGAGCATTTGCTAGGGACATACTGATTCGGGATGGTACTACATTCGTAAGGACTACGTAAATTATCAACTATGGTACATGGTACTATGTTCAAAAGGACTATGCTAAGTATCAACTTTGGTAAAACAGTTGGTTGAAGATTTTTACCTCATTATAGCAAGAAAATATGCATGTAAACAATTTGAGGGATATCACCCTGTCTGGCTATCTGATGAAAGAAAACCCATTTGCTCAGTAAGATGGGTCATATGCTGATTCCCATCCCATCCATTATCCTGCCCAACTGGTGCAGCTTCCTGTTCTCGGTTTGCACCATTTTCAAGTGAACTCGAACTAATTTCATCAGTGTCCCCGGTGAGAGGGCTTGTTGCAAGAAACTGTTCCCAGAAAACGTCGTTAATTGCTGGAAGTTTAGGGGTTCCATCAAGCAAGATGTCCATATCTTGATCGGCAGAAAAGTCATCAGTTTCTACAGGCATTGTACCATCCAAAGCGTCTGATATTGGATCGACATACACTTCATTGCCTCTCTCAGATCCTGCCAAACTTCTATCAGTAAGTCCAACAGTATTATCAGGACCAACCCCTTGCATTTGAGAAACATTAGGAAAAACTCCATGATTCTGTGATTTATGCTCATTTGTCTGAGAAACATGATCCACTTTAGTATGCTCGGTTGTTAGATGAGCAGTAGTTGACAGACAAGTGGCAGGAAAACCTGATTCCGCTTGCAGATAAGACTGTGCAGAAGCTGGTTGGACTTCTGAAAGTGTTACACCTGAAATCCGACTGGAGGAGCTCCTGCTGTCAGATGCATTGGAAGGATGAACAACATCAATCATGAAAGCACCAGAGTTATTTATTGAGGGTTCTAGCCTGGGTGATGTATTCATCTTCAATATCTGGTGCAGCATTGCCTTAGCAGCTTCATTCAGTGAAGGCTGGAACTTTACAATCTGGCCGTTAGGAGATATGGCTGCTGTACAATTTGGCTTAAGAAACTCGGACTTTGCATGGCCTTAACGAGAAATGACATCATTTGCTGCTGTCTCTGCTCCATCACCTGTACGCGTTGGCCAACAGTTTGCAACTGGTTATCTGTTGCTTGCTGCTGCTGCCTCAATCTAACAAGTTCCTGCATGAGAATGTTCTTGTCTCTCTTAAGTCTTTCAACCTCCTCTTCAAGCCCAAACTTCCCAACCTCAATGCAAGTACCAACAGATGAGTTCTGAACTTGAGGTTGCTGATTACTCTGGACATTAGCAGGTTTCCGCCTGCTGATAGTTTTCAAGAGATGTTTTTGACCTCGTAGGAACCCCTCATTAGCAAATTCCCAGCGGTCAGGGTCAACTTTCCTAAAACCCTAAAGGAGAAAAATTTATGATAATCAACGACACAAATTATGGTATGTATCTGCAAAAGAAATTCACACGAGTAAAGCAGGAATGAAGTTTAATATCTAATTGAATCACATATCATCTGTCTTAGTTGAACCCGAATGCCTCACACAATCAATTAGTAATTACATGCATATACTTAAACCTGCAGATAACAACACAAGTACAATTTGATGAGTTCTTCAGCTCAAAAAGAAGGAAAGAAAATAGGTCAATCTCTAATGTCAACCTTCTCAATGAATAACATTGCAATTACAATATGTAGCAGCAGCCTAGAAATACTATTCTCTCTATCATGCTTTTGTTCACTCATTGGTTAAAAAATCATTTTAAAATGACAAAGGAACTTTAAGAAAAATCAAAAGAAGAAAAGGTACTGTGAGAAAATGCGGAATAAATTTCTGGTTTAGCTAAGCCTTTGAGTTACCATCTTACTAGGGAAATCAAAGAGACAAAGACCTGTGAACCCGACAAGGGGTTCCATTGGAAAAGAGGATGATGTTCATCCTAGGAGACCCGGGTTCAAGTCGCCAAGATGTGTGAATACTCAAAGGGTTAAGAATATGAATAAACAGATACTACCTTGTAATCAACTGAATATTATTCAAAAAAAGGAAGACAAAGACGTTGTTTGGCAACTAGCTTATAGCAGATAATGGATTGCATTAACTGATTTGATTAATCGATTGCATTGATTGATTGTACAAAGTATTTGGTAAAATTAACTGATTGTTGATAGTTATTTGCTTCTTTGAACAAGCAAAATGACATATAAGGACATGATTATATCCAATACTTGTTTGAAGACTTTATTGATTATCAATATTTGGTATCTATTAACGTGTATTGTATTATGAAAATTAATGTTTCTAATATAATATTACTAAGCCTATTTCAAATATGTATACATTAATTTCTTATTTATGAAATTATCTTTTTATACAATTTGATTAATTATTAAATTTAAATGATATTTGAAGTATATGTTTTAAACAAATCTATTTAAGAAAAAACAATTATTTAAATTATATATGAGAATATATTTTACTTCAAAAAGCGTATGTGAGTTATTTAAATACAATATAAATTTGTAAGAATAAAAAAGAAAAAAATTAATTTACAAATGTTAAGGACAAAAGTATTTTTACAACTCTTATATCCAAATACTCTAAACAAAAAATGTTGCTCTTAGCTCTAATTTTAGTTCAAAACTATATGTACTAAACAAGGCCAAAATGTTAGTTTATGAAGCCCTTATTCTTTAAGCAAACACATCATGTAGTTAGATCAAATAAGAAAGAGCAAAGAAAAAAAGAGACCAAATGGAACAATATAACACAGCTAGTAAAATACATCTGCAGAGTTTATATAACATTTTGGGTGAAAAATAGTAATAAAGGAATTTGGAATACTTTTAACAAACATGAAATTGGTACATAACACACATGAATGCTGAACTTGATATTTCAGCTGATACAAGAGCAAAACGAGGGGAAAACCAAGGATGGCAATATGAATTTAAGTGAAAAGCCCAAGATAAATGTTTCTCATTAAAGAAATGAGATAAGATACATATATATGCAGTTGCACGGAGAAGTAATTACCTATCCATTGCATAACAAATCTCTCAACGAAATGTCTTCCACTAAATCAAAGCGTGCTATATCAATTCATTGAATCAAACAATAACGAACCCCTATAGAAGCATTACAAGTCAATTCTTTCGGAAAACCACATTCCTAAATTCTAAAATTTAGTGAGATTTTTCAGTTCCTTAGCTCCATGAACCCTTGGAGCTGAAAACATTTGACCCAAATCCCAAATCATATAAAACTTTTTATATTTCATCTCAATTTTCCAAATTTGTATTTCAGGGAAAAACATCTTTTCAATCAATCATCCTGATGCCATTGATGATCTAACATGCAAATAGGAACTACAACCGCTGAACAGCTACTCTAATATCTTCAACGTAAAGCCTTGAAGAGATTCAAGAACAGCGCAACCAAGCATATTCAAGGGGCAATTTCGTTCAATGTTTCAGCATATCAATATCCCAGTTCAATCAAATCCGTATTCAATTATATTCATCTCACACAACAAATCAACAGTTATACCATAAATTCATGATCCAGCGTCTATATGGGTTCTTAAGTAAAAAAATCAAAACAAACTAGACCCTAAAATCAAAATAAATCGAAAAACAAATTTGCGGAAATACATCTTAGGGGTCTTAGATTCAAATTCTAAGCAGGTCCATGTAACCTAAAGCTAAGGCCCGATTACTTTCCGATTGAATAAAAATCGCCATATTTATTTAAAAACAAATAAGAGGAAAAGGGAAAGGGAAAGGGAAACAAATAAACATAAGGAAAAAGGAAATACCGACATAAGTATTGAGCTGCCTGACAAAGCTGGAGAAATTGTTGTGCTTAAAATACTTGGGCAAAAGGTCTCTTGCAAACTCCGGCACTTTCCAGACAACGAAACTGTTGTTACCGCTACTCCACGACACGACGGAGTCGGTCGATGGGTCATCCACCACATCGTAAGTTTTGCTGAGAAACGGCGGCACCGAGGTGCCGTTAGCAGCGGCCGCCGCTGATATTGAATCATGAAGTGAATCCATGTTCGATTTCAATAATTACAAAAACAAAAGGGGTATCAGAAAATATTAAATTTGAAGATCAGGTAGTGAGGGGACTCGCCATGGTAGTTAACCAAGAGCTAGATTTGATGAAGGACCAAAAACAAAGAAGAAGCGAAGGAAGGGTTTCAACCTTTTAGGCTTTTATCGTGCTTTATATTTTGATTATTTCATCATTTGCATGGAGAATGAAATAATTAAAAACAAATAAATAAGGGTAAATTACATGTTTGATCACTCGATTATAGAATCGATTTTATTTTGATCATCCAATTAAAAAATAGATAATTACACCATCGAACTTTTAAAGTGGTAATTAAGTCAATAACTGTTAACTTTTACAAAAATAATGACATGATAGTTAATAAAAAATGATGTAGTTACACATCTAGTCTATCATATTTACACATACAATTAATTTAGTCATAAATATTAATATAAAAATAAATTTAATCATTCAGACGGATGGTGACACATTTCTTATCATTTATCTTAATTATATTATTTTTTATTTTGATAGATTTAACTAATTCTCTTTTTTTAATTTTCACCAGTAGACTAACCTTTTAAGAAATCATGTTATAAAAATACATTAATTGATCTGGCTTGTCTTAATGGTTTGAATGGTTGATTTTTATGCTTTAGGTTGCAAGTTCAAATCCCTTGGTCCATAACTTTTATTTTGTTTTTTTATTTGACTTTTCCAAGTTAATTAACTGAAATTATTATATATTATATATATTTATATTCGGTCACTAATTTTTTAAAATTATAAAATAATTATTAAAATTTATCAAATTAGTATAAAATGGTTATTAAACATTTCATAATTTATCACTAATTTTATAACATGCAATGAGTCAATGAGCATTTAGTAATAGCTCGATAAGTTTAATTATTGTTTTGTAACTTCTAAATTTAGTGGCTAAAAAAATATTTTAGCATAGTTTAGTAACCATTTATGTAATTTATCCAAAAATTTACAAGATAATCTACTTGTGTGACCATCTAACTATGAGATATGTCCTATTTTGACCGGCCATTACACCACCGAACTTTCAAATTGGTACTAGTCAAATCATCGGCCATTAAAATCTAATGGAAGAGGTGATGTGGCAGTTAGGGTTGCTTATGGAGCGAGTCGATCGCGAGTTGAGTAGTACTCAACTCATGCTCGTTAAAAAATCTTGTTGCTCGACTCGACTCGTTGCTCGTTAAGCTCGAAAACATTTTGCTCAACTCGCGCTCGTTGAAATATCTCGTTTCTCAACTCAACTCGTTACTCGTTAAGCTCGCCAAAATTTTTACCTTGTTTTTTTTAAATATAGATAGAATCTAGTGATACTCTTATGACTTAATATAAACATACAAATTTAGAAGAAGAAAAAAACGTGAGGTCTGAGGAGATAAATAAACAAACATGTCATGACGAGTTAGAGATGAAGTCGATATTCGAGTGTGAGACTTTTTGGTTTCTCAACAATCTTCGATGAACAACAAAAGAGATGATGCCTTAGGAATTTTGGAGTTTTAGCTTTCAATTGTATTTTTTTTATATGAGGAGTGAAACCTGAAGACTTTTTCCTTTTTTATTTTTATACATAGAGTAATAATAAAAGAAAAAGAAAGACTTATCATTATAATTTTTATTAATACAAATCAATTTTTTTAAATCTCGGTAAATACAAAATGTTTCAAAAATTTGAAACTAAAATTTTATGGGTAAATTATCTAGCAATTTATTTAATTTTTCTAGAATTTTCAACTAGTATTTAAATTTATTGGAACATAATTTTTTAAGGTAGCCACAAAAAAATCATAAAAATGTATTAAAAAAATAACGAGTTGCTCACGAACTTATTGAGTCGAGTTGGGCCTTGCTCGACTTGACTCACTAAGATCTCCAGTCGAGCTCGATTTCGAGTCGAGCGTTAGCCGAGTTTTGACTGAGTTGAGCTCGAGTTGTTTGCGAGCTGCTCAACTCAATAAGCACCCCTAGTGGCAGTTAACAGAAATTTGTATAATTATACATTCGGTCCATGTTTGTTATATATTATATCAATTTGGTCATAACTTAATTTAATTAAATAAAATTAATCAATCAATCAATCAGATGATGACATGTGTCATCACCCGATTAAAGGAAAATTAAAGAATAGACCACTCAGGTGGTGACACATGTCACCATCTGATTGGTCAAAAATAAACTAATTAAATTAAATAAATTTAAATTCCTCAAATAAGGTAGTAACATGTGTCATCATATGATTGGATGATTAAATTGTTTGAATTAAATTATAATCACGACTAAATTGATATAATATAGATTAAATGTGTAATTATATAAATTTTTGTAACTAACACATCACCTCTTCGCTAGATTTTAATGGCTGAAGGTAAAAATAGAATCAATTAAAAAGTTCGATGGTATATTTGTTTATATTTTTTAGTTTGGTGGTCAAAATAGGATCAACCTTAGTTGGTCACTCACATAGTTTACCCACAGAAAAATTGTCTTCTAGCAACGTATATGAATAAAGACCGAGTCTGAAACTCCCATGAAAGATCAAAATTTCCAACTTTACAGTTTGTTTGATTTCAATTTTCAAATGTATTCTCTTTTCGTTTGCACCAAATCTTCCTGCTATTACCATTTCTTATAACATTTACTGATTTGAATTTGAAGTATTGAGAATCTAGGTTTATCTGACCCAGCAGTTGACTTCATGAACCTGATTTTTTTGACAATATTTTTCCTTTTAATTCTTAGTATCTAAGCAAACCTTTTAGCCATTTGATGCTAATTATTTTCAAGTTTAGGTTTTTCTAAAGGTTTGGATGTTATATGCGTGTGTATCCATGCCCTTGTATTTGTATTCTGCAATTGCTGCTAAAATGGGAGAGAAATCGATATTTACTTTTAAATACTTGAGCTATTTGCTTTAAATTAGGTATTTATTCTTTTATTTCTGATAATCAGTAACTTGTTCAATTTTTGAAGGTTTTGAAGTTAGCATTTTGATAAGGCTTAATTTATATTTTCCCCCTAAACTTTATCTTTTTTTCACTTTTGTTCATGCCCCCAACACCCGAGGTGACTTTTTATAATGCACTATCAATCTTATGGTCGGCCAACTATATCCAATAACATATTATACCACATCATTTGCCAATATAATTCATTATTAACCATGTACCTCACTGTTTTTATATGCAACATCAAAACCATTTCCAATGCATTAAACCATGCATTACAAGTATTCCACATACTTACATGGATCATTTTCCCAATGCATCCATCATCAATATATAATAAAAAATCTGTATAAAACATACTTAAAACATGCTTAAACAGTGGGTACCATGTAATTCAAAAACAAGTGCATAAAATCAATTTTGCCAAAACACGACCGATGAAGAAATCTCTTTATACTTACTTCCGAGTTTAAACCAGCATTTCAAGCTTAATTTAAACTCCCAAAATAACCTTTAAACTATTTCAAAGCTGAAATCTGCGTTCTCACCCATCAACTCGCTACCGTCTTGATTTCAACGCCTTGACGCCAATGCTTCGACGTCTAATCGAAAATCGCCCTAACACTTACTATCTTCCACAAGAAAATGTGAGGGCCAATACCAATAGGATCAAATCAAGGTAATCACTTAAATAAAATACCCTAATTTATTCCTGCCACATTCGAAACAAAAAAAATAAAAACATTCGCACCATGTTCGCACCCTTGAGAAACCCCTATGGACGGTACTGCCCGCCAATCTTTTACCCCATTAAATTATAACGCAAAAATATAGGGTTACTGCAGGGGATCACTTCTTTTAAATCCCTTTTTAAATCTTCAATCCTCTTTTTTTTTATATATAAACCAATATACATATATAAGCAGCAAGTAGCCGCATCACTGTAGCGATGTCTTTTTTTTCATCATCGCTAATTAAAAACGAGGATTTTTGAAAGGTGTTTGAAAGGCGTTCGAAATTTTTTTGATATAAAATATTTATTCCATGGGGGTTTTAAAGAAACCGCATTTTTGAAAATTGGAGTCGCCACCGGCCACTTAGGTAGGCTGGACACCATAAAACCAGAGATTCAAAAAGACAGGGTTCGGGAGTCGGTTACGGATGGGGAAGGATTAGCACCCCCACACCGCCCAAAAATTGGTACTTTAATAATTACCGCTTTATTAATATTGAATTTTCCGGATTAGAGTGACGATTATTTTAAAATTCGGTCATAATTGCGAATATATTTTAAGGGTCCGTTACCGAGAATAAACGCCAACCACTATCACTACGCTTGATATCGGCCCGTTTACGCTCGGATAAAAGGACTCCGCATTAACAAGTTATATCTCGATATGCAATCTTAGTGGCAAAAACGTAAAACATGGCAAAATATTTAAATATAATAAATATTGACATACGAATACTAATTTAACATAAATGATATTTTAGACTAAAACATGTATATATACATATTATTCTAAATAATAGATAAAAATAACTATCATATGTCAAAATAACAAGGCAGGAATAAATACATATAGATTTAACAAATATTTCAAAAGATATGCATACTGGTAATAAAACATATTTCAACATATACGGGTCCACATATCGTATAAAAAGGGTAAATACACTAACATGTAACCCTAAAAAAAAAGGAAACACACATATAAAAATACAAAATACGCCATGTATGAATCAACTAAAACATAACATGCTTGATATGAATAACCGGATAAAAACGCATGACCATTATAATCTTAATACACATATATGTAAACATAAAATACGAGTCATATACGAGGGACATAAAATAAAATAATAGAATACATCAACATATACTATTATAATACGAACATTAGTATTTACAAAGAATACATGACTGAAATGAAAAAAAAAAAGTCAGTGGCAGAAATTAAAGAGCAATAATATGTAATTTAGGGACGAAATTGCGAAATAAACAAAACCTAAAAGGACCATAATTGTAATTTGACCAAGGGGCAGACCCAAAACGAAAAGTTCAAAAACGCGGGATGACTAAAGGCGTAATTTTACCATTTAAAAATCTGATTCAGTGTAATTTAGGGACTAGATTGTAACCTTTTGAAATATCAGGGGGACTGGAATTGTGATTATACCATGCGGCAAGACAAAAATGAAAATATTGAAAACGCGGTGGGATTAAGTGTGTAATTTACCCATTTAGCAAAATAAAAACACCTATATAAACCCTCTTTTTAGGCCGAAACCAAATTTTTGGCCATTCGTTTCATTTCTTCAGTTTTCATATAGCCTAGGTTCATCTTTTTCTCTCGTTTGTTCATATAATACCCAGAATCCGGCGGCCGGCAGCTAACCGGCGCCGGCGACAGCCTCCAAAATATACTAAAACAACCCTCTTTTCGTCCTCAATACGAATCCTAGGTTGGATTCAGAGGATACACCTCTATTCGCCCTAGATCTAGGAAATACGAACCAAAAAAAAATATTTTTTAGACCAAAACAAAACTACAAAGGGTCTTCTCCTCCCTTTAGTTCACCAGATCTGGCTTGTAGGAGCCGAAAGGCTTATCACTGAGGAAGGGAAGACCCACAAACAACGCCGGTAAGACTACTTTCCCTTTTTGTTTCTATTTTTTTGTTCTATTTCGTATATGCATGTAAAGAAAATAAGTAAGAAAAAAGAGACAAAAAATTTACCAATGGACTGTCTTTCGATTCACTTGACTGGTTACAATTTTTTTGTGTTTTACAAGATCTTTGTTCTCTTTTTTTTTGCTACTACTCGTTTTTTTCTCTCTTTTTCTTCCTTTTGTTACAAAAACCCCGTTTCATATATATTACTCTCTGTTTGTTGCAAGTTGCATCTTCTTTTTCAGATCTGAACTGACATTTTTGCTTGTTGTCTTGGGCATATTCTAATATCGGCGCGATGGCGGTGTGGACACTCGCCGGTGGCGGACGTTCTCGGCCGTTAGATCGATCGATCTAACGGTCGAGATGGCTTGAAGAACGATCGGCCCGGATGAAGCCTCGATTCGATGAGACGGCTTCAGATTTTGCCACGTGGAGCTCCGCAATCGAGTCGTCGAACGTGTGGATCTTACGCGCGTGGGATGTTAAAGCGTCCGTGCGTGGACCACACGCGCGCGTGGCACTCGAACGGTCCATACGTGTGGAGCACGCGCCTGGCAGATATTTTTGACTTCCTGGTTGCATCGTGGCCGTTGGATCAGATCTTGATCCAACGGCCCACCGTTACCTGCACATTGTAATTAGATAAGATTCAGATTTGGGCCAACCGAGCCTTGTAAATGGATTTGTAATTGGACTATAAATTTTTTTGGGTTCAATATATTTAATTCTTTTCATGTTGTCAGCCCAACAACAATACATATACATACGAAAATATATACTTATATTATATAGTCATTAATTAATATAATATTCTAGTATACGTACGTATAATCATACATATAATTAACATATCGTCTATATATTACAAATACGCTCATACGCGACATACATACACCCCTAATACGTATACATAGCTTATACATGCACACACCACCTTATATTAGTAACATTCATATAATAAATATACATGCAATATTAATATATTTACAAGTGAAAATGAGTGATTACAGTTGCCTCTCTTTGCTTGTTCTCATGGAATGGGAAACAAAGCAAAGATTCATAAGCACTCATTTTTATCAGACTTCCCTGTTTGTAGCCTTGGAAAAATGAATTCTTTTGGACATCTCCGATCTTCCTTGGCTGAATCTTCAGGCTCGTAAGTTCTTCCTATATAGAGCTTCGTCACCTTCAGATCTTGGAGCTACAGGTTCTTCTTATATAGAACCCTTCATTTCGAGACTGTAAAGCTTGGAGTCCATCCTATATAGAACTCTTCGTCTTCAACGCTGGTTTCTCCTATATAAAACCTTTTGCACCGCTGATGGATTTTTCTGACTGTGAGTTCTTTTTGAGATTTTAGATTTAGGGTTCTCTCTCTATGGGACCTTCCACTGGGGCTTGAAAATGCAGGTTCCCCCCCTTTTTTTTGACAAGGCTGTTGCCATTTTTGGACCTACGCTACTAAGACTGCCGCATCATGCCCGAAGGACTTACTGATGACCCGAAGGATTTAACACCATGCTCGAAAGACTTACTGATGGTCCGAAGGACTTAACATCGTGCCCGAAAGACTTACCGATGACCCGAAGGATTTAATATCTGGATCTGGTGCCGACACGGCTGTTGTTTTATGGGGACTCACGCTGATATGCTGCCACATCATGCCCGAAGGACTTACTGATGACCCGAAGGATTTAACACCACGCTCGAAAGACTTACTGATGACCCGAAGGATTTAACATCGTGCCCGAAGGACTTACCGATGACCCGAAGGATTTAATATCTGGATCTGACGCCGACATGGCTGTTGTTTTATAGGGACTCACGATGATATGCTGCCACATCATGCCCGAAGGACTTACTGACGACTCGAAGGATTTAACACCACGCTCGAGAGACTTACTGATGACCCGAAGGATTTAACATCGTGCCCGAAGGACTTACCGATGACCCGAAGGATTTAATATCTGGATCTGACGCCGACATGGCTGTTGTTTTATGGACCTTGGTAAATTCTTCGATAATTCTTCAAATACCTATTTAGGAACAAGCAAAATTGACATGCCCCTATCTATGTGATGCATGTAATGTTATGGTTTCTTTCTCCTCTTTTTCTTCTTTCTTTGTTAATCTTATGTCCTGAAAAGTTATTCTTCTGATTTCTCTATTTCCTTTCCTTTTGTGGTATGCTCAATTTTGATCTTCATTTCTGTCAAATTTTGCTCAATGGGCATCTGCTCTTGTTCGTTTGCACGAGCACCCGCCTTTCTTCTTCAGGGTTTCTGCCTACTTCACCAACAAACGCTATATCATGCGTGTGCAGAGATTCTTACTATTCTTTCTGTTCTGTATTGCCCCATTCGTCCGTGCTCGGATATCTTCCAGTTCTTTTGACCCAATATTCTGAGTATTTGTTAATTTCGTCATCGGGGTGAGCAAAATGCTTCTTAACCTCAATCTTCTTGTTGTCTCTTGACGGACACCATTCATCGATCTCTGTGCTTTAATTCTTTGGAGACTCAATGTTTACTTTTTACCGTTCCCACACTTTGTAAGCTCATTCTTGTCCTGTTTCGTCCTTCATTTTCTTGAACCAAACAAGGCATCGTGGCTGGAATTCGATTCTTGTTCTTGAGCTGTCTGACACCTATACCTCTGTTATCATCTTCATTCTATGCATTGTGATGCCATTTCTGGTTAGGGGCTCCCATAGTATCCGCCTCTTTGTGTTATGGATCTTACCCCTGAAGTAATGCATGGAAATTTTTGTTGCTTTGACTTGTCAATTTGCTGATTAGTGTTCCACTAAAGGGTATAATTTAGATTAACATACAAGATTTTGAAAACACAAAGATAGAGCTCGATATCATGCGCAAGAGTGGCTTAGATTCAACCACTTGATAATTCAAAGATGTGAAGTCTTCCCGGTGACTCGGTTCATCCTCATGATTACCGCGTTGCTTTGAGTACTACTCTTTCTCAATTCTCATTATCTACTCCGCCCCAAAAGGGTAGGCTTGTATAACCACTTGAGCGCAGAAATATTACTCTAGAAATAAAGTTACGGGTGGTGTGAGTCTTAATTTTTTCATGATATCGCCTATTTTCTTTTTCTCTTTTTTGTTTTTTTTTTTTTTTCATTATTTGAGGAAATCAATTCGTCACATCCTTTGTCTTGAGGACAACGATGGAGCAAACAACACTGCCCCAAGTTACTCGGTATAGTCACGATTTGAAAATATTACCATCACTCATGAAGCTAAGGTTTCTTGAATTGGATGATATATCTCCACCCTATCGCTTCAGTGAGTGCCTCAAAATTTCCATACTCTTATCCGAACAAGCCTATTACAGGTTTTTCAACATAGGAGTACTTTTTATTATTATTTTCTCATTTTCATTTCTTTTTTTTTCTTCTCTTTTTCTCTTCCTTTTTTGTTTTGTTTCTTCTTTACTATCTAGAAGATTATGCCTAGAGTTTCAATTTCAAGCAACTCTACATGGTTGACATTTAGAGCTTTTTCGTCCTTGAATATCATCGAAAGAGTAATAATCTCACTTTGCTGACTAGAGTCCGGTGGGGAAGATCACACATCATCGTTGTCACGACATCTATCTAATGTCACATCTTGCAATTGATATCCAATGTCCTACAACGATGAGAAAATATCTATGTTCTTTCAAAAATATTATATGTTAAGCGAAATGTGTCCTTTATTGAAAATAAAAACCAACAAACATGCCCCATCACAAAAGATCTTTGCCACATGGGGGCCACATAGAGTTGATCCCTTGTATTACTTCATGAAGGTATTTTAATGTAGAGACATCTCTGGCTTCTTCAGCACTATGTAGATTTGCTTCTCATCCTTGGTCTTCCACTGCTTGATCAGCTCTTGTGTCAGGGTTCCATCATTGACCAGCTTCTTGATTTCCTCCAATAAAGGTCTACATTTTCTGGTGGGATGCCCTGGTGCCCCCATATGGAATTCGCATGTGCTATTCGAGTCAAAATTATGGGCATACAGATCAGGTGCACTCTTCATCGACCTAGGAACAAGATAGTGACCCTCTACCAGATGAGGCCAAATGTCTGAGATAGATGTTCCAAACACTTCCAAATTTGCGCTCGTCCGAGGAATTTTCCTTGATGCCCCCGATTTGTCAGTCTGTCTCCTTCTCTTACGGCCACGTGAACCCTGGAGATGACACTCATTTACGTCTCCATCCTTATCTATCTTATCTTCGATTAGGTCCTTAGACTTAGACCCCAATTTTCCTTCTTTGATTGCATATTCTATCCTTTCTCCAATCGTCATGAAATCTTCGAATCCGCTTCTTGATTTCTCCAACATCACATCGAAGAAGGGAGAGGGAAGCGTTGCATGAAATAGGGGAGTCAATTCTTCTTCCGCTATAGGGGGCTGGACTTGGGTTGCCAGACATCGCCACCTTAATGCATATTCCCTGAAGCTTTCATTTGGCCTCATTTTCTCATTCAAGAAAAATCGTCGACGTGGTGCTAAATCTAAAGCATATTTGTATTGGTCCAAGAAGGCATTAACGAGGTCACCCCATGACCTAACTTGATTTCTGTTCAAACGGTTATACCACACTGCTGCTGGTCCCGTCAGGCTATCATGGAAATGGTGGATCAACAATTCTTCGTTCTTCAGGTATCCTTCTATTTTTCTACAAAAAAAGTGAATCTTCGGGCAGCTGGTTCCGTCATATTGCGCAAATCCGGGAACCTTGAAATCCGGAGGAATGACCAAATCAGGGACTAGGCAGAGTTCCCTCGTGTTAAAAGCATTTATCTTCTCTTTCTTCTTAAGCTCTTTCTCGATTTTTTCTTCTAACTGGTCAAGCCTCGAATCTTCAATTCGTTCCATTTTCCGATTAGTTCTGCCATCGAACCCCATGTATTAAATGATGAAGTGTCATGCGATGATAAAACAATGCAAAAAATGTGATGCAAATGCAATGCATGAATGCAATAAAGCATTGATTTCGCAAGTGATTTGTCCTTATAGAACATCTTTCATTCAGACCAAAATGTTTCATTACATCCGGTATTAGGGTTTTACAGATATTGGTGAGCCCTGGCACCTAATGTCTTGACCTCGTTCAACAGTCCCGTCAGTTTTCCTTCGCGGTCCAATGCTGGATCCATATTCTGGCTTATTGGTGCTGCTGCATCGGCTAAATCTGCTACTTGTTGAGCTACTTGTCGGGCTTTAGTCATAACCATCCTCATGTCTTGGTCTTTCTCCCGTATTGTTTGCTCGGCCTTTTGTAGCTTAACGGTCATTGCCCCAAAGACGGATCTCACCGGGTACGTAAAAGCGCCTCTCGAGCCTCACTATCTGTTCTTTGAGTGCTTTGTGTTTTCCATTTGGAAGGTTTGTGATTCATTCCTTTCCTGGTGCAGACTTGACTTTAGGATATCTTCCATGGCCAGACTGCTTTCCAACTCATTTTGGATAAAGTTGCGTTGGCTTTCAGCTTCTTCCAGCTTCTTTGATAATGATATGATTTTATTCTTACTATTCTTGCATTTACGCTTCCAAATCTCAACCGTTCCTCACCAAATCATGCCATTGACCCACTCTTCCGCGGTGTCACCCAGACCGAAACTCTTGAATTCAAAGTGTAGCTTCTGGTACTTGTCTTGTACATTTTTTGATTTCATGCTCAGATTATGCCTCTCATGCTCGAGCTGGTCGCGATTGTGTGCGAATTCATCTTCTGAGACACTTTTATTCTTGGTTCCTAACTTTATCCCGCTTAAGTGACCTACTTCTGTGTTACCTGAACCTTGGGCTGGGTATTGACCTTCCTTCGACTTTGCCCCTCGGGCAACGGCTGGCTGGCTGAAGAATCGGGGTTGTCCGTCTTCAAAATCCAAAATTCCCATTCTGATAAGATCTCGAACTCTGTCCTTCAGGCCCTACAATTTTCAGTGTGATGACTCGAATCGCCTATGTGGTAGCTGCACCGGACACGACTGTTGTAATCTTTCGGATAAGGAGGTTTTCTTGGCATAGACTTCGCTGGTATGATAAGGTTCCCTTCGACAAGCAACGGAAGTAACTCGGCGTATCTCATGGGTATTGGATAATGTCTTCTGATGTCATTAGATTCTCGAACTTCCCCTGGTTTTGCCTCTGTTCCCTGGGTATCTTCCCCAGATGTGCTACTTGTCTGTTTCTTGAGATTGATCACAAAGGGATTCGATTTGTCATATTTAACGTTGTTGTCTATTTTGGCATTCTGACCATTCTGTTCCGCATTCTGCTTCCCGACCGAATCTTTTCTGAGCTCGACATGCTGCTTGCCTTTCATCATGGCATTCATCTGGTCCATCATCTCGGACATCTGCTTCTTTAGTTCTTGTATTTCATCTTGTTTGTCGCCAGGATTGACACTGCTTACTGAATCTGTTCTGGTGTCCTTGAATGGTTCTTCTTCAGCTGTCCCCGGTCTAGTCTCGGGATGGAGTTTTGGGATTGGACCCCCTTCCTTCAGGTCAAAAAACCTTTGGTCCATCATGAACAATCTTCTATTAAAAGAGAAATCACTCGGGAATCAATGCCCATGTGTAATGCGAATGCAATGGTATGTAAAAACAAAGCAAAAGAACACAAGTCAGTATCGGACAAAAATGATAAGTACATAATAAAAGGGCAAATTAAATGCGATAAGTAAATAAGGCAATCCTATTTACATTCCATCTAAGACACCTAGGTTATCCGCATGGTTCTAACAGGGTGGGTTTCTATGTGTTCTCTACATGCAGTTTTGGTTCTAGGAGGTACCCGAATTGTCCTCGCTGTCCTCTATTAAGAGTAGCAAGGCCCCCGATCATCACTCATTATAGGCTCCTTTCAACCGGGTTCAATTCAGGGGGACCCATTCGCTTATGCCCGTACGAAGGAACGATATCCTTACGAAAGCATAAGGTACTCGAGCCCCGAAGGTACTTGCTAGGCCCATACGGGAGAACGATATCTCCACGAAAGCATTAGCGTTTTCCCCCCACTTAGAAAGACGGGTTTATATGCCATATTTTAAATGCGTTAAAATAAACACGCAATTATAACCGAATGTTAATTTAATAGTCACTTTAGTCCGGAACTTCCAATATTAGTAAAGCGGTAGTTATTTTAAAAGCTTGACTCTCATTTGTTTTTGAAAAACAAAAATGTCCCCAGCGGAGTCGCCATCTGTAGCGATGTCTTTTTTTTCATCATCGCTAATTAAAAACGAGGATTTTTGAAAGGTGTTTGAAAGGCGTTCGAGATTTTTTTGATATAAAATATTTATTCCATGGGGGTTTTAAAGAAACCGTATTTTTGAAAATTGGAGTCGCCACCGGCCACTTAGGTAGGCCGGACACCATAAAACCAGAGATTCAAAAAGACAGGGCTCGGGAGTCGGTTACGGATGGGGAAGGATTAGCACCCCCACACCGCCCAAAAATTGGTACTTTAATAATTACCGCTTTATTAATATTGGATTTTCCGGATTAAAGTGACGATTATTTTAAAATTCGGTCATAATTGCGAATATATTTTAAGGGTCCCGTTACCCGAGAATAAACGCCCAACCACTATCACTACGCTTGATACTGGCCCCGTTTACGCTCGGATAAAAGGACTCCGCATTAACAAGTTATATCTCGATATGCAATCTTAGTGGCAAAAACGTAAAACATGGCAAAATATTTAAATATAATAAATATTGACATACCAGAATACTAATTTAACATAAATGATATTTTAGACTAAAACATGTATATATACATATTATTCTAAATAATAGATAAAAACAACTATCATATGTCAAAATAACAAGGCAGGAATAAGTACATATAGACGAACAAATATTTCGAAAAGATATGCATACTGGTAATAAAACATATTTCAACATATACGGGTCCACATATCGTACAAAAAGGGTAAATACACTAACATGTAACCCTAAAAAAAACAAGGAAACACACACATATAAAATACAAAATACGCCATGTACGAATCAACTAAAACATAACATGCTTGATATGAATAACCGGATAAAAACGCATGACCATTATAATCTTAATACACATATATGTAAACATAAAATACGAGTCATATACGAGGGACATAAAATAAAATAATAGAATACATCAACATATACTATTATAATACGAACATTAGTATTTACAAAGAATACATGACTGAAATGAAAAAAAACAAAAGTCAGTGGCAGAAATTAAAGAGCAATAATATGTAATTTAGGGACGAAATTGCGAAATAAACAAAACCTAAAAGGACCATAATTGTAATTAGACCAAGGGGCAGACCCAAAACGAAAAGTTCAAAAACGCGGGATGACTAAAGGCGTAATTTTACCATTTAAAAATCTGATTCAATTAGTAATTTAGGGACTAGATTGTAACCTTTTGAAATATCGGGGATTGAATTGTGATTATACCATGCGGCAAGACAAAAATGAAAATATTGAAAACGCGGTGGGATTAAGTGTGTAATTTACCCATTTAGCAAAATAAAAACACCTATATAAACCCTCTTTTTAGGCCGAAACCAAATTTTTGGCCATTCGTTTCATTTCTTCAGTTTTCATATAGCCTAGGTTCATCTTTTTCTCTCGTTTGTTCATATAATACCCGAATTCAGGCATATATTCTCGGCTGCCGGCCGCCCTTAACCGTCTAAAACAACCCTAGGTTGGATTCCTAGGTTGATAGGATACACCTCTATTCGCCTAGATCTAGGAAATACGAACCAAAAAAATATTTTTAGACCAAAACAAAACTACAAAGGGTCTTCTCCTCCCTTTAGTTCACGAGATCTGACTTGTAGGAGCCGAAAGGCTTATCACTGAGGAAGGGAAGACCCACAAACAACGCCGGTAAGACTACTCTCCCTTTTTGTTTCTGTTTTTTTTTGTTCTATTTCGTATATGCATGTAAAGAAAATAAGTAAGAAAAAAGAGACAAAAAATTTACCAATGGACTATCTTTCGATTCACTTGACTGGTTACAATTTTTTTGTGTTTTACAAGATCTCTGTTCTCTTTTTTTTGCTACTACTCGTTTTTTTCTCTCTTTTTCTTCCTTTTGTTACAAAAACCCCGTTTCATATATATTACTCTCTGTTTGTTGCAAGTTGCATCTTCTTTTTCAGATCTGAACTGACATTTTTGCTTGTTGTCTTGGGCATATTCTAAATATCGGCGCGGTGGCGGTGTGGACACTCTGCCAGTGGCCAGACACGTTCTCGGCCGTTAGATCAGATCTGATCTAACGGTCGAGATGGCTTGAAGAACGATCGGCCTGGATGAAGCCTCGATTCGATGAGACGGCTTCACAACGCGCGCGTGGCACTCGAACGGTCCATACGTGTGGAGCACGCGCCTGGCAGATATTTTTGACTTCCTGGTTGCATCGTGGCCGTTGGATCAGATCTTGATCCAACGGCCCACAGTTACCTGCACATTGTAATTAGATAAGATTCAGATTTGGGCCAACCGAGCCTTGTAATTGGACTGTAAATTTTTTTTGGGTTCAATATATTTAATTCTTTTCATGTTGTCAGCCCAACAACAATACATATACATACGAAAATATATACTTATATTATACAATCATTAATTAATATAATATTCTAGTATACGTACGTATAATCATACATATAATTAACATATCGTCTATATATTACAAATACGCTCATACGCGACATACATACACCCCTAATACGTATACATAGCTTATACATGCACACACCACCTTATATTAGTAACATTCATATAATAAATATACATGCAATATTAATATATTTACAAGTGAAAATGAGTGATTACAATCACCAAACCAAAACCTTGTAAAGAATTGACGGCAACAACACGGCCGTGCTAGCTAGCGCCTTGCTTCAGGCTATTCGATTCTTTCCCCCTTTTTTTAACTTAAAAATTATCACCAACATTTCATCGAACACTTAGATTTAACAATTCAATCAACCATTCTACCAATTACTCCATCTAAGAACTTAAATTTAAATTCAACCAATGATTAATTTCGGAACCAATTTTATAAAATTGAGATTAGATTATATCTAACCCACAAGAAAAACTCATAATTCAATTAAAATATTTATATTTTATCTATCGAATCATGATTCACTCTTTAGCATCTAGAAATTAAATTAATCTATTAAAATTCATTTTAACATCAAAAGACAATAGAATTGATAGAAAATTAACACAAAATAATTAGGAGATTATTAGAAAATTAAAGCTTACCCAAATAAATTGGAAATTGAAAATGAAGATTGCTCATCCAATCTTCCAACATAAAATCCATTAAACAAGATGGGAGAAATCAAATTCTCTTGTGTGGCTATTGACTAGAAATGATTTAAGAAGAAAATGAATAGAAATTGGATAAGAAAATCCAAGAAAACTAAAATGGTGATTGGGAGAATCTTGACAGAAAAAGAGAGATAAGTTTAGACATAGATTTCTTTCTTGAGAAAATAATAATCGTCGTCAAGTTTTAATTAGAAATAGGTAAAATTCTTATTTAATAAATGGGTCAAATAATCTCATAAACCCCCAACTTTAGTTTCTTTTACAAAATAGTCACCTAAAATTGCTTGTAAATATTACGAAATGGTCACTTTTAAATTAATATCAAATCGACCATTTAATAATTACCCAAAACTCAATTTCGTCCTTTAGTAATATCATTAAATATATTTTTCACAAATACTTGTCATGATAATTTTATCGGAAGTCAATTTAGTTACTCAAATTATTTTTCGAAATTAATTAGTCAAAGCCTAACCTAAAATTCCAACCCGATTCCGATAATTCACCCGAATCTTCTAGCCCATTTTCTGAGGTGTTACACATAAACATAAGCATGCAAGCTAGTAAGAGCATTAAGGATAGTTAAAAAAACACATGACGTTACCTCTAATCGCCTAAACACATGCTTTCAACATAGCAATCATCATACACGGCCCACAAGGCCCAACCATACTCGGGATCTCACCAGATCATCCGAGCGAAAGCACACAATCTCACCAGATCATTCGAGCGAAAGCACACAAGTCATACCACAAACCTGGAGTGACGCCCGCGTCCACACAACATCAAGATTTGAGTAAGGCCCATATCCACACAGCATCGAGATCCTACATTCGTAGGATGAGGCCCGCGTCCACACAACATTAGGATCCTACATCCATGCTTGAGATCTCTCATCAATCATCTTCGAATGAGGCTCGCGTCCATACATCATCGAGATCCTACATTCGAAAATCTTCAACCATGGTATTGCAACAAACTCAAAATCTCACTAGGTATCTAGATCCCATCAATCAAAGATGACTCAACTATCTAGGTGTCTATATCAGCACATAGCAAGGACACGTCTACCATACAACACACAATATCACACGATCCATCAAGGATCCCTACGGTTGCTATTACCATCAAGCCACCCAATTAAGTTTACCAACTTGTTAATACATTATGGAAGTGTATATTAAACATTCTCATTAATTATCTCCATTAATCCATACTATCTCATTAATAGTCCACATCAATTTCCATATTTTATTAGCATAAAAAATTATCCCGTTCAGTGGGTACCGATACTTTAACACGAGCATCGATACAATACCCCTAGGTACCGATACTCTCATGCATACGGTATTGATATTACTCACTGAAAATCTTAGATTTCCACAACTACCGATATGGGTCGACTTGTACTGATACAACCCCTAATCGCGTACCGGTATAGCCAAAGCTCACACCGATACCCTATTCTAGGGTTCGCACAATTTCCTTGAATTATGATATTACCATGCTTTATTTGATCCTTAAAACTTATGAAAGACATTAGGGTTTGTTTACTAACGCGTTGAATCAATTAATATTAATTATCGGCTTCATGACCAATTATTTGAATATTACCAATTATCAGTCCACTTAGTATAAATTCCATCGAACATGCCAATTCATATTTCAAACACTCAAGCAACACAACATGTAAATTAACCAATCAGATAATCATACGAATATTCAATGACCCTACACGGTCTCTAAAGCTCATAATAGTCTCAAATATTCTCAAACTCATTAGACATCTAAATATTTACCAAGTCTCGTAATACCCCGTCTCAATATATGCTTATCTATCATCAACTTATTTTGCAACCACTAATAAGCAAGACAATTATACTTATGATGCTCATGAAGCATTTTGGAGTTCGAGATATACTAACCTTAAGCCAACACGAATCCTCCTCCAAGCTTCTCTAATAATCTATTTAATTCCAATATTTGAGTCCACCAAAACCTCAGATAAAACAAATACGACTACATAAACTATTTCACACTATCGGATTACTTTAGGGGATAAAACACGTAAAAACAACTTACCAGTTCAAATTTAGCGAAACGGAATGTGCCAACTGACTCAGAACGTCGAGAAACCCCTGGGTAGGGTCCTCTAGAAAAAATCAATGGCTCGGTCCACGACCAACATGGCTCGGTCAATTGTCAACACGACTCGACTCGGCTAGCGGCTTGGGTCGTCTAAACAAGCCAGCTCGGCTCGAACCAAGCCCAGCAGCGGATAAGCTACCCATTGCAACTGCACCTCACCCACGCGTGAGGGGTGCTCCGGTGGGCAAACAATAGCGGTGAGCTCCAATCCCGATGTCCCAACGCCGGTGAACATGATAGTGCCCTTTATTTCATGATTTGGTCGCAAAAGTACCCTTTTCAAGTAACCCAAACTTACTTCCTCTCACCCCAGTGAATGACGGTGGCGGTGACGACTTGGTGACCACCGGTGAACTCGTCTCGGCAAGATCTTTCCAACAGTGCCAGAGGTGTCGCGAATGGATGCTCAAATCTCCATAGATCAGAGTTTAAAAACTCTTCCCTTAACTTTTCTCTCATTTCTTCTTCTCTCTCTCCCATTATCCACATTTTTTCTTCTTCTCCCTCCTCATAACATCTTCCTCCATTTTTTCCACCAACAACACCAATTTAAAATTCAAACTCTCTTCTCCAAAATAATGGGCCCAACAGAAAAACCCTTAACTTAGTCTTCCAGGATAAAGCCCCATAACCGGGCCCAAGACTCGATTCACTAACCCGAGAATCGAGTTGTTACACGACCTACCACGTTATCTATGATCTCGTCCACTAAAAATCAGCCAACTAATTTTTTTAATTTTTTCATGTCATTTTCCCCTAAGATGAATCTTCACTTTTTTATGTCATGTGAATAAGGTGTGAGTAATTACATTGAAGTTGATTATAAATAGATTAATGATATGGAAAGAATGATTACTTGGATGATTTTTAATAGATGAGGATTATGGATGAAGTCAGTGGCAGATCCAAAATTTTTTAGGGTAGAAACAAATTAAAATACATTTTAAGATGGATACAAGTCATAAAAATCTCAAAATTTCAGGGTGGGCCCCAAATCATAAAATTCAAGGACTAATTCATAAAAATTATAAAAATTAAAGCCAAATATATGAGCTTTAAAAAGTTTAGGGTGGACTAACGTACCATGTGGACCCGCCACTAGATGACGTGGTGAACTGGGTCCATAAAATAGTTTCAACTTAAAAACTAAATATAATGATTCTTATGCTTGTTTATTTACTTTTCCGAATTCTATAATTTTTTAATCATTTTTCTTCCAAATCACTTGTATACTCTCGTTAACACTAAAGTACTTCGTTTGAAATCATTAATTAATCTAATACATAAATTGATATGTATTTTAAAATATGAAGGGTGACCAAAATCTAACATTACCCATAGTTGAGTGACCCAAGTGTAACTTTTAATAATTGAGTGACTCAAATGTAACATTACTCATAATTGAGTAATCAAATGTAACTTTTAATAATTAAATGACATAAATATAATCTTACTCATAATTGAGTGACCCGTCGTAGCTTACCCTATTTTGTATTACGTATTGTTTATTTACTTTTTCGAATTCTATTTGATATTGTCATATCCGGTTCATTAGCTCGGAAGGGATTCGGTTCAACTTAAAAACTCAGCCGCCAAAAGCCCAAAACCGTGATTCCACTCTAAGAACACAAACCCTACCAAAACCCCGAACCTTCTTTCCACCATGGAAGCTCTGACTCAAACTTGGTGCTTTTAAAGCCAATAGTTTTCGACGAAGTAGACTTGGAACCCCAAACCCAATCCGACATTTCTTTTTTGGGTCCAAAGCAAAAATGGCAAAAACCTATGCAATGGGACTGATTTCAGTTTTAGCAGCAGCCTCTGCTTCTTCTTCACTTTCCCAAACCAATCAAAATGTTGCTTTTGCTGATGGACCCTTCAATTTCCCTTTATTTTCTTCCCCTTCCCCTTCTCCTTCCCCTTCTTCTTCAGGTTCTCCTCAGTCATCTTCAGGACAACTGCCATCTCAGCCGTCTGCTTCAGCGGCAGTTCCGGCTGATAAGGAGGCTTCCGGAAGTGTTAAGGCCAGAAATGATAATCCAAGGACTTCCTCGGCTGGGTTTGATCCTGAGGCTTTGGAGAGGGGAGCCAAGGCTTTGAGAGAAATCAGCAGCTCCGCTAATGCCAAAAAGGTTTCACCTTTGGCTTCCAAAATGCCTTTTTAAGGAAAAAAGGAGAAAATTTTGGTTGATTTATACATTTGATTTGGGTTTTAAACGCCTTCTGGAAACTGGGTTTCTTTAGTTTGTTTTTACTGTTTAGTTCTTTGGTTTATGCATTTTGCTGAAGTGGTAAAATTTTGAAGCTAATGGCTTCTTGGTGTAGGCTTTTGAACTTATGAAGAAGCAAGAAGAAACAAGGCAGGCAGAGTTGGCTGAAAGAGCTGCAGAATTTAAGGCAATGCAAGCCCAAGCTGAAACTGTAAGATTTATTCTGAAATTATCTCCTCATGTTATACCTTAACGGTTAATTAATTAATGGTTTTGGCCTAAAGTTTATTTTTGAATTTATAAGTGTTGGTCCTTAATAACATCAATGTCAATCTGTTCTTTTGCATTTATTTTGGTATGGCATTCTTAATTTTGTTGTGTCTCTTGAATATTTGAAGCATAAGAATCTCATTTTAAGTTGTAATCTGGAAATTCTTTCTATTTTAATTTTCCTTTCCCATATTGCATTTTATATTCCTCTAGTTAGTAAATTTTTTAGATTGCCAGATCGAACGGCTAGTTCTTTATATATATTCTCCTGAGTGGATTGGCACATCAGGCTGTGAGCCTTTTGTATTACATTGCAAATTTATTTATGTGATTAAGTTTATATTGCAAGGTTAGCACTTGATTTTCTGCTTCAGCCTTTTCATGTGAAGTTCCTTGTTTTTTTTGGTGAATGTGTCTCTGCAGGAACATATGCTTCTGAAATTTGTCAGAGAATATTTTCTTTAGTTATGTACCAATTATTTGTTCTTAGGAGTGTAAGTAATGTTTAACACAGTTGAATTTGTAAATTAGCATTTTCATTACAAGTCTAATTTGCATTAACAACCCTTTTATGCATAAAGATAATTTTGGAAATCACCACCACATTTATTGCAAAGCCCTTATTTTACTAAAAATTGTAATGTTACTGCCCCCACGGTTTAATTAGCGTTTTCCCATGTAACCAAATGTTAAAATGTCATATCTTCCCAACATTTGAATACCCACCAGTCACATTCCATTGGAATGTGGGGATGGTAAGGCACCAAACACCACCTTAATGGCCTTTGGGAGGTATATCATTTGGATAGCTGGTTTACCTGGTTCTAGAATCAGAATGTTCTATGTTTTGTGTGCTTTATCCTATTCTCTTCATAACTTGCTTCCAAATGTTGTGGCACATCTTAAACTCCATTATGGCATGCCATTTTTCTTATCATTATTGTTTTTGGTTACCCTGCCTGGCTGCTGGCAGGAGAGACAAAGGGTTATATATGATGAACAGAAGAAGCTAGCTCAACATCAAGCCCAAACAAAGTCACAGATGGCTCGTTACGAGGATGAACTGGCAAGGAAGAGGATGCAGGCATGTACTTATTGGCATTTTTTCATCCAAAAAATAGTTACCATGAAATATATGGAAAAGGAAATAGATGTTTATGTTATTGTAGGCAGAAAATGAATACCAAAGAGCCAGGAATCAGGAGCTTGTAAAACTGCAAGAGGAATCAGCAATTAGACAGGAGCAAGCTCGAAGAGCTACAGAAGAACAGATTCAAGCACAACGTCGACTAACAGAGAGGGAGAAAGCTGAGATTGAACGTGAAACAATCAGAGTGAGAGCTATGGCAGAAGCAGAAGGGAGAGCCCATGAAGCAAAGCTTGCTGAAGATGTTAATAGGCGCATGCTTGTAGATCGTGCAAATGCAGAAAGAGAGAAGTGGGTTGCTGCGATAAATACTACTTTTGACCATATTGGAGGTATTAATTCCATATCATCCATTCCATCATTGTTGGAAGCTTTTAAACAGCTAGATTCTGAAATGACATATTCTCATTTTAATATTTTCTTCAGATGTTGTAATTTTAAAAAGATTGTACATTTGTTGTGGAGGGAAAGGGAAACATATCATGTTCTCATTTTTTCCTCCAGTCTCTGTATAATCAACCTAGTAGAAATAATCCACGGAACTTATTAATCCTGCAACTTCTATGTTCTCTTACTGTAGTAAATGCATTATTTGTTCACTTAATGATGTATTCTTCACTGGACCAAATAGAATTGCTGCTGAATGATGATTTTGACATGTTTCGAATTCACATTGGTTTATCTTTTACTTCTTAAGGTGTGGATTAATGTGGATAATATCTCTGTATAGGTGGTTTGCGAGGCATTTTGACAGATCAAAACAAACTGGTTGTGGCTGTTGGAGGGTTGACTGCTCTGGCAGCCGGCATTTATACTACTAGGTAAATAATGGATATTGCTTCGAGTTTCGTATTTTCCATGTCTTGCCGCCATGCATAATTGTATATGTTTGAGGTATTGGTTGAGTTCTTCAAGAAGTTCATTAAACTAGTTCAGTGCCACAATGTTTTTTTTTTCACTGTTTAGATATAATTATTTTTCTTGAATATTTATTGGTTTTGATTCAAGGAGCTTCATATTTCTTTGCCTAAAACTCTAAAGGTTCCTTTTTTTAGCTTAACATTGTTGTTACTTATAATAAAAGTAATTTGCAATGCTTGTTGATGTTCCTTTACCCTTTGCATTGGCTTTTCCTGTTAAGTAACCCCTAAAATATTATTATGGTGATGTGCCGATACCAATTTCTTAGATTTTGTGAATTATCTATTGAGTTTTGTGTTAGTCTTGTGGATTTTTGAAGAAATCTCGCATAAAAATTATCTTCCAGGTGTTTCAGAAAACTCTTTTTTGGAGAACACCACCTTGGATTTGTTAAAGGAAATTGTTGCCTTGAACTGAAAAGAAAACTAAATGGACTTAACATTTGAAACCTGGCAGTTCAAATTACACTCCGATTGCATTTGGCAGTGTGTGCACATTCTTCCGTGCTTGCGTAAATTGGAAATATTTCTTCTAACATATCTTTTGGTGCATTCTGTATCTTCTAATATATCCACGCTGATTTTGCCTCACAATTTTTCAACCAAAGAATCATTCATTGAATTTTAGGACTAGTAATGATTACTTCTCTATTCTTAATTTTAAATAATTGGGTTTTGACATAACTATTTCTTTTGCCCAAATTTCTAGCTAATGGACCTCATTTTGGGAATACATTTATAGATGTGGCTTAAGCAATTTTCTCTGAATTTTCTGGAAGGCTTAGCGAAATAAAGTTATATTCCCTGGTGCATCATTCTATTTTTTAATCTGAATTTGGTACTGTTGATTATCAGTTCATTTATTTGTCACAATGTTGAGTGTAATTGCTTATTCATTTGTGGTCCCCATGGTGCAGAGAAGGTGCAAGGGTGATTTGGGGCTACGTGGATAGAATACTGGGACAGCCATCACTTATCCGAGAATCTTCTAGAGGGAAGTATCCTTGGTCTGGCATCTTTACACGTGCTATGAGCTCGCTATCACGCAATGGTGATAAAACATCATCAAAAAATGGAAATGGGTTTGGTGATGTGATTTTGCACCCTTCTCTGCAAAAACGAATTCAGCAGCTAGCAGGTACAACTGCCAATACAAAAGCCCACCAGGCACCTTTTAGGAATATGCTTTTTTATGGCCCTCCTGGAACAGGAAAAACAATGGCTGCAAGAGAACTGGCTCGTAAATCTGTATGAGCTCTTATACGTTGATTCTCTGTTTATTGCTAGCATTTATATGTCTTTTATTTTGCAAAAGTTCCATGTCTTTGTTATGAAGGAATGTTCAGTTTTATTTTTAAAGAAATGCATATTATGATTCTTTGACCATCTTTTGGATAGTTCACTCTGAATGGACTAATGTTATCATGGACTCCGGTGTGATTGTACTTCAGAAGGTTTTTCATTTATTTGAGCCATACCCTTGTCTGAACATGTGTTGGACACTAGTATTTCATGAAAAATGAAGATCCTGAGCTACATAAGTTTGGACAGTCATGGATGTCCTAAAGAGATGCCACCTGTTGATTTTGAACATATAAGTATCTAATATGGAAGGAATTCATAAAAAGGAGAAAAAACCGTCTCTCCAGGAATACCTGATGGTTGTTGGTTTGATATGTTTGTATGCGACATTAAAATAACGCATGGAAAATGTTTGAATTTCAGGGATTAGATTATGCATTGATGACTGGTGGAGATGTTGCTCCTCTGGGACCACAGGCAGTTACAAAGATACACCAGTTATTTGACT
The DNA here is from genome assembly GCA_019671005.1 of Hibiscus mutabilis. Classification (NCBI taxonomy): domain Eukaryota; kingdom Viridiplantae; phylum Streptophyta; class Magnoliopsida; order Malvales; family Malvaceae; genus Hibiscus; species Hibiscus mutabilis. The sequence goes on along the minus strand of CM033745.1, from coordinate 24,777,814 downwards.
GGGCGAAGAAGTCCAAGAGAGGCTTGCTGCTGTTCATTGATGAAGCAGATGCATTTTTGTGCGAGTAAGTCAACACCATTTAGTTCTATGTTGCTCTGACTCTTCATTTTTCTTGAAGTATCCATTTCTGACAACCATGTCCGTTGTATATACAGACAAAAAAAATGAACACACACATGTTAGTCATGCACTCTTATCCAACGCTTACCCTTGAGTCTGAGTAACTTATTTCTCAATCATGAAACAATCTTCTTTCATAACTATTTACCCAGAAATGGAATTAGTCTTATGCTAAGTGGTACCTATCACAAGTTAGATATAGAATTCCTTGATAATGGTTGTTCACAAAAGTAACCGACCACGGATGAAAAATTTCATTGATACTTCGGAAGGTTACCTTTGAGTATTGATTATTTTGGCCAAACTGTTTTGCAGGCGGAACAAAACCTACATGAGTGAAGCTCAAAGAAGTGCACTCAACGCTCTTCTTTTCCGTACAGGTGACCAGTCCAAGGATATAGTCCTTGCTCTTGCTACGAACCGCCCTGGGGACCTTGATTCAGCTGTGGCGGATCGAATTGATGAAGTATTGGAATTCCCTTTGCCCGGGGAAGATGAACGCTTCAAACTGCTAAAGCTCTATCTGGACAAGTACATAGCTCAGGCCGGTTCAAGAAAACCCGGGTTGTTTGAAAACCTTTTCAAGAAACAGCAGCAAAAGATCGAGATCAAAGGGCTGACGGACGATATTTTAAGAGAAGCTGCGGCGAAGACCGAAGGATTTTCGGGAAGGGAAATAGCCAAACTGATGGCTAGTGTTCAAGCAGCTGTTTATGGGAGTGAGAATTGTGTTCTTGACCCGAGCCTGTTCCGAGAAGTGGTAGATTATAAGGTTGCAGAACATCAACAGAGAAGAAAACTGGGCGCAGTGGACGGGAACCGTGCACGAGTTTTTGGTGATTAGAAGGCCTAAATTTTCGAGTATTGGGGTTGAGACTGCAAATCCTGAGAACTTTTGAATAGGGTTTGTGTGGTAAATTTGTGATCACAATTCCCATGGTTATCCAAACCAGATTATTTGTTTTCTAGATAAAGGATCTTTGCCCGGGCAGAGGGTATGGTATCTGAATAGAAAAATGAAATGAGAGGAATTTATGGGATTTGAATACAATTGGATGTCTGTCAGTTTGGGTAGTATGATTCCAACCAGTGGATCACTGAACCAACTCTTTTCATCTCTTCCAAGTGGACATGTTATTTCTGTTTTAGCTCTTGCTTTTGCTCTGCAACGCTGCCCCTATAGTCATTTTTTTTCCTGGAAAAACTTAAATCTCAAAATCCGACACCTTAAAACTTAAACTCTAAATTATAATCATAAATCTTAAATTTTACACTTCACACAAAATTCCTAAACTTTAAACCATAACCTAAAACACTAAACCCTATAATTGAAAGGCTTGTGTACCAAAATATTTTCCTAGGATTGACCCATATATTTTTGAAAGGGATCAAATCAAATATATATTCTCGTTTCATATATATTAACTCTCTCATTAACATGTACAAATCAAAAAAGCTAAATTACATGTCATGAAGGTGTATGTAACTAAACGTGTGAGACTTTTAAGATCACTGGTTTCAACCCATGCTCATTCAAGGACAAGGAAAGATTACAATACAAACCATCATAAACCATCACTTTCTGAAATGCAATATAATTTACAGAACCCTTGCGACTAAAAGAAAGCACTTTCTGAACACCAAAACTGCGTCAAAGTATTCCAAATGGGTTAAAAACAGTTTCATGAAGCACTACAGTCATTTATCAAAATAGAAAACACACACCATCTCTTCATCAACAAAATTACTTAAAAGTGTAAGCACCTCCGGCCTTCACTTTGACACAGTTTTTGCATTCCTCAAATGCCCACATATTTCCTCTTCACTGTATACTGCATTCCGCATTCATTAATGTTAAGACTAAATAAATAAGCAGCTGTCAACCAACCACAAACATCTCAACTCTCAAACCAAAAAAAGGGGGGGAAATTACCTTCCCATATAGCTGTGTACCAATTCAAACAGTAATTATTACTTCTATCTATATTGGAATAAAATTGTCTAAAGAAACAACCCATAAGATAAAAATTTAAACACAAGTTACAAGAAATTAAAATCTTTACCGCCACGTACCAAACTACTCTTGTTGGTTAATCAATGCTTGTGTCTACTCTTGTTGGTTAATCATTGCTTGTGTTTGTTCTTTTTTGGTCTAGAAGAAATCAATCCATATGCTTTCCGCCTCGACTCTGATATGTTGGTTGCTTGACGATGCTTTTCTTCCCCTGCTCAGATAAATTCTTCTTATCACCATTTGAATCCTCCAATTTTGCGTTCCTATCTTCGTTCAATTGCTCAATAGTCTCTTGACCTTTTCTTACCAAACTTTTGACCATTTCTCTTCTCCCTGAGAAGCACTTTAATCCTCAATTTCTGCTGGTACCTCTTACTATCGGGTACCTTCCATTCCTTGTCCGTATGTGGGACAAGCTTCTTCAAGGAAACATATTGATTCAACTCTTTCTCGTCCAAAGCCAATATCTCGCTAGGTTTCAACCCATATCTATTAGGTTTTATCTTGACATATTTAAATCTTGTTTTCAAGTCTCCAATTGTATCCTCATAGTCCAAACCATAAAATTCCTCCCACATATCCGTAAAGCTTTCTCAACAACAGACACTTTACGCTTCCTCTTCCGCTTACCTTCCTCGGTCTCCTCTTCCTTCCCTTCCTCATCATCTTCATCTTCATCTTCATCTTCATCTTCAATTTTATGTTCTTCACTCTCGTCATCACCATCATCTTCACTTTTGTGTTCTTCATTCTCGTCATCGTCATCATCTTCTTTTTTGTCAACCTCCTCCTCTCCCTTTTCTTCTTCTCCAGAACCGTGACCCCCATTGCTCTGTAATTTTTTCTTATTCCTTTCCCTTGCAGCCAAGAAACCATCATGAGACTCAAGCACATCCCATCCTTTAGGAAGTCCAAGCAACTCATCCTCCTTATCAAAATCTGGTTTCTCAATTCTATCACTATCAATATTTAACTCCACATCTTCATCATCGTAGTACTTCTCATCAAATACAGCCTTCATCATATTATCATACTCCTCAGGATCAAATTCCTCCTCCAAATCCTTTGCACTAAACGTACAGTCATCTTTCTTAATGGCAGCAATCTCCATAACCTTCTTCATTCTCTCCTTAATTTCTTCTTTCTTCAGATGCTTCAGCTCCTCCTTCCTTTCCATTTCTGCAACCTTCATTCTCTCCTCCTTCCTTTCCCTTTGTGACTTCCTCTTGCTCTCCTTCTTCCTCACTGACCCCTCCACTTTCCTAGAGTACCCTATCACTCTATCCTCTGCATTCTCCTCATGCCTAAAGTTATACTCTAACTCATACCCTTCTTGCCTCTCGATCTCCTCTTCATCCCTCAACACCTCATCCACTACCTCATTCTCAATCACAAGATCCCCACCTTTCCTCTCCTTATCTATCCACATCTTGTTCTTAAAAAGCTCCTTCAAGAACTTCGTGTTCTCAACCATTTCCACATCTTCCCCAAAATTCTTCCAACTTCTTTGAAAGCTCTCCATTATTTAAGACTTCATTTTCCTCATCATGCTTACCCTTTTTCCCCTTTACTCTTAAGAAATCCCCATCATCCTCATTTTCAAATTCTTCAGTTGCATTCAAAAGAGCATTCTTTATCTCTTCTTGTTCTTCATCTTAAGACTTTACCTTCTTCTTCGGCTTAACAAGAGCATCTTGTTCCTCGAAATTAGGCCCTTCATCAATCAATTGCTTTGCAACATCTTTCAAATACATCGACTTCTTATCTTTCTTTCCTTTCTGCTTGTTTTCTTCTTCGTTTTCTTTGATGCTTTCCTCATTATCAGATTCAAAAGCTTCACATCTTTTTCCTTCAATTTCGGGTCACGGCTTCTCACCTGAGTTAGAACATCGAAATTCCAAAATGCACAAATTGGCAAAGTTTCAATCTCCACACCAATGCCGTAAAAGACAACACTTATCTCATATTACTAACAAGTAATCGATTCAAAAGCAAGTCATATTACTAAAATCAAAGAATAAGACAACTGAAATTAGCTAAATGCAATAAAAACTTTGTTTATTTATCTTTCACGTTATTTGCTTTTTTCCTTACCAAAAATGATTCTACAAAGCAAAATCACAATCAATCAAAAAACAACTAAAACAGAACAACAATTAGGCTCTTTAAAAAAAGATTCGAAAAGAAATTCATTACCCTGAGTAGAGCTTTGAAGAAATCTTCATCTTTCTTTCGGAGGGTAATTTGGTCACTGAATAATTCATCATGGTCATCAGAAGAAGAGGATTCTTCATCAGATTCTTCAACGTGACCTCTCTTCTTGAGTTCCTCGTACCTCTGGAGATCCTCCCGTTTCTTGTTGTGCTCGAATCTTCGGGCGTACTCTTTGTTGATTTCAATCTTCGATGTATTATCGTTTTGGGGATCAACATCTTCGTTGAATAGCTTCATACCCACTGTTTTTGAGCTTTGCCTTCTCCCCTCGTCTTCCTGCCACTCGCTACGCCTAAAGAAGTCCGGATATAATCCTTGATTTTTGAAGATCTTCTGAGTTGATTAGATGGGCGGCTGCCTAGGGCTAGACCGTGAGATATTAAGATGAGAAAAAAATAGGGTTCTTGGCGGGTTCTACAGCTTCTGCGTTATGAAGATAAAGGACCAACACTTTGTAAAGGTTCTCTACTAATCAAATACAAAGAGAAATTATTACACGGTACCAACTTATCACGCCTGTTGTCTTCCTCCAATAAAAATCAATTAATTAATTTTTGTTTTTCATGTTATTTTTTTTTCTAATAATTTTTATGTAGCCACCCACTCTCTATTTATATGACAAAAAAATAAAGATTCATTTTTGAAAAAAATGACATGAAAAATAAAGAAATTAGTTGACTGTTTTTTAGTAGATGAGACCACGGATGACGTGATGAGCCGAGACCATATAATATTTTTTTTCAAATACAGAGTAAACTATTAAGTGACCACCTATTTAAATTGTATCAATCAAGTCACCCGGCCATCTAACTATGAGATTGTCTTGATATGACTACCATATTTTTAATTTTGTCATTTTAACCACAGAATTATTTATTATTTAAGTGGTATCAATCAAACCACCTTTGGTTTTTCCTATGCATATTCTATCAATTTGCTATTGATTTAAATTATATTTAAAATTTGAAATTCATAAATCTATTTTCAATCAATCACGTGGCAACATGTGTAATCATCTGATTGGTAAAAAATAAAAGCAACGAAACTAATAAAGCAACTTGTGACACATAAGATTTAAGCAAATTGTCATGGGCCGCCAGCCTATGACCAAGAAGGCCACACACCAAGGGGCCTTTGCTAGTACACCAAGTGTAGCACCCGACCGAAGGACCTATGTCCACACCTTGCACGCGCATCAAGACAGGCACCCATGTGCTGCTTATGAGAGAGGGATCTGAGGGAGTACTTCCATCGCACCCAATAGGGCTCAACAGAGCACCCTCCATGCTATCCAAACCATGGAGCCCGAGTAAGCACCCGATGTGCACACCTGGGGGCCTAGACAAGTGTTACCTCCTCAAAAGTATTGTTTTTCATGCCTATTTTGATATGCTTTTGCTTGTTTTCAAGTACATTTAGTTGCATTAGTTTGTTAGAATCATGGATTTACATAAAAGAGTTAGTAGGCTGCCTATGCTAGTGTCATGGGTTATTTTTAGTGGCCTTTGTGTAGGTTGGTAGGAGGAATGGACGCATGACGCAGGGACACAGTTAGGAATGCCAAGGTGAATGCCAGATGTTGCAGGCACGAAAAAACCAGATGAGTGCCAAGCATTTGTTGGCAGAGAGGTATGCCAGCGGCCATGCCAAGAAGAGATGAACCCTCGAAAAAATAAGAAAGGATCAGGCTCCTAAAAGATCATAATTGGATCAACTTCCGAAAAAATAGCGGATAAGGTGATGCCAAGTGATGTTGGCAAAGTTGTGCCAAGCTCGTGTGCCAGGATGACCATGGCTTGATGACATCATCCCTAGCCTAATAAGCTATCACACCGAGCTGATAAGATATCAAAATGATCGGATAGAGCTCTATCTCTTATCTCTTGATCATTTCAAATTCAAATTCAAAGGCTTATCTCATCCTTTCCCCTACACGCCTATATAAAGAACAACCGATCAAGCATTTGGAAAGCGGGAGAAAAAGAATCGAAAAGAGAAGACGAGAGGTGGTTGGAGCGAGGTGTTGGAGCGACGAGTGATAGTTGGTGCAATCGAGGAAGGGTGGTTCGACTTCTTGGCCAATAGCCTAGCATGGAGGGCTGCATTGAGAGACCCCTCTTCCTATTCCCTTGGCAGAAGTTGTTTTTCTTTAGTTTTTATTATGATGGTAATGTTAAAAATGTTTGTTGGTTTGTTGGTTAACCCCCATACCATGAACTAATTTAATAGTTGGTGGGGGGATGTTTTGGTTTTAAACGTTGGCTTTTATGCCTTAGTTTCTTTATAATAATTCTACTTTTGGCAAAGTTTGTCTGTTTTGCATACTTTAATTTTTCCTAAGTACTGTGCCAAAGCGAGAGCTGGCACAGTTAGCTTATTGCCTTCCAACATCTTAACAAACTTGTGTTGGCAACGATCAATTTGCTGAACACTTGGGAGAGAAGCTTCGAGAGAAGTCGTTCAAGTAGATGAACTTACTTCGGAAGTGAAATCTACCCCGCTGGAGTATAGATTGGTTTTTAAATCAAATTGGTTTAAGGAAACATACACTATAGAGATATAGGGTTTTTACTTGGCCAGTTTAGGGCAATAACCATCGAGAGAGGCTTTGCTATTTTTTAATCTGCTCGGCAACCAATGCCAAGACATTTTTGTCAATAAAGGCTGGCATGAATCACGTTTGAACCAGGCATTTCCTTCCAACAGTCATCATTTATTTGAAAATACCTTTCTATCCAACACTTCACTTTGGTTTTATTTTATTTTCTTTTCTTAGTTTTAAAATCAACTCCTTTAAACTACAATCTTTTCTTCCAAAGCAAGTAACAAACTAAACAATCGAATTCCAAGTCAATCTCTGTGGGATCGATGCTCAGCTTACCAAGCTGTATTACTTGTCGACAGTGTATACTTGCACACAAAAGACTCTTAGCACAGATTATCTTGACCAAATACATACCATTTATACCTTTTGCCAGCATTCATTTTACATATCTCCCTGAGAGTCAACAAGTTTTTGGCGCTGTTGCTGAGGATTGCAACAGATTTGATTATTTTAAAATTTTTACTTGTTTTGTTTTTGTTTTCATTTTATCTTTGTTTTCACCGGTGTATGACCAGAAACCACCCAGTGATAGACGAGTGGCCATACGATCTGGAAATTGAGAGAACCTTGTAGAGGTTAAAGAGGCGATATCGAGAAATGAATCAAGGCAATCAGAGGAATGGTGTGGTGAATAATGATCCACCCATTAACAATCAGCCTAATAACAATGCACCACCTCCTCCTAATGTCCCAAATATGGTTGAAGAAGAATAGAGGCCAATCCGAGAACATTCAGCCCCTAACATTGCAAATCTCATGCTACGACTTATTAGCACTAATGCCGATGAGCCTAACTTTGAACTTAAACCCGTAATGATCCAAACTCTTTTGAATGCAGGTCAATTCGATAGAGCACTTACTGCAGACCCGAGACAACATCTCAAACAATTCATGGAGATATGCCAACTGTTTCAACAAACTGAAGTATCTGGAGATACTGTGAAGCTAAAATTGTTTACTTTTTCCTTGAGATACAGAGCTAAGGCATGGCTCAATACTTTGCCACCAAGATTAGTTACTTCTTGGGCAGACCTTTGCCAGAAGTTCCTGACGCGGTTTCAGCCACCAACACTCACTGCCAAGTTGCGTGGTGAAATCATTACATTTAAACAGGCCGAGGATGAAACTCTTTATGAAGCCTGGGAAAGATTTAAAGATTTGTTGAGAAGGTGTCCAATGCATGGGTTCCCAAATTGGACCCAAATTCAAACCTTCTACAACGGATTGAATGCACAAACAAGGACTATTGTGGATGCTTCAGCAGCTGGATCATTGCTTGATAAGAAGTACACTGAGGCTGTTGATATCCTTGAGAGAATTTCGATCAATGACTTCGAGTATCCTGTTGCTAGACTTGGGACCGAGACTAAAGCCAGTGGGAAATTGAAAGTTGATGAACTAATGTCCATTCATGCTGAGATTTCCAACCTCACTAGCATGGTGAGAACGTTGCAAAAGAACAATGAGACCCAAGAAGTCAAAGCACTGGATCCATTTTGCACCATTTGTGGAGAAAACCACCATGTGGATGAATGCCCTTTTAATCCTAAGTTGGTAAATCCTGTTGGGAATGTTGGTCGTTTTTATAATTCTAATACCTATAATGCAGGTTGGAGACAACACCATAACTTAGCTTGGGGAAATCAAGGAGGCAATCACTACAATGCCCCGTGCCAAAACATCCAACGGCAGAACAACAATGCCATGCCAACATTTTATCAAAATACCATACCACAGAAAGCTCAGAACAATTTCCAGCAAGGACAAGGAAGCAACCAAGGATGAGTTCTTACACAATATATGGAACGAAATAAAGTAATAGTCCAAAGTTTGGCGGCATCAGTAAGAAACTTGGAAATACAAATTGGGCAAATTGCTAATGCACTTAGAAATTGACCCAAGGTACTTTGCCAAGTGACAATGAAGATGCTCAGCACAAAGAAAATGAACAATGCAAGGCAATAACTCTTCAGAGTGGTAAGCAGTGCGAAACAAAGATGGCTGCCAAGCAGCCAGTCATCAGCCAGGATGCAAAGATTGTGCCAACAGACATACCCAATAAAGTAGGGAATGAGAAAGTAGATAATGCCAGTGACCATGCCATTAAGTTTGCCAAACATGATGCCAGTCCTAGTGCCAACAATGACGCCAGCAATGATGATAAGCAGACTGATGCCAAAACAGATGCCAGCACTACCTCGACAAAGCCGGCAGCGCCAGTATATGTATATCCACTGCCACCATTTCTAGCAAGACTTTAAAAGCATAAGAAGGATTAGCAATTTAAGCGCTTTTTGGAAGGGCTTAAACAGTTGCAAATTATCATTCCATTGGTAGAAGCCCTTGAACAAATGCCCAACTATGTAAAATTCATGAAGGACATCTTGTCCAAAAAGAGGAAGTTGGGAAAATTTGAAACTGTTTCTCTCAATGAGGGATGCAATGCCATGATCCTAAACCGATTGGCACCAAAGCTGAAAGATCCAGGGTATTAGCCCAACCATTTGCATGCACAAGATCATACTAAAGGAATACAATGGCAGGACCATTGAAAGCCAAAGACAGCTAAACCAAATCATGAAATAGGTTTTAAAGAAAGAGATCATAAAATGGTTGGATGCCGGGATCATTTATCCTATTCCCAACAGATCTTGGGTTAGCCCGATCCAGTGTGTGCCTAAGAAGGGTGGCATGACTGTGATCCAAAACAGTAAGGCCGAATTGATTCCCTTTAGAACCATCATTGGATGGAGGGTGTGCATGGATTACAGAAAGTTGAACAAGGCTACAAGGAAGGACCACTTCCCATTGCCTTTTATTGACCAGATGTTGGACAGGTTGGCAGGTAAAGCTTTTTACTATTTTTTATATGGTTATTCGAGATATAATCAGATTGTCATCGCCCTTGACGACCAAGAGAAGACCACGTTCATGTGTTCATATGAGACATTTGCCTTTAGAAGGATGCCATTCAGACTGTGTAATGTGCCAACAACATTTCAACGTTGCATGATGGCCATTTTCTCTGATATGATTGAGCATAACATGAAAGTATTCATGGATGGTTTCTCAGTGTTTTGTGTAACATTTGAGGAATGCATCCATAGCCTGGAGCAAGTTTTGAAGATATGCATAGAGACAAACCTAGTGTTGAATTGGGAGAAATACCACTTCATGGTGAATGAGGGCATTGTTCTCGGTCATAAGGTAACCAAGAGAGGACTAGAAGTTGATCAAGCCAAAGTAGAGGTAATTAAGCAATTACCACCTCCAACAAGTGTTAAAGGTATAATGAGTTTTTTAGGTCATGCCAGTTTTTATCGGTGATTTATTAAAGATTTTTCGAAAATTGCTAAACCTTTATGCTCATTGTTGGAACATAATGCCATTTTTGCATTTGACGATTCTTGTTTGAGAGCATTTCAGGAGCTTAAAGACAGATTGATTAATGCCCCCATAGTTGTGGCACCGAATTGGAATGTGCCATTTGAACTCATATGCAATGCCAGCGATTATGCCGTTGGAGCAGTTTTGGGACAACATCGTGGCAAGATGTTCCATGCCGTCTACTATGCCAACAGAACCTTGAATGAAGCACAACAGGATTACTCTGCAACCGAGAAAGAATTTTTCACGGTTGTATTTGCTTTTGATAAATTTAGATCTTATCTAATTGGTAATAAAGTTGTGGTTTATACAGATCATTCAACGTTGAAATATCTCTTGGCAAAGAAATATGCCAAACCTAGACTAATCCGATGGACGCTCTTACTTCGAGAATTTGACCTAGAGATCAGAGATAAGAAAGGCAGCGAAAACTTAGTAGCTGACTATCTCTCTCGGTTGGAGCATCATATTGAGGATGGTAAGTCCATTATAATTAGAGACGAATTCCCTAACGAGTATTTGCTTGCAGCCGATGCTATACCATGGTACGTTGGCATAGTCAACTACCTGGTAAGCAATATTCTGCCATCAGACCTGGCATATAATGCCAAGAAAAGATTTTTACGAGAGGTGAGGCAATACTATTGGGATGAGCCCATGTTGTACAAGTAGTGTGCCGACAAAGTGATTCGCCGGTGTGTGCTAGAGGACGAGCAGCAACATAAATTGCATCTATGCCATGTCGCACCATATGGAGGATATTTTGCTGGGATGAAGACTACTGCCAAAGTTTTGTAATCAGGATTCTTTTGGCCCACACTATACAAGGATGCCCACGAGTATGCCAAGCCATGCGATCGATGCCAACGAACAGGGAACATCTTTGGCAGACACGAATTACCACTCCTGAACATTCTGCCAGTAAATTTATTTGAAGTGTAGGGGATCAACTTTATGGGTCATTTTCCCCTACCGGTCGGTAATGTGTACATTCTCTTGGATGTTGACTATGTGTCAAAGTGGGTAGAGGATGTTGCCTTGCCAACAAATGATGCCAAGGTTGTTGCCAAGTTCTTACATAAAAACATTTTCACTAGATTTGGTGCCCCTCGAATGATTATTCATGAAGAGGGTACTCATTTTAAATGTAAATTAGTTTCTAAAGCATTGTGCAGGTATGGGATTCAGCAACGAATCGCCACAACATACCATCCACAAACAAATGGGCAGGCCAAGATATCTAATAAGGAGATTAAGATTATTTTGGAAAAAACTGTGAATCCAACAAGGAAAGACTAGTCCTTGAGACTAGATGAGTCATTGTGGGCTTATAGGACGGCATTTAAAATTCCTTTGGGTACTTCCCCATTCAAACTTGTCTTTGGCAAACCATGCCATCTGCCAGTAGAACTTGAACATAAAGCCTATTGGGCCATCCGGAAGCTTGACAAGGCATGGAGAATTGTTGGAGGAAAGAGGTTGGTTGACCTCAATGAATTGGAGGAATTTAGAACACAAGCCTATGGAACGCTAAGATATACAAAGAGAAGGAAAAACATTGGCATGATAGTCGGATCTTGCCAAGACAGTTCGAAGTAGGTCAGTTTATTCTATTGTTTAACTCTTGGCTCAAACTTTTTCCAAGTAAGCTTAAGTCAAGATGGACGGGTCCTTATGAAGTTGTGAAGCCATATGCTCATGGGGCTGTAGATATCAAGAACTTACAGACCGAAGAAAATTTTAAGGTGAACGATCAACGCCTAAAGCATTACTTGGAAGGTAAGCAAAGTCATGCTAAAGAGGTGATCCTCTTGGCAGAATTGGAATGAAGCATCCACATGTTTGAAATTCTTTGTAAATATTAGGATTAGTTGTTTTTATTTTCCTTTAGAATCAGGTTTTTGTTCTTGTTTTCTTTTTATTGTCTTTCAATTTTTATTCCTTTGCTGCGTTACACGATTTTCCATTTAATGTGTACAAGAATTTTGACAGGAATTGATGCCAATTTCCGAGTCTGAGGCATCAGTTCCTCTATCCTCGATGCATGTTGAATCTGCCAGCACCACCTCCTCTTCCGAGTCGGAGGATATTCCTGCCACCAAAGCAAAGTCAACGCCAGTCACACCATTTGCCGAGCTTGCCAAACAGAAGGATGATATTGGAGCCCCCACTACTGCCACCAAGTAGAGTTGGAAAGGAAAAAAGAGAATAGCCCCTGACCGGGTGAGCTTATCCATAAGGACAACTCGTGCCAAAAAAGAAGAGAAATCCCGTGCCAAATGGAGTGAAGCCTCATCCGAAGGGGAGTCTTCTTCTACCTAACTCCTTCGCATTTCATGTTTGCGTTTTCATGATCATGCATTTTATTTTTCTGTTTCTCTTGTATATATGTGTCATTTCATGCATTGAGGACAATAAACATCTTGGGTTTGGGGGTGTGCATTTTATCACTTTTATGCCATTCCATGTGTTGGGAAACGCCGGTACACCCCATGACATAGCGAAAAAATTATCCAGCGTAATCCACCAGTGATCCATGTACAAGGGACGAATTCGGGGTGATGAAGGATGAAACGTTACCTTAATAAATCTGGAATCTAGAAATCCGTAGGGAATTCAGAATAACCAAATCGAATCCGAGTCGTCACAATAACGTTCCGACCTCTACGTAGTCCACCCGAATGAAACGAACAATATTTTCTCTTCTCTAACTATTAGAGAGGTTTTTCAAAACAGGAATAAATGGCTGCTAGATCTTATTTCTTTACATAGCATTTAAAAACCTAATTCTAATTAAATTCGAATTCTTAAATATACAATATATTTAACCTAATATAATTAAATATGTAGAATCTGATTCTACTTTAATTAGGTTTCTTTTAGGGATATATATATATACTTTAATAATAGTTGATAATTACAATAACTTATCAAATATTAACACACACATATATATAAATGAAATTATCCATAATTACAATAATTATAACAATTTCGGTTTCTCACTAATTACGTGTACAACAAGTTTGTACACATGCTATCTAATCGATATTTGTTCGTTTCAATCATAGGGTGTGACCCTTGTAGGTTCATGTAACGTTAGCAGTAATATCCAGAACAATTCTAATATTACAAGCAACGAGTGGCATCTAGCAATACATCATTGCTACCTAAGTTACATGAAATCATGGTTCGATTTAACCTTTTTTCCGTGATTAACTTCTTTTAAGTATTTAATCCTTTTGTTCTCATATCTGGATCGGACACAAGTCATGGATTAGTCGTACTTGTATAGTCCATCTAATGTTTCTTGATATCTTGAGTAGACTATTATAAACGAATAATTATGATATCCCATATCAATTTATTCGAGCATGGCCATGCATTTTCTAGTCTCACTCAATCAAATAGCCTATGATATTACTCCTATTATGTAGGAGGGACAAATCATATCTTGATCAACCATATTTCGCTACATGGTTTATGACATATCCAATATCAGTCTTTATAGTGTAGTCAGTTACGACACACATTTGACCGTATCAAAATATGTCACTCACGATGTTGAAATAATGATGATCTCAAGACTGAGGATCATACATGTAGTTATCACCATAAGCAATGTTGTGACTGTCATATAATAATCCATGAAACATGCTCATAGTGAGTCAGTCCAGTATGTTGTTCCCTAACACATACTTATGTATTGATTTTGACATTTTCATGTCAATGACAACACTTTGTCATCAATCAACTACATATTAGTCTTAATACATTATTGTTGTCCAAGCCCACAATAATTTTTGACTAAGGATATTCAAGAATAACTATATTATTCTAAGGACTTTATTACAATTCAGTTTATTTATAGATACACAGAATAAGGCTGAAATAATAATAATAATGGCTTTATTTTAATAAATAATATAAAATAAGTATGTCTTTTACAACCATCTCATGATTGGCCTTTGGGCATACTCCAACACCATGCATGTTTAATTTTTTTTTTGTAGTTCATGTAGAGTAGTTGCATACCGAACCATTAAAAAAGTGAAAAAGAAAAGTGTATCTCGACTTGAATTTGAAGTTTGTTAACAACTGTTAGGGAAGCTTATTTTGATCTACTTGTTTGCCCGATGATGAGTTTATAATTTTCAGTTTGCCATGCCAATAGATTTGTATGTCATGTTTGCCATGACAATTGATCTCTAGTTCAGGTAATTGTTTTTACACTTAACACGTGGTATGTATCTAGTTCCCTAGCAAACTTAGGTAGTTTGAAACTATGCCCAGCTTTGAAAAAAAAGAAAAATGATGCCAGAGTTAAATGTAAATAAGACATCAATGTTCTGCCAAGGCAAGAAAAAAGTTTGAACTCTCCTCTACCTAGGGATAATAAGTTCTTAGGGCTTCGTGGTATGCTCCCTCTTAGTTCTTAAGTCCAAAACCTTAGTGTGTGAGTTGAAGAGAAAGCCTAATGGTAACTGGAATAAGGTGGGGATTCGTGGTATGCTCCCTCTTATCACCCACGCTAAACAGTATCATAAAGCAAGCTAAAAGATAATGCCAATACCCTTAAGCACGAAAAATATAGAAAATAACAAAACTGAGTTTAAAAAGTAAATTGGCTAAGGGAGTGAAAGGACGCTAGATGCATACTGCCCACACTTAGACTAGAGTTATAATGTTGTACTTGAATTACTATATGCTTGGCACTGTACACTGAAATTTCTGAGGGACGCATTAGAATCAAACTCCGCTTGCCAGCATTTGTTGGCATTCCAACCAAACTTTTGTCGAGGTATTATTTTCATTGTTTTTGTTTTTCTCTTTTTTTTTGCATTACTCGAGTTCCAGCAATGAGCTAGATTTGGGGGTGTGTTACCTCCTCAAAAGTATTGTTTTCATGCCTATTTTGTATGATTTTTCTTGTTTTCAAGTACATTTAGTTGCATTAGTTTGTTAGAATCATGCATTTACATAAAAGAGTTATTAAGCTGCCTATGCCAATGTCATGGGTTGTTTTTAGTGGCCTTTGCGTAAGTGGAATGGCAAGAGGAATGGGCGCAGGATGCAGGGACACAGTTAGGATTGCCAAGGTGAATGCCAGATGTTGCGGGCACAAAAGGACCAGTGAGTGCCAAGCATTTGTTGGCAGATAGGTATACCAGCGGCCATGCCAAGAAGAGATGAACCCCCGAAAAAATAGGAAAGGATCAGACTCCTAAAAGATTGCAATTGGATCAACTTCCGAAAAAATAGCGGATAAGGTGATGCCATGTGATGTTGGCAAAGTTGTGCCAAGCTCGTGTGCTAGGATGGCCATGGCATGATGACATCAGCCCTAGCCTGATAAGCTATCACACTGAGCTGATAAGATATCAAAATGACCGGATAGAGCTCTATCTCTTATCTCTTGATCATTTCAAATTCAAAGGATTGTCTCATCCTTTCCCCTACACGCCTATATAAAGAACAACTGATCAAGCATTTGGAAAAGTGAGAAAAAGAATCGAAAAGAGGAGATGAGAGGTGGTCGGAGTGAGGTGTTAGAGCGGCGAGTGATAGTCGGTGCAATCGAGGAAGGGTGGTTCGACTTCTTGGCCAATAGCCTAGCGTGGAGGGCTGCATTGAGAGACCCATCTGCCTATTCCCTTGGCATAAGTTGTTTTTCTTTAGTTTTTATTATGATGGTGATGTTAAAAATGTTTGTTGGTTTGTTGGTTAACCCCTATACCATGAACTGATTTAATAGTTGGTGGGGGGATATTTTGGTTTTAAACGTTGGCTTTATGCCTTAGTTCCTTATAATAATTCTACTTTTGGCAAAGTTTGTCTGTTTTGCATACTTTAATTTTTCCTAAGTACTGTGCCAAAGCGAGAGCTGGCACAATTAGCTTATTGCCTTCCAACATCTTAACAAACTTGTGTTGGCAATGATCCAGTTGCTGAACACTTGGGAGAGAAGCTTCGAAAGAAGTCGTTCAAGTAGATGAACTTACTTCGGAAGTGAAATCTGCCCCGCCAGAGTATAGATTGGTTTTTAAATCAAATTTGTTTAAGGAAAACATACACTAGAGATATAGGGGTTTTACTTGGCCAGTTTAGGGCAATAACCATTGAAAGAGGCTTTGCTATTTTTGAATTTGCTCGGCAACCAATGCCAAGACAGTTTTGTCAATAAAGGCTGGCATGAACCACGTTTGAACCAGGCATTCCCTGCCAACAGTCATCATTCATTTGAAAACACCTTTATAGCCAACACTTCACTTTGGTTTTATTTTATTTTATTTTTTAGTTTTAAAATCAACTCTTTTAAACTATAATCTTTTCTTCCAAAACAAGTAACAAACTAAACAATTGAATTCCAAGTCAATCTCTGTGGGATCGATACTCAACTTACCAAGTTGTATTACTTGTCGACAGTGTATACTTGCACGCAAAAGACTCTTGGCACAGTTTATCTTGCCCAAATACATACCATTTATATCATTTTCCAGCATTCATTTTACACATCTCCCTGAGAGTCAACAACAAGGCTCATCTGAGTTACCCACGACCCTAGGGCCTAATTCAGCACCGAGCATACTACCAAGGGGTTTTGGCCAAGCAAACCGGGCCTATCAATGACCAATTCGCCCAAGAGACCAAGACCCATTGAGGAAGGTCATCTTTTGACCAACACACATGGAAAGATATCATCCTTTGAACCACACTCGGGGAAAGTAACCTTGCCACCTAAGTGTGATATTCTAGATTGATTCTTGCCTTGGTATAGTTGGAAACGTTGTATAATGAGTGATATTCTTTCCATAGATATGAGATATCAATCTTGGTGATTGATCCTTAGCCCTTGATTCAATTCACCCTAGACCATTAGATTCGAAGAGGTGAGCCTATAAATAGAGGCTCACTCTCACCATTGTAAATCATTCCATTATTTCTAAGTTTTCTTGAGTAAAGAGTTACTAAACACTCTTGCTTAGAAATTGTGAAGGCTGACTTAGTCTCTGACTAAGATCGCCGACTAAGGCCGCACGAATCAGCTAGTCATACTCTAGCCCCGTGAAAAGTGGTATTAGAGTGACCCTTTGACTGCTCGATTTCACGTGTGAGCGCCCATGAGTAGGGTAGACAGAGTGGACAACTATGAAAATTGGCCAATCACGAGAGCAGAAGCTCATGACAAGGGCATCATGTGGTTGAGTGAGGAAGAATGTCACGTCTGAGAAGAGGCGGGGTCATTAAACCCACATCGGAAAGGAAAATAGAGGTCTTGGAATATATAACTGGTGGCACTGCACATCCTATTAGACATGTCTTTTGGGAAGAGGACAATGACCCTATGACAAAATGCTCTAACCATTGGGCCAACATCCTCACTTCGAAATAAATTTGATATCAGGTTTCATTAAATGTTTCAATTATGGGCAAAAGCATTCTAAAACAAACACATGAGAAGGAACCACAAGAACTCGCAGAAAGCAAAAATAAAAAAGGGGTAGAATTAGAAATAATGATACCTTCGATATCAAGAGCCAAATGAGAAATATCATCAGATTGGTTAGGCAACAAAATGGTAGGATCCCTTTTCTCATAATTGCCTTGGATTGCAGCCTTGCTAAGGTTAAGTTTAGGCCTTGATTATTGTTATTGCCATTACTATTTTCCTCTCATTGTACTATAAGTTCATGTTTGAATTATGATTATACAATCACACAAGGCAAGTAGTATAGGATACTCAAAATCAAGAATTTCATAGCAACAATCTCATAAATGGTTTAAAAGAACTAATTTTGTTTCTAAGCACATTCATACTATGATCTATGATTTTAGTTCAAGATTTTGATCAAATGTTATTAAAACGTGAACTAAAAACGCTAATCCCTTTCCTAAACTAAAATAAGACAATAAACTCATACCCAATTTAGTCCATGTTAAACTATAATAACTTTTTTATAGATATAGTAATGTTCATTTTAAACCTAAACTTTGAAAATGTATTTTCAAAGTCATCTATGTCTGATAAGGATCTCAAAACTCCACCCTGCAAATATGAAGAGTTGTTAGATGAAGCATCTAGCACATTAACAGTTTAGTAAAATCAGGTACAATAATCTTGAAAATTAGTTAGGTCTGCCAAAGGTACAGTAACCATGTTAGCAAGCATTTTAAGTTCACAACTCTATTCAAAAAAAGTTCACAATTTCAATGAGAGAACGAGGAGGGGATGATGTGAATTGCATGATTTCGCTTTGTTAGTAACACATGCATTCTCAGACTTCAACTATCGAAACAAAAAAATATAACGAAAAGAAAAAAAGAATATTAACCTCCTCTCGATCAAACAAAAATTCTTCTTTATCAAGTTCAACTACAGGTAAATCTTCCTCCTTATCTTGCCCACCCAATTCAACTTCCTCGAGAACATCATTTCCCAAAAATACATATTGCGATGCATCAAATGCGGCACCTCCAGCAGTATAGGAAAGATGACTTTACTAAAATGAACTCTTAAAACTCACAACATAAAATGAAATGAAATGAAGCAACAACTTAAAAACTAGAAATGGTTCACACAAGGAAACACCAGGTTTTTACTTGTAATTGATTCCATCAGCATCATCCACAATTATTTTAGCAACAACAACATTCATCTTAGCATTCAAAACACTATATTAGGGATCTTATTTCCACTTTCGTCTAAGTCTGCTATAGATTAAACCTCAGAGTCATGCTAACTTTTTCTCTATAAAGGTCTTAAATTATACTCTAAGCTAAAAGTTAACGAAAAGGGAAAAAAGAAGAATAATCTAATTTTATCTCAAGAAAGCATAAATTGAGTAAATGAAGCAAAATGAATTGAATATCAAACCTTTAAGTATCACCTAGTTGCTTAGAATCCTCAAAAACATCCATCTTATCTGCACTTCAAAATTACGACGCTATAGGGAAAACTTAAAATAGAAAAATCATAATTATTAGCTGAACCTTTAAACTTTTCTTTGAATTTTCCACCTTTTGGTACCGAACCATTTGTGGCACCGTGAAAAGAAAAAAAGCGCTCAAAAACTAATTTTTCCCTTGGTAACCAAACAAAAGCGAAGTTTGGAAGCGAGTTCAGCTATTCAATGCCATTTCAATAAAACAAGATACAAAATCAAAAAAAGAAAAAGTGAACTCAAGATCTAAGGTTAGAAGAAAAAGGAAAAGATACCTGGCGAACTGCAAGGTCGTGATGGGGATTTGAGTTAGAGTAGTTTTGAGATTTGACGAACAATAGAAGAAAGAGTAGGGATAATGCAGATGAAAAAAAATTACTCATTTCAAGGATATTTTCGTCCTAAATGACAGGATTTGTCTTATTCCTTAACAAAACTTAAAAAGACGCTACTATAGGGATTGTTTTATAACCTCATACGAGGAATTATCACAAACCAAACATGGGTTTGTGATTATGAAAAAAAATATTCCCACCGATAATGTTTTTGTTTGTGATCCAAACATACCCTTACAATTTTATCAAGTGAACCACTATAAAATCTTCCCCAGATTGTAGAATAAACAAGCTTGTAATAGCCTCGGTATGTTCTCGAATTTCTTGGACAAATGATGAGTGCTGCTTCTACCATCCCAGAGCTTCACAATTTTAACATAACTATCAAAACTCAAGTCTGATTACCTTCTCCCACCAGTATAATTTTAGAAAGAATGAAGTTTGCTGTCAAAGAAGGGTTGTAATTTCCTCATAAATAAACATCATTTGAAGAATGACCAAAATGAAATATTCGCCTCATAAGAATTGGCTGCATGAACCTGTTGAGTAAAACATATATGTAGAGTATGACTCGTTTTGTGTATTGAATATCATATATACAAAATCGACTACTTCTGTAAAACATCAGAACAAAAGGTTATCTTTATAGTTCCATCAATATTACCTGAAAAAATGTATTCAAGACAAAATATTTGTGGAGCCCGATAACCTCAACCGAATTGCTTGCCAAGTGGTGGAGAAGATTGATTTTTGGGTGTTTGTGGTGGAAGCAAAAAATTGAAAAAATTTGATGCGAGATTTAGAGTGGTTCGACTTTCTAACCAAAACCTACATCTACTACCTTAGCTTCTTACCAAGGATTTCACCAAATCCACTCTTGAATTTATTCCCCTTTTCTAGGCTCAGGAGGCAACCCTTACACACTCAAAGCTTTCTATCCCAAAGCTTGAGTAAACCCTCTTTACAAGAGAAATAAGAGAAAACTTGTAAATCCCTCTACAAGGTGTTTGTTTGCACCTTTAAGCACTCACCCAATCCTAAAACACTTGAGCAAATATTACAATGTAAGCTCACAAGTGTTGTCTATACAAAGAATGAAAATTAAGCTCTAAAACATGTTTTGATCATATGATTGTTGACTTGAAGATCATTAGTCTTCCATATATGCTTGGAGGTCCATTTTATACTCTCGATTGAGTTTCTAGCCGTTAGAGACCGTTGAGGATGAATTGGAACCGTCGGAGCTTTTATTTCTCGCAATAAATGCAATTCTAGGCTGACTGTATCGATGCACGGGTAGCCGTATCGGTACGTGTTCATCAAAAACTAGCCATTGAGCTTTTTCCAGCTTGTGCGTATCGATACACTTAGGAATGTATCGGTACGGGCTGCAATTTAAATAACTGTTGGGAAAATAGATGTTGGTGGGTTTTGGAATTTGGGGGTTTTTCCACGTAGGCATATCGAAATGCTAAGAGGCATATCAAAACAACCTCACTCTGTATCGATACGAGCAAGCCTTGTATCAGTACGGGTTTTGACAGTTTTAAATAGACTGTAGGTGAAACCTTAAGACGTATCGAAACGGGGTATACCGTATCGATACAGTTGAGTTAAGAACTTAGGGTTAGCTACTTTAAAACATTTTTGAATTCTTTTCTATTTAGTCCAAAACTATTTTTCAAATTGTTATATCAAAATAAGTATCCTAACAATCTCCCCTTTTTGATATAATAAAACAACTTAAAAAATTGTTTTAATGATTCTCCCTCTTAGTAAAAGTAAATTTTGAATAAGAGTTTAAAATTTTAAGATAGTTAAAGCTCCCCCTTATTCACTTGATAATTCAATCTTTTTCAAAACATTCTCCCCCTTTTTGTTATATCAAAAAATGGTCAAACCAAAGTTTGAAAACTTTTAAGACCATAACAATGGAGAGTTTTTAAAAATGTATATTTGACAAAAATTATTTTTATTAAAAGTTAGCTCCCCCTTACTCAAAACATCATCAAATGTTAGTCCAACAAATATATGATTACCTAGTTGAATTAACATAAATAAAACAAATTAAAACAAATAATTTCAACTAGAATTTTACCACTTGAACCAAAGGTAGGATTTGAAGTCTTCCTTCTTCAAGTGATCTTCTTTGTGTGTATGGAGCTCCCCCTCGATGTCATACTTTGTTGATCATTCTCCATCACACCTAAAACAAGACAATCAAGTAATTTTTGGTATCCAAATTGCTTTGGATCCATAGGCATTAGTAGCACAAAGTTTAGTCCCCATAGAAATCCATTTTGCAATTTCATCCTTTTTAGTTGAAGTAATTAGTCATTTTGGGACCCAAATACTTCTAAAACATTTTCCTTTAAAAAATCCAGGGGCACTAGATTGTCTTTGATAAAAAATTTAATTTTCCCAAATTGTTTTTCTTTTCAAGTTCTTTGGAAAATCAAATCTTTTTCTTTCTTAAGATCATCCATCTCTTTTTGATGATCTTTTTCTAAGCTTTGAAGCAAATTTTGTAAACTTGAGACTTTAAGTTCAAAATCTTTCATTTTTGCTTCAAACTCTAAATTGGTTTTCAAAAGCAAATCATTTTCAGTTTTCAACTTTGAAATCAATTTCTTGTTTTTCGAAAATGAAGCCTTAAACTCAAAAACCAATTCGTCATAGGCTTCTTGTAATTCATCAAAAGAATAAGAAGTAGAAGTAGATGAATTAGAAGTTACCCTTGAATCTTCTTCGAGGGCCATGTGACAAAAGTTGGCTTGATCATCGGTGGAGTCTTCATCACTCCATGTAGCCAAATGTGCCATTTTCTTATGGCTTGAAGAGTTTGACCTCTTTTTCTTTATTCTTGATTATTCCATTTCTTTCTTCATGAATCGGATGAATTTTTTAAAGAGCTTGGCCATCCCTTCTTCTTCACTATCCTCTCCAATTGAGTCTACATGTTGGCATGTAGAGTATTCAAGAGCAATGGCATTCACATTAATGCCTAGCTCCATGATCTTTTTCTTCCCTATCTTCTTTATCTCTTCCTTATTATCTTCTTCTTTTCATTTCTTCATGAGTTCATGAGTGAGAAGAGACCCCATGAGTTCATCTAGCTTTAGGGTCTTGAGATTCTTGGCTTTGATGATGGCGGTCTTATTTGAGTCCCATGACTCGGGAAGAGAGTAAAGAAGCTTTCGGAGAAGCTTGTCTTCTAAAATGATTTCTCTATAGCCTTTAAGTCCATTTATGATGGTGGAGAATCTATCGAACATCTTCGTGATGTCCTTATCCGATTTCATCTTGAAGTTCTCATACTCAAGGTTGAGAAGACCGGTCTTGGTCTCCTTTACTTCGTTTGT
The DNA here is from genome assembly GCA_019671005.1 of Hibiscus mutabilis. Classification (NCBI taxonomy): domain Eukaryota; kingdom Viridiplantae; phylum Streptophyta; class Magnoliopsida; order Malvales; family Malvaceae; genus Hibiscus; species Hibiscus mutabilis. The sequence continues at coordinate 24,754,835 of CM033745.1, read as the reverse complement.
TCCCTGTATGTGACTTCAAGCTTGTCCCAAACTTTCTTGGCATGTTCACAAGAAGAGAGCTTGACATATTCTTCCGGGCAAAGTGCACAAAGGAGAATGTGCAATGCCTTCGCATTTAGTTCTATCTTTTTCTTGTCATCCGCACTCCAATCTTGCCTTCTTTTTTGTGGCACGAACGGTTCATCTTCAACAAGATCCTGAAGGCGGTAGTCTTTGGCCTTGATGAAGTACATCATCCTATTCTTCTAATAGGGGTAGTTGGTCTCGTCAAAGAATGGTGGCCTATCGATTGATTGCGCCATTGAAACCGGTTGATTGTTTGGTTGATCAAGCTTGTCGAGATCGCCTCAATAGGATATTAATCCACTCAACTGAGCCTCGCTCTGATACCAATTGTGGAGCCCGATAACCTCAACTAACTCACTTACCAAGTGGTGGGAAAGATTAATTTTTGGGTGTTTGTGGTGGAAGCAAAACAATGGAAAAAATTGATGCAATATTTAGAGTGATTCGACTTTCTAACCAAAGGCTACATCCACTACCTTAGCTCCTCACCAAGGATTTCACCAAATTCACTCTTAAATTTCTTCCCATTTTCTAGGCTTAGGAGGCAACCCTTACACACTCAAAGCTTTCTACTCCAAAGCTTGAGTAAACTATCTTTACAAGAGAAATAAGAGCAATCTTGTAAATCCCTCTACAAGGTGTTTTTTTGCACTCTTAAGCACTCACCCAATCCTAAAACACTTGAGCAAATATTACAATGTAAGCTCAAGTGTTGTCTATACAAAGAATGAAAATTAAGCTCTAAGACATGTTTTGATCATATGATTGTTGACTTGAGGATCATTAGTCTTCCATAGATGCTTGGAGGTCCCTTTTATACTCTCAATTGAGTTTCTAGCCGTTGGAGATCGTTGAGGATGAATTGGAGCCGTTGGGGCTTTTATTTCCCACAATAAATACAGTTCTGGAGCTGACCGTATCAATACGTGAGTAACCGTACCGGTACGTGTTCTTCAGAAACTAGTCGTTGAGCTCTTTCCAGCTTGTGCGTATCGATACACTTAGGAGTGTATCAGTACGACCTGTAATTTAAATGACCATTGGGAAAATAGTCGTTGAGGGTTTTGCCACGTAGGCGTATCGAAACGCTAAGAGGCGTATCGAAATGACCTCACTCCATATTGATACGAGCAAGCCCTATACCGATACGGGTTTTGGCAGTTTCAAATAAACTGTAGCTGAAACCCTAAGATGTATCAAAACGGAGTATACCGTATCGATACAGTTGAGCTGAGAACTTAGGTTTGGCTACTTTAAAACATTTTTGAATTCTTTTCAATTTTGTCCAAAACTAATTTCAAATTATTATATCAAAACAAGTATCCTAACAAAATTGACAGTACTTCTCTATTTTCAGCAGAGTCTAATTGAGCTAGTTCTTTAAACTAATGATTGCAAATGGGAAATTTCATTCATCTTTATCAGAGTCCACATCAAAAGATATACAAGTATGAAACTATTTGTTCTAGAGGGTTGCTGCTTGTGGTTTCTCCTAAACAAGAACTTGAACCTGAACCTGAAGTGTTCCAACTTACAACCCAAGCGTTTCATGTACATTGCATCATAGCTTCGATGTTCAAGCCTGAAGCAAGAAATAACTCAAGCTCATTCACAAACTGTTTGGTTCTTGCTAGTAGAAATTACTCAAGCTCACACATGTATGGATGTATGCATGCATGCATGGATGTATGTATGCATGCATGGATGTATGTATGATGTATGGATGTATGCATGCATGCATGGATGTATGTATGCATGCATGGATGTATGTATGATGTATGGATGTATGCATGCATGCATGTATGTATGTATGCATGCATGTATGTATGTATGTATGTATATTCACAAATATAAATGTGTGAGAAAAAAACTAAAAGTACTAGTTTACAAATGTCACAATGTAAATACTTAAAGTTGAAGAATTAAAATAAAAAATGTTAAATTTAAGTTGTTTGGAGATTTTTTATAATCGTTAAAAGTAGAAGGGTCTTTACAACTCTTATGTCAAAATCTCTAATCTCAAAAAGCTCTTATTTGCAGCCTTTTCAAAATTAGAGGTTTCACCTCAATCCGCTATTTCAATTTGCTCTTTACCAAACATCTAAATTAGCAGATTTGACTGGTCAAACCTGTAACTTTAACTCAAACCTCTAATTTTGACTCAAACCGCTATTTACCAAACATAGCCTATATTTAAATTTATTTTATTTTATATTATTTGTAAAATTTTATTTGAAAATTAAAAAACAAATAAAAAGGTTGACATGACATTATATAATTGGTCAAGAAATTTTTTAAACACGTCAACATTTTAAGGTATTTTAAAGGCTTAAAACACTTTCCCCTAAACTTTACATGTTTTCTCAACTTGCCCCTTAAATTACGTTTTGCCCACTAAACATTTCGACGTTACTCATTTCGCCCCAAAAAGCTAACACCGTTAATTTTTTTTCTTGACCAATCAGAACATGCCACATCATTTTCTTTATTTTTTAAATTTTAAAAAAATAAAATAAAATAAAAATATTAAAATATTTATTAATTAATTATATTCCCAAAATACCATCATCTCCCCCCACCCATCGTTTAGCTTATTTCGCAGAACTATCCTTTCCCTCATCCCCTTCTTTCCTAAACTCCATCCCCACACCCCTTTCATATCTCCATCGCTCACCATTGCAGTCACCCCTTTTGGAACCGGCGTAATGGGTCAATCCATGTGTACTCATCTAATCAACGCCAGCTACACTTTCACCATCTTCAACCGGACCCTTTTTCAAAACTCAACCACTCATTGACATGGGAATTTTCGAATCAACGCCGGCTCAAACTCGTTGGGATTATGCGGGAGCAGGATCCTGAAGAGGGATTTTGAACCAGGTCTCTTTGTGAACCATTTCGTTAAAAATTTGAGGATTTGTTTAAAGAAATGTCAAAGTATGGGGCTTGCTTTGTCTGGTTTGGCTTTGGCTTAACAACTTTATTTGTCGTTCAAGGCTCATGGGAAAGAGAATTTGGGTATCCAAGCTTTGATTCTGGCTTTGGAGAGGTTAAACAATTCCACTCTTAGTTCTTAAACCTGGTAAAGCGTCAAATCTTTAGTAATATTCCATTGATGCCACTCTTGATCAATTAATGGGGGTTTAGGGTAAATCGGGGTTGGTTTAGGGTAAATCAGGGTGGAGTGAGTTTAAGGCAGTCAAGGCAAATAGTACATTATGCTTTGAAGAAATTGGGGATGGAGAAGAAAACGATGGGGGAGATGAGGGTACTTTTGGGAATATAATTAATTAATAAATTTTTAATATATTTATTTTTATTTTATTTTATTTTAAAATTAAAAAAATAAAAAAATGACGTGGCACGTTTTTATTGGTCAACACAGATTTTTTAATGATGTTAATTTTTTGTGATAAAATGAGTAACGACGAAATGATTATAGGGCAAAAGTGAGCAAAACGTAATTTAGAAGACAAGTTGAAAAATAGGTAAAGTTTAGGGGAAAAATGTTTTAAGCTTATTTTAAATAACAATGTGTAAACTTTAGAGGGCATAAACCAAAAAATACGTTATATATCAAGATGAGAAAATTGATAAATATTAAGGGGCAAATGATACATTAAAACTTTTAATACAATGTCATTTCTTTGATTCTCAATTGATTTACCGGCTAATTTGGCTCAAAATTCTCTTTTGAAAATTTAATTGGAAAAATATCATCCATCACTTTTGGCTAAACGCGAATTTAGAACTTATTTTTGACCAAACGTGAGTTCCGTATTGAGTGGATAAATAAGAAAAAAAATTAATTTACAAAATTTTTTATTACACAGAATTCGTTTTTGGCTAACTACGAATTTAAAACTCGTTTTTAATTAAATATGAGTTTAACCTACATAAACAATTTTTTTTAATTAAATACGAGTTTAACCTACGTAGACAAAAAAAATATTTTTTCAAATGTTATTCAATGAGGAAATTTTTCTAATTAAATTCTCAAAAGCAAATATTGAGCCAATATTGTCGGATTCACTTAACTGACAGAAAACAGTTTTATTTTCCCTGGAAACAAACGGAAGATATCATAGCCTCCATTTCCCCTGAAAGCACACTAAATACATGGATTCCCTCAAGTCCACCTTCCTGTCCACTACAATCCATCTCTACCCTTCCTCTTCTCTCTCTAAGCCACCCTCCACGAACCGCAAACTTCGCATTCAGTCCTCAGTCCGCCCAGACCCATTTTCCCTCAGCGACGGCAACCCCGCAAAACCCAGACCCAAATCCAAAAACCCCAAAAACCCACACTCCGATGACAACGCGCGTCGAATCATAAAGAAGAAGGCTCAATACTTGAGCGCCTTGAGGCGTAACCAAGGTCCACGCGCCACCACTCCGAAATGGATAAAGAGAACTCCGGAGCAGATGGTGAAGTATTTGGAAGATGAGAGAAACGGGGAGTTGTATGGGAAGCACGTCGTGGCGGCGATAAAGGCTGTTAGAGCGATGGGGCAGAGAAAAGAAGGGGAAGTTGATGTGAGGAGAGTAATGGGGAGCTTTGTTGGGAAGTTGAGCTTTAGGGAAATGTGTGTCGTCTTGAAAGAACAAAAGAATTGGAGGCAAGTTAGGGATTTCTTTGCTTGGATGAAGTTGCAGGTTAGTTGTTTAATTAGTTCTTCTGATACTAGTATGCTTCGTGCAGTTTTTAGCATTAGTATATTTTTGAAATCATATTTGCTTGAATTGAACACTGGAAATGTTAAACATATGTAGGCATAGTCCGGATACGAGACGTTAAATCTTTCCTGTTGATTTGTTTTTTTCATTATTATTACACTGAGTGTCCTTATTTTCAAGTCTCTATGATCGGATTTGGACCTCTTAGCATGTTCCAATCAGCAGATTAACCAGCCTTGAAACATATGTTGTTTCCCATACATGTAAAACATGGTGTTTTCCCACTAGAGAAGGTTAAAGTCTATATTTTATGTTTGTATCTAAATACATTGTTTGCTTTTTTGCTTGTAATTGTGTTATGTTTAGCTTTCTTAAAGAGATGTAAAGTAATTATGTTGCTGTGATACGAAACACGGACATTAATAGATTGTAATTATAGATTTGTGCTTGAACAGATGTGCTATCGCCCGAGTGTTATTGTTTACACGCTTGTTTTGCGTGCTTATGGGCAAGTGGGGAAAATCGAATTGACTGAACAGACCTTTCTAGAGATGCTTGAAGCGGGATGTGAACCCGATGAAGTAGCTTGTGGTACCATGTTGTGTACATATGCTAGATGGGGACGACACAAGGCTATGCAGTCATTTTATTCTGCCGTGGAAGAAAGGGGTATCACATTGTCAACTGCTGTTTACAATTTTATGCTGTCTTCTTTGCAAAAGAAATCACTCCATGAAAAGGTCATTGATTTATGGAGGCAGATGGTTGATAAAGGGCTGGCACCTAATAGGTTTACTTATACAGTAGTAATCAGCTCACTTGTTAAAGGGGGTCTTTGTGAAGAGGCTTTCAAGGCTTTTGATGAGATGAAGAAATTTGACTTTGTACCCGAGGAAGCAACTTACAGCCTCCTTATTAGTTCTCACACTAAAGATAGTAACTGGCAGGGTGCACTAAGATTATACGAAGATATGAGATCCAGGGGAATAGTTCCGAGCAACTACACATGTGCTTCACTTTTAACTCTGTATTATAAGAAAGAAGATTATTCACAAGCTCTATCTCTTTTTACAGAGATGGACAGAAATAAAATTGCAGTTGATGAAGTTATATATGGCTTGCTAATTAGAATATATGGAAAACTTGGGCTCTACGAGGATGCCCAATCAATATGATTTGTGATAGAGATGGGATTTTCATGAGCTCTTTCTGGCAAGAATTATTTCGAGGACTAGAAGTAAGTATCAATCCATCTACTGCGTATCATCCTAAAACAAATGGGCAAACAGAAAGGTTAAACAAATGTTTGGAGATCTATTTGAGGTGCACGACAGGAGAAAGACAAAAGGAACGAGGAAATTAGTTACACTTGGTGAGTGGTGGTACAATACTCCCTTCCATTTGGCAATTCAATCTACACCATATCAAGCTTTGTATGGTTAGATTCCTTCTCCCTATAATCTATATGTTGCGTGAGATTCAAGAGTAGCTTTTGTTGACAAAAGCCTTCAACACAGAGAAGCAGCCTTGAAGATGTTTGTAACGACCCGAGTTTCAGGATCCGCGGGTCGTTTCACCTGAGCATGCGGGCTAGGGTGTTGGGCCGAAGTTTTGGGATCCTATGTGGGTTTTCTTGTGTGTTGGGCTTGAACCCTTGGGTTTCCATATGGGTGTGGAAGAAGATGAAAGGGTAAAGGGTGAATTTCTCCACTTTTGAAGAGGAAAAGTTGGTTGGCTTAATTGTTTCTTGAGATTGTAAGAGAGTGAGATCTCTCTTGTCTCCCCCTTCATACTCTTCATCTCTTTTCCTTATTCTTCTATTTGGAGCTCAAGGTTAAAGGTGAAATATTTATCATATCGTGTGAAAATCTTGGATTGGTTGTTGAGGGTAGTCTTATCTCTGTCAAGTGATCTATCTTTTGAGGTAAGACTGGAATGTTTTAGTAGAGGTTGGAAAAATATGAGTTTTAGTGGGGGTTAAAGAGGAAGAACGAGAATGGGGGAGTTAACTCCATTTTCTATTGTGAAGTTATTTCTTTTATCCCTCTTAACCTTCTAGCAATGTTGTAACCCTTTTACAACATCTCCTTGTAGTGAAAGAGGTTGAAGAGCACTCTAAAGCTCAAGGAAAAAGGAGGGATTGTGCTGGTGCAAGAAGGTTCTTTTCCAGTGTTTGGAAGAAGGTTAGTACACTTCTAACTCCTTTTGTTTCATGCACATCCTAAGGATGATGCTTTGTATGATTGATTGATGATTTGTGTGTTGAATGCTTAGATTTGGGTGTTAATGGTAACACTCGTATTTTGTTTTAATTAACTAATGAAAATGGTAGCAAACCATCCTAATAACTTTCAAAAGATGTAGGCTTAAGTTTAAGAGTTAAAGGTATTTTGGAGATATGATTTCCCAAGCCTAGGAAGCCATATCTGGGCTTCGGTATCAGTACGCGGGGAGGCTGTACATATACCCTAGTTTTCTAGCTTAAGAAAACTGTTTCATTGCTATGAACTTTGAATGGGGTACTGGTACGGTGTTCAACTTGTACTAGTACATTATGTAAAGCGGTATTGGTACGAGTCAACTTGTACCGGTACGCGAGGGCTGGATGAAATTCTAGTAATCTTAAATCGTATCGGTACACATATGAGTACTAGTACCCAAAGGGTACCCGTAACTACGTGAGGGCCTGTATCGATACCCATCGAGCAATTTGCCCAAAAATGTTGATTTTTGCCCATAAGGTTGAAAAATTATATTGTTCGATCCAATAGATCCCTAATGGCCTAAAATGAGCTGTAAAACTATAAAACCTAGAAATCACCTCATACTCGAGCATAAAACTTAAGAACTCTATAAATGCTTTGTGTGACTTATATGTTGGTAGAAGCCATAAGATGATATGCTTATGTGATGTTGTTACGTGCCATGTGGGCACTTGTTTGGTGGGACACAAATACCTAGTGAGAGTGTTGCAACACCATGGTAAGTTATGTTCCCGAATGTATGTTCCCAATAGTGTGTGGACTCGAGTCTCATTCAAAGATACTCGATGGGGGATCTCGAGTATAAAGTGTATGTTCCCAATGCTGTATGGCCCCGAGTCTCGTTTAAGTTTACGTATTCAATATTGTGTGGCCTTGAGTCCCACTCTAGGTGTTTGGATATGATTATTAAGAGATATTTGATGTCATGCTATGTATGTATATATTATGGTAATATCATAGTTGTTTGCAAAGCCATGTCATCTTACTTGTTACGTGCTTTTACTTATGATTTGCATGAAGCATGGTAGAGTAGAGGTGTATCCATTGAGCTTTATGAGCTTAGCTTTTAGAATCGTTGTTTCCATTCACATGTTTTTAGATGGCTATGTTGCACTGAAGGAGCCCATCAGAGTAGGACTTCAGCTCATTGATGTGATCAAGAGTACAATACTTAGACTTTTCAGGCAATGTATTCATAGAACCCTTGAATTTATGTTTGTAACTCTATTTTGGATTTATTTGATCATGTCGAATGATTTTAAATTATCTTATTTTAAATTGGTGCTCTCATGTAAACGATTTAACCCTTTTGGATTGTTATTTTCCAAAATATTGTTGGATTTCTGGAAATGATTATGGTTTTGGCTAAATCTAGCTATAAAATTTTATTTATGGGTTGGACTTAACGCCAAAATATGACATCGGGTTTAGGGTGTTATATTAGTGATATCAGAGTCTAGGTTTAGCTGGTTATAGGAAAGCCCCAGGTAGTAGAGAGAGTCAAAAGTGATGTCTAGTGAATACATGCCCATAAGTCAAAATCGTACTTAGATTAAGCTGAATATTTGATAGTGTAACCTTATTTATTTTCTTGTGCAGAAAGTAAATCATGCGTAGGATAGCACGTGATCTGGATGAGAGTTGGGACTCAAATGAGATGAGGATTATGTTCCCTACACTGATGAGATGTCGAAAGACGAATGGGTTCGTAGGGCCAATTATTTCTCTCATCCGCATCGGGCCCTTCACCGTATTGTAAGGGTCATACCTAGGCCTTCGATTACCCCTCGTGAGGCACTGATTGAGAGGGTGCAACGCCATAGAGCAACGAATTTCCTTGTGAAGAGGCACGACAATCTGATTAAGGTGGATCAATGGTTGAGGGATAATTGTTGGATCATGCGAAAGATGCGGTTGGAACCCGATAATAAGTTGACATGCATTCTCTCTATACTAAAGAAGAATGCTAGGGAATGGCGGGAAATCATTGAGTTTGGGTTATACCCTAATCAACCATCTTGGGATGATTACCTATATGAGTTTGAGAAGAAGTATGTGGGTGAAGCCCACATTGATAGCTTGAAGGATCAGTTCACTCACCTAGTTCAAGGAACAAGTCTATTTTCGAATATGAGTAAGAGTTCCTACATTTAAGTAGATACGCCTAGAATAGGTCGCTACAAAGAAGATGAGATGCAAGAGGTTCTAAAAAGGTTTGATGAAGGAAATTCAAATGTACTTGATTGCTGACCCGCCCAAGGTGTTTTCAGACTTGACCACCAGTGCCAAGTTTCTTGAGCAAGTTCAAGGTTTGACCTATAGCCAGGTTGGTGGGCAAGGAGGCTTGAGTGGAGGAAATCATTCCCCACTCCAACTAGTCACAGTCTCACTCTCATGAAAATAGGGGCCGTTGGAACCAGAATCGGAGAGCTTCGAATCAGTCTGTGAGATTAGATAAGAGGTCAGAGTTTGCTAGTTGGAGGAAGTTTAACGCCTCTTATTCGGCAATGAGTTTTGGAGGACCGAAAAAGGGTCTTGTGACATATTTGTGATCAATGCGGGCGCAAGAGTTCCATGGAAATATCAGAGTATGCTGTGGTTGTGGATCACCAGACCATTTTGTGAGAGACTGTCTAGCGATAGCTGATGTCACCCTAATATAGAACCAGATGACTTCGTTTACGGTTCAGAGGGGTCGAGGCTTCTCTATGGGAGAAGCGAGCCACATGTTGGGACAACAGACTGCGGGCGATATCAAGTCTACTACAAGGGCACCAACAAGGCAGTATGCAATCAAGACCCAAAGGATTGGGAGACTATAAACATCATCTCAGGTACCTTTACCTTGTTCTCTATTAATATTGTTGCCTTAGTAGATTTGAGGTCTACTCATTCTTATATTCGTATTTGAATATCCCATCAGTAAGGTATTATTGCCGAGGACCTAGAGGTTGGGGTTCGAGTAACTAGACCCTTGGGGTATGATGTCTTAGAGGACAAGGTGTATTGGAGGTGTCCGATAGAGGTTCAAGGTTCGATATTTCCAACAAATTTGATGGTTTTATGATGATATCATGACATCACCACCACCATTAGACCCGAAGGAATTTTCCTTAAGCCCCATTACTCGTGCAAGGGCAAGAAAATTTCGAGATGCGATCATCAACAAGTGCAATCATGCATGGAAGATTATTAAAGCTGCCAAAGTTGAATCAATTCCCTACAACGTGGAAGATTCGTGCAACGTGAAAAGGAGTCCATGCAACGTGTTGCATGTTTATTTCTGATGCATATGTTCCATTTGATTATTATAGTTCTAGTATGCACATGTTTTCTATTATGTTGTTTATTGTTTATTTTACAACACTAGAGTTCGTTGAATCATATAACATATATTTATTATATTTAACATGCATCATATTATATTATTTATTTTTTTTTATCATATTTCTCGTATTTTGTAGGTGTTATGAAAGGACAATGAACAAACACATCACTGGGTGATTCAGAGAATTGTGACTATTGGAGGTGCTTGTTTGAGGTGCTTTGCTCAACTTTGGAGCTGCTTGCTTACCTTCACAAATGACGGGAATTCTAGAGAGGTGCTTGCTTGAGATGCTTGCTTGAGGTGTTTGCTTACATTCATATGGAAATTGACATGCTTGCTTACCTTCACAATGAACGGCAATTATAGGGAGGTGCTTGCTTACGTTCACATAGAAATTGACATGCTTGCTTACATTCACATAAAAATTGACATATTAGGTTATGATTACATTGGGCGGCAAAAGCACACATTTCAAGGTTTCTTTTTTATTCATTATCCCTTCACACACCTCCCTAGAAATGTATGCTGATAACTTTATTTTGTAAAGCCTATAAATAGAGGTTGGTTTTTCAACTTTAAGACATAACTTTGATTTATGAAATTTGAGTCTTTATCTCTTTTGTTCTTTGAGAACTTTATCGATCCTTCAAGCTATGCTTGTTGAATCAAACATTTGATATCTTTGGTTCCTAGTTTTACTTAACTAATGGGTCAAGATCCTTATTTCGTTTAGAGACCATTATAGAGTTCGGGTCACACTTTTTAGTGCTGGTTCAATTTTCAAGTCCTAATCTACTATCTATCTTCCATCATCCAATTTTGCCACCACCATCATCTAAAATTCTAGAATCTTTATTCTCATTATCTTCTATATCGTTACACACCCTCACCCTTTAAAAATCATTCGTAACCGTTGCAAGTCTTACAACACAAAGTTACTTCATTTACGGTCGGGCAAATCAAGCATCTCGGTAAATTCCAAGATGAGATCGCATCAGATGGTAATCAAAGCTTAGGCTAAATTAACTAAGCCTTTGTGTTTTCTTATTAAAAAAAAGAATAGAAAAAAATTTCGTGAAAAAAAGAAAAGATAAAAAAAAGACTAAAAAAAGAAAAAGTAAATCGACAACAAGGCTTGAGATATTTTATTCCTTCTTACAGATCGTTATTTGTTAGTTTCAATATTCTAACTTTGGACCGTAATGCTTTTCTTCTAAGCCTACCTTATACACCATATCTTTCCAAACCTTAAGATTTATTTTGCAGATGATTCAACAAGTATTATGGAGGATTTTGAGTAAGTTCAATTCAAGAACTTTTGAGATAAAAAGAGCGGAAAAAGGCATGAGAGAGTGAGTGCATCAAGGGGATAAAAGCCAAACCTCAAGTGCCAACAGGCGTGGAGCAATTTTTTTTGAGTGACTTTGTGAGGATTTTTGGAGTGAATTTTTTTCCTTTTTGGAGTAAAAAGTGAGGTCGCAAGTGAGGTATTAAATCTTATTTTCACTACTAATCATTTGGTTCATCATGTATCGAAGATCCACAAGATGTCATGATTCTGCAAGTAACGTTGCACTAGACTTTACTCTACATGTTAGTCGTGAGATGGCTCGGATGATTCAACAACGTTTGGACCCCATAAAAAAGAATCTGGAACGAATAGAGAAAGTTTCTCGTTGGAAACAAACAACTCCACTGGAGGAACAAATGCAGCTAAAAAGGAGAGACAACACTCAATCATTTTCTAGTTCTACGTCCAATCATAATAGAAAATCTTATAAAGAGAATTACAAGTCTCGAATAAGAAGCAATTCAAGAAGTTCATCACGGAGCAAGCCAAACACTTATGTACCTTTTAATCTCGAAACTGTAGCTCGATTTCAAAAGTGTTTTGACAACTGTCAAAGAAACACGGATGCAAGAAACAAGTGTTGAAAAAGAATATTTTGAGATGGAAAAAGAAATAGAAAAGAGTGAGATCGAAAAAGAGTTTGAAAATAAAGAAGAGTTTGAGCAAGAAAATAAGATTGAAAAAGAAAAAAGAGAAAAAAAGAGTGAACAGAATGAGTTTGATGTAAACCCAAGTGAGTATGAGAGGCAAGAAAAGAGTGATGTTGGAAAAGATATTGTTTGTGCAAAAAAATGAGAGAAAACAAAATTATTTTGCACTAACGAACTTAACAACCATTTGCCTACTCTTGCATTATCTATTTTGCAGGGATCCGAGAATGTGTCTTTAGAAATTGTCCCAAGAGAGTTTCCACTCATCAAAAACATCAAACATCAACCACCCATTCGTGTCATTCATTGTATGTGGTTTGACATTTCTTTTGATTTTGCGATAGTGTTCCCGAAAACTAACTTTGAATTTTTTTCCAAGAACATGAATCAATTATTCGGCGCATCAAATTTAAACCAAAATGCTAAGACCCTTAGTCAATCTTGGAAGAATTTTTGGAGCAAGATGAATGTTGCACGAATAGCATACAATCCACCTTTTAAATAAAATCAAAAGGGTCCACTTCACGTAACCGATTTCCTAATAACCAGGCTGTATACGCAGGAAACAAAGTTGAAGTACCAAGGAAAAATGTTTCTAAACAATGCACCAAATTATTGTCTTCTAAAACGTACTAGCCACAAGTGATTATTCAAGACAAAGATATGAATCGAGGACTATCCATTGAGTCAAGGTCGATCATTAGGAAGAATTTGAAAACGTGAGGGGCAACTATTGCCATATGTAGAATTTTTTTGCAACAATTCAAAATTTTCTACCAATTAGCACCCACCATTCCAAATCATCAACAGATTTTATCTTTCAAGTTCATTATACTTAATTTCTTTTCCTACTAATCTAGTTGTGATTGTAGATGACAAAAGGAAGCTTAAATCGGTGAAAGAGCTACATCGAAAAATGCGAAGGAACACTAAGAAAAGTACAAAGCAATATGAACAACAAGAAAATAAAGGGAAAAAATGAGTCAACTTTGAACCCAGTGATTTGGTTTGGGTGCACTTTAGGAAGGAACAATTTCCAGCACAAAGGAAATCTAAAATCTCACCTAGAGGGGATGGGCCATTTCAAGTATTGGAGAAGATCAATGATAATGCCTGCAAGATAGATCTTCCTGCAGAGTTTGGTGTCAGTGCTACTTTTAACGTCTCAGACTTATCTCTTTTTGAGCAAGGTAACAATCTCAAGAAGGAGAGGATGATGAGATCATGGCGTCACCACCACCATTGGACCCGAAGGAATTTCCCTTAGGCCCCATTACTCTGCAAGGGCAAGAAAATTATAGATGTGGTCAACAACAAGTGCAATCATGCATGAAATATTATTGAAGCTGCCAAAGTTGAATCAATGCCCTGCAACGTGAAAGGGAGTCCATGCAACATGTTGCATGTTTATTTTTGATGCATATGTTCCATTTGATTATTATAGTTCTAGTATGCACATGTTTTCTATTATGTTGTTTATTGTTTATTTTATAGCACTATAGTTCGTTGAATCATATAGCATATATTTATTTTATTTAGCATGCATCATATTATATTTTTTTTATTTCTGACCATATTTATCATATTTACAGGTGTTATGCAAGGACAATGAATAGACACATCACTAGGGTGATTTAGAGAATTGTGACTATTGGAGGTGCTTGCTTAGCTTTAGAGGTGCTTGCTTGAGGTGCTTTGCTTAGCTTTGGAGGTGCTTGCTTACCTTCACAATAGACGGAAATTCTAGAGAGGTGCTTGCTTGAGGTGCTTGCTTACATTCGCATGGAAATTGACATGCTTGCTTACCTTCACAATGGACGACAATTCTTGAGAGGTGCTTGCTTGAGATGTTTGCTTGAGGTGCTTGCTTACATTCACATGGAAATTGGCATGCTTGCATATATTCACATAAAAATTGATATGCTAGCTTATGATTACATTGGGCAGCAAAGGCACATATTTCAAGGTTTCTTTTTTTATTCATTATCCCTTCACATCTTCCTAAGAATGTTGGCTGATAACTTCATTTTTAAAGCCTATAAATAGAGGTTGGTTTTTCAATTGTAAGGCATAACTTTGATTTATGAAATTTGAGTCTTTATCTCTTTTGTTCTTTGAGAGCTTTATCGATCCTTCAAGTTCTGCATGTTGAATCAAACCTTTGATATCTTTGGTTACTAGTTCTACTTAACTAGTGGGTCAAGATCCTTATTTCATTTAGAGACCATTATAGAGTTCAGGTCACACTTTTTAGTGTTGGTTCAATTCTTAAGTCCTAAACTACTATCCATCTTCTATCATCCAATTCTTCCACAACCATCGATCATTTTAACCATCTAAAATTCCATAATCTTTATTCTCATTATCTTCTATATCGTTACACACCCTTACCCTTTAAAAACCATATGTAACTGTTGCAAGTCTTACAACACAAAGTTACTTCATTTATGACCGGGCAAATCAAGCATCTTGGTAAATTCCAAGACGAGATTGCATCATTCTACCCTTTCAAGAATTTGATGCCATCTTGGGCACGAATTGGTTATTTGAGCATGATGCGAGTTAGGGTTGTAGGGAAAAGAGCCTTAAGCTTCGAGGTTTGGATGGGGCTAATGTTAACTCCTCAAAAGATGTACTTATCATGCATATATTGCCATGCTTTTTCTTGACTTTAGGTACATATTAGTTCATTTTGCCAGTAGTTTCATGCATTTGCATCTAGGAGTTAAGGAACGTACAATTATTATTGCTAGAGTGAAGGGGTGTTTTCTTGTCGTGGTGTACATTTTTTGGCAAGTCTAGAGCGCAGCTGGCAGAATGGGGTAAAGAGAAATGCCGAGCACAGTTGGAAAATGCATGAGAAGAATGCCAAGCTCGATTGAAAAAAAAGGAATTTGATGCCCAGTCAAACAGCTGATAGTCAGAGTAGGTCAGCCCTAATTCAAAGAGAATATAACACGCCTACAATGGTGGTAACAAACTTTCAAAACCCTAACCCTAATTAGGGTTTCCATGAGCGCCTATATAAAGAAGCCCAAATGATTGAACAAAAGGAGGTTGCACCGTGAGGAAGAAAAAGAGGGTAGAGGGCAAATTGTAGTTCAAACCAGGCAGTTGTCGAGAGCTCTAAATCCATTGAAGGGCTGTATCGACGGATCTCATTCTTTAGTCCATTTCTCCTAAATCTACTTCTATTTTGTTGGAGATGTTTAAAAACGATATAGTTTTGTTGGTTTCCCCAGTCAGGAACTAATCTTTTAAGTTGGCTAGGGGTGTTTGTGATGAACGCTTAATTTTAGGTTTTTAATAATTGAATGCTTTGACTTTATTGCCTATTTTGTTTGTGTTTATTTTTATCATATTTTATGCCATATGACAGTTGCCATTGAATGTTTATTATCCCATAATATCTTAACAGACTTAGGAGATAAAGATTAATTGCCAAGTGATTCTACCCCTTAGGAGTAAAGATTAAAATCTTGCCAGGTTAATTATTTGAAAAATATCATTATAGACATATAGGTGTTGAAAGTAATTAACTTAGACTATTTTCATCTACAGAGGCAATGCTAACTTAAAATCTGCTCAGCAATAAAACCAAGGTTGAACATTATTAATTGCTGACATTGCTAGCATAAAATCGAAACATCCCTTGCCAAGCCTATCAATCATCTAGACACAAGTGTTTTCCAATCTTCCTGAATTCTTACTTCATTTCCCTTTAATCATTTTCTCAACTAAAATTCGAAATCAATTTCCATCTTATTTGTTCAACCGACGAGTAATTATCGTGGCATTTAACTCTTGGAAAATACCTGTGGATACGATACTCAACTCACCGCTATATTAGTTGTTGACCATGTATACTTGTGGTTAGATGCCGAGATGGAGCTAGTCAAGAAAGAAGTCATAAAAGGGCTGGATGCCGGGATAATTTAACCCATTTCTGATAGATTGTGGGTCAGCCCAATGTAGTGTATGCCAAAAAAAGGTGGAATGATCATGGTTCAGAACAACAAGAATGAACTGATCCCCTTAAGGACCGTGACGGGTTGGAGGGTGTGCATGGACTATAGGAATCTAAATAATGTCACTTGAAAGGATCACTTTTGTTGCCCTTCATCGATCAGATTTTGGATAGACTAGCAGAGAAGGAATTTTATTGATTCTTGGACAGCTACTCAGGTTGTAATCAAATGGCCATTGCTCTAGGAAATCAGGAGAAAACTATGTTCACCTGTCTATATGGGACATTTACCTTCAGAAAGATGCCCTTTGGATTGTGTAACGCTCCAGCAACGTTTCAACGTTTCAACCTTTGGATTGAGAATAACTTAGAAGTCTTCGTGGATGAATTCTTTGTCTTTGGCAAAATTTTCGAGGAATGCCTTCAGAGTTTGGAACTTGTACTTTGGAGATACATTGAAGCCAACCTAGTCCTGGATTAGGAAAAATGCCACTTCATGGTGAAGGAGGGCATAGTTCTCGGGCATAAAGTGACCAAGAAGGGACTGAACGTAGATAAGGCAAAAGTAGAGGTAATCAAACAATTGTCACCACCCACAAGTGTCAATGGTATTAGAAGTTTCTTGGGACATGCAGGTTTTTATTGTCATTTTATTAAGGATTTTTCAAAAGTTTATAAACCTTTATGCTTACTTTTGGAACATAATACCGCTTTTGCGTTTGATAACTCTTGTTTGAAAGCTTTTTAGGAATTGAAAAAGACAGGTTAGTCAATGCCCCAATAGTTGTGGCACTAGATTAGAATGAGCCATTCGAGCTCATGTGCGATGCTAGAGACTACGCCGTTGAAGCTGTGTTAGGACAAAGGTGTGGCAAAATTTTCCATACCATCTATTATTCTGGTCAGACGTTGAATGAAGCTCAACTTAACTACACAAAAACCGAGAAGGAGTTCCTTGCAGTTGTCTTTGCGTTTGACAAATGCATATATTACCTTGTGGGTAGTAAAGTTGTGGTGTACACAGACCACTCGGCAATCAAATACCTCTTGGCCAAGAAGGACGCCAAGCCTAGACTAATCCGATGGACACTCTTGTTGCAGGAGTTTGATCTTGAGATACGAGATAAGAAAGGGAATGAGAACTTGGTGGCTGATCATTTGTCTCGTTAAGAGCACCACCATGAGGATGGCAACATCGCAACGATTAGAGATGATTTCCCTAATGATCAGTTGCTTGTGACCACTACCATCCCATGGTATGATGACATAGTCAATTACCTAGTCAGCAATATAATGTCACCGGATTTGTCAAGTAATGCCAAAAAGTGATTTCTGAGAGATATTCAACAATATTATTGGGATGAGTGGTTCTTGTTTAAATAATGTGTCGACCAAGTCATTCGTCGTTGTGTGCTAAAGGGTGAACAACAAAACATTCTTCAGCTCTGTCATGTAACACCATATGAAGGTCACTTTTTCGGAATAAAGACAGCAGCCAAGGTGTTGCAGTCAAGATTTTTTGGCCAACGTTATTCAAGGACGCCCATTATTTTTCCAAATCATGTGACATGTGCCAACGAACTGGAAACATTTCCAGCAGACATCAATTGCCACTTTAAAATATCATGCTTGTTGAGTTGTTTGATGTGTGGGGGATAGACTTTATGGGTCATTTCCCTCATTTTTTGGCAATTTATATATACTTGTGGCAGTAGATTATCTCTCAAAGTGGGTTCAAGCCATTGCTCTCCCAACAAATGATGTCAATGCAGTTGGCAAGTTTCTACACAAACACATCTTTACCAGATTCGGTGCCCCTAGAGCCATTATACATGATGAAGGTACACATTTTAAATCTCATTTAATCACTAAATCTCTCCTCAGGTATGAAATCCAGCAAAGAATTGCTACAAACTATCACCCTCAAACAAATGGCTAGGCAGAAATTTCAAACAATGAGATAAAGAACACCTTGAAGAAAACTGTGAACCCAACTCGAAAGGACTAGTCAATGAGGCTAGATGATTCCTTGTGGGCATATAGAATATATTTTAAAATACTATTAGGGACTTCCCCATACAAGCTTGTGTTTGAGAAGTCATGCCATCTTTCAGTGGAGCTTGAACACCGAGCTTATTGGGCAACCAAGTAGTTGAACATGGAATGGAAGGTTGCATGTGATAAATGTTTGTTAGACCTGAATCAGCTGGGGGAGTTTAGATCACAAGCCTATGAAAATGCCAAGCTTTATAAGGAAAAATAAAGAGGTGGCATGACATCAAAATATTTCCAAGATAGTTTGAAGTTGGGCAAAAAGTGATGTTGTTCAATTCAAGGCTTAAATTGTTTCCATGTAAACTCAAAGCCAGGTGGTCAAGACCCTTTGAAGTTATCAAGCCTTATGTTCATGGAGCAGTAGACATCAAGGACTTAAAAATGGGAAAAACATTCAAAGTAAATGTCCAAAGAGTGAAACATTATTAGGAAAGAAGTCAGACTAATGCCAAGGAGACTATTCCCCTTCAAAAGATTCATTAAATTTTGCCATCTTAGTTTGATCATTGTAAATAGTTGGGACAATTATTTTCCTTTTAGTATTTCGGTTTAATTATTTTGGTTTTTCTTTTTCTGTTTTGAAAGGTTGTGAGCTTTTAGCAAAGGTAATTTTGCCAAGGTACTTTGCCAGGTCCTACTGGCATTCGGACACCCATCATCACAAGTTTGGATAACACGTAGACCATTTTTAGATTATGCCTAAGGGAGATTCACTATTTGCTAAGCGGAAACCCTAGCCGCTCATCTTAAACTTTAAAATTTTAACCCACTTCTAGCCATGCCTAAATTTTCAAGCCGCCACTCTCCCACACGCCAAACCTGCCACGATCATGATTATCCCACTCCCTCATGCACGTCTTAACTTCCAAACCATCATTATCTCCACTAAACCCACTAAATCCACTCTATGCATCCCCATTAAACCCTATTTAATTCTCATCTCCTCTTTAATCAAGAACCTTTTCACTTTTCCTTTCTTTCCAACCGACAAGAGAAATCAAGAACCCAAATTCTTTTTCATCTTCCACATCGCTTAACCCTTTTTCCCAAATTCTTCAATGGCATCTTCATTAACCTCTCTCTAAATCTTCTTCAACAATGAGACAGAGAAGAAGTATGAAGAGAACTACTCAACGCGAACCTTTTGCTATAAAAGGGGTCCAATTTCAAGGACAAAACCAATATGGGGTACTCGACGAAGGTGGCTGCCATCGTGAATAAACAAAATGGGAAATCTTTTGCCTTCATCCTGAGAAGGTCCACTCAACCATTGTCTGAGAATTTTATGCCCATCTCACTGCAAAGGCCACGCTTTTTGTGTTCATACGAGGTAAGTGTGTTCAGTTTGATGAGGGGTATATTAAATAAATTTTCAAGTTGGATGGTATAGGGGATGAGCACTTGGCATTTTCCGAATCTATTGATAAGGCCAAGTACCAGCTTCTCTTGAAGGATTTGTGTGAGCCAGGCATGAAGTGGAATGTATATTCCAAGGGCAAGATGACTGTGAAGAGGTTGGCATTAAGACCACAACCACTGGGGTGGAATCATTTCCTCTAGGCCTGCCTAATTCCCACCACTCATAATGAGACAGTATTGGAGGATAGGATGGCATTGCTTCACTCCATTATGACAGGGAGGAAGATTAATGTCGGTCGGCTTATCATCAAAGAGACCTACAAGTGTGCTGACAGAAATTGTGGTAGCTTGATTTTCCCTTCAATCATTTCCACCATCTGCATCCAGCATAAGGTGCCCAAGCTCGACTCAGACAACATCCAGCAATGCAAGGGTGTTATCACTCTAGCTCTTTGGGGGCAGTTGATTGCCAGGGAGGCACGAGAGAAGGGTAAGGGAAAAACTGCCCAACTGACATTTGCTACCAAGATGCCAAAGTATGAACCTCCCACGCAAATGCTAGTTGAAGCAGTGACATTACTCTCCTAGATCTATCAACGCCAAGAACTCCTCCTCCAGAAGTTTTACAAGGCCGAGGAACAAAACCTGGTGCTCTGGCAATACATTGGGGCAAGAGACCGTGCCTTGAGGACAACCTTTGCGGGCATGTCCACATCCTTTGCCACCGTATCTAGAGTTTCCATTTGAGCTCCATGCACTAGAAAGAATGCCATCCAGCCCTCAGTCTGCTCATACTCCACTCTAGCAATCTAATGCCACAACACTAGTATCACATGCCCACGTAGATTATGTCAAAACTGAGACCCAGCTTGTTGATGTAGAGTCTGAGGACGACCTGTCTACCAAAACTAATTTGCCACTAGTGGCCTCTGCCTCTTTAGCCACCCATGTTGCTCTTGCCACATATGAGTCAGCATGGGTAATTAAGGAGGTCCTGCAAGAAGTGAAGGCCTCCACTGTTGCCCCGAAGCCACAGCTAAAAAGGAATAAATTGGTGGCACCAAATTGAGGTAGTTCATCAAAAGAAAGACTCGCGTCTCTCACCCAGAACATTATGAAGGGGAGTCTTTATCCCCTTAACTCCTTAGTTTCATAATTTTCAGTTTTTAACATTCATTGCATTTGTATATATGTGTTCTCATGCATTGAGGACAATGCATACCTTTGGTGTGAGGGTGTGTGTCACCTCACATTTATTGCCATCCATGCATTTTTATATTTATGTTTGCATTATGATATTGCCATGTAGATTAGGTAGAACCATGCATACCATACCGTTAATTCTTTTTTGCGAAGGCTTGATTTTGCACTGATAATTTTGCCAAACACATTGTTAGCATAGTTAGATTTCGTCCTAGTATGCCCCTATTCGATAACGAATTTAGAATCTCCAGTTTAGCATGAGCTAGTAGACTTTGTAATGCCAAGTTGCTTGGTAATTGATCTCTAACTTAAGGAAATTTAGTCTCACTTAAACACGTAGTATGAATCTAGTTCCCAAGACAAACTTAGGACTTTTGAAACTGAACTCAAAATAAAATAAAAAAATATGCCATGGTAAAAACTAAAAGGCAACAATGTTTTGCCAAAGGCAAGAAAAAATTAGAACACTCTTCTACCTTAGAGATAATAAGTAACTTGGGGCTTCGCGGTTTGCTCCCTCTTAGTTCTCAAGCCAACAAAATCTTTAGGATATAAGTGTAACGGGTTAGCTTAGTAATGGAGTCTGGATTAACGTAGGGGTTCGTGGTATGCTCCCTCTTACTTCTCATGCCAAACAACATTATGACGCGAACCTAAACATATTGCCAAATAAAAAACCCTTGGTGAATAAAACAAAAAAAGAAGAAAAATATTCTGAGTTTGAGTAGTAAAATTGACTAAGGGAGTTGAGGGATACTTGATGCAAACCACCTGCACTTCATGCACACTTCATGACCTTCGATTAGAGTTATATTGTTGCTCTTGAATTTATTGATCTATTGGCATTGCTGCTCTGAGATATCTGAGAACAAAACTAGGGCCAGATTTTGCTTGCTAGCTTGTGTTGTTAATCAGAAGAATTTTACTTAGGCACTTTACTTTTCATTACTTTTATAGTTTGTAGTTTTGCATTACTTGATGACAAGCAATGAGCTAGGTTTGGGGGAGCGTTAACTCCTCAAAACATGTACTTTTCATGCATATTTTGCCATGATTTTCTTGACTTTAGGTACATATTAGTGCATTTTGCTAGTAGTTTAGGGGGCTACATCGACGAATCCCCTTCTTTAGTCCATTTCTCTTAAATCTATGTCTATTTTGATGGAGATGTCTAAAGACGATATGGTTTTATTGATTTCCCCAACCATGAAATAATCTTTTAAGTTGGCTAGGGGTGTTTGCAATGAACGCTTAGTTTTAGGTTTTTAATAATTGAATGCCTTAGCTTTATTGTCTATTTTTCTTGTACTTATTTTATCATATTTTATGCCATAAGACAGTTGGCATTAAATGCTTATTATCCCCTAATATCTTAACAAACTTAGAAGATAAGGATTAATTGCCAAATACTAAGGAGAGAAACTTCGACAAAAATGTTCAAGTAGATTATCTTACTTTTGAAGTGATTTTACCCCTCAAGAGTAAGGATTAAAACCTTGACAAGTTAATTATTTGAAAATGTCACTATAGACATGTAGGTGTTAAAAGTAATTAACTTAGAGTATTGCCATCAACAGAGCAATGCTAACTTAAAATCTGCTCAGCAATAAAACCAAGGTTGAACATTATTAATTACTGGCATTGCTAGCGTAAAATCTAAACATCCCTTGCCAAGCCTATCAATCATCTTGACTCAAGTGTTTTCCAATCTTCCTGAATGCTTACTCCATTTCCCTTTAATAATTTTCTCAATTAAAATCCAAAATCAATTGCCATCTTATTTTTTCAACTCACGAGTAATTATCATGACATTTAATTCCTAAACAATCCTTGTGGATACGATACTCAATTCACTACTATATTACTTGTTGATCGTGTATACTTGCACGCAAAAAGATGTATTCTTGGCATTATTTACTTGCATATTACACTAAAACCCTCAATCTTTTGCCAAACAGTAGTCGGTCGACAGCTAAGCTTGTGGTAAAAGGTGAGAGAAATCCTTGCCTTTCCAATGTAGTGTTAGCCTTAGCGGTACAAAAGTTGATCAAACAAGGTTGTGAGGCATTTTTGGCTCACGTGGTTGATACAAGTGTTGAGGGTATGAGGCTTGAGAACCTCTAGACTGTAAGAGAGTTTGTTGATGTGTTTCTGGATTGACTACCGTCAGCTCAACAAGGTAACAATGAAGAATCGTTATCCCCTACCAAGGATAAATGGCATGTTTAACCAATTGGGAGGTGAACGTGTGTTCTCAAATATCAATTTGAGGCCGGGTTGCTACCAGTTAAAGGTGGTAGAAGAGGATGTTTAGAAAACCGCTTTTAGGATACGGTACGAACATTATGAGTTTTTGGTAATGCTTTTAAGGGTTACCAATGCACTTGCAGCTTTTATGGATCTGATGAATCAGATTTTCTAGCCTTACCTAGATTAATTTGTGGTAGTCTTCATTAATGATATCTTGTTTTATTCGAGCTCAAAGGAGGAGCACGATTATCATCTTTGTGTTGTTCTTCAGACCTTGAGGGAAAGACAACTTTTTGCCAAGTTAAGTAAGTGTGAATTTTGGCTCTCCAAGGTGGCTTTTTGGGCCATATTATCGTAGCAAATGGGATTCATATTGATCCACAAAAGATTCAAGCAATGGTAGAGTGGTAACCACCTAGGAATATCTCTGAGGTCCGTAGTTTCCTTGGACTTACCGGATATTACCATTGTTTTGTCAAAGGATTTTCTATCATAGTTGCGTCTATGACCAAATTGTTACAAAAAGGAGTTCTATTTCAGTGGAACGAGAGAAGACATCAAAGTTTTAAACAGTTAAAGGCTTATCTGACAAAATCCCCAGTGTTAACGCAACCCGAGCCGAGTAAGGATTATCTGGTCTTTAGTGGTGCTTCTTTGAATGGGCTTGGTTGTGTTCTCGTGCAAGAGGGTAAGGTGGTTGCATACGCCTCAAGACAACTTAAGCCTCATGAACAGAATTACCATGTGCATGATTTGGAGCTTGTCGCGATTATCTTCGCGTTGAATATTTGGAGGCACTACCTGTATGGAGAAAAGTGCTATATCTACACTGATCACAAGAGTTTGAAGTACCTCCTCACCCAAAAGGAGTTGAATTTGAGACAAAGGCGATGGATTGAGTTGTTAAAGGAATATGATTGTATCATGGAGTATAATCTCGGTAAAGCTAATGTGGTGGTAGATACTTTGTGTTGGAAGTCTATGTTAAACTTAAGGGTAATGTTTTCACGTTTGAGTATGACCGAGGATGGCAGTTTGTTAGCCGGCCTTCGTTTGGATCCTACCTTATTGCAAGAGATCAAGAGAACGCAAGTGTTGGGTGAAGAGTTAGTGGCAAAGATAGAGATGTTTCAAAGATGTGATACTTATGGTTTTAAAGTACGAGATGGTGAGATCTTATACTTCAAGGGTCAGTTATGTGTTCCAACTTTAGAGGATTTGCGGGATCACATCCTTTGAGAGGCGCACCGTAGTCCATTTGTCATGCATCTAGGCAGTAACAAGATGTATCAAGATCTACGCCCTTTTTATTAGTGGTTGAGCATGAAAAGATATGTGTTAGAGTTTGTAACAAGGTGTATACCTTGTCAGCAAGTTAAGGCGAAAAACCAGGTTCCTTCAGGTTTGCTTCAGCCCATTCAAATTCCACAATGAAAGTGGGACCGGATGACCATGGATTTTGTGATGAGTTTGCCCTTGACCCAAAGGAAACATGGTGCTATATGGGTGATAGTAGACTAGTTAACCAAGTATGCCCATTTCTTGCTTGTGCATATGGATTTTACGCTTGAGGGGTTGGCGCGGTTGTACATCCAAGAGATTGTAAGGTTGCATGGAGTGCCATCGTCAACCATATCGGATAGAGATCTCTGCTTTATAGTAAGGCTACAGAAGAAAATTCATGAAGCTTTGGACACGAAGTTGCATTTTAGTACTGCTTTTCATCCTCAAATTAATGGTAAATTCGAGCGAGTCATTCAGATCTTGGAGCATATGCTTCTTTATTGTGTCATTGATTTTTAGAAGAGTTAGGTAGAACATTTACCTCTTGTTGAGTTTGCCTATAACAACAGTTTCCAATCGAGCATCAAGATGGCTTCTTTTGAGGCCTTGTATGGACGTAAGTGTAGAACACCTTTGTGTTGGATCGAGTTCAATGAGAGAAGGGTTGTGGGGTCATATTTGATTAGACAAAACTAAAGAGAAGGTTCAGATCATCAAGGAAAGATTGCAAGCGGCCTTTGATCGTCAAAAAGCTTATGCGGATCAGAAGCGCAAGCACATCGAGTATGAGGTTGGTGATAAGGTGTTCCTCTAGGTGTCACCATAGAAAAGAGTTATTCACTTTGGGCGGAAGGGCAAGTTCACCCTGAGGTTTATCGGAGTATATGAGGTGTTAGGGAGGGTTGAACCCGTGGTGTACCACTTAGTTTTGCCTCCAGAGATGGCACACATTCATAACGTCTTCCATGTCTCCATGTTGAGGTGTTACCATTTAGATCCATCATATGTTATCCTGCTTGAGTAGATTGATATCAACACCGACTTGAGCTATAAGGAAAAGCCTATAAGAGTCCTTGATAAAGGAATTAAAGATATTCGCAACAAGTGTATACACTTATCTGCATATGTGGGAGGTCGAGGAGAACATGATGTTACTTTATCTGCATATGTTTCCACCAGGTAAATTTTGAGGATGAAATTTTCTTTAAGCAAGGGAGAGTTGTAACGACCCTAGTTTTAGGATTCATGAGTTGTTTCATCCGAGCATGCGGGCTTGGGTGTTGGGCTGAAGTTTTGGGAGCCTATGTGAGCTTTCTTGTGTGTTGGGCTTGAACCCTTAGGTTTCCATGTGGGTGTGGAGTATGATGAAAGAGTAAATTGGTAAATTTCCCAACTTTTGAAGAGGAAAAGTGGGTAGGATTAATGGTCTCTTTTCCTTCTTCTTTTCTTTGGAGCTAAAGTTTAAAGGTGAAATCTTTATCATATCAAATAGAAATTTCAAATTGGTTGTTGAGGGTAGTCTTATCTACGTCAAGAGATCTATATTTTGAGGTAAGACTGTAAGGTTTTGGTAGAGATTGGAAAAATATGAGTTTTAGCGGGGGTTAAAGAGGAATAATGAAAATGGGGAATTTATCTTCATTTTATGTTGTAAAGTTCTTTCTTTTATGTCTTTTGACCTTCTAGCAATATTGTAACCCATTTTACAACATCTTCTCGTAGTGAAAGAGGTCGGAGAGCACTCTACAACTCAAGGAAAAGGGATGGCTTGAGGCTGGTGTAAGGAGGTTCTTTTTTAGTGTTTGGAAGAAGGTTAGTACATTTTCAACTCTTTTTGTTCCATGCACATCCTAAGGATGATGCTTTGTATGCTTGATTGATGATCTTTGTGTCGAATGCTTAGATTTAGGTGTTAATGGTGATGCTCAAATTTTCTTTTAATAACTCATGAAAATGGTAGAAAAAAACCCTAATAACTTTCATAAGATGTAGGATTAAGTTTAAGAGTTAAAGATTGTATTTTGGGGGCTTAAGATGTGATTTCTCAAGCCTAGGAATCCATTTCTGGGCTTCGGTATGGGTACACGGGGAGGCAATACAAATACCCTAGTGTTCTAGCTTAAGAAAACTGTTTCACTGATATAAACTTTGAATGGGGTACTGGTACGGTGTTCAACCTGTACCAATATGCCATGTAAAGAGGTATCAATACGGGTCGACCTATATCGGTACTATAACGCCCGATTTTGGGCTTATGAGTTTCTAGGTTGATTAGACGGTCCAGTGGACCGAGATTAGAGATTCGAGTCGGATTCGAGATAAAAATCGGAACAAATAATTTTATGTGAGAAAATATATGGGAAAATATCCTAAAATCATTATTTAGTATATGGATATTTTTGGTAAAGTCAATTTTGGAAAATGGAATTTGGAAATTGGTCATTTTGGCTAGTGACCAAATTGTAAAGAATGAAAACTGTTTTTAGTGACTATTATGAAAAAAGGGTCAAATCTTAGAATCCTTAAGGAGCTATTTTATCTAATGATTTTAATCTGATTTTTCTCTCAATTCAGGTTATTTTAAATGAGTTTTAATTAAGGAATGTAGTTATTTCCTAAAATCACTTTTGACGTAATTCTTTTCTCTAAACCTTTTCTCTCAAAGTTTCTTCAGCTAAACACTTTCTTTTGCATCAAAGATTTGAGGTAATTTTCTTGATTTCTTAAACTCTTGATTTCTAATGGATTCTTCAATCTTGTTTTCTAAAATCTCATTGTCTTCCTTTATATTTTTCAAGAGTAAACATCCAATTGAGAGGAAATTCACTCATTAGAGGTAAGGTTCATTCTTCTCCTCTAATGAATGGTTCTTTATTGAAATTCGCAAGTATTTTATTCTTGTTTAATGTTTTCTAATAAGTTTTAATGATTTAATTATGAAAATTGGTTAAATCAAGGTTTAATTGATTACATTAAGTGATTTTCGTTTTGGATTTGTTTTGATGATTTCTTGATTGGTTCTAATCATAATTTTGATATTTTATATTGTTGATAAGTTGGTTTTGACATTGGAATCCCGAAACTAAGTGAATCTCTAATTTCTTAGGTTGCTAGTGTCGTGTTTTTGACGAGTTATGGATGTTTAGTGCATGCTGGAGGTATAAGAATGTTGTTAGGTTGTTTTTGAATGTTAATTGAAGATAATTGACGGATCAAACCTTTAAGTTTAGGCTGGGTTAAGTTTGGAAGATGTTTGATGTTGTTTTCGGTTGTTGTGGAGGGGTTTTGGTTATAGTTGTTGTGGAAGAATGTTGTTGAGTCTTTGAATGCATTTAGATGAATTGAGTCCCTTATTTTTGTGTGGTTAAATCAGGGGGTGTTTGATCCTCAAGCTTGTGGCACAGTTTCGGAAGCTTTGGAGGAGTACGCATTGGCGGATGAAGCTTTGCATAGTCAGTGAGTGAGAACGTGGATTTCATCTTTGAAATGGTTTAAAGGTTATTTTGAGAGTTTAAATTTAGCTTGAAACGCTGTTTTAAACTTGAAAGTAAGTATGATGAGATTTCTCCCTCGACCGCGTTTTGGCAAAATTGGTTTTATGCACTTTTTTTTAATTACATGGTACCTACTATTTAAGCATGTTTCGAGTATGGTTTATACTGATTTTGATCATATATTGATGGTGGATGCATTTGAAAAATGATTCATGTAAGTATGAGGAATACTCGTTAACATGGTTTAATGCATTGAAAATGGTTTTAATTGTTGCTTATAAAAATAGTGAGGTACATGGTTAAAAATGAATTATATTGGCAAGTGATGTTGTTTAAAATGTTATCGAATATAGTTGGTCAGATTGATAGTGTACTATAAATAAGTCACCTCGGGTGTTAAGGGGTTTATGTGTACCGAATACTCCACCACGAGCACCCTAACTGTTGAGGGGTTATATGGTATCAAAAACTCCCATTAGTGGATTATACATCTAACCGATGAGTGAGGTTGTGATGGTACCCGGTTGTGTTTGTACCTTAATTCCGGTTGAGATTGTATGAAGTGTTGAGACACTTGTTCCGTGTATCCAATGTAATATTTTGTAAAGTGGAACTTGGTTTATGATCAATTGAAAGCCAATATAATTTTTAATGTATCATGTTGATGGATTATTATGTATAATGTTGGTTTATACATGTTTTCTCTTTAAGCCTTGCATACGGGTTGTTATGTATGGGAAAGCTTAAATTGAGGGATTGCAAATGGGTATTTTGTAGTTGATCCATGATGCATGTTGCATATGGTTTAATATGCTTGTTTTGGAAATGTTAAGTGCATGGTTTGAAAGGCATGGTGTTTTGAAAGATGTTTTAAATGTTGAATTCATTATGAATTGGAAGCCGGTTTTAAATGCATTGATGGTGTTGTGTTTTGAGCACTCTTCACTAAGCCTAGTGTGTTTACGCTCTCTTTGTCCATCAATGCATAGAATTAAAGGTTGGAGGCAACGAGCAAGGGAGGGGAAATCCAAAGACTCAAACTATTTGAACATATGGTTTTTGAACTAGACTAGTAGTAATAAAGGAAATGGGATTCATTGTTGTTTGGGAGGGTTATTCACTAAAATCCCGGCTTGTGCAAGTTTATATTGTTGTTGTGGTGTTTTATGAGGCTTTATATGGTTGTTATTGATGTGGATTTACGTTTTGTGCCTTGGATGGTTTGATTTTTAGGAAGCATGCCTCTAGAACATTGATTGAAGTATGTTGCTACGTTTTGATTATGTTTCTTTGATGTTCTGGCATGGTTTGATCTTTAGTTTAGTGGTGCACATGTTTAGGAATTGTTAAAGCATGTTTGAATCCTTGATTGTGTGAAAAACCAGCAAAATCATATACTAGAGGTTAGAGCGTACCAATACGCGGGGACTCGTATTGGTACGGGTAAGCTGGAAATAGGCATGGGCACCGGTACATGGGAGGTCGTATCGGTACGGGTTTTAGCTACTAAAATCCATGATTTTGTAATTGTACCCACATACCTATATGCATTGGTCATGTACCGGTACGACCCTATTGGATTGAAGCCTCGTATCAGTACAGGTGCTCGCGCACCGATACCGGCTGTCGTTATTTCAGTTAAAGTGATTATTGGG
Source organism: Hibiscus mutabilis (assembly GCA_019671005.1). NCBI lineage: Eukaryota > Viridiplantae > Streptophyta > Magnoliopsida > Malvales > Malvaceae > Hibiscus > Hibiscus mutabilis. The sequence continues at coordinate 24,725,232 of CM033745.1, read as the reverse complement.
GGTTTCTAATTCTTTCATTTTGGTCCGTGTTATTTGTGAATGCAATTGTATGATTTTGAATGATTGTTTTAAGCTAAAATTTGGCAAGCAAACATGCAATTTGATTAATTGAGGATTGGTAACTTAAATTCTAGCTAAGTCCTCGTAACTTTCCAAATTTGCAATTTGGTCCCAAAATTGCAATTAGGCGCAATTCGACGCCCGATTTAGTTGAGATTTCACCCGTTGCCAACATGCACACCATAGGACATAATGTTGCACCTAAACAAGATAAAAAGAAAAAAAAATGGACCTAAGTTTAGTTAATCGTTTCGGGTTTGTTTCGGCAAATCCAATATAGCTCACTCGGTTCGGTTTGGCGTCTAGGCCGAGTCGAGGGGGTTACTGGTACGCAAGGGCTAGATGAAATTCTAGTAAGCTTAAATCGTATCAGTACACATGTCAGTACCGGTACCCAAAGGGTACCCGTATCAGTACGTGAGGGCCTATACCGGTACCCACCGAGCATTTTGCCCAAAAATGTTGATTTTTGCCCATAAGATTGAAAAATTATATTGTTCGATCCAATAGATCCATAATGGCCTAAAATGAGTTGTAAAACTGTAAAACCGAGAAATCACCTCATACTCGAGCATAAAACTTAAGAACTCGGTAAATGCCTTGTGTGACTTATATATTGGTAGAAACATATGATGGTATGCTTATGTGATGTTGTTACATGCCATGTGGGCACTTGTTTGGTGGGATTTGGATACCCAATGAGAGTGTTGCAACACCATGGTAAGTTATGTTCCCGAATGTACGTTCCCAACGCTGTGTGGCCTTGGGTCTCATTCGAAGATACTCGATGGGGGATCCTGAGTATAAAGTGTATGTTCCCGATGTTGTGTGATCTTGAGTCTCGCTTGAGTGTACGCTCCCGATATTGTGTGGCCCCGGGTCTCACTCCAGGTTTTTTAGATATGATTGTTATAAGATATTTAATGTCATGTTATGTGTGTATATATTGTGGTAATATCATACTTGTTTGCAATGCCATGTCATCTTACTTGCTACATGATTGTACTTATGATTTGCATAGAGAATGGTATAGTATAGGCGTATCCACTAAGCTTTATGAGCTCAGCGTTCGGAATTGTTTTTTCATTTGTAGGTTTTTAGGTGGCTACGTTGCATTGAAGGTACCTATCGGAATAGTACTTCAGCTCATTGATGTGATCAAGAGTACAATACTTAGACTTGTCGGGCAATGTATTCATAGGACCCTTAAATTTATGTTTGTAGCTCTATTTTAGATTTATTTGATTATGTCGAATGATTTTCAATTATCTTGTTTTAAATTGGAGCTCTCATATAAGCGATTTAACCCTTTTGTATTGTTCTTTTCCAAAATGTTGTTGGATTTCTGGAAATGATTATGATTTGGGCTAAATCTAGTTGTAATATTTTATTTAGGGGTTGGGCTTGAGGCCCAAATGTAACGTCGAGTTTAGGGTGTTACAATGCTTAAGTTTCATTTGAAGAGGGCACAAGGAAGAATGAAGCAGATAAAATTGCAACCTTATAGACAACAATCAGTGAAGCAAAGAAGCTTTGAGAAGTTGGCTCCTAAGTGGTTTGGACCATTTCTTGTCAAAAGCTAAATTGGGGAATGTGGCCTATGAACTGTTGTTACCCAGAGATTCAAAGGTGCATCTTGTCTTTCATGTGTCACAACTGAAGAAGCATATTGGAGATGATCCCTGTCAAACAGAACTACAAGTCATTGATCCAAATGGTGAAATTAGCAAGGAACCCTTGAAGACCTTGGACAGAAGAATTAGGAGAAGGGGAAATAAAACTATCAATGAAGTTATTGTCGAATGGACCAACTCTTTTCCTGAAAATGCTACTTGGGACACCAACTGAAAGTTCAATTTTCTAACTTTAATCCTTGAGGTTAAGGTTTTATATGAAGGGAAAGCAATGCAAGGTGATGAATATATTGAAGAAAAATAGCCGTTGGAGTTAGTTTATTTTAGCATTTTAATAATTGTTTTATTAATCGTTAATCTGTTTTAATGAAACGGCGTGTTCCACTATTTCTAATGTTTGGGAAAAATATTGTCATTTGTTTAGGCTTAGGACTACTTGTTGCTTGCCTTATTCCTTTTGCAGTTACGGAATAAAATATCAAAAATTTATCTTCTCTCTAGATTTCTAAGGTCTCTCTTCTCTATTCTTATTTCTCTTATAAAGGTTTCTTTTGGAGTTTGAATCTTCAAATTTATAGGCGATAAACCATCCCAACTTTGATTTTTTTTCAATTTTATTTTACTCAACCCTGTTTCGCTCTTCCTCTAGGCCAAAACTAAAACCCTAAAAGCACAATGTTCGACCAACCAAAGCTTGCCATTGATGCCAACCGTACACTCTGAATCTGGCTTCATATAAGAAAAACTGAGAACCAAGATGTCATAGTATTAAATTGCGGTTGCGGGCGCTGCAGACTTTACGTAACGCGTAACGGCTGATGCGGTCGTGATTTGTTTCTAAAAATTCATAATTTTTCTAAAATATTATTTATATGTACATTTGCAACCATATTTTAATATTCTAATACTAATACATTAATTTATGTGTTTTATTTCATTTTTAAAAATAAAATTTTAATTTATAGATAAAAACTATTAAAAATACAAATTATATAAATATTATAACCGTAATTTTAATGAATAACATATAAACAAAAGCATGCTAAAAAAACATATAAATACTAAATAGTGTTATATTTCTACACTAACTATAATTTATATGTGTCTTATAAAGGTCATCATCCTTAAAGCCCTGGTAAAACAACATCGTTTGGCCTTGGTGTACCCGCGTGTAGACCCGACTTGGGTAGAGGATCCGCGCCTTTTTAATGAAATAGGAAAATTACGCTACTATTCCTTCCGCTTTTGTATCCTTATAATTTTGCACTTTGATTCTTGTTTTATTCATATTGGTCACTTCTTTTTCTTTCTTTTTTAAAGCCTTATTAGTATTATTATTAACATATTATCATATATTAAACTGTTATTATATTATTATACGTTCTATATTATCACATCATTTATTAGCATTATCATAATATATACTACCCTATAATATTAGTATTACTATTATTTTATTAATATTATATTGTTATATCTCATATTATTATTATTATTATTTACAAAGTTCTAATAACACTTTTATTATTACTAACGATTGCTACTTGTTTATAATTTAATTAACATATGTGTTATATATATATATATATACACACACACACAAGGCGTTCATTTTTTTAATCGAATTTTAAATCAAAGTGATTTTCTTCATTAAGGATTCTCGAGAAAAATGTGCCTCGAACTTAAAGGGGCGTCGCTTTCTCGTTAATCTTTAATATAAAAATCTTCTTTTTAATCTTAAATCGTAATGTTTAAAATAACATTCCTTTAGTAGGGCGTCTCGTGAAAATTATGTGTCGAACTTAAAGGGGCGTAAGTTTCTATTTAGTCTTGGATAAAGGAGTATTATTTTAAATACTTTTACCATAAAATACATGTAGGGATCACAACTTCTAAATTAAATTTGAATTCAAAATTTCCATCGTTAAAACAATATATAATCGACTAGGTATCAATTTTGGGCGTTGTGGGGGTACTCACCCTTCCGCACACGTAACCGACTCCCGAACTTGTTTTTCGGTTTTGCAGACTAAACCTCGTTGTTTTAATAAAATTGACAAAAACAAGTTTTATTAAAACTACTGGGTTTTCAGGTGATCTAATCTCACCTAAATTAAAAAGGTTGATGGCGACTCCCATTTAAAATCAAAAATAATAATTTTGTAATAAAACACGTCAAGCTAGCTCACGACGAGATCGTTGTTAATAATTTTGTTTTAATAGTTGGAAATTATGACTTCGATTTAATTTGATTTTGTGGTCCCTGCTCTTTTCCTGAATTCTTTACAAAAGTTCTCATGAAATCTATTTTTGAGTTTTCATATCATGAGCTTTGCACACGAGCTCCGTCCCTCCTAAGTGGGAGCGAGAAGCTACTCCTTCGTGAGGTACCGTCTCCGTGCAGAATAGTGGATCGCTTTTGGGATATAGGTCCCTTTGCCTTCGTAAGACTTTCGTCTCCGTGCAGACCTAGGGAAACGTATCCCCCTAAATTGAACTTTGCTAGCCTTAGCAGGCGACAGCAAGGGCAATTCGGGTACCTTTGTTAGAACCGAACCACATGTAGTGAGCCATAAAAGCCTACCTTGCTAGAGCTATTTCGAACCTATGCCCGTTTAGAGAGTCACCCGATAGGTGCATGGTAGAGACAGATGGGGTTTTCAATTTTTTTAAAGTTATGCTCTCTAATTTCAGTATTATTTATTTATTTGTTTATTTATTTATCTTATTTTCGTAATAGAGTATGCTACATACCATGCCTATATTTATGCAAAACAAGCATACGGGTAGAAAAACATGTGCGGATAGGAACCACTTTTTGTTCAAAGTATGCAGGTAGAAAAGCATGATTGGGTAGGATTACTTTTATTCGAATAAAGCACGTCAACTCATAGGTTCTATAGCTTTCGTTTTTTTTGCAATACATAATTGATTATTCTATTCATACTAACTAGTTTTATTGTTGCATCACATTAACAACTCATTTTGCATACATTTGCATCACATCATATTGCATAATCATTTTTTTGGTCAAGCTTCTAATCCCGAGAGAACTTCGATCATAGTGATTTTGGGGCATTCGAGTCAGTCAAGTCAGTATCAGTTTTTTCACTCGAAGCAAAGCTAATGGATGGTCGTTTAGAAAAAGTTGAAAAAGCATGCGAAGATATACAGAATGGCATGGTGCAAAACTTGGAAAATGCACAACAAGCAACTCGCGACCACATCTCACAGTCACAGACAGATCTACTTGACAAGATAGCTGCAATGTTAGCAGGTAATCATCCTGAAAGGGGGAAAGGATTGGTCATAGACCCCAGTGCTTTACAAAATTCAGAAACTCCTTTTGATAAAACACATCTGCAAGTTCTGCAAGTGTCGTCTTCAGTTGAAAAGCAACAGGGTCCTCAAACTGGGTCTTCATCGCGTCAAGGAATTAATAATTCTAGCAAGTATACTGTCCCTAATCCTAATGAAGTGGGTAAAGCAAAGATCGAACTCCCAAGCAGCTTGAAGATTGGTGCCAGTGGCTTAAGAAAAAACTTAAAGTTGAAGAAGGGTAGATGCATTCTACGAGGTTGATTCAAGAAAATTAAGTTTGGCCCATGATCTAGTGTTACCTCTGAAGTTCAAAATGCCAGAGTTTGAAAAGTTCGATGGAACAAGCTCTTCGTCCACCCATATCACCATTTTTGCCGAAAGATGATAGGGTACGTCAATAATGATGACCTTTTAATTCATTGCTTTCAAGACAGTCTATAAGGGTCTGCTGCCAGCTGGTACAATCAGCTTAGCCGAGACAGGATACAATCATGGAAGGATTTGGCTAAAGCCTTCACAAAGCAGTACAAACATATAATAGACATTGACCCAGACCATTTAACACTACAAAACATGAAGAAGAGGTCCAACAAGAGCTTCAGACAATATGTACAAAGAAGGAGGGATGTTGCAGCACAAGTACAACCACCACTGCTTGAAAGGGAGATAACACCTACTTACGTTAGAACTCTAGAAGACCCATTCCTAAAGCATATGTTGGGAACTGTAGCCAAGAATTTTGAAGACCTTGTAATGCCAGGTGAGCTCATAGAAGAACCAATCAGACAAGGGAAAATAATAGATCTTAGCAGTGCGACCATCAAAAACGGAAGTGGATCAGAAGTTCATGTGGTAGGGGTCTTACCCATCCAACCGACCTTGGTCCTTAGGCGAATCAAATTTGTACTCACGTCGACCTACAATGTCTCAAAAAGTTGTCTATCCAATTCTGGTGACATATATAGAGTTGCTTCCGATGTTTGTTGAGAAGAACTTGTTAGCCTCGGTTTAGTCTAAACCAAAAGAGCCTCCTTACCCAGAAAGCTATGATGTTAATGTTGTGTGTGATTATCATCTAGGAAGCACGAGCCACACTATCGAGAATTGTGGAGCTCTAAGAAACAAGGTGCAAAATCTGTTTGAAAATGGCACTTTGAAATTCAACAATGGAGTCCTTGAGGTGAACTAACAATGGGATAATGTTAGATCTATCTGAAGTGTAGACAACTTTTCAAGACATCTTTTTAGTTTAAATCTCTTTTTGAGAAATGCCTAGAACATACCTTTTGCCTAGGCTCGAAGGCAAAAGGGAATTTTTTGTAAGGGCATGCGTCTGTTTGTTTTCAATGAATGATGTTTTTTTGCAAATTTTCTCAAAATTTAATTTATTCATGCATGTGCCATGAGTTTTCTCCATACATACATTTTTTTAGGAGCATCATCGATTCTAGTCTGATAGTTGATTTCAAACGACCATGTGTCTAAAGGAAATCGAAAGCTGTAATGATGAAGAGGGTGTGACCTATCTTTCGATCTACCTAGGTCAATAGAAGGACTATTGAATGTGCTAGGGAGTGATGGAAAGGTCCCAAACACAAATTCTAAGAGAATATTTCCTTTCAAGTATTGTTGTCTAATATTTTTGAATATCGTGTTAACTCCAAACATCTATCCAACTGAAGACTACTCTTTATTAATGATGTCTATGTATGACATGATGTTTGTCATTTCCAACCAAAGATCATTGTCACGCTGGAGCAAGAGATATGAAAAGCTTCTTCAAGAGCATGCCGTGAAGACTTGTCCATCAAGGAGCATGCAATGAAGTGATCTACATCAGGTGGAAGAGGTAATCCGTGCTCAAAAGCCTCTCAAGTCAAATTAAGAATTCTAAACTCAGAATAAAAAAAGAGACAAAAGAAAAAAATAAAAATAGAAACCAATGTGAAAACCCAAAAGGCGCTTTAGATAAAAAAAAAAAGAAAGAAGGAAAATGAAATAGAAATATGAAGATGTCAAATCAAAAGTGGAGCTTCCAAGAGAAAAACAAGTGCAGAATCTTTCAAACCAAAGCAGGCACCGATGTTTGTCAGAATACAAGTTTGCTTAAGTTGCAAGTTTCCAAGTCAAAGAAAGGAAATGAACTCTAGGGTGAAAACCCGAAAATGGGCAGTCTAGAGTGATCCAGAAAAAATGAAGAAAAAACAATGCACCTAAGCAGTCTTAAATCAAGCACTGCAGAAATAGAATTTCATAATTGTGAGCTCTGGCCTACATTGTATGTCTCCAACGACCATCTTAATCATACATGGATATTTGAAATGGAGGAGTTTGGGAAACTTTGTTGTTCCCTTCCGATCTTGTGTTAAGAGGGTTGAAATGCTCTTTTGATGAATTGGCTAAAACCGATAAAAGTAGTGGACAAATTGCACGATGATTTTAGAGTGGTTCGGCTTCTAAACTAAGCCTACATCCACTACCTTAGCACACCACTAAGGATTTCCCAATTCACTATGAATTCATCCCCTTTTCAAGGCTTAGGAGAAAACCTTTACAACCCTATCTTTTAACGGCTAAGATAGAACCACTCTAGTTTTTGTCGAAGGCTAAACTAGAACCTCTCCTTTTACAAGAGATTTGTGTAAACTCTAAAAACTAACTTAGGTAGTTGTTTACAAGAATTTAAGCTCACAAGAGTACAAGGGATTTACAATTAAGCACTCTCTCAAACACTATATACAAGAGTAATGAAAGAATAAGACTTAAAGCTAATTTCTCTTGATCATGATGCTTGGATGTGTTCTCTTGCCATCTTCAAGTGTCCCAATCTTGATTTTATAGTGTGGAATGATATCCTAGCCGTTTATGGCCGTTGGGGATGTTTTGGAGCCGTTGGGAAGTCATAAAGTCGAGCTTTAAATTCTCACTTGCACAGAGGTTTCGAAACCTTTACCAAAGGTTTTGAAACCTTGAGGAGGATTTGAAAAATATAGCCGTTATAGAGCCATGGTTTCGAAACCTTTATAAAGGTTTCAAAACCTTTGCTAAGGTTTCAATTCCAGGCTATTCTACCCGAAAGGTTTCAAAACTTTCACTTAAAAGACCCAATTTTGGCTAATTGTTGACTTTTAAATGTATATTCGATATAGGTGCAAAGTCAAAACATTTTAAACATATTTTTCAAGTTTTGAGGACTTTTTAATTATTTTTGAAATCTTTAAACAAGTCCAAAACATTTTTCACATAATTGTTATATCAAAATATTTTCTCAACATGGTTTGTCTTCAGATTATATCCCACCTTATGGGGTTATCCTTTATTCAAAGATTTGAAACTCATGATGCTTGATTGAGATTAGAAAAGAGGGAAGAATAAAATGGGGGAGTTCGTGAGTCAAAGAAAGCCACCCAAATTGGTTAGAAATTAGGCATATAGAAAATGACCTTTTCGAAAGCCTAATAGCATGGAATGCACTTCACATCTTCAGACATCAACACAACAATCGAGGTCTTCTAGACACAAGTTTCACTCGGGATGACCCTCGGTAAGTGGGTTCAAAGACGCTCTTATACAAGATATGTGAGGCCCCTATTTTTGAAAAAAAGCATCATACTTTTGAAAGAATAAATATTCTTTTCTCATTCATATAAACATGTTGCACTGTTAAGAAACAAAAGATTTCTTGCATTACTCTCTACAGAGATTTAAAGTACAGGGACCTGAGACATGTGTCTACTCAGATCAAAAGTTTAAAGCCGTCGAAGGTATTCAATAACAATGATATCTAAGCCCGAGAATAAGTGGGGCATCAAAGTAGAGCTAAAAAGATCTGCCCAACGATAAAATCATTTTCCCTTGAGGAGAAGAAAAGATATGATATCAACAAAGGTCATTCAACTCAAAATTTCAAATTCAGAAGAGAGTGAGATCAGTGAAATTTGAGGGGCAAACTTTTACCGGGGAAAATGGTGAACAAAAATCAAAAGATTGAGTGGAACTAGAAGAAGATGACTTCTGCAAGTGTTCTGTGCATCTTCATTCATCATTAAGGCATACATGAAAGCATATGCATCATTGCATCATCAAACATGTTCATGCATCATGACATCTAATTGCCATAAAGCATTCATAACTTGAGGATTTCGACAAGAATTTCATTCATTTTTTCACCATCACAAAAGCATGCACATGCATTCCATTTGCATAAATACATTACCAAAAACTAACTTTGCACTTGTTACTCAAAGAAATTTTTTGAAATCAATCCTTTCATAAGGGTGCTTTTCTCAAAATAGGAATTTCTTAATTCCATCCTTTCATAAGGACGTTTTTCTCAAAATAGGAATTTCTTAATTCCATCCTTTCATAAGGATACTTTTTCTCAAAATTGGAATTTCTCAATTCCGTCCTTCCTCAAAGGCACTTTTTCTCAAACCGAAATTTCTTAATTTCATCCTTTTATAAGGACGTTTTTCTCAAAACAAGAATTTCTTAATTCCATCCTTTCATAAGGACGTTTTTCTCAAAACAATAATTTCTTAATTCCATCCTTTTATAAGGGCTCAAAAAAGGAATTTCTTAATTCCATCCTTTCATAGGGACATTTTTGTCAAAACATGAATTTCTTAATTCCATCTTTTCATAACGATAGTTTCTCAAAATTTGAATTCCTTAATTCCATCCTTTTATAAGGATGTTTTTCTCAAAACATGAATTTCTTAATTCCATCCTATTTTCTTAATTCCATCTTTCCATGAGGATACTTTTTCTCAAAATTCCTTAATTTCATCATTTTACAAGGATGTTTTTCCTCAAAACATGAATTTCTAAATTCAACCCTTTCATAAGGATGTTTTTCTTAAAAAATTCCATCTTTTCTCAAAGATCTTTCCTTAAATCAACTCCATTTTTTCTTAAGTACATTCAATCCTTTCTTAAAATGAAAAAAAATTACAAGTATGACATCCTCAAACAAGAAGGAACAAATAGTTGTCAACAAATTCCATAGAATCAACTTTTTCATGATCTCGCCTCCGTTAGGGTGGTGGACCAGTTTAATCCAGATTCTGCATCTCCGACGGTGGTGCTACAAATCAAAAATTTCCTCTGAATTTTGCCCCTTCGCCAATGATGTAGCATATTCTACATTTTCCAGATCTTGCATTGCCATTGATGATGCAGCAGGTCATATTTTCCAGGTCTAGTTTCGTCGTTGATGGTGCAACTAGACCAAATATTTTCTTCGAATCTTATCTTCAGACTTGTAAAAAATCAAAAGAAAAATAAAAATTCCAATAAACAAAAAAAAAAAAAAAGATTCCCAAAAAATCAAAAAACCCCAAAAAGCAAAAAAAAAATGAAAAAGCCAAAAAATCCAAAAGAAAACCAAAGCTCTCTCCAGATCACGCCTCTTCGTCAGAGTGGAAGCCTAATCAAAATTCTTTCCAGATCATGCCACTTCGTCAGAGTTGTAGCGAATCAAAGCCTTCTCTAGATCATGCCACTTCGTCAGAGTTATTGCGGATCAAACTTTCTTCTCTAGGTCATGCCACTTCGTCAGAGTTGTAGTGAATCAAACTTTCTTCTCTAGATCACGCCACTTAGTCAGAGTTGTAATGGATCAAACTTTCTTCTCCAGATCACACCACTTCGCCAGAGTTGTAGCGGATTAAACTTTCTTCTCAAGATCATGCCTCTTCATTAGTGCTTTAGCAGATCAACTTCTTTTAGATTTTACCTCTCTACTAGTGGTGGAGTAGAACACCCCAATTTACAGAGAAGATGAACCATACTTCAAAAAAAAAAAAAAAAAAGCAAAAAAAAAAAAAATGAAGAAAAAAAATAAGAAAAGAAGAAGAAGAAGAAGAAGAAGAAGAAAAAAGAAAAAAAAAAAAAGAAAAGAAAAAAGAAAAGCAAAAGAAGGAAAAAAGAAGAAGAAAAATGTTAGATCTTGTCTCTTCGTCGGTGTTGCAGCTGAATCAAACATCAGAACCTTCATCATCTGATCCTGCCTCCTCGCCAGTATTAGAACTGGATTAAACGTTAGAACCTTCATCATTCGATCTTGTTTCTTCGTCAGTGTTGCAGCTGGATCAAGTTTTGCAGACCTTGCTTCTCCGTCAATATTGTAGCTGGGTCAAATTTTCTTTAGGTATTGCGCCATCGTCAGAGTCGTAGCAAGCCGAACTCATTTTGCTCCCTCAATGGATCACCATAGTTTTAAGATTTTATTTCCCCAACTAATCACACCATTTTAAAGATTTTACCTACAAGAGCGGTCGGGCAGATTAAGTGAAGCTCAAGAAGAAACGGTGGCCAAAGAAATAAGCTCTGACCTTATCGGACAAAAATGATCCTCTTTTTGTCTTTGTTCCATTACTGTTATACAACAACGAGCAAAGGAGGGGCAGCTATAGATGCTCATTTTTGTTCGGGCTTAAACATATGACCCATCTTAAAACCCATACCCAATCCAATAACCCATATCCACATCTATAACCTATTTTACAATAAAAAACCCAAAAACTATTCAAACCCATCCAACCCATTACAACAACCCATTACCCATTAAATCAAAAAACCCTAAACCTAAACTAACCCTAATAACCTAAACCTAAGCTGCAGCCACTCTTCAAGCTGTTGTTGCCTCTTCAAGTCGCGCCGCCGTCGCTGCTCGCTTGAAGCCATCGTCGAGCCGAGCTGCACCGTCCTGCTTTCCTGCCACCACCGCTTTGGTCACATCCACCGCCTATTCATCATAATCCTATGCTTCATCACCCTTTGGTTTTCTCATATCTAAGAGATTAGGAGGGGATTTAGGAAAAATTGACCTTAAAACTGTGTTTAGGACTCAAAATTGAACCAAACCCATCTCCAGCAACTCCGGCCACCGTTCGCGGCGGTTCTCCATCGCCGACGAATGGCGGCCCATGGCGGGCCTTGGGCAACACCTGGATTTGGGCAGGGAATAAGGGAGAGAGAGTTGAGAGGATTTGAATGTTTTTTTCTTGATTATCAGACACAAATGACCATTTTTGGTCAAAAGCTTGTATTTAAGGTCTTGTTAAAACGACATCGTTTAAAGCCTTATTATTATTATATTATACTATTATTATATTATTATACGTTCTATATTATCACATCATTTATTAGCATTATCATAATATATACTAGCCTATAATATTAGTATTACTATTATTTTATTAATATTATATTGTTATATCTCATATTATTATTATTATTTGCAAAGCTCTAATACTATTGTTATTATTACTAACGATTGGTACTTGTTTATAATTTAATTAACATATGTGTTATATATATATATTCCATGCATTCATTCTTTTTAATCGAATTTTAAATCAAAACGGTTTTTTTTCATTAAGGATTTTCGTGAAAAATGTGTCTCAAACTTAAAGGGGTGCCGATTTCTCGTTAATCTTTAATATAAAAATCTCCTTTTTAATCTTAAATCATAATTTTTAAAATGATATTCCTTTAGTCGGGCATCTCGTGAAAATTATGTCTCGAACTTAAAGGGGCATAAGTTTCAATTTAGTCTTGCATAAAGGAGTATTATTTTAAATACTTTTTTACCATAAAATTCATGCAGGGGTCACAACTTCTAAATTAAATTCGAATTCATAATTTCCATCGTTGAAACAATCTATAATTGACTAGATATCAATTTTGGGCGTCGTGGAGGTGCTCACCCTTCCCCACACGTAACCGACTCTCGAGCCTATTTTTTGATTTTGCAGACCAAAACTCGTTGTTTTAATAAAATTGACAAAGACAAGTTTTATTAAAACGATCGGGTTTTCAAGTGATCCAATCTTATCTAAATTAAAAAGGTTAGTGGTGACTCCCATTTAAAATAATATTAATAATTTTGTAATAAAAATGCGTCAAGCCTACTCACGACGGGACCGTTGTTGCAAAAATAATATTTATTACCATTAATTTTGGGCATGGCCAACATGAATTTGAATATACCCTATCAAAGGCTACCGGCCAGGCTATGCCCCGTGAGAGGCCTATGTTATTTCGAGAAAGTTAAGGGGAAGGAGCAGACCCTTTTTCATTGTTATTAAGCCCTTGCAAATGGGGAATAGATTTCATGAAAGTTAGCCATATAGATTTATCACCTGGTACTGAACAAGAACATCATTATCTTTCATCGTCTCACGAACAATATTGCCATTTTCATCTTCAACTATCAGAACCTCCTCAGCCTTAGCCATACGACAGATCATGAGCATTCTCAACTTTGACATCATACCAGCATAAATTTGGCATCGTTGCAAAAGCTAGTCCCTAAGGCCATCAACCATGCCAGGATGCAAAGGAACCTGCCAGACTCAATTCATTAACAAGAAACGAGTGACCCTTCTGCAATAATCTAGAAATGGAAAAATTTCGTAGTTCAATATCCACTAAAAATACAGCTAGCATCTGTGTGAGAGAGAGAGAGATAGAGAGAGAAAATCTTAAAAAGATACTAGTTTAGACGTACAATAACTCTATCCCATCTGATAAGGATTAACTCTAGAAGTAGTTTACTTAGAGCTAAACACTTGTACTTAGACTATAAAAACACTTCTTGTAAAGTTATACTATATGGAATAAAATTTCGATAGAGTATTTATCACTAGAATACATATTATTTAAATGGTATCAGTTTAGGTGTACCAATCCTTCCTACAAACCCTAGCTATCACGGTTCAAAGAGAAAGTTCAGAAGTTAGTGTCCAACCACCACCATGCATCTGACTTCAATATAACAGATGCTTTTCCTTATCCTATTAATTCCTATACTGCCAATGAAGGTAGTATATCTTTTCTTGCCAACTGTCAATCTACAAACTAGGTTGTCGATTTTGGTGCATCGGATCATATGATAGGGAATCTTCATATTTTTCAAAAACTCAACAAAATGCAGACCACGTCCTTGGTTAGGACAGAAGATGGCGCATTGTCAGTTATTGCAGGAAGTGGTTCACTTTAAACTTAATGAAGTTGTTTTCTTGCATAATGTTCTTTATGTCCCTTATCTTGCTTGCAATCTTCTGTGTGTTAGCAAATTGTCTATTGATCTGCATTGTGATATCAAGTTTTCTTTGGATGTTTGTGAATTTTAGGCACAGGGTTCAGGGACTGTAATTGGTAGCAAGGATTTAAATAGCGTTCACGGACGCATTTTCGGTAGTGTTGCGTTTATCACGGTTGCGGACATAACGGATGCTATTGCGGTCACTATGGGTGTCGCGATCGTGAATTTTAAAAAAATTCACACAACTTATTATAAAACATAATCATTATAATTATAAATATAAAAAAATCACTTTTAATGATTTTAGAGTGCTTTCTAACCTTTATAAACTTTCATTAATATGAATTTGAAAGTAAAACTGAGATTTTGTTTAAAAAGTTTTGTGATTGTGTTGTAATTTTGTTTAGTTTGAGTTTGGACAATAAAATCATTTGAATATGACTAAATTAAATAATATGAACCAATAGAAGGACTAAACATGTGAATAAACCTACACAATAAATAAAAATGTTAGTATAATAAAACCAATTAATAATACTAATAAACAATAAAAATTTAAATCAACAATGTTATAAAAAGTATGACTAATAAAGATTAAAAAAAGAAAAAAATTAAATGTCAGCACGCCTCATTTTCCTTTTCCCCTTGTTTATTTTCTTCTCCAACAAAACCTAAAAGTAAAACTTTCTTTCACAACCAAATTACAGTCGTCGCAGTCGTCGTCTTTAATCCCTTGTCATCATCGTTCCGATCACCTCCCGGTGTTGGTCCAGACTTCCCTTGATGTCCTCTTTCTCTCTATTGGATTAGATGTTTTAGAAAGGTCTATAAATCTCTGAAATTGGCATTGAATTTTTTGGCTTCTTCATCACTGATCTTGCTTTTCCACCGTCTAATTAGGACAAGGTTGAAGTATGTACTTCCCCTCCTTGCTATCTTCCCTTCCACCGTTGGGATTGTCCAATCGACCGCCAAAGCTTCGGGAATCAGAAAACCTGATGTTTTATCTTTTCTTTTCAAATCTCCCGTTTCTTTTTCTCTTTTGGAAATAGCGGGGTATAACAATAACAGTCCATTACCGCCGCTATTGGCCGTTACCCATTAAATTACGGTCGCGATCTACCGCGATCGGTGTGATTCTGTTTCCTGCTGCTATTTTCGGTAATAGCAGTTTCAGACGACAGCATTACCGCGAGATAACGACCACTATTGCTATTGCGGACCGCTATTTGAATCCCTAATTAGTAATGCTAGGCTAAGTACTGGGTTGTACATGTTTTCAAAGTGTTCTCCAAATAAACAAGTCTCTTCAAGTTGTTGCCTTCAATCTACCCTATCAAATACTATCTCATCTAGTAATTTAATGTTATGGCATTTAAGGTTGGGTCATCCCAACCTTCATTATATGGCCAAGATCTTTCCTAATTTATTTGTGAACAAAAATATAAAATATCTTGTTTGTAATATATGTCAACTTGCTAAACACACTATACAACCTTATCCTCCCTCAAGATTTAAACCTTCTTCACCATTTTCAATAATACATAGTGACATTTGGGGCTCTTCTAAGGTCAAAAACTATATTGTTTCAAGATGGTTCATTTCCTTTATTGATGATCACTCTAAGACAACTTGGACCTTTTTGTTAAAAGAAAAATCTGAAACTAGGTGTCTTTAAAACATTCCATAAGATGATAGAAAATCAATTTAAGAGTACTATTAAAATTCTAAAGACTGACAATGGTAGTGAGTATTTCACTAAGAATTTAGGTTCCAATTTCAAGGAAAGAGGATTTTACATATTACTTCATGTGTTAGTACCCCTGGACAGAATGAGGTGACTGAGAGAAAAAAATAAGCACCTTTAAGTGGTGTTACTAGATCTTTACTTTTTTCTTCTAATGTACCTAAACACTTTTGAGGGAAGCTTTACTCATTGCTACCTATTTAATAAATAGAATGCCCAGTAAAACACTGAATTTCAGGGTTCCGAGAGATGTTCTACTTAGTGCTTTTCTCATTATAAGCCATTGTCATCTACTCTTCCTTTTCGAGTGTTTGGTTGTACTTCATTTGTTCATATTCATAATCAGTCTCGAAGTAAACTTGATCTTAGGGCTATTAAGTGTATCTTCCTAGGTTATTCATCAAGTTAGGAGGGCTACAAATGTTACTCACCCATTACAAAAAGAATCTACGCCTCCATGGATGTCACATTTTTTGAAAACAAACCTTACTTTGTTGTTTCTGAAATTCAGGCAGAGACTTTACAGGAATTTCAGCCACTAGAATTTACCAGACTATTACTTTGTTACCTCCTGACCTCACTAAAATTCAACCACAACAAGTTTTTCAACCCTTTTTCTTACCTCCACAACCTAACTGTATTGAAAATCAACGTTCTTTCCAGCCTATACACTCTCCAAATCCAACAAACACATTTTTACCTAGTCCTAAAATTCCTAATGAACTCACTGCTCCAATTCAAACACCTACATCCTTACCGAAGACACCACAAAGAACTTTGCCTCCACAACTTGAAAATAAACAACTGAGTGTTTATAAAAGAAGAATAATGCCACTTTCAGAAACCATTACTCAACCTAGCATTTGCCGAGAACTGGAACTAGATTCTACAGCCCTGGAAGGTAATGATGTTCCTCAAAATTTTACACCTATCCTATTGCCCAAAGGAAAGGTATTCGGAAATGCACATCTCATCCCATTGAAAGGTTTATAACCTATGAAAAATTAATAACTATTGGTTTCAAAGCCTTTACAGCTAAAGTGGACAACATTGCTATTCCAAAGACAAGATGAAGCACTAAAGGACTCCACAAGTGGAAAAAGGCAATAAAGTAAGAAATCAAAGCTCTTCAACTCAATCAGACGTGGAGCTTGATTGAATTACCTAAAGCGAAGAAGGTAGCTGGCTGCAAGTGAGTGTTTACTACACAACTCAAATGGCAGTGTAGAGAGATTTAAAGCTCGGTTGGTGGCAAAAGGGTTCACACAGTCCAATGAGTTAGACTATCAGGAAACTTTTGCACCTGTGGCAAAGTTAAATACCATTAGAGTACTAATAGTCCAAAGTGGTGATGCTAGTTGGGTAAGTGAGTTAACTGATAGAAAATCTACCAATGGCTTGGAGAAGCAAAAACCAACCTGTAGTGTCTCGAAGTAGTGCAAAATCAAAATATAGAGCAATGGCACAGGGAATTTATGAAGGAATGTGGTTAAAAAGACTCCTTTTAGAACGGAAATTAGATGACAATCAAAGTTTTGATCTGTTTAGTGACAGTCAACCAACAATTAGTATTGCCAAAAATCTAGTGCATCATGATTGAACCAAGCACGTGGAGATTGACAAACATTTTATATTTGAGAGGGTTAATAATGGAGTTGTAAAACTTCAGTTTATCTCAACCAAAGATCAACTTGCAAATGTTCTCACCAAGGCACTACTGAGAGTAAACTTTGATGAGTTATCTAAGCTGGGAGTCTATAATATATACTCACCAGCTTGAGGGGGAGTTTAGGTTAGTATTGTGTAACTCATAGAGATAATTGTAAATATTATCTTAAAAATAGTTCAGATGTACAATAACTCTATCTTATCTGATAAGGATTAACTCTAGAAGTGTTTTACTTAGAGCTAAACTCTTGTACTTAGATTATCAAAACACTTCCTATAAAGTTATACTATATGGAGTAAAATTTCTATAGAATATTCATCACTGGAATACCTATTATTCACAGGTTCAACATGATTTTTTTCACACTTTTGACATATATCATTGTTGGATCTGAGGGCAATAAAAGGTGTGCCCCTATCCCTATGCCATTGGTGTCTAGTTGGCATATCCTCAGACAGAAACCAGAGAAGAAGAAAGGAGGAAGACGTTGATGAGAAGAGGGCTAAAATAAAAGTTACAAGATGTGCTGCACGTAGACTTGATAACACTATAGCTATAATGGAGATTCAGTATATTTTTTCTGCATTCCAAATATTTTGTAACAAATGCTGACAAGTAACATAAATAATCCCAATAACTGCAGTTCCATCTTATTTGCAGTTACTGTGGGATTATCCACGTTATGCTGTGCATCAAATAGCTCCAAGACAAAGGAGTTCCAATAGTCCAAGCACACCTATTGAACCAGACAACAAGCAACATCATACTTCAGAAACCAAATTCAAAAAGGTTAAAAAGGGAACAAGTAGACATGAGAATTAATTTACAAATAAATGAAATTGAATTGCCATGACACCTTAAAGACCTCAGTATCATCCACATAAGATATGTTGATAAGGTATTCCAGACCCATTAACAGTGAAGAAATATTGTCTTGCGCAGTCTCTAGCATCCGAATGTGAAATTGAAAAAAAGAATTAGGAAAATAAACAATCAAAAACATTAACAGCAACAAGGCGGGAACATTTTAGGCTAACAATATGCTTAATCCAAAAGAACAAGGGAAAAAATCATAAAAATCATGTATTTGAACAACAATATTTGTAATTTGGATGAACTTTCTTTCGCCTTATGATAAAAAGGAGCTTTGGTGATTCATAGGCAGCTTACCTTCCAGAATGAAGTGAAGAACAGTGCCAAATTCTGAATGAATGCCTGGAGTAATAACATTAAAAAAAGTTTTTATTAGACAAATTTGAAGCACATCAAAATGTACAGCAAAACAGGAACCCCCTAACAGAAAATATACCTGTTCCTCACTGCTTCCATGTGCATAAGCCTTGTGCATGTTTGTGGTCGGTGGCAGAATAGCCTAAAAACATATCAAAAAATACCCACATGTATTAAGCACAGAACAAAAAGGAAACAAAAGGAAAAAAACACAATTAAGAAAAGTAGCATCAATCTATATAACAACCCAACAAATAAAAAACTGTAAGCCAAAAAGAAAATGTATGAATCTGGAAAACCAAGCTCTAAGTGCAAATTTCAATGAACTTATAAAGCACATGCTGACGCACCTGCAGCTGGACCATGAATATATTGTACATCTTAACATACTGCACATTATAATAGTCCCCAAAATTTAAGGCTGCAACCTGCAATCAACCGTAAGTGTAAAATAAAGCTCCCCCTCCTTGGAGTGACAACAATAAAATTCATTTTTTAAGAAAACGTTAATTTGAAAATAAATAAATACCTCTGTTAGACATTGGAAGGTGAGATTCCGATATGATGGCACAGGGAATAATTTTAGGAGTGTTTCCAGCTGTAAGACACGTAAATACAGCATCAGAGGTCAAACAAATGATAACAATAATAGATAAGAAACATCATAAAAAATGTTACATGCATAACATATTGACAGCCAAGTCATTTGAAAGATCAAAAATTATTTACCAATGTTGATTCAAAAATATATCCCAGAGGAATCCATGAAAGAAACGCATGCAAAGTGGATAGCGTAGCTCGTATAAGCTCTGTTCTCTGAGAAGCTGATAGTACGTATAAGCATAACTCATGAAAGAGTTGAAACTCACTGCAGAAAACAAATACATCATTCAGCAAGATGAGTTACACAAAAACATGGAACATGCTTGGAAGAATAAAATTACCACTGCAAGACCTTACATCGATTGATACAGAGCAGCAAGGTGAATACAATATAACTAATAATAGAATGTTAAGGAGAGACCTTCATCTCACTGTTTTTTTCCTTCTTTTTTTAACCAACAATAAATGGAATTCTTTAGATTACAGTTCATTTAACAGTTCTTTACATGTAGATTAATAAAATTATCAGGGCATACATAGCTTAGAGGGGGAGGACAAACTAGATATTTAGGGAGCCCGGGTTCATTTTAGCACTGTTCCTTTTCAGACCAGTTTTTCAATTACAGTTCAAACTAATTTCAGATCGTGTCACCAATCTACTGCCCAGGCCACAGGTTCATTATGCCAAAACATGCCACATCCACAAATCATAGGTGTTACATGATATCAGAAATCTATTTCAGAAAACAGTGATTTACATAAGACCATTCAATCCAAATAAAGAAATTTTAAACAACAGGAACAAATAACTTACAAAGATCTAACTGATGATAATCCAATAATAGCATAGAATGAGTGAATGACAGCATTTCTCAAATGGAAACCAAACCATAAAAGGAAATCTCAAAATTGGCATCCACAAAAGTACGACCCTGATACCTCAGAATAAGAACAATAGTTTCACCTGTTCAGAGATTGTTTTAGCTCTTTGATTTTTTGTTGAGTCATTTCACCTCTTGAAAAATCAAAAACTTCTTCGATTAGAAGCTACCCACAGAAAAGCTCATGTTAAGATCAGATTCTGCGACCAGTACTACTAAGAAAGAATACTAATACATAACTTACTTTCAATATTGCCATGCAATTTTCGCATATTGTTTCACTAGTTTTTGCAGCTGCAACAAGATCAGGAATGAAGCTTTGCCATCTAGCAGGCCAATCATGCTTTAAAACCAGCACATCCAGCAAGCACATAATGTTTTAGACAACAATTACCACACGAATGAAACTATTTTAATCATCAATTCCCCCCTCGTTTTAGACTACATAAGTAATACTTTATACTTGTGAAACCTTCAAATGAGAAATTCATGGAAACTCACCGGTAGGGTAACCATCAATAATGTCAAAACAATACTTTTGGTGTTATAACTAGTAAACATTGCCATTGACAAATAAATAAACAACAAAAAGGGCCAGACAGATGAACCTCAACTGCAGGCCTCCTAATTTGTTACAAACTCAATGAACTCTAAAGCCAGCCTGTCTTCTTTTAAGAAATACATTTTCTGCAAGGCAGATAAGTTATACCTGAACCAATACGATGTTAAGCTTGTTGACATACAGCCTTTCAGCTCGAAAGGAGGCCTCATTGCTTGACAACTAGCACAGGATAAAGGAGTTGTAAGAATGATAATACAAAGCGGAGAAAAGGAATAAAATGGGATGAAGGAACAAAATTTTTAGATTCCTCGGTCCTAAAGAGAAAACAGCAATAAAGATGCATTTCACCTGGGCAATGACTTCAGAAATGTAATTTTTCATTCCATCTCGCTGCTCAACAGGCAATGCATTCCACCTATACTTGATAACACCTTCAAGAACCTGTAGGCAAGCACAATAAAAGCTCCCCAAAATCATCAGATTGAATGGAGGACTTCACATTAAAGTGTTAATTTGCAATGCTCTAGTCATTTGATGGAAAAAAGTTCCAGCAAACTATCAATCAACTAACCAGCTACAAGAGCAAGACCAAATTATAGATACAAGCACCACACACAGCATATAAATGTCAACTAGAGCTCCCTCGGGTCAGTTTGATGTAGTTATTCTTATAGGTCATAGAGAAAATAGTCATTTTGACTGACCTGTAAGGCAAAGAACTTGGTATTCAGGCTCTGTCTGTTGTAGTATGTGCACAACTTGAAGCCACATGTCTGGATTATTTTGCAGATGCCGTAAGATCTGATCTGCTTGTGCTCTCTATTATGTTATGTTATATTATGTTATCCACAATTAAGGGGAAAATGTCAAACAAATAATGGTAAAACCAAGCCAAAACATAAATATAGGTCAATGAAACATGTCATGTCTAAAAATACAAAGAGAAACATTAAAATTCTGGAAATATGATATCTGTAGTAACCATCTCATAAATCAATCACTTTTAACAAAAGTGCAACCAAAATTATGATAACGCTCGACCAACAAGATGTAACTAGAAGTATTACTGAAATGTAAATGAGATGCTAGACTTAGGATTTTCTTTTAGGCTAGGCTAAGAGCTCCTTTTTTGTCTTTTGAGAGGGTAAAGAATAGGTTCAAGCTGTTAATCTGTAAGGAAACATTAATATTCAAAGGTCTTTTGCTCCTAAAAACAGGGGTATCACATTAACAGCCTTAATTCAAAAGTACATTTAATTACTGAGTTTAACTTCAGAAAGGTTGTCAAAGACATATAAACACACAAAAGAACTTTTAACTCCAGAACAAAGTTTTAAATTACCACTGACCAGTTTTTAGAAGAATGTTTATCTTCACTATAAAAGCTGACACTTAACATAACTTGCTTACTTCTAGATTTATCAAGGTCAGCAACCTACAGAATTATTAAGGCCATAGACAGCCAGCTCTTCTATAATTCTCAAGCATGAACAACCAAACTAAGCATGTCTAGCTACAGAGATACCAAGCAGAATAAAAAAATTTGCATAAACCTAGCAGCTCAGCTCTTTAGATTGATAGAAGAAAAGAGAACATAAATTATATGATAACAGAGAACGAAATGAACTAAATGAAAATCAACACTCTTTTTTTCCCTTTTTTTGGCGCCAATAAACAATGCAATATTAATCAATGAACTAACAACGCAATATTTGGGACAAATCCTCCTTTTTTCTTTTACTTCTATGGTAATTATTCAATTTCAAAATAAGGCCCGTCAAACAAAAAGGACCAAAACTGATGATTTGAAGGCTGGCCACATCCTGAACCTAGAAATTACTAAAAACCTTAAACCTTCATTTTTCGAATAGATGGAAAGATTTTTTACAAGTTATCTTAGCTGAATTTATAGATTTCAATATGGTACAAAACTGAGTAAAAAGTTTTATTCCGGAAAACATATGCCACTTCCCAAAAAGCAAAGATTCTTTTACTCAAAACCTTAAAGGTCTCCCTAGAGATGTAAACGAACTGAACGTTCAATGAACCGTTTGTAAATCTTTCAGCGAGAAGTTCGTTTATGTTCGTTTATTTATTAAATGAATGAACATGAATAAGATTTTATGCTCGTTTAATTAAATAAATGAATACAAACAAAGGGCTTGTCCGTTCATTTATGTTCATGAACCTTCGATAATTCATTCGTTTATGTTCCTTCATATGTCCATTTATATTTATTATTTTTCATAACAAAAGTATTATATTTAAAACAATTTAAAAACATATATTAAAAATATAAAAATAAAAAAATTAAACAATACAATGTACGAGACTTTAGACTTCTTAAAAAAAATTAAGCAATACTCGATGTTCGTTCGCGTTTGTCTATTATTTTAAGAACGAACATAAACAAAAAATTATATTCGTTTAGTTTTTCGTATTCGTTTATTTGTTCGGTTAAAATTAAATGAACTATACCCCTCCCCTTTCCTCCAACCTCCCAAAGCACCACTCCAATTTCACCCATGATTATTAAAAAAAACACATTTCTCTCCATTAAACCCTAGAAATTTTAAAAAAAAATCATCTTGCCATGTCCCCCCACTTCTCCGAAACATATCTCCACTTCGAAGGAAATGCCCAGTTAAATTAAACCTTGTCAAACCAAAATCCCCTGTTATGAATAGATATGAAATAGAGGAAGAAACGTTTGTTTAATTGCTCAAAAGGGAAAACTAAAGTATTACAGATACAGAGGGGATGAGAAAATAGAGCCAATTCACACATCAAATTTTTGCCTAAAATCCCTTTGCAACTATTTGTTATTTATAGCCTAACAACCGCCCTACGCTGACGTGGATCGATCACATAGTCTTTATACTTGGCGGACATGTTTTTGATCAGTGAGCCAATACCAGTCGCAGGTATCTGACCCAAGCTCGGTGTCGATCCAATATGCGTTGATCCAATAGATCTGCAATGTATTACCATTCATAACAGTACCATCCCCATTTGAAACCACCTTGTCCTCAAGGTGTGAGATAAAAAATAATTGCTTCAGCATGTGAACCTCCCAAGTAGAAGCATCAGGATGAAAACAATCCCAAGAAGCACGCCATTGCTCTACCCTATGATTGTTGTTGCTATCTCGTTGTGTATCTAAAAGGGCAGCATGCTGCAGAATCAAAATAGCAGTAAAGTTGATGAAATGCAGGGGAGTAACTTGATTGCCCGGTGGACCAATACACTTGCAAAGAAGTGACACATGGAACACATGATGTATTTGGGCAAAATTTGGTAGATCAAGTTTGTACACCACTACACCAACACATTGGAGGACCTTATACTGACCGAAGTAGCGATGACCAAGTTTATGATGTCGTTGACGTCAAACTGAATTATCTTGGTAAAACTGTGGTTTGCCATAGACCTAATTATCTTCAATAAACACCACTGCTCTTCGATGTTGGTCAGTAACATAACATTGAAAATATATTGCAAAACCCTCGTTGAGCGCTTCTGATTGGCTATCCCTTTGTGGGTGATACCAAGTACTAGTAGCGAGCTTGGTGTCCTTCAGATGATGCAATGTACGACCGGTGACCCGATAAGATTCCCATCAATTGCAACAAAACCTTTTGGTGACGTTTGGCGAGAAATTCTTACATGAAGACTCAACAAGCAATAAAATGAATTTCTTAATCGTGACAGCCAGTTCGCATAGTAGATATTAGCATTAAACTTCTCATGTGCAAAAATCAGTGGAGCTACAAGCTTGTTCCGATGAACTAACACTCTGGATATCAAAGTTTCAAAACATATCAATTGCAAGATTATAAGGCAACCATAGAAAGCACAATGTGCAACCACATAGTCATGAAGTAGCACTATGAAGTCATCGAAGCTTCTCCATATACGAGACTTTAAGAGAATAGAAATCAAAATGTACAACCTGCCACTACATGCACATTTATCTTGAATGCCACGAAACAAAAAGCATTCCTCAAAAGATTTAGCAACTTGAACATTCCAATAAACACTAAAAGATCCAACAATCCTAGTACAAGTAAGAGTATCGTCAACAAGAAATTTAGTAGCAAATTGAATCATACTCCTTCCCATCAACAATAGCCGAAACACATAAGGATCTTGGACCGCAACAAGCTTATTGACGTGCATAAACATCATTGAAAGCATTAATTGAACTAAATAATTCAAGGTATTTAAATTACCAGCTTTTGGACATCATAGAATTTGATCCACACTTGCCTCTGGAGGAGAACCAACTAACTGTTTTTGTAACTTTATAATTGGTTGGAGTTTATCATCAATGATCCCAAATGAATCAACGCCAAGAGGTAACATTGAAGCTTACATCTGTGGACATACTTGACCAGCGTCCACAAATTGTTGAATATCACACCTCATGTATTTCCCATGAACATTAAAGCAAAGTTGATGAAACGTATGAACTATTCCCGAATGACCTCCCATAGATGATGAATGAACTACTTGGAGATGTCGCCGAAGCGGAAATTAGAAGGAATTATAGGCCGGCTGCAAAATAGCATAAACTCAGTTTGGAAGATATAACCATGAATATGGTCACAAAAATGCAATGTCCGTATGAAATAACCAGCCAATGCCTTATACGAAATTGCTGAGTAAATTGGAATGTGCATCATGGGCCAAGTGCCAACTCCAAATTCATGGATGCTCACCGAAGGATCAGGCGAATGAGGAATTGGAGGAGGATCGGGATCGTGTCACATAAAAATAACAGGAAAATATATTTGCACGAGTGATCAAAAGTGTATTTGTCATCGCGAAGATAACAAAGGCCTTGAACCCGACGTCGTGCCACTCCAAGTTACTGAACAGTAGCAGCTCGAATCGACAAAGGCAAACCTTGAATTTCCAACAAAACCAATGCAGAAGATTCAATCAAATTGATATGAGTAACAAAGGAATAATCTCTCACAACATCTTTGATCGAATGAAATACATCATCTACTCTTGTTGACATTTCACCGAGCAGTTGAGAGACAACATTTACGCCTTCTATTCTTACAGACAGCACAATTTCAGGAGCTGATAAAATGGGTTTAGAATTACTTAATGAAGGTCGATCCATTCCTTTCTCCCGCTTAGTTGGCTGCTTAAGTAATTAAGGAGAATTACTCAATGTAGAAGTTTGTTGCGACTGAGGCAAGAGACTTTCTGATTCTTCAAGATTTGAGAAGTAAATATTTTCGTGCTCTGCTTGAGATTCTCAGTTTTCCGGGTTGATACCAGAGGAGTGAGCAATTTGAACTGGAGTTGAGTTTTTTTTTTGGCTTAAAATACTCAAATCAACCTGAGAATTTGAATGACTAAATTCATC
This sequence comes from Hibiscus mutabilis, assembly GCA_019671005.1. Classification (NCBI taxonomy): domain Eukaryota; kingdom Viridiplantae; phylum Streptophyta; class Magnoliopsida; order Malvales; family Malvaceae; genus Hibiscus; species Hibiscus mutabilis. Next base: position 24,699,090 of record CM033745.1, on the reverse strand, counting down.
TTGTGCTGGAATCACCACTGGGATTTGAGAAGTTAATGTCGATAACTTGTCGAGTATCTCTTGAAGCATCATTTCCCGCTCATTAAGGGAAGATGAGACTCTATTGAAACCACGACGGAGCTGGAATTGAGAGTTTTGTAGACCTTGCACATTGTCCTCGATTTGCTTGAGTTAAGTATTGTTGATCACCAATGTTATGAATAGATATGAATTAGAGGAAGAAATGTTTGTTTAATTGCTTAAAATGGAAAGCTAAAGTATTACAGATAGAAAGGGATGAGAAAATAGAGCCAATTCACACATCAAGTTTTTGCCTAAAATCCCCTTTGCAACTATTTGTTATTTATAGCTAACAACCGGCCCTACTTAAGCTGACGTTGATCGTTCACATAGTCTACATACTTGGTGGACATGTTTTCGATCAGTGAGCCAATACTAGTCGCAGGTATCTGACTAAAACTCAGCGTCGATCCAACCAATAAATCTGCAATGTATTACAATTCATAACATCCCCCACACCCTACCTTACTTTCTCGGAAACCAAACAGAAATCCAGAAAATATTTTTTAAAACGAAAAGAAAAGATCGAACCTCTTCTTTAGATCTGGTGCCATAAAAGGCCCCAACGGTGGCGTCAAGTAACAGGACATCAATCGGCTGACTCAAATCCTTAAGCCACTCAGCCGCCATATTTTTTGAGGGGACTTCCCCCCCCCCCCCCACAAAATAAGCCCCAAAATTACAATCTCTTCCACTATCAATGTTACTCCACAAAAACCCTAGAAACTGTACGGACCAGACAAGAGGGAAGGACTAAAAACGAAGGTGAAAAAATGGAGGATCTTCAAAAAGAAAAGCGAAGGGAAAGGGAGGGGTATTGGCTTTCAAAGAATGAAGTAATTTCAGAAATCTAAATGATTTATATATAATAATTTTAGAGAGTGATTCTTCTTCCCTTTCGTTTCTTAAAGAACGGCTTAAAGTTGAAGCAGAACGAACGAGGGAGTGCAGCAAACTGAGGAGCGTTGAAGAGACTTCGAAAACATTTTCGATTTTTGTTTTATATATTCGCTTTTTGGAATTCAGAAATTATTATTATTATAGGATTTGTCTAAAAGAAAATTGGTTAATTTAAAGCTAATATAGGGCGCTGTTTTTTTGACCCTTAGATTAGGGTGAATCATTTTGAACCGTTGGATTAAAAAAATAAAAAAGGTATACCCGGTGAACCGGTAACCTTAGTAATAGGGTAAAAAATTTGGAGCCTATTTTTTTCATTACAAAAGTTGTAACAAGTTATGTATAAAGCTTAAAAATTTAAGTTCCTACTGAAATTCTTACAAAGAGTGTAAGAAATTAGGTTTTCTTGTAAGCAACTATGTATGTAATAAATTCTTACACTTAGTTAAGCTACTTTTGGCTTTGGTGTTCAAGTGTAAAGAATTCGGTACCTACTTCTTTCATTACAAAATTTGTAATAAGTTACGTATAAAGCTTAAGAATTTAAGTACCTACTGAAATCCTTACCAAGACTGTAAGGAATTAGGTTTTCTTGTGAGCAACTATGTATGTACATAAATTCTTACACTTAGTTAAGCTATTTTTGGCTTTGGTGTTCAAGTGTAAAGAATTCAGTACCTATTTTTTTCATTACAAAAGTTGTAACAAGTTACGTATAAAGCTTAAGAATTTAGGTACCTACTGAAATCCTTAGCAAGAGTATATGGAATTAGGTTTTCTTGTAAGCAACTATTTTGTACATAAATTCTTACACTTAGTTGAGCTTCTTTTAGCTTTGGTGTTCAAGTGTAAAGAATTCGGTACCTACTTCTTTCATTACAAAAGTTGTAATAAGTTATGTATAAAGCTTAAGAATTTAGGTACCTACTAAAATCCTTACCATGAGAGTAAAAAATTAGGTTTTCTTGTAAGCAACTATGTATGTACATAAATTCTTACACTTAGTTAAGCTACTTTTGGCTTTGGTATTCAAGTGTAAAAAAATCGGTACCTACTTCTTTCATTACGAAATTTGTAATAAGTTACGTATAAAGCTTAAGTATTTCGGTACTTACTGAAATCCTTACCAAGAGTGTAAGGAATTAGGATTTCTTGTAAGCAACTATGTATGTACATAAATTCTTACACTTAGTTAAGTTACTTTTGGCTTTGGTGTTCAAGTGTAAAGAATTCGGTACCTACTTTTTTCATTACAAAATTTGTAACAAGTTATGTATAAAGCTTAAAAATTTAGGTACCTACTGAAATCCTTACCAAGAGTATAAGGAATTAGGTTTTCTTGTAAGCGACTATGTATGTACATAAATTCTTACACTTACTTGAGCTACTTTTTCCTTTGGTGTTCAAGTGTAAAGAATTCGGTACCTACTTTTTTTTATTACAACATTTATAATAAGTTACGTATAAAGCTTAAGAATTTAGGTACCTACTGAAATCCTTACCAAGAGTGTAAGAGATTAGGTTTTCTTGTAAGCAACTATGTATGTACACAAATTCTTACACTTAGTTGAGCTACTTTTGGCTTTGGTGTTCAAGTGTAAAGAATTAGGTACCTACTTCTTTCATTGCAAAAGTTGTAATAAGTTACGTATAAAGCTTAAGAATTTAGGTACCTATTGAAATCCTTACCAAGAGTGTAAGGAATTAGGTTTTCTTGTAAGCAACTATGTATGTACATAAATTCTTACAATTAGTTAAGCTACTTTTGGCTTTGGTGTTCAAGTGTAAAGAATTCGGTACCTATTTTTTTCATTACAAAAGTTGTAACAAGTTACGTATAAAGCTTAAGACTTTAGGTACTTACTGAAATCTTTACCAAGAGTGTAAAGGATTAGGTTTTCTTGTAAGAAACTATGTATGTATATAAATTCATACACTTAATTGAGCTACTTTTGGCTTTGGTGACAAACTGTAAAGAATTCGGTACCTACTTCTTTCCTTACGAATGTTGTAATAAGTTACGTATAAAGCTTAAGAATTTAGGTACCTACTGAAATCCTTACCAAGAGTGTAAGGAATTTGCTTTTTTTTTTTTGTAAGGAACTATGTATGTACATAAATTCTTACACTTAGTTGAGCCACTTTTGGCTTTGGTGTCCAAGTGTAAAGAATTCGGTACCTACTTCTTTCATTACAAAAGTTGTAATAAGTTACGTATAAAGCTTAAAAATTTAGGTACCTACTGAAATCCTTACAAAGAATGTAAGGAATTAGGTTTTCTTGTAAGCAACTTTGTTTGTACATAAATTCTTACACTTAGTGGAGCTACTTTTGGCTTTGGTGTCCAAGTGTAAAGAATTCGGTACCTACTTCTTTCCTTACAAAAGTTGTAATAAGTTACATATAAAGCTTAAGAATTTAGTTGCCTACTGAAATCTTTACCAAGAGTGTAGGGAATTAGGTTTTCTTGTAAGCAACTATATATGTATATAAATTCTTACACTTAGTTAAGCTACTTTTGGCTTTGGTGTTCAAGTGTAAAGAATTTGGTATCTACTTCTTTCATTGCAAGTTTCAATAAGTTACGTATAAAGCTTAAGAATTTAAGTACCTACTGAAATCCTTACCAATAGTGTAAGGAATTATGATTTCTTGTAAGCAACTATGTATGTACATAAATTCTTACACTTAATTAAGCTACTTTTTCCTTTGGTGCTCAAGTGTAAAGAATTCAGTACCTTAAGCCCAAAATATCAAACTTCTCAACACTGCCAAACTGGTTTCGAAACCAACGTAAGTGGTTTTTATACCACCACGATATCTGAACTGGTGGTGAGCAACTTTTGCTTTTAGTGTCCAAGTGTAAAGAATTCTGTACGTACTTATTTCTTTACAATAGTTGTAAAAAGTTACGTATAAAGCTTAAGAGTTTAGTTACCTACTGAAATCCTTTCCAAGAATGTAAGGGATTAGGTTTTCTTGTAAGCAACTATGTATGTACATAAATTCTTACACTTAGTTGAGCTACTTTTGGCTTTAGTGTCCAAGTGTAAAGAATTTGGTACTTACTTCTTTCATTACAATAGTTGTAATAAGTTATGTATAAAGCTTAAGAGTTTAGGTACCTACTGAAATCCTTACCAAGAGTGTAAGGGATTAGGTTTTCTTGTAAGAAACTATGTATGTACATAAATTCTTACGCTTAGTTGAGCTACTTTTGGCTTTGGTGTCCAAGTGTAAAGAATTCGATACCTACTTCTTTCCTTACAAAAGTTGTAATAAGTTACGTATAAAGCTTAAGAATTTAGGTACCTACTGAAGTCCTTACCAAGAGTGTAAGGAATTTGCTTTTTTTTTGTAAGGAACTATGTATGTACATAAATTCTTACACTTAGTTGAGCCACTTTTGGCTTTGGTGTCCAAGTGTAAAGAATTCGGTACCTACTTCTTTCATTATAAAGCTTAAGAATTTAGTTACCTACTGAAATGCTTACCAAAAGTGTAAGGGATTAGGTTTTCTTGTAAGCAACTATGTATGTACATAAATTCTTACACTTAGTTGAGCTACTTTTGGCTTTGGTCTCCAAGTGTAAAGAATTCGGTACCTACTTCTTTTCTTACAAAAGTTGTAATAAGTTATGTATAAAGCTTAAGAATTTAGGTACCTACTGAAATCCTTACCAATAGTGTAAGGAATTAGGTTTTTTTTGTAAGAAACTATGTATGTACATAAATTCTTATAGTTAGTTGAGCTACTTTTGGCTTTGGTGTCCAAGTGTAAAGAATTTGGTACCTACTTCTTTCATTACAATAGTTGTAATAAGTTACGTATAAAGCTTAAGAATTTAGGTACCTGCTAAAATTCTTACCAAGAGTGTAAGAAATTAGGTTTTCTTGCAAGCAACTATGTATGTACATAAATTCTTACATCGTAATGTTTTATGTTTATACATAGTTTCTTATAATTTCTGTAACCATTTATGTACATAGCTTGCAAGGATTTATGTACAAACCTATAACCTAAAGAACCGACCAGCCTTAAATTAACCTCAATTTAGAGGTTTCACCCTAGAATCTCCCATTATTATATAGTAGTATATAGTGCTAGATTTTATAATATGTGACATTAGTAAAAAATTATTTTTAACTGAAAATATGTAATTTTATTGAATATAAAATAAATACACTAAAACTAAAAGAAAAGTTTACAAAAACTTGAACTCGTGGAGTGGTCCTAGTGATAAAGGATGATGTATTTTATCCCGTGACCTGGGTTCGAGTATCATGTGTGCACGGTGTGTGTGCTTTATTAAATGACTAAGAAATTTGAACAGATACTACCTTGCAATCACACTAGTATATTCATTAAAAAGTTAATAAAAACTAAAGCAGATCCGATCATGTTTTTTAAAATCATTAAAGTACACAAATTAGTTATTGAATAATAAAATAGTATTATATAAAGAAATTGATAAAAAAATTCAATCAAGCAATTTAGAAAAAAATATAGATACAAACAAAAATTGTAACACTCTAATATTGATCTTACCCAACTAGAGGATTTAAGGTGTCACATTGGGACACCGAAGTTACCGACCAAAATTTTCAAACCATTTGTTTAGGCAAGACATTCAAAAATTACTCGTGAACGATTTAATGAGTAGAAAGTTAACACAAATTTAAACCAATTTTCAAAATCGAAGCTCTAAAGTATAAAACATTGTATATCAAAGGCATAATGCCAAAATGAAATGTTTGACCATTAGTTTCATCGTTAGTTGGCTAATAGTTTTCATCTACGGAGGGAGCGTTTTGACCCAAAATAAAATGTTGGGGTTAAGTGCTTCAAAAAAAGAATATGGATTAAAGTGATTATCCAGTCAAAAATAGTAAGGACAATTTTTGACATTATGCCTATATCAAAATAGTAGAAGTAATAGAGTTACAGGCCAAAAAATTGTAAGGACATATGAATACACGAACCAAGTCTACTAACTTGTGAATGAAAACATCCAAACGTTGAGTTTTACAAACTCAGTGGCAAATTTCTACTATATCATACTTTATACATTTCAAAAACATAAGCATAAAATAGAGTGCAACACTCCCTATCTGGTCTAGTAGAAAATCGAGTCGAAAATGTCACTGAAAACGAAATCAAAGGATCATAAACTTTACATTCAAACATAATCATACATTAAAGGGTTATTAAGAGGTTAAAGGTGAGCTAATAATTGATTAAGTCATTTAGGACCATATTGCAAAGTTTTAAAAGTTGAGGGATTAAAGAGTACTTTCTTAAAAGTTTAAGTACTTAACTAAAAACTTTTGTTAAACTAATTATTTACTGGTTTTAGGTCATATTTTGACATTTTAGGGTATGTTTCAATCACAAAGTCAAGCATTGGTTTCAAATAAACTAACATTAATCAAAATTATAAAGATTGAGCTAGCTTAAAATCCAGAAACTTACTTACAACAGTTAAAATGCAAAGCATACTTATACCAGTTAAATATAAAACATACTTACACCAGTTAAATGCATAAAAAATTACCTTAATTCATGCTTAAAGATAAAGATATCACTATTTAGGGTCGTTTAATAGTTTATCTATCATTAACTTATCATACTTTACTTACAAATGTCAAATCATACAATAACATAACATCTAATTTGCTATGGATGTTTTAATCATACTATACTTAATCCTTACTTATAAGTAGCATACTCAATCTCCACAAAAGATTTAAACTTAACATCATTTAAACAAAACCTTACTCTTTACAAGAGTTCTTAATTAAGATATCTTAATAGCAAAACAAAATACTTAGTTCATATGCCAACAATAGGGGTTTTGAACATGTGCGAGATGAGCGACCGCACATGGACCCCCAAAAAAGAACCCCAAATAAGTTGAATTAAATGTGTATAGAGGGAAAATAAAAGATTTTTGTTTAATAAATTACAAGAAAAAAATTTAAAAATGACTTTAAAGAGGGTCCCATAATATATATTTACTAAGATTAAGAAAACCTTATATACCTTTAGGATTATAAATTAAAGGGTCTCATTTTAATAAACTGCACAAGGCCCCGTAAACCTTTGAACTTCCCGTGTATGCCACTAGCTAAGAGCTTAGCAAAGATACCTTACTCGGAGAACTTGATAAGAGTGACTTGTAACCTCTACGCACGATCTTGAATCTGTATAAAACTTATGTAAAACCTATATTTGATTTTGATATAACAAAGAGTTCAAGGACCAATTTGTAAAAATGGATAAATTTTTAAGTATTCAAAAGTCTCACAAAATGACAATGATTTAAACCTAAAATTGTTTCTAAGTTAAAAACTTAAAACCCCAAAATTTCCTAAGTGTTTTCATACTCAAATAACCAAAAATACCCAGGCGTATCGATACGCTTCTTAGCGTTTTGATATGACTTTTGACTACTATAATTTTAATCACAAAAATGTATCGATACGACTGTCCCCTTATCGATACGACTTTTATCTGGGTTTGTGTTTTTGGTTACGAGTATCGATACGACCTTCACCGTATCGATATAGGGTGTTGAGATTTTTTAAATCTTTGCATTTAATTTTTATTACCGTTGCCTTGTCAGTTATTGGAATCATCAATCTTTAAAATTCAGTTAACCCGTATCGATACACCCCTTAGGCGTACCGATGCATTTTTCACTAGACTTTTTCCTCATATTCTAGTGAGCAAAAATCGTACCAATACGACCTATCCGTATCGATACACCCTTGCTATTACACTATGTCCGTTTCGATATGCCTTAAAGCGTATTGATACGCCTTTTTACAATAGCTCTTTCTTCTTTTGACAGGTACCAATACGGATGTTCGTTTACCGATACGGTTGGTCACCAAACAATATTCATTGCAAGAAAAATGGTTTCCAACGGCTCTATTGATGATCTCAACCACCCAAACGGTTAGAAATCAATAAGGGGATATAAAATTAAGTCCCTAAAGCTTCAACAACAAGAAGTCAACAAGTCTAAAGCATTCAAGCAAAATTCTAACTTAGTTTGAGCTTATTAGAGTCATATCCTTTGTAACCCACTTGTGTTGAGAAAATTTGTAATTCTTTATTTCAAGTTAGGTTGAGTGTACTTGTATTTAGGCAAATCATTTACCTTTGAGAGGTTTTAATTAGTTTGTCAATCTTCTTATAAAAGAGAGTGCGTTTGATCAAGCTTTGGGTAGAAAGCTTTGATCTTTGTAACGGTTTCCTCCTAAGCCTATAAAAGGGGAATAATTTCTTAGTGAAATTGTTTGAAATCCTTATTGGGGAGATAAGATAGTGGATGTAGAGCTTGTTATAAGCTTGAACCACTATAAATTTCTTGTGTCATATTTTCCATTTATCCTTTTGTTTCCCTTCAATTTTTTAATTGCCAATTCACCCCCTCTTGGACAACCAAGTTAATTAATCATCCCAACAATTGGTATCAAAGCCTAGCTTATTTAAGGTATTAACATCCACTTGAGACGATCCTAGAGGTGATTCAATCAACTGACATTCAAGCCATGTCGTCTACTTCCGCCACAACTTGTACGAGTCTCAATCCGTCAGCAAACCGCCATATTTTAATGGGGATAACTATCCCTATTGGAAGAATCACATGAAGCTCTTCATCAAATCCAATAACTACCTCCTATGGGATATAGTGAAAGATGAACCTACCATACCGATGAAGAGAGAAGGCCACCGGTTTGTTCCAAAGTCCAAGCTTGAGATGACCGATGAAGAACGAAGGTGCTTACAAGTCAATGATAAAGCTATACACAAGCTTTTTTGTGCGCTTGGACCGGACGAGTACTGGAAAATGTCTTCTTGCACGAGTGCAAATGAGATATGGGACAAGCTCGAGACCACATATGAAGGCACAAATGATGTTAATGAGACCAAGATTGGACTCCTCAACTCGAGCTACAAGAATTTTAAGATGGAGCCCGATGAGAGTGTCACACCAAGATGTTTGATTATTTCTCTATAATCGCCAACAGTCTCAAAGGCTTCAGAGAAGTTATCCCAGAAGACAAGCTTGTCCAGAAGCTCATCTACTCCCTTCCCAAGTCTTAGGAAGGAAAGAGGACTGCCATCATCGAGGCCAAGGACCTCAAAACCTTGAAGCTCAATGCTCTTATGGGATTTCTTCTAACTCATGAGATCATGAAGAAATGAAGAGACAATGAGAAGAAGAGAGAAGAAAAGAAGGTCAAAAAGAAGGAAATAGAAAATAAGAAGATGGGAATTGCTCTTAAAGCTTCACAAGAAGAGAGTGATTCTAGTGAGGAGGAAGATGAAGAAATGGCCATGCTAGCCAAACGGTTCACTCGGTTCATGCAGTCCAACTGGGGAAGAAAGTTACATCGAAGAGGAGACTTTAAGAACAAGAATAAAGAGGAGGAGAAGGATCAACTCATTTGTTATGAGTGCAAGAACCTGGGGCACACAAGAACCGATTGCCCCTAACTCAAAAGGAAGAGCTTCGGGAAGAAGAAGAAGCTCAAGGCAAACGTTGCTACTTGGAGTGATGAGGAAGAGAAGTAAGAAGTTGTCAACCTTTGCCTCATGGCTCTTGAATAAGATCCTAAGGTAACCTCTAATTCATCTTCATTTGATTTATCTTTTGATGAACTTTAAGAAGCATACGATGAGTTACAAGAGGTTTATGACGAGTTGGTTAAAAAGTTTAAGGAATCGATTTTGAAAAACAAGAAAACAAATTCTGATTTGAAAAACCAAAATGATTCCCTTTCTAAAACCAACTTCAAACTTGAAAAAGGAGGTTTTTGATTTACAACAAAAACAAAATGATTTTGAAAAGAAAAATCTTGATTTAAACAACCCTCTTTCTAAAGTTCATGCTGATTACCACAAAGAGGTGAATGATCTTAAAGCTTCTCTAAGCAAGGTTGGGAAACGAAGTTTTGAAAAATCAAGTTCTTCAAAACCCAACTATGTAAAGAGAAACTTTAATGGGTACAAACAAAGAGGCTTCCCAAGGCCCTTATATGGTAAGAAGGTTAGAAGTGTGTGGGTTCCTAAGCAGCTAATTGCTTTTAGCAAAATTAGTGCTTTGTCTTCTTGGATTTCTAAGGGAACCAAGATTTTGGGAGCTAATACTCATGGACCCAAAATGATTTGGGTACCAAAAACCAAGGCTTAATTCTTTGTTTGTAGGGGGAGCATTGCTACAAGGCCAAAGCTATATGTGCAAATTCGTGGTACCTTGATAGTGGATGCTCGAAACATATGACTGATGACAAGAGTCAGTTCTTGGAGCTAAAGCCAAAGAGTGGAGGAGTAGTGACTTTCGGTGACAACTCTAAAAGCCACATTGAATGAATTGGTTCCATTAGTAAGCACTCTTCTATTCTTATAGACAATGTTTTATATGTCAACGGTTTAAAACATAACCTTTTAAGCATAAGCCAACTTTGTGATAAAGGTTTCAATGTTCTTTTTGATTTAAATGGTTGCAAAATTTTAAACATTGAAACTAACAAAATTGTGCTTATTGGTCATCGCATAGGAAAGATATACATGGTGCATTTAGATGACATTCATATTTCAAAAACATGTTTTGTTGCAAAAAATGAGCATGACTCATGGTTATGGCATAGAAAACTAGGGCATGCGACCATGAACGTTTTAGAAAAATTGGTTTCAAAAGATCTAGTAAGAGGCTTGCCTAAAATAAAGTTTTCTTTTGATAAAATTTGTGATTCTTGTGCAAAAGACGAAGATAAAAGAGTTTCTTTCAAACCTATTAATGATGTTTCTACTAGTAGAGTTTTACAATTGATCCACATAGATCTCTTTGGCCCTATTAGGACTATGAGCTTGGGTGGAAAATCATATGCATTTGTTTTAGTAGATGATTACTCTAGACACACTTGAGTTCTATTCTTAAGTACCAAGGACGAGGCTTTAGAAAAATTCATCACGTTTTCAAAAATTACTCAAAATGATGTTGGCCAATCTATTTCTCATATTAGAAGTGACCATGGTACCGAATTTCAAAATTTAGGCTTTGAGGATTTTTGTAATTCAAATGGTATAAGCCATAATTTTTCCGCTCCTTGCACTCCTCAACAAATGGGGTTGTTGAGAGGAAAAATCGAACCTTAGAAGAAATGGGTAGAACCATGCTTTGTGAAAACAATTTGCCAAAGTATTGTTGGGCGGAAGCCACTAATACCGCTTGTTACATTGTCAACTGAGTAACGATTAGGTCGATTTTAAAGAAAACACCTTGTGAGATTTTAAAATCCAAAAAGCCTAACTTTAGCTATTTTCATACTTTTGGATGTAAACGTTTTGTTTTAAATAATGAAAAAGACAATTTGGGCAAATTTGATGCTAAAAGTGATGAAGCTATTTTCTTAGGTTATTCTTTAAACTCTAAAGCCTATCGTGTATTTAATAAATGAACTTTGGTAGTTGAAGAGTCTATACATGTGGTTTTCGATGATAACCTCCTTTCGAAGAAGGATTCTTGTAATGATAATGATGTAGGAATTTTTGAAGCCAATGATGGTGGGCAATCATCAAAGGTAGATGAAGTTCCTTTCAAAGAAGAAGAAGCAAAAGATCCACCTCTAGAAGCCTTGAAGGATATGACTCTAGAGGAAAAGGAAGTGAGCTACCCAAGGGAGTTCAACTATGTCAAAGATCGTGAGATTTTGGGTGATCAACACAAAGGGGTAACCACTAGACTTTCTCTTAAAAATGCTTGTAATGTTGCATTTATCTCATGCATTAAGCCTAAAAATATCAAAGAAGCATTAAAAGATGATTATTGGATATTGGCTATGCAAGAGGAGTTAAATCAATTTGAGAGAAGTTAAGTTCGGACACTAGTTGATAGGCTTAATAATAAGTCTACCATAGGAACTAAATGAGTTTTTAGAAACAAACTAGATGAGAGTGGTAGCATAGTGAGGAACAAGGCTAGACTTGTTGCCCAAGGTTACACTCAAGAAGAAGGAACCAATTTTGATGAAAACTATGCACCCGTAGATAGAATGGAAGCTATTAGGATGCTTCTTGCATTTACATGTTATCATGTAAATGATTTTATTAATGAAGAAGTGTATGTAGAACAACCACCTGGTTTTGAAGATCTAATATATCCAAAACTATGTTTTTAAACTTTCAAAAGCTTTATATGGTTTGAAACAAGCTCCTAGAGCTTGGTATGAAAGGTTGTCAAGTTTTTTAATTGTAAAAGGTTTTGACAAAGGAAAGGTGGATACTATACTATTTATTAAAAGAAATGGCAAGAATATTTTAGTAGTTCAAATTTATGTTGATGATATAATTTTTGGTTCTACTAATGAATTGTATTGCCAAGATTTTGCTAAGTTAATGCAATGTGAGTTTGAAATGAGCATGATGGGGGAACTTTCATTCTTTTTGGGACTCCAAATCAAACAAAGGAAGGATGACATCTTCATCAATCAAGCTAAGTACACCAAAGACATGCTCAAGAAGTTTGGCTTGGAGAATATGAAACCTCAAGCCACACCAATGAGCTCTTATACAAAGCCTGACAAAGATGAAGGAGGTAAGTGTGTTGATTTAAAGCTTTATCGCTCTATGATCGGATCTTTGCTTTATCTTACCGCAAGTAGAATAGAATCATGTTTAGCGTTTGCTTGTGTGCTATATTTCAAGCTAGTCATAGAGAATCACACCTTATAGCCGTTAAGAGAATATTTATATACCTTAGAGACACACTTTGCTTAGGCCTTTGGTATCGTAGAGATTCCTCCTTTGATTTGCATGCTTATTCAAATACAGATTATGGAGGTTGTAAGATAGATAGAAAAAGTACCTCTGGTACTTGTCAATTCCTAGGTAGTATGCTCATATCTTGGTTCTCTAAAAAACAAAATAGTGTAGAATTATCTACCACCGAAGCGGAATATATATCAGCCGAAAGTTGCTGTGCTCAAGTCCTTTGGATGAAACAAAAAATTTTAGATTATGGAATTGATGTAGGTATCATTCCTCTTAAGTGTGACAACACTAGTGCCATATGTCTCACTAAGAATCTAATCCAATAATCTAGAACCAAACACATAGAGATAATACTTCTTGTTCTCGAATATGTAGACACCTTGAATAAATTAGCGGATATCTTTACCAAACCTTTAGACAAAGAGCGTTTTTGGTCTCTTAGGAGAGAGTTAGGTTTAACTAGCCTTTCTTGAGCCTTAGAGCCTTTTGGGTTTTAAAATTTTGTTTGAATTTGGATGATTGCTTTGCCTATGTATTTTTGCTCCTATATGCATCTATGCTTGTTGCTAGGGGGAGTATACATCAATTTTAGCTCATACATGATGTTCATATATCATTTGCATGAATTTCGATTTGATTAAGTTTGATTTTTTGAGCATCCTACAACCAAAAATGACATTTTTGGCTCAGGGGTACCGGTACGGAGTAACGAGTGCCGGTACGGGTATCATGAGACAGTTTTGGTATAGGTTGACTTGTACCAGTATGGTGTTGCGCATTGAAACAGCTAAAGACCATTTTGGTACGGTATTTTGATACGCACAAATGGCGTATCGATACGCGTAGCCGTTAGAGAGTTAAATGGGCATTAAAAGAGGGTTTCCAACTTCAAATCAAACTCTACTTTTCTCTTAAACCCTAGATACATTTTTCACCTGTATAAACCCATTCAAAACCTTTAATTTTTCACAAATATCAAACTCTTTTGAGGGCTTTTGGGTTATTCATCAAACCCTAGCGAAATCATCAAGGTTTGTGCATCATCATCTCCTCATTCATCCATAATCCCATACTCAAGGTATAAACTTCTTTTCTTTATTTTTTAATTTCGTTCTTATTTTTACTTTGTTTTCGTTTCAAATTTATATATTTAGTATGTATATGATCTATTTTTCAAAAATTTTGTAAAACCTTTTTCAAATCTGAATTTTTTTGTTCGAATATAAAATTATATCGTATATTTTTCAACTCTATTTTCAGTTTTCTTTTTACCAAAAATTCCTTCTATACTTGTATATGATTGTAAACTTGTAGTGACGTCTTTTAAAATTCCCGTGTCACTTGGAAGAACCGGGTTTTGATTTTGATTGAAAATGTTTGGAAAAATGGTGGAATTTCTTTAAAAACCACATTTTGAAAATAAAAACTTGGAGTCGCCACCGGTCACTTGGGTTAGATAGACTGAACACCGAAAAACAAAATTAGAGATTCGAATGGGTTCGGGAGTCGGTTAGAGTGGAGAAGGTTTCGCGCCCCCATCACACCCAAAAATTGGTACCAAATCAATTTCTGCTTTATTAATATCGAATTTTGTGAGTTAAAGTGACGATTAAATCAAAATTTGGTTATACATGCGAGTAAATTTTAAGGGCCTGTTATTCGGGAATAAACGAAAGACCACCACCACTACGACTGGTACTAGCCACGTTTACTCTCGAATAAAATGGCACCGCCTTAGCAATTTATATTCCGGATGCATCAAAACATGGCAAATAAGCATAAACAAGACAAATATAAACAAAGACATGAAATAAATGAACAAAAAGAAGATCCAAATATCAAAGATTAACACATCATGTTACATGGAAACCTAGTTACATATATATAATAGGGTATTGTATATATATACCCACATATATACGCGTATAAACATATGTATATATACAAATGAAATTGGCAGTAGCCATATATTTATATAACTTTTAAGCTATATATTATATAATATATATATATATGTATAAAGCATATAACATATAGATATGTATACAAAACCATATATCGTATATGAAACACATAGAATATATATACATTACAACTATACAATATATCATAAAACGTACATATTATATATATATATATATATTAATACCATATATTATATAAAGCATACATACCATGTCAACACATAATACAATGCAACTATACATTATATAAAACATATATTATGAACAAAAAAAGTAACACATATATCTACAAAAACCACAAGGCAAGAATAACAAACATCAACAGTAAATGAGACTGAAAATTAAATATGCATGAAAAGGGGGTAAACAAGGGGTAATATACCAATGTAAAATCAATTAAATAGAACATAAAGATCAAAATAAAACGTTTTGAAAACTTTGAGGGACTATGGTGGTAGTTTAGAAAGGCGGAAGGGCCTACAGGATGATTAAAATGAGGTGGAGGGGGTTTATGAATGAGATAAAACCATTTTTTAAGACTGAGTATAAAACTCATTTGTAACAAAAAACCCTTTAACATTTGTTTTACAAAAAATAGTTCTCCCTTTTAATAATATCCTCTGAAATAAGACTGAGAAATTCAAAAAATGGTGAGTTCGGCCACTCCAGCCACCGTGAAATCCTGAAGCTGCTGTCCCTCCGTCGTCGCTTGTCGGTGGCTGACAAACCTAAAAACGAGGTAAAACGACTAATCTTCTCACTCTGAACCCAAATCCAACCTTTCATTTTCTTAAAAAAAAGATAGAAGCCCCTCTTTTTTATGAAAATAGAACTGAAAAACCACTTTGCTTTTCTTTTTTAAAAAACTAGAGCTTCATTTACTCAATCGATTCACCCCCTTGATTTGAAGAGAACCCTAAGGCTTATCACCGGTGTGAACAGAGCCAGACGGTGCCGGAGGGGCGACGATCGTGAAGGAGGCCAAACGAAGACATAGGTAAAAACAACCCAAAACCTTTTTTTTCTCTTTTTTATTCTTCGATAATGAAAAGAAAGGAGAAGATCTCTCTGAAATTTTGAGGCTTTTGCTTTCTATTCCTATTCTCCAAAATATCATTGTCTCCCCCTTTACAAAATGGTTAGGGTTTTTCATTTTATACACTGAATTACATGAATAATAACCAAAAAGAAAAAAGGTCATATAATTTGCTATTGGTTGATCTACTATCTCTTGTTTGTATTCATGCTCTTCTATGCAAATGTTGGAATAAGCCATGGTACTATATGACATTCTAATGTTTGTTCCCATTGCACGACGTGGCCGCTTGGTGGAGGAGGGGACCGTTGGAGCTGTCGAGGGTTGTACGTCGATGTAGAGATGAAACACTCTCTTTTGCCGGTGTGGCGAGCATCAAATGGTTGGAATAATCTGAAAGGGGCGTGCATCTCACGCGGTATTTGAAAAGTTGCACCCGTGATTTCCATGCACGAATAGAGAAGGCTTGGGATCATTTATGCTTGCTCCAGGACCATCTGATCGACACCTCAATCTAACGGCCACAAGGTTGCTATATAGAAACAAAAGGGAATTAGGGTTTTAGGTCTAATTATCATGGGCTTTATTGGGCCCTATGTAAATGTATATTGTTTTTGGGTTTTGTATATAAATAGCATGATATATAAACTTGGTTGTTTATTTATTTAATAAATGTATGTTTAATATTAATGATAATCTTTTTGAGTTTTAATAATAATGATAACAATAATAATAATGATATATAAAGTGAATAAATAAATAAAAACGTGTTATAAACCCAAATAAAATTAGTGTCTACAAAACTATACGATATAATTTTTAAAACCTTGATCATTGGATTGTTTATTGGATCGAATGTGATGATTTATGCATACGTTTTTTTGTGTGGTTTGATTTTGATTTTAGGTCTTGTTACGGGTCCTAAGAAAAGGCATAGAAAAAATATGGCATCTAGTTCCAATCCTGCTAATCAAAATCCTGAAATTAATGGTAATAGACCCAACCTCACCAATATTTTCCAAAATTGTTTTAATGAGCCAAGATTTTCGAATGCTATGGACTTTTTAAACATTATCAAGGTTTTAAAATATATCGTGAGCGCACTGTTACGATCCCTTTCTTGTCTTTCGAAAGATTTCAATTTAGATATCTTAAGTTGATGCAACAATAGAAGTTCATGCAATTTTTAGCCTTACCCAAGATCTTATACTGAAACCTTGTTTTGATTTTTTACTCCAATGCTCGGTGTGTTTATAATCAAGATAGATCTGAAGTTGTTGCTATCGAATCTTATCTTATAAGTAAAAAGTTTCAAATTGATTCTTCAGTTTTAGCAATTTTTTTTTGGGTTTTGAGGATGTGGGAATTGATAATGAGGACTCTTTGGGACATGTTCTTAGTGCCTCCATGACCGTACTTGATGCTCATGATCTCATCCTTCATCGTATGATCACTTGGTGGTTTCGTCCACTTGGTGGAAAATTCTCAACAGTCCGTCAAGTCGATGACTTTTGGATTCGTTGCTTTTGTAAGGGTAAGCGTCTGAACCTTGCTCAAATTATGTTACGGATATCATCTTTCTTTGCAAAATTGCCATACAACTCTTGTTTCATCCTTCACCTATGGCACCGCTTTGAGCTATTTGTTTCACAAGATTGGAATTGATTGTTCTCATGACGTTGTCGAACATTTCATGAAAATGATTGATGAACCCTCTCTCCACCGTGCAAACTTTTTATACTATAATGGAGAACATATTTGGAATGCCGATCTTCCCAGTGGTGTTCAACCCGATCTGGTGGTGGCTCCTCAAGTGGTTCTGGTTCAAGAAGCTCTGATAGCCCAACCTTCCCTTGATGCTCTCGTGGCTTATCTCGACAGGAGGTTTGCATCTTTGGGCACTAGCATTGCATCTTTGGACACTACCATGACCTCCAGATTTGCCACTATTGACACTCGTTTTACATCTTTGGAAGAAAGAGTACTACCGTTGAGAATTGCCAAGCTTCGATGGATATATCCTTAGGCATCTTGCGTATCATATCATGTCATATTAGGATTCTTTTATGCACCTATGTCTTTGTGTTATGAACTCATATGCTTTGCTTTATTTGTTTTGGTTTGTGGTTTTAGGAATTAAGTTGGATTTTATTTTGTTGCTTTAAACTATGCTTTGAATTTCAATGAATATCTATGTTGTTTCCTTTAATGCTTGGAGTACCTTTAATGTTTATATCTTGCTTTATTTATATCCTATTGATTTTGATCTAACAAAAAGGGGAGAAGTAAAAAGCACTTATAAAATTTTCAAACCTACTTAAAAATTTACTTTGGTTTTGTTTTATCAAAAATGGAGAGATTGTAAAACCTATATTTGATTTTGATATAACAAAGAGTTTAAAGACCAATTTGTAACATTGGATAAATTTTTAAGTACTCAAAAGTCTCACAAAATGACAAAGATTTGAACCTAAAATTGTTTTTAAGTTAAAAACTTAAAACCCCAAAATTTCCTAAGTCTTTTGATACTCAAATAACCAAAAATGCCCAGGCGTATCGATGCAATTCTTAGCGTTTTGATACGACTTTTGACTACTGGAATTTTAATCGCAAAAATGTACAGATATGGTTGTCCCTGTATCGATACAACCTTCATCTGGGTTTGTGTTCTTGGTTACGAGTATCGACACGACCTTCACTATATCGATACAGGGTGTTGAGATTTTTTAAATCTTTGCATATAATTTTATTACCGTTGCCTTTTTAGTTATTGAAATCACCAATCTTTAAATTTCAGTTAACCCGTATTGATACGCCCCTTAAGCGTACCGATGCATTTTTCACTAGACTTTTTCCTCAGATTCTAGTGAGCAAAAATCATACCGATACGACCTATCCATATCGATACGACTCTACTTTTACACTATGTCTGTTTCGATACCCCTTAAACCGTATCAATATGCCTTTTTACAATGGCTCTTTCTTTTTTTGACAGGTACCGATACAAATGTTTGTGTACCGATACGGTTGGTCACCAAACAACATTTATTGCGGGAAAATGGTCTCCAACGGCTCTATTGATGATATCAACCACCGAAAATGGTTAGAAATCAATGAGGGGATATAAAATCAAGTCTCCAAAGCTTCAACAACAAGAAGTCAACAAGTCTAAAGCATTCAAGCAAAATTCTAACTTACTTTGAGCCTATTAGAGTCGTATCCTTTGTAACCCTCTTGTGTTGAGAAAATTTGTAATTCTTTATTTCAAGTTGGATTGAGTGTACTTGTATTTAGGCAAATTATTTACCTTTGAAAGGTTTTCATTAGTTTGCCAATCTTCTTGTAAACGAGAGTGAGTTTGATCAAGCTTTGTGTAGAAAGCTTTGATCTTTGTAACGGTTTCCTCCTAAGCTTAGAAAAGGGGAAAAATTTCTTAGTGAAATTGTTTGAAATCCTTAGGGGGAGCTAAGGTAGTGGATGTAGAGCTTTTTTAGAAGATTGAACCACTATATATTCCTTGTGTCATATTTTTCATTTATCTTTTTGCTTCCCTTTAATTTTTTAATTGCCAATTCATCCCTTCTTGGCGAAACCGAGTTCATTAATCATCCCAACAACTTACTTACCTGAAATGGATGCAATGAAACAAAGTAATCTTATATAGCTTAGTAAGGTAGTTAACATAATATTAATTTGTCGGGAAACACTGGTACACCCCATAGTGCAGCGAAAAAATTATCTGACAAATTCCACTAGTGATCCATGTACGAGGAACGAATCCGGGGTGAAAAGGATGAGGCGTTACCTTAATTAAATCTGATAAACAAAAGGACGTAGGAGAATCCAATTCCTTTAGCATGATGTCGAATCCTAGTAGTCACAACAACGTTTCGACCTCTACCCAGTCCACCTGAACGAAACGAACAATATTTTACTTCTTTAATTGTTAGAGAGGATTTTAGCAATAACATATCTTTGGCTGCTAGACCTTATGCTTTATATATCATTCAAAAACCTAATCCTACTTAAATTCTGTTTTATTAAATATACAATATATTTAACCGAATATAATTAAATATATAGAATCTAATTCTACTTCAATTAAGTTTCTTTAGGAATATATATATTTTAACAGTGTTTGATAATTGTAATAATTATCTAGTATTAATATATATAAATGAAATTATCTATATAATTATAATAATTTTAGTTTTTAGTAAAATCAAATATATATTAACTAATTTCGTGTACAACAAGTTTGCACATATGCTATCTAGTCGATATATGTTCATTTCCATCATAGGGTGAGACCCTTGTAGGTTCATTTAATGTTAGCAGTAATATCTAGAACAATTCTAATATTACAAGCAATGAGTGACATCTAGTAATACATCATTGCTACTTAAGTTATAGGAAGTCGTGGTTCGACATAACCTCTTCATGATTAACTTTTTTCATGTATTACATCCTTTTGTCCTTATATCTAGATTGGATACAAGTCATAGAATAGTCACACTTGTATAGCCCATCTAATATTTCTTGATATCTTGAGTAGACTATTATAAATGAATAACTATGGTATCTCATAACAACTCATTCGAGCATGACCATGCATTTCTAGTCTCACTCAATCAAGTGGCCTATGATACCACTCCTATTATGTAGGAAGGACAAATCTTATCTTGATCAACCATACCCTATTACATAGATTGTGACATAATATCCATTATCAGTCTTTATAGTATAGTTAGTTACGATACACGTTTGACTATCACAAAATATCTAGAACAATTCTAATATTACAAGCAATGAGTGACATCTAGTAATACATCATCGCTACTTAAGTTATAGGAAGTCGTGGTTCGACATAACCTCTTCATGATTAACCCTTTTCATGTATTACATCCTTTTGTCCTTATATCTAGATTGGATACAAGTCATAGAATAGTCACACTTGTATAGCCCATCTAATATTTCTTGATATCTTGAGTAAACTATTATAAATGAATAACTATGGTATCTCATAACAACTCATTCTAGCATGACCATGCATTTCTAGTCTCACTCAATCAAGTGGCCTATGATACCACTCATATTATGTAGGAAGGACAAATCTTATATTGATCAACCATATCCTATTACATATATTGTAACATAATATCCAATATCAGTCTTTATAGTGTAGTTATTTACGACACACGTTTTACTGTATCAAAACATGTCACTCACAATGTTGAAATAATGATGATCTCAAGTCTGAGGATCATACATGTAGTTATCACTATGAGCAATGTTGCGACTGTCACATAATAATTCAAGAAACATGCTTATAGTGGGTCAGTCCAGTATGTTGTTCTCTAACACATACTTATATATTGATTTTGACATCTCCATGTCAATGACAACACTTTGTCATCAATCAACTACATATTAGTCTTAATGCATTATTGTTGTCCATGACCATAATAATACTCGACTAAGGACATTTAAGAATAACCATATTATTCTATCAATGGCTGAAATAATTCAGTTTATTGATATATATGCGGAATAATGACTGAAATAATAATAACAATGGCTTTATATTAATAAACAAGATAAAATTAAGTATGTCTTTTACAATCATTTTATGATTGGTCTTTGGGCATACTCCAACATAATCAAAATAGCATAACATATTAGCTAGTCCTTAACATGCTTGAATAGAAAATGACACATAATGAACATAATATAACATGAACCTCCATGGCAAGAACCTATATCATAGTATATAACTTTCATGGAAAAATTTGTATCGCAACATATAATTTTTTTTTGGCAAAACTTGTATCATAACATATAATTTTATTGGTAAAATTTGCATCATAACATATAACTTTCTTGGCAAAACTTGTATCATAGCATATAATTTTAATTATTTAGCCCATTGGATTATAAGTAGTTATGGATACACGAATCTCCTCCAACTATCGCCAAATTAACTAAGAATGGTCTCACTCTTACTGTCGTCAATGACCAACAACAACATCCATCCCACTATCTCCAAATAAGGATCACAATCCAAACTCTAGCATGAGCTCAAATGGACTCTATGGCATGCCCAATGTATCCAAATCTTACTTAATTATCCAAGGGCTTTTACAAAGCTCATCTTATAAATCATCAATATAGATTACACTTTGGCTTATCATACTTTTAGAAATGAGCTTAAAGCTTCATATTACATTGTAGCTTAACTTAATTCACACTCATATCAAAGATTACAAGATCATAATACTTATCATAGATGCACATGATGACTTAATTTATTTAACAAATTTTAAACACCAAAATCTTACCTTAACTTAGTAATTCATATGGATGAACAAATGGCTTCTTAGAGTTGTATCTTAACTTAAATCATAACATAAGACATACAAATTTCAAACATGTACATAACATAAAAGTTATAAACTTACCAAGCTTGCCAATTCAAATAGGTTGTCATCCAACTGTGTCCTAATTGAGCTTAACAAAGATAATGCAGTAATTAAAGCAATGGAATGATACCGAATCATTTCGGGACTTGAAACTACACTCACCAAAGTTATGAAGCCTTTGGGATTACTCAACCGAGCTTGAATTCCCCCAACATCCATTGCCGAATTAATAAGTCTATCATCAAGAATTGTTCCAACATGAAATTAAAAAAATGATATTGTAATACCCGTATTTTGTCTGGGTACCCATGTATATACGTATATATCTATATAAATAACACCAAAAAATAAATAGCAAGTAAATAAATAAATTGGGGATCCAATATTATAAATAGAGAAATCCCACATAAATAAATGTTCATACAAAGTCCATTTTACAGAGTAAAAACCATTTACAATGTATAAAACCCTTCACAATCCAAAAAGCCCACAAAAATGATATCAAGCCCAATACATATTTCATTTCCCACCCAAATTTGTACTTTTCGGATAACAAGGCCCAAATTAGCACACTTGTGCTTTCTCAGCCCACCAAAATAGGTTACATGGCAGTCCAGTATTGGTTAATTTGTGTTTCACATGGATTAAAGGTTTCACTGACGTCAACATCTGCCACACTATAATACCTATCTAGAGAGAAAAACACAATCAATAAGCAATTAAAAAAGCAATTATTGCAGCCATTAAATAGGAGAGAGAGGTGGAAGTCTGAAAGTCTTACCAGCAACTGAGGAGACGCCGAAAAATACTAGAAGGTCGCCATAGACGTTCTCCGAAGCATTGCCGAAATCCACTGAACACGCTGGGAAGGTAAAATTCTTTCTCAATTTTTTCCTACATCCAAATACCTAAAAATCAGATCTAGATTCATAAAATTTCAAATAAAAGTAGTAATCAAATAGATCTAAGAAATATAAACCCTAGATCTAAGTTAAAATCAACTCGAAGTAAGTGTGAGGCTTATCTGAGCGTTTTCGCGAAAGATTTTCGGAAGTCGACAAGTTTAAGATTCTAGTGAAGTTGAAAATGATAGAAAGAGGTTCTGGTCGGGTAGCTTTTAGGGGGAAGCTGAGAGATCCTAATGGATCTGGTTTTTTGAAGAATTTTGGGAGTTTTAGGTTTCCAGCACAGTGGCCAGAAATCGCCTTATGGTGGCGGACAGTGGTTGGAGTTGAACCAGGTGGCGGTCGGAGTTTAGGAGTTAGTTAGAGAAGATGACTGGAGACGACGACTGGTGGTGGCCGGTGTCACCTTTGGCGGTCGGTGAACATGCTGAGGTTTTGGTTGGGGCGGTGGAAGATTAAAGTGATAAAAGGTGAAGAACATGGCTTAAGTTTATGAGGAAATAAGGGCTTTGATCTTTAAAAAATAGAAACTGGGCATAAGTTTTGTGTTTGTGTGGATTAAAATGAGTAGAAATAGAAGAACATAGGATGAATCTAATAAAAAGGGGTTTTGATTCGATTTGGGTGTTTTTTTTTCTAGGATTTAGGTGTTAGTGGGGAGAGAATTTGAGAGAGAGGGGGGGGGGGGGGGAGAGAGAGAGTGAAATCCGAAAAATGAAAAAAATGAGGACTTGAGATGGTCTTTTTATAGATAAAAAAGTCAGGCTTCAAGGCCCGCGATTCCCCGTGAAAGCCCGCACCCAACTTTTATGGGCTTTGTACCGCATCCCTCTTGTTTGCAATTCTCTCAATCTGGGCCAAAAACTTTGTAATTCGGGTTCCCAATTTACCATTTATGCAATTTAGTCCATTGTTCTCTTTAAATGGCTATAATCTAATTGTTTTTAAATTAAATGCATGTTGCATGTTTTAACATCAAGCATATAGTATATTTGTTAGAAGATTCTAATCACTTAGTAAAAATAATTAGAGACTTTCAATTAAAGTTCTTTAATTAATCAATTTATTGAAATTGGTGAAATCATTGTAGAAAATAAATGATTATTAAATGAAAACTTTAATACTCTAAGTTGATTAGTGTCTCATCATAATGAGATGTTAATCAATGGGGCATTTTAGTGAAGCATTTAATATTTCATTTAAACCTAGAATCTGTAATCACATAGTTAATTTAATTAAAATCGAATTAAGTTTAGGTTCAAATAGATAGAAACATTGAATAATTAGGAATATTGTTTATTTAGGGCCTAATATGGATAGTGCCCAATTGTTTGGGTGTTATCACATAAACCCCTAAATTTGATGATATTCATAATTTCTTAATTAATTTAATAAATTGGAGCCCTAATTAGGTTTGAACTTAAAATTGGCAAGAAAATAATTGGACATGCATTAAAAACCTTTTGTGTTGAAATACATTTCTAAATATAAATTGAAGTACCCTAAAGTAACTGGATGTTTCAAAACTTATATTCGTTAAATATATTTTCTTACAAGAGGATACTTCCATTCGGAATAAAATTCATTTAACGATTAAGGATTTAATTAAGTTCAAATTACTGTTCAAAATGCCACATAGAATTAATAAGGTACCGATAACGGGCGTTTGTGGGGGTGCTAATCCTTCCTCACAGGTAACCGAATCCCGAACCCTAATTTTAAAGAAATGAATCTTTGGTTGTTTCTATGGTGTCCGATCTACCAAAGTGACAGGTGGCGAATCCAAATTAATTTTCCAGAATAAATAAAAGTAAATTTGATTTAACACGAAAAACCCTAATTTCAAGATTAAATAAATTAAAATGGACAATGATTTCAAAAGAGAATAGATCTCCAGGCTATTTTCACACTCGGTTTTAAAAATAGTAGCGAAAGCTTGGCGACTCCGCTGGGGACATAAAAAGAGAGTCAGGCGTAATTAGTTAATTTCACGTTGCATTTCGGCATTTTGAATAATAATTTGAATTTAATTTTTTCCAAGAATTGTTGGATGAATTTTCAGGAAAAATGGAGGTAGCTTTTGTGTATGATATAACTGTCATTCATGCATAAGCCCTCTACTTGAGTTTTTCACCCTTAAGTGGGAGAAAGACATGATCCGACGTAAGGCTCTTCACATTCAAGTTCAGAATTTTGTCTTCTTCCAATATGCTAACCTTATGCACCGTGGGGTCCATGCCTCCGTTATAAGGGACCTATACTACCGAATCGATATCTTGCTATCGCAGTAGGAAGTAATGACAGTTCGAGAACCCAGAGTCTGGAACACAACCCACATTCTATTATTTAGAAACCTGCCCCACTAGAGCCAGACAGGGACCAAGGACAGGTGCTACCAGTTTAAATACATTTCTCTAGTTATTTTTTTTGCCAATATTGCGTGTTCTTTTATGTTAATATTCTCTTTATTTTTTTCATATTAATGTACAACACTGTCACAAGTTTCTTTTGTTTTGTTTTTTTGTGGTTGTTCAATTTTACTATTTTAAATGAACCATGTCATATTGCTTTGATTTGGAATCGGTTCGAGAATCAGTTGGTTTGGAAGTATTCAGTGTGACTGGAGGGTCTCAGATAGGAGAAGATAATATCGTAGTCTGGACATGGTCAGAATAAACTCAGCATGAGAAGGGAGACAGTCTTCGTAGAGGTGATATATCACAAATGAAGAATCAAGACAAATTAAATACCAATCAGAATGTTTACTTACCGGAATTCAAGGCAATATGGGATCAATGGGGAAATGACATGAAAGAATCATTCAAAAATGAATTTGGGGATATAAATTTACTGTTGAGTGTACAAATTGACGAGGAGTTGCTTAGGGCAATGGCTCAGTTTTGGAACTTGTATATAATTTTTTTACCTTTGGTCGAGTATATATGAAACCCACGCTCGAAGAGTATGAAGCATTGGTTAATTGTCCTAGAATTCAAAGCGATAAGAACTACACTAGACCTAACAAGAACTTAGGCTTCAAGAAGAAATTGGTGCAGATCATGGGAAAAACTAAAGAGTGGTTGGATAAGAAGATAACTAATAGTGAAAGTACTAATCAAAATGAAGACAAATAGCGCATAAATTGGAGAATTCTCAAAGAGTTGATATTGACAAGTGATGATGAACCAGTTAGAAAGAGGAGCTTATACGCCTTGTATATATATAGATTGATTTTGTTCCCAAGGACTCCAGAACACATAGACCCATCAATAGTGGGACTATTCGAGCGATTGGAAAAAGGTGTAAATCCGGTGCTAGCTATCCTAACTAAAACTTATAGATCGTTAACCGCGTGCAAGAAATCAGAGGAAATAAAATTTTGGGTTGTGTGCAGTTGCTCGAAATTTGCTTCAGAGGTCATAGATGGAATACTCCTTATAGAGGCATCAGATATCTTGACACATATTCACCAATAGAAGAACATATAACTAGTTGCCCGATAGAGAAAAAGAAAGAGGATCAATGGAAAGAATATTTCAAGGACATGGAAGATGTTGATTTTGTGTGGAGAGCTCCTTGGTTAAACAAAAGGGAAAACCTTCTTGTATCGATGTGGAGACAGAGATTGGGTCCCGTTACCTGGGATTTGGGGAGGAATGACCTATTTTCCCCTATTGGTGTCTAGACAGTTTGGTTCAAGACAGTTCGTACCAGCTACTGCAGGCATGGTACGATTTGAATTTGCTCACAAGACAAATGATTATAAAGGGATGGTTGCTCAAACTGCAAAAGCATGGGAAATGCCAAGGAGGATTCAACCATACCAGGATTTGGAAGTCATGTTAAGGTATGAAGAATGGAGGACTCAAAGGGTCAATGATAGTACATTCCGGGGAATTCAAGAAAGTACTAGCTCATTAGCTCAACCTTCTAGGAGTGCGCCATCTGCATTGGAAAAGCTCAAGCATGATCAAGAATTGGACTTGAAGAAATATGAGAAGGGAATCAGTGACCATACTGACGAATTAACCATGACAAGGCTGCAAGTGAATATGCATGAAGGAAATGAGAAAGAGCTAATAGAACAAAATAAAAGAATCAGTCGAGACTTGAAGGAGCTGCAAGAAATCCATGACAGTTACAAAGCGAAGCAAAAATGAGGAACGAGCAAGGTAGTGTAGAACTTGTTAGAGAAATTGGATGATATGATGAAAAAAAGAATAACTACAAGAAGATGTATGAGAAGAAGTCCCAGAAAAGCAAAGAATCAGGCAACAAGGCCAAGAAGAAGAACAAGCCCAAAACTTTGAATTGTTTGCCCAAGTGTCACAATTGGAGCAAATGGTTATAAAGTACCACAATGAAGATAAAGTTCATATGGAACAAGAGAAGGAAAGAATACAAAAAAAGATATCAGAGTTGGAGAATGCAGTGCAAGGCTTGAAGGAAAAGCACACAGCTTACGAAGGGGCATTACACCAAGAAAGTGGAGCATGAAAGGGTAGATATGAAGCAGCACAGTGCACAATCCAAAGACAAAATGATGAATTGGTAAACTTTAAGAAACAAGTTAGGAGTGTTGCTTCATATTTGCAGATATTGTCAAGACAAGCCACGAGCCTGTTGGAACAACTGAATATCAAGCTGGAGCACGGAGAAGTCATTACCCGTCTGCTACACAAATTAGTCAATCTAAGAATTAGGGTTAGCTATTTTTTGTATAAGAAATTGTGATATGATCCAAGTTGAGAGTTCTAAATCATATATATTGTTGCTCGATCATGATTCGAGTAAGAACTTGAATGTCATCTGTCTAGGGAAGTTAGTTGTCATGGCAAGTGGATTATCGAGGCAAGTTGGTTGCCGTGGCAAGTTGGATATATAGTTGCCGTGGCAAATTAGTTGCCGAGGCAACTGAGTTTATGATACAAATGGCTAGTGAGGGAAATTATGGTATAGGAAGGAAATTCGGCTATGGAAGATATGGGTGTAAGGATAAATGGATTGTGACCCTCTAGTTATATGAACTAAGAACCATCAATATAAAAAGATGGAACCGAATTGATAGGGGTGGAACGTGACCCACTAGCTATAGAAGAGCTAGGAACCAACGCTATAAACAAATGAATGGATGAAGACCACAAAACTAACTTGAAGCCGATAGAGTTCTTCAAAAGAATTAGAATGAAAACAACCTTTCAAAAAGTATTTTTATAAATCAAAAGTTGTTTTTCAAATGATCCTAATGTGCCTATTTATAGTATTTCTAGGTAGCATATGAAAGGTCACACAAAGATGAAACATTCTCATCAAATTGGTAATAAAATGCACTTGAATGCTTTGTCTTTTCATCTTCAAGGCTGGCCAAATATCATAGAACATAAATGAATGAATGTAGACATCCTTGTCGTCCAAAAGGGGAGTGTCTCTTCCTATTCCATGCTCATCTACAAGCCATTCATCCTTCTTGAATGTCATAAAGATGGTATTCATTACATGTCTCTTTGTAGAATATGAAAAATCCTCCCAAAAGATGATAATGATGGACTTTAATTGCTTGTCTCCCATGCAAGCATTTCCCGTAATGAAATTCCAGCCTGCACTATCTTCAGTAAAACGATCATATCTCAAGCTCTTGATATCAGATTGAGGTGATTCAAAAGGAGTTAGAAAGCTAAGAAATATGAGAATAAGCTTGAAGAAGACATCAAAACCCAGATCTACATGGATCCTATCCAAAAATGGCAAACAAGTTGACTGAATGTATGAGACCCTTGAATTCCTTCTTTAAGTGCTGTCTTAATTCATGCCTTGAATTCCTATATAAAACCGATCAACCTTCAAGGGATGTAATGAATATCTTGGCTGAAGTTGAAAAGACTCCTCCTTGGTTCAAGCTTTCATCTACACGTCCAAGCACCTAGACACAAAGGTAGGTCTTATTCAAACTTTAAATAAAAAACATGCATGAAACAATTAAGAGCTAGGTGATTAATGAACTAGTTTAATGAATGAACTAGTTTAATCAATAAACCAACTTTATTCAATGAACTTGCTGACTTAAATGAAGTAGCTTAATATGAACTAAATGCATGAATGAACTACTTCCCTAAAAGAACTCTAAGGTTAAATGCAATGCATGCTTTAATGATCATACAATTATATGCAACACACTTATATACGGAAAGACTCATGCGAGCAAATATATGTAGACAAATGCATGAAAACATAGATATTATGCGATCAAAGTATAATGCATGTGGATACACTATAATGTGAACATAATATATATATATATATATATATATATAATACAAACAGATTATGTAACATACTCTAACCACCCTAGTAGGATTAGGTATGTTACCACAATTTCAATCAATGATCCATTCAATTAAAGCTAGTGAGTTCAATTCGTTTTTAAGTCTTTCTTGCTCATTAAGTAAGTATTTGAATAGGTGAGGACCCAAAAGACAATGCATGATGCACCTACTAGATATATTAGGACCTATAAAGCAATTTGTTATCATGATAAATACCATTTAGGACTTACTTGTTCTTCAAGCAACCATTCAACTAGATGAAAATCACAATAGAAAATTTCAACATTCAACGTAACAATTATGTATACCAATAGGTGATTTACATCAATTACATATGTGACCATATTCGAACATACATGCTTTCAATGTTATGTACTTCATTCGACTAGGACAATAAGTGACCAAAGTGGTTCATGTCTAAACATGTAAGTTACTACATTTACTTGCTGTTAACTAGCCAATTTCTATAGATCTAATCGAACCATTACATGCATAATCCATTCATGGGAATCTAACATTAGGCTAACAAGCATTCAAGCTTAATTAATTGTATACATACTCATATTTACATATAATACTCTTTATAGATCATAGATGAAGTTAATTTATACAAACCATTACTAAGTGATCATGAATATACATGCCTTAGGTGCCACCATCCTAGGAGAACTATAGCAAGATGGAAACATACTCTTTCAAGCAAAATGTGACTCGTACGAGCCTAGACTTCGAGATAGGATCCAATATCAACTTGAATCGTAGTAAAGAGACTTAAATAAGCAAAGCTTAGTGAGTGAGTTCAAGTTACAATGCAATCAATACAATAAGTCTCAACTACGAACCATCTAATAGATGGTGCATTTCCCCCATCAATAAGGAACCAGTCGAAACAATGTAAACGATAGTAGATGCTTTTGCTTAATTTTCAATCCAATATCAATACAAGTTTTGAAATTTAGACATGCTCAATCATCCAATTCGAATAACTATAGGCATAACATGTCATTTGAACACAATCAATGTCTCAAACTCAAGCAATCTCATATAAGCAATGTTTAAGAAATGTCTCAATATCAATAGTTCATGGCAATCAATTTTCCTTTACTATCAATTAATGTAATTCAATGTAACAATAGATTCAATGTACATGAGATATAAGTTCATTTTAAGTATAGCCTTGAGAATCGATTACCCGGTCAAGATACTCGAGTCCCCAACCAAATTGTCGCCAATAACAATAGTCAATATGGTACAAAGTACCGGTCAAATCCCTCCTATTGTCGCCAATGACCAATAACAATACTTCCCTAATACTGTCACCAATTAGGGAACAATGTCCCGGATCGTAGTCCACCCCGATAATGAGCTCTATGGACTCTATGGCATGCCAACTATGTCAATGACCAACTCGAGACCAAGCTTACAATAGTTATCACTTTCCTTCAATTTCAAGCATGATTCGATTCAATATGCACATTTAGTGCCAATATCCCCTTTCAATGAAATAGGGTTCAAAGCCAATACCAATATCAATATTCCAATAGTCAATGAGGGCATGCCAATCAATATGTCATTAAACAATGAATTGAGTTACTTCTAACTATAACAAACATGCTTCATTTCAATATAGTTCAATTAAGCAAGAAGCATATCATGGCAATCAATTGCAATTTAAGCATGCTTCTCAATCAAGTAACCACTCAAAACTTCTCAAAAGAGAACTTACCTTGCTAATGCTCCATAGCAAGCTCATTACACAATTTATACAAAGAATCAATAAATAATTCAAATCAGAAATGGACTTGGAGAGGTTACCGCCCTCTCCAAACTTTAAACTACACTCACATTAATTTTCTGAGCTATTGACGTTCCCGGATCGAAATCCCTTTTCCTCTACTAGCTTGCTGATCTATGTGAACCCCTTTTCTCCTCAATATCCACTTGATCTATCATTCATACAATGCATAGTGTATTAAGTAAAATCCAACAACCATTTGAGTCATTATGTGACTCCATACACTCAAGCATTGAATAGAAAACATCAAGACTGTTGCTGCCTGGCAGCATGTGCACTACTTGCTTAAATGTTCATATCTTTTATTCCGTACGTTAGAATTTTAAACCGTTTACATCGTTAGAAAGCTAACTTAATTTTCCTTCTAACCATATAGGCCTTGCATTTTTGTTCATAGTGAATTAATACAGTTTTTTATTTAAACACATACCAAATTATGCCACTGGATAGTTTTCACTGTCCTTAGAGATTAATCTCTACAAACTGTTTTATAACTCAGAATTCAATTCTGTTTGTTGCATATGAAACTAGACATACTCATGATTCTGTAAATATAAGATTCATTCCCTAATTTGGTCTATGTGATTTTCTACAAATTTTTAAACTTACTGGCTGAAATAGAGTCTCCTGGACAGATTTCCTTAAGCTAGATTCTAGCTTCATTAATCACTTAGAAAAGGGTTCTAACATGATTGTTCAACATATATACTCATTCATACATGTCTAAGTCAGTTCAATTATGTGACAAACCTATAAAAATAGGGCAATTGAGCTATATTTCCGAATTGGTTCAATAAGACATCATCTCACTAGAATTTCCAGCAATAAAAATTTCAATTCACATATCAATCATCCATTCTAATTATCATCTAAGTTTTTCCAGCAATTAACATAACAATTCACCATAAATTTCTCCTACTCATTCGAATGTCACTACCAATTTCATGGATTGATCAATCAATTGAACTTCTTAACTAATTCATGGCATCAATTCACTAACTAATCATCCAATTCATGTAATTCAAGCAAGAACTTAAAATCTACATGCATCATTTGAATCTATAATGCATTAAGGAAGAGATTTTACCTTCCTATCAAGATAATATGAATGCTAGCAACTCCAATTCTTCCAAATTTCAAGCTTGAATCTATGAACATGGAGTTTTCTCACTCAATTCCTTTCTCTCCAATTTTTGTTCATCTTTTCGGCACTAGAGAGAAGAAGATGATAATGGATCATCAATTAAATCTCCCAAAATGACTAATTTGCCCTTGATTATCCACTAATTAATGACATGTGTAGGGGCATTTAGGAATATAGGAATTTAGCATGCATTTCTTCATTTTGTTATTTGTTTCGGTTTGGTCACTTATAATTTAGGTTACCACTTTTTCATTTATAGCATTCTAGTCGTTATTAACTAGACCCAGTACCTTACTTTCAATCAATTAGGGATTAAATTAAGGCATTGTAGTAACTTCCTTTATACTAGTTTTGAGGATATTACAATTCCCTCCCCCTTAAAGAAATTTGTCCTCGAATTTACCTGAGGGGAATAGATTAGGGTACTGCTTTCTCATCATTGCTTTGGGTTCCCAAGTGGCTTCATTTACATTGTGGGTCTTCCATATAACTTTAACCAATGGCACAGTCTTATTGCGAAGTCTCTTGACTTCTTTATCAAGTATTTGAATTGGCTTTTCATCGTACGATAGATTAGGATTAAGTTCCACCTCATCAGGTTCTAAAACATGTGATGGATCCGATCGATATTTCCTCAACATCGATACATGGAAGATGTTGTGGATTCTATTGAATTCAACAGGGAGTGCTAGCTTGTAAGCAACTAGATCGATCTTTTCTAAGACTTTGAAGTGTCTGATGAATCAAGGGCTTAGTTTACCCTACTCCCCGAATCTGAGGATTTTCCTCCCAGGAGATACCTTCAAGAATACGTAATCTACCACTTGATATTCAATGTTTCTTCTCTTGAGGTTGGTATAAGCCTTTTGCCTATCAAAGGCCTCTTTTAGTCTACTATGGATCACCCGAACTTGATTTTCGGTTTCACAAAGCAATTCAGGTCCTACGACCTTGTTTTCCCCCAATTCAGACCAACATAGGGGAGTTCTACATCTCCTGCCATACAATGCTTTGAATGGGGCCATTTTGATAGAAGCTTGATGGCTGTTGTTGTAAGCAAACTTGGCTAATGGTAGAGATTTCTCCCAGTCTTTACCGAAGTCAATGATGCAAGCTCAAAGCATATCTTCAAGCACTTGGGTTACCTTTTCAGATTTTCCATTCGGTTTGTGGATGGAAGACAGTGCTAAGGTTCAGCTTGGTTCACATAGCTTCTTGAAGTGCCCTCTAGAATTGAGAAGTAAAATGAGAGTGCCGATCAGATATAGATCTAGGAAAACCATGAGGTCTGATCACTTCTTTCAAGTATAATTCGGCTAGCTACTTGAGGCTCATGTTTATTCGAACAGGTAGAAAATGAGCCGATTTGGTGAACCTATCAATGGTCACCCAAATAGCATCATTTTTCCTTGGCTATAAAGGCAATCCCGATACGAAGTCCATTGTTATACACTCCCACTTCCACTGAGGCAATTCGATGGAAGTATTGAAAAAGGACTACTATGTGCTTTAAGTCCTTCACCTTCTAGCAAGTGAGGCACTTCGATACGAAGTCAACAATATCGACCTTCAATCTCGGTCACCAATAGACTTCCTTTAAGTCCTTATACATCTTGATCACTCCCGGATGTATTGAAAAAGGACTACTATGTGCTTCTTGAAGCATTTCCCTCTTAAAGATTGGATTATTGGGTACACAAACCTAATTCTTGAAGTAGAGCACACCATTCGATTGAAGTGAGAATTCTATGCTCAGTTTGGAATCGATCACTTTCAATATCTTCTAAAGTTCGGTATCATTTTGTTGAAGCTCTTTGATCCTTGAATCCAAGTCAAATTAAACTTGAAGTTCTGCCACATATCTCTGGTTCTTTAGGAGCTTAAAATGGGCATTGAAAGTAGTTGAATCTACAATTAAAGGATTTCAATTAGTGGATTTAATATCATCTATTCGAATAGAGGGATAAAAAATGTTGGAAATTCGTATTCGATCTTACCAATTGAATGTTTGCGACTGAGCGCATCAACCACAACATTTGCCTTGCCCGGGTGGTAATCAATGATTAGGTCATAGTCTTTTAGTAGTTCCACCAATCTTCGTTGTCGAAGATTTAACTCCTTCTGAGTTAGGATGTATTTTACTAGTTCCAAGTCATGCGTAGGATAGTTCAATTCATGTGGCTTGAGTTGCCGAGAAGCATAGGCAATGACCTTCTTGTCCTGCATCAATACACACCCTAAACCTAGGTGGGAAGCATCACTGAAGACTGTAAAGTCTTTCCCCGGTTCAGGTTGGATTAGAATAGGTGTTTGAGTTAGGACTTGCTTCAATTAATCGAAGCTCCTATGCTCATCTCAAACCATTTAAATGGAGTATTCTTTGGAAGGAGTCAAGTCAATAGAGTAGCAAGAATTTAGAACCCTTTCACGAATCTTCGATAATACCCGACTAAACCGAGAAAACTCATAACTTTGCTAACATTTCTTGGAGGTCTCTATTCGATGATGGTTTGAATCTTCTTAGGATCTACCTTTATCCCTTCGGCTGAGATGATGTGGCCAAGGAAGGATACTTCAGAGAGCCAGATCTCGCATTTGCTTAATTTGGCATATAACCGATTCTCTCTCAGTGTTTGGAGTACAATTCGAAGGTGATCAGAATATTCTTCCTTGTCCTTCGAGTAGATGAGAATGTCGTTGATAAAGGCAACCAAGAATTTGTCCAAATAGGGTTTGAACACTCGGTTCATTAAGTCCATGAAAGCCACTGGAGCATTGGTTAGCCCGAAGGGCATAACTAGGAACTCGTAGTGACCATAACCAGTCCTAAAAGCCGTTTTGGGTACATCCTAGTCGTGTATTCTCATTTGATAGTACCCTGATCGCAAATCGATCTTCTAGAAGACTTTGGCATCCTTGAATTGATCGAACAAGTCCTCAATCCTCGACAATAGATACTTGTTCTTGATAGTGAGATAGTTTAGCTGACGATAATCGATACATAGCCTCATCGACCCGTCCTTCTTCTTAACGAACAATACGGGTGCTCCCCAGGGTGAAGAGCTGGGTCAGATGAAGCCCTTGTCTTGAAGCTCTTGCAATTGTTGCTTAAGCTCTTTGAGTTCAATAGG
Source organism: Hibiscus mutabilis (assembly GCA_019671005.1). Classification (NCBI taxonomy): domain Eukaryota; kingdom Viridiplantae; phylum Streptophyta; class Magnoliopsida; order Malvales; family Malvaceae; genus Hibiscus; species Hibiscus mutabilis. The sequence continues at coordinate 24,663,628 of CM033745.1, read as the reverse complement.
GGTCATTCGATATGGAGTGATAGACACTGGATCACTCCCGGGTTAAACTTCAGTCTTGAATTCAACTTCTTGAATAGGGGGCAATCCCGATAATTCCTCAGGAAAAACATCAGAGAAGTCAGAAATAACATGGAATGAACTCACATCGAATTCAATTTCATCACTTTTAATCATGGTAGCAAAAATGCTGACATGTTGCTTATTGATCAAGGTAATCGACTTTTCTCCTAAACCACGGAGAAACAATTTTCTCTTTCGGCAATCTACCTAGGCTTGATGCCTCCCTAACCAATCTAATCCCATAATGAGATCAAACTCAACAAAAGGCAATAACAATAGGTTGGCTAGGAAAGGGATGCCTTGAATAAACAAAGGGCAATCCTTACATATTTGGTTAACTATTACATTGTCTCCTAAAGGATTGGTAGCAATTAAGCTCCAACTAACATATTCAAGCTTCAATTTAAGCTTTTCAATTAAAAGAGATCTTATGAATGAATGGGTTGATCCCATATCAAATAAAACATAAACATGGCATGTATTGAGGTAGATTGTACCTGCTATTACATCAGCAGACTCCTCGTCCTCTCACCCCTAGATGTGATAGACTCGAGCAGGTGCCCGAGACTCTTGATATGTAGCAGCTGCCCGAGTTAGCTTGCTTCGAACCCTTTCCCCTGGGTGAAGGAGCATGATTCGACTTGTGAGAAACATGAGAAGGTAACTTATTTGGATTTTAGGGGCAATCTTTGACATAGTTCATCGTATCTCTGCACAAGTAACAAGCATTAGTGAGTTTTCTACAAACTCCAGTATGGTTCTTTTGTCATGTCTTGCAAGCAGGGGTTTGGTCTCCCTCCCGATATTCCCGATGCTATCCAAGGACACCATAGGTGTTGAGGCTCTAGACATAGCTTGTGGCTTGGGTATATAGCTACCCTTAGAGAAATTTCCCTGATTGGAAGAATTTCCTCCTTGGTGCTTTTGTTTCTTATTGCGCCAATGAGACTTATGATCATCCCTCGATCTTTTGTTATCTCAAGACTAATTCTCTGATCATTTTTTCGAAGTCTTCATCTTGGCTTCGGTAGCTATGACTCGGTTGACCAGTTCTTGGAAGTCAGTAATCCCCAAAGCAGTGAACATGGGGCCTAACTCATCATTGAGTCCATCTATGAACATTCTACACTTGTCCTCCTATTTCTTTATGAATTCTGAGCCGTATTTACAATATTTGCAAAACTCGCTAACATACTACTCGATCAACTTTCCTCCTTGCTTTAGGTACAAAACTTCTTTTTGCGATCAACAAGATACTGATCACTAATATACTTCTTTTTGAATTCTTTGAGGAAGAATTCCCAAGTGACAGCTTCTTCAGGTGCTGCCAAGGTAGTAGTCTCCCACCAATTCAGTGCCTCATCGGCCAAGAAAGCTACTGGACACTCCAATTTGTGTTCATCTGAGCATTGCAGTTGCTTAGAGAAGATTCTTGTCGTATTCTCCAGCCAGTACTTCACTTCTTCTGGCTTGTCTTCACTCGTTCTAGTAAAAGTGTAAGCTCGGTGTTAAGCTAACTTGTCAATTGGAGCTCTTGCCAATTTTGCTACCGGAGGGTCAAGAAGAGTTGGAGGATTCTATCTCATAAAGACAATCATCTGATCAAACATCTCCTTCAGACTGGAGAAGCACTCTCGTTGAATAGGATGTATCACGGGAACTTCCTGCTGAACTTGTTGAGGTTTAACAGGCTTCTGGGGATCCTGGTTCATCCTTACGCTCCCTCCCTCATTGGAGGAGCCAGTCGAGCATTCATTATCCTTGCCCAATCTTGTTTCAAACATTCGATATATAAGGAATAAGAGAAGCTAAGCTCAAGTCACAATCCAATCAATATTCAAGTAACTCCTAGGTGGCACCTAAGTGATCAGTGACAATAGCCTATTCATGCAATAAACCCTAGAATCATGCAACCTTAAAGCTCTGATTACCATTCTGTAACATACTCTAACCACCCTAGTAGGATTAGGTAAGTTTCCACAATTTCAATCAATGATCCACTCAATTAAAGCTAGTGAGTTCAATTCGTTTTTAAGTCTTACTTGCTCATTAAGTAAGTATTCGAATGGGTGAGGACCCAAAAGACAATGCATGATGCACCTACTAGATATATTAGGACCCATAAAGCAATTTGTTATCATGATCAATACCATTTAGGAGTTACTTGTTCTTCAAGCAACCATTCGACTAGATGACAATCACAATAGAAAATTTCAACATTCAACGTAACAATTATGTATACCAATAGGTGATTTACATCAATTACCTATGTGACCATATTCGAACATACATGCTTTCAATGTTATGTACTTCATTCGACTAGGACAATAAGTGACCAAAGTGGTTCATGTCTAAACATGTAAGTTACTACATTTACTTGTTGTTAACTAGCCAATTTCTATAGATCTAATCGAACCATTACATGCATGATCCATCCATGGGAATCTAACATTAGGCTAACAAGCATTCAAGCTTAATTAAGTGTATACATACTCATATTTACATACAATACTCTTTACAAATCATAGATGAAGTTAATTTATACAAACCATTACTAAGTGATCATGACTATACATGCCTTAGGTGCCACCATCCTAGGAGAACTATATCAAGATGGAAACATACTCTTTCAAGCAAAATATGACTTGTACGAGCCTAGACTTCGGATAGGATCCAGCATCAACCTGAATCATAGTAAAGAGAATTAAATATGCAAAGCTTAGTGAGTGAGTTCGAGTTACAAGGCAATCAATACAATAAGTCTCAACTACGAACCATCTAATAGATGGTGTGGTTCCTCCATCAATAAGGAACCATTCGAAACAATGTAAATGATACTAGATGCTTTTGCTTAATTTTCAATCCAATATCAATACAAGGTTTGAAATTTAGACATGCTCAATCATCCAATTAATAACAATAGGCATAACATATCATTTGAACACAATTAATGTCTCAAACTCAAGCAATATCATATAAGCAATGTTCAAGTAATGTCTCAATATCAATAGTTCATGGCAATCAATTTTCCTTTACTATCAATCAATGTAATTCATTGTAACAATAGATTCAATGTACATGACATATAAGTTCATTTTAAGTATAGCCTTGAGAATCGATTACTCAGTCTAGATACTTGAGTCCCCAACCAAACTGTCGCCAATAACAATATTTAATATGGTACAAAGTACCAGTCAAATCCCTCCTACTGTCGCCAATGACCAATAACAATACTTTCTACCTACTGTCACTAGTTAGGGAACAATGTCTCGGACCGTGGTCCACCCCGATAATGAGCTCTATGGACTCTATGCATGCCAACTATTTCTATGACCAACTCGAGACCAAGGCTTACAATAGTTATCACTTTCATTCAATTTCAAGCATGATTCGATTCAATGTGCACATTTAATGCCAATATCCCCTTTCAATCGAATAGGGTTCAAAGCCAATACCAATATCAATATTCCAATAGTCAATAAGGGTATGTCAATCAATATGTCATTAAACAATGAATTGAGTTACTTCTAACTATAACAAACATGCTTCATTTCAATATAGTTCAATTAAGCAAAAAGCATATCATGGCAATCAGTTGCAACTCAAGCATGCTTCTCAATCAAGTAAGCACTCAAAACTTCTCAAAAGAGAAATTACCTTGCTAATGCTCCATAGCAAGCTCATTACACAATTTATACAAACAATCAATAAATAATTCAAATCAGAAATGGACTTGGAGAGGTTACCGCCCTCTCCAAACTTTAAACTACACTCACATGAATTTTTCGAGCTATTGACGTTCTCAGATCGAAATCCCTTTTCCTCTACTAGCTTGCTGATCTATGTGAACCCCTTTCTCCTCAATATCCACTTGATCTATCATTCATACAATGCATAGTGTATTAGGTAAAATCCAGCAACTATTTGAGTCATTATGTGACTCCATACACTTCAGCATTGAATTCAAAACATCAAGACTGTTGCTGCCTGCCAGCATGTGCACTACTTGCTTAAATGTTCATATCTTTTATTTCGTACGTCGGAATTTCAAACCGTTTACATTGTTAAAAAGCTAACTTAATTGTCCTTCTAACCATATAGGCCTTGGATTTTTGTTCATAGTGAATTAATACAGTTTTTTATTTAAACACAAACCAAATTATGCCATTGGACAGTTTGCACTGTCCTTAGAGATTAATCTCTACAAACTGTTTTATAACTCGGAATTCGATTCAGTTTGTTGCATATGAATCTAGACATACTCATGATTCTGTAAATATAAGATTTATTCCCTAATTTTTTCTATGTGATTTTCTACAGATTTTTAAACTTACTGCCCGAAACAGAGTCTTCTGGACAGATTTCCTTTAGCTAGATTCTAGCTTCATTAATCACTTAGACAAGGGTTCTAACATGATTGTTCAACATATATACTCATTCATACATGTCTAAGTTAGTCCAATTATGTATCAAACCTATAAAAATAGGGCAATTGAGCAATATTTCTGAATTGGTTCAATAAGACACCATCTCACTAGAATTTCCAGCAACAAGAATTTCAATTCACATATCAATCATCCTTCTAATTATCATCTAAGTTTTTCCAGCAATTAACATAACAATTCACCATCAATTTGGTTAATGACAACATCAATTTCTCATACTCATTCGAATGGAACTACCAATTTAATGGATTGGTTAATCAATTGAACTTCTTAACTAATTCATGGCATCAATTCACTAACTAATCATCCAATTCATGTTATTCAAGCAAGAACTTAAAATCTACATGAATAATTTGAATCTATAATGCATTAAGGAAGAGATTTTACCTTCCTATCAAGATAATATGAATGCTAGCAACTCCAATTCTTCCAAATTTCAAACTTGAATCTATGAACATGGAGTTTTCTCACTCAATTCCTTTTTCTCCAATTTGTTTCATCTTTTCATGACTAGGGAGAAGAAGATGATAATGGATCATCAAGTAACTCTCCCAAAATGACTAATTTGCCCTTGATTATCCACTAATTAATGACATGTGTATGGGCATTTAGGAATATAGGAATTTAGCATGCATTCCTTCATTTTGTTATTTGTTTCGGTTTGATCACTTATAATTTAGGTTACCACTTTTTCATTTATAGCATTCTAGTCCTTATAAACTAGACCTAGTACCTTACTTTCAATCAATTAGGGATTAAATGATGGTATTGTAGTAACTTCCTTTATACTAGTTTTGAGGATGTTATAGATTATAAACACAAACATAATGTAAGTCAAGCGAAGAGACATATGTATGCGAACATAATTTAATGTAGGCAAACTGACATGCAAATGAGAACATAACGTAAACAATCAAAATGCTTAAATGTTTTAAACAAACATAAATGAATCATATTGTTTATTGAACATTAAGCCTTATTTATTCATGCACACATGCTGAAATTAAATATAAAAACTTAGAGAAACTCATGCAAATTCATGCACAAGTAAGATGCTGCATTGTTTAATCAAAGCTGGTGTTTTCTCCTTCAAGTTCAAGCCTTGACTAGAAAAATTTCCCATGGCTTCTTGGAATTTCTTGGCCCTAGCATGAGTCATGGATCCACTAGGAAATTTCTTCGGGTCCTTGCTGGTCGTGATCACATCAGTCCCTCCCTCTTTAAAGCGATTTGTCCCCAAATCATTATCTTCATTATAGAGAGATAAATCAGCCACATTGAAAGTTGCACTGACATTATACTCACCGGGAAGTCTATTTGATATGCATTATCATTAACACGCTTGACCACTTGAAAAGGACCATCCCATCTAGGCATCAATTTTGATTTGTGTTGGGCTGGAAACCTTTCTGTTCTCATGTGCAACCAAACCCAATCTCCGGGTTCAAAAATGGTTATTTTGTGCTTTCTAGCATTCATGTTTTGTTGCTGCTTGGCTTTATTTTCTTTGTTTCCTCGCATTTTTCAATATAACTTTTTCTCTGATTTAAGTTAATGTAACTCTTTCTCTGATTTAAGTTTTCTTTTGTTATCTACAATCTCAACTAGATTAGTAGAACAAGAAAATAAAAGTGGACGAGTAGAAAAATCAAACCTATCAATGACTCTAGATGGTGGATGATTGGTTGCAAAATGTGATGTGCAATTTCTAGTGAATGGATTAGGCTGCAAGCTATCTTCTCACATCTTGCTACTCTTTCGAATAATCTCTCTTAACTGATAGAGAGTCCTCGTTTCACTTCTTTGACCTAAACGACCAATTGTGGGAATGTTGTGAAAAGTAACAACTTAGTTTTGCTCCATAATTTCTCCCATGCTTGCAAACTCTTATGGGTAATTACTCTCGACTGTGCGGATGTAATTGGCTTCGCTAGTGCAACGTGCACTCCTACGTACACTGTTAAGTGCATAGAAGTTCTATAATTTTAGCCTTTTTACTCGTGCTTATTGTTGATCTTAGGCCCATTTTAGTTGCATTTTGTTAGCCAATCATGCATTTTTGCATTGTTTCCTCTAGTGTGATGCTTGAGTACATATTTTGGGTGTTTTCGGTGGAAAAAAGGTACTGCTAGTGGTTGCTTATTATGTGCAAGATTAATTGCCCGAGCAAGCTGGAAGTTGCCGAAGCAATTGGAAATAGAGAAAATGGAAACCTGTGACTATTGGGGAGTGATCCATGCGATTCGAACAAGCTTAAAGGATAGAAACAAATCCCAAAAGGAGTTGGAATTCCATAAAGAATTCGAAGAGAGATACAAGTCCAAGAAGTTTAGAGGAGAATTTGGAGGAATAAATAAATAAAAAGAGTTTATCTCTTTTATTCTATTTTAATCCACTCCAAACTCTTCCTCATCCATCGAAATCATCTCCTACAAATCCAAAGGACCTAGACGCAGCCAAAAGAGTCAGGGAGAGAGGGAATTCGATAGAGGTTGTTTTTCATCTTCTTCCTTTGTTTCGGTTCTTGTTTTTGTTGGGAACTTATTTTGTGTTTATTTTAAACCCCACCATGAACTAAACTATTTTGGCTAGGGTTATTGTGTTGATTGGTTGTGAAACGATTGAAGTTTGTTTTTAGGCAGGCAGACAGATGAATCCATGTACGAGGCTTGGGAGCGATACATAGATATTTTACACAAATGTCCCATGCACGAATTCCCATTGTGGATGCAAGTGATGGTGTTTTACAACTCAGTGAACACGCCGACAAGGATGATGCTAGGTGCCTTGGAAAATGACATACTTCTCAACAAGTCACCTGAGGAAGCAATAGAGATTTTTACCCATCTTGCCAAGAATGACTATCAGTTGGCAACCACCCAAAGGGGAATAGTCAGACACAACGCCACAATAAACGAGCTTGATTCATCGAGATCTATTTCTGCATAATTGGCCGCCTTAACCAATATGATTAAGAACATCCAGCGACCTAGCAACCCACATGAGGTCAAGGTAATTGGTTCATTTTGTGAATTATGTAATGATAACCATGTTTCTTCTAAATGTCCGCAGAATCCATAATCTAGTTTTTACGTTAGAAACTACAACCGGAACCACAATGTGATGTCCAACACCTACAATCTAGCCTGGGGGAAGCACCCTAACTTCTCATGGAGTAATCCCAACAATGCCCTCAACCAGAGCAGCCAGAATGCACAAGCAATAGGATTCCAGCAGAACTTGCCACGGTAACAGATGCCGCAACAACAATCAACTCCATCCAGTTCTTTGGAAAATTCTCTCAATGCTTTCATGTTAAAAACTGAATCTTATATGGTAGAGAATATTAATTTTATCAAGAAGATTGATGCTTTTATGAACATGATGAAGATGAGATTGCAAAATCAAGAGGCAGCCTTGAAATTCTTGGAGACACAAGTTGGGCAATTCGCTCAGAACTTGAATATGAGACCACTAGGCGATTTACCTAGCGATACTAAAGTCGCAAAAGGAGCAAACCACGAGAAATGCAAAGAAATCACCACTCGGAGTGGCTGACAACTTAAGGAAACCCAAGCTCACTCAACATAGAGCACTCAACCAGAACAGCTCCTTATCCAGATAGATGAATCCAGCAACAAAACCTCTAATAAAAATGACGAGTCAGAAAATGCCAAGGCAATCCCACATGCTCATGCTTCAGCAAACCCTGATGCCAAGGCAATACCAGATACCCATGCCTCGGCAAGTCCTGATGCATCAGAAATTCCTCAAATCAAATTCCAATGCAAAGAACGGATTGAGGATATTCGACTTCCACCACCATTCCCATAGAGGTTGAAATGGCAGAAGCAAGAATACCAGTTCAAGAAGTTCCTTGACATCTTGAAGCAAGTCCATATCAACTTGCCATTGGTTGAAACAATAGAGCAAATATCGGACTATGCTAAGTTCCTTAAAGACATTGTCTTTAAGAGAACAAGGCGAGGAGAATTTGAAACAGTTGTTGTGATAGATGGATGCATGGCCATGCTACATAACCGCATGCCACCCAAGCTTAAAGATCCCGACAGTTTCACCATACCATGTTCAATCAGAAACCATTATATCGGGAAGGCATTGTGTGATCTTGGAGCAAGCATAAATTTGATGCCAAAATCAGTTTTCCAGTTATTAGGAATCGGGAAGGCAATACCAACAACAGTCATGCTACAGCTTGCTGACAGATCCTACTTGCACCCAGAGGGAAAAATTGAAGATATACTTGTAAGAGTTGATAATTTTATTTTTCCCACTGACTTTATTGTTTTGGATTGTGAAGCATATGAGTTCACCTCGGTTATTCTTAAGAGACCCTTCTTAGCTACAAGAAGAATATTGATTGATGTTGAAAAGGGAGAACTCATGATGAGGGTGAATGACCAGAAAGTCAAGCTGAATGTATTCCAAACCCTAAAGCATGCCGACGATCCAAAAGAATGTCAATTAATCCACGCTACAACCGAATTTGATTTTGATGTGGAAAAACATTGCCTCGGCAATAACGTTGCCCAGAAAATTGAACTTGAGGCATTTGAAGAGATGAACGATAACAAACAAGAGGAAGCCAATTGGATGGTAAGCCGACCAGGTACATATTTCGAACCATTAGACTACACAGGTAAGGAAGGTAAACTCGAGAAACCTTCAATTGAACAACCTCCCTTTCTTGAGATGAAACCATTGCCAAGGCAATTAAAATATGCTTACTTATGAATCAATAATACATTGCATGTAATTATTTCATCTAAGTTGCAGCCTGAACAAGAAAAGAAGTTGATCGACATGTTGATGCTGCACAAGAAGGCAATAGGATGGACAATTGCTGACTTGAAGGGAATTAGCCCGACAGTGTGTTTGCACAAAATCTTATTGGAGGATGATCATAAACCAGCAATCGAGGCACAAAGAAGGCTTAACCTTTCTATGAAGGAAATTATGAGGAAGGAAATCATCAAATGGCGCCGATATCAAATATCCTATCTACGATAGCAAATGGGTAAGCCCGGTACAATGTATACCGAAAAAGGGGTATAACTGTGGTAAGTAATGAAAACAATGAACTAATCCCATCTAGGACTATGACCAGTTGGAGGGTTTGTATGGATTACCACAAGTTAAATAAAGCCACTAGGAAAGATCAGATTCCTTTGCCATTTATTGACCAAATGCTTGACCGACTTGCAGGTAAATCGTTTTACTGTTTTCTTTACGGTTACTCAGGTTATAACCAAATTGCCATATCACCGAATGATCAGAAAAAGACCACTTTCACATGCCCGTATGGCACCTATGCTTTCCGAAGTATGTCGTTTGGATTATGCAATGCTCCAGCAACTTTTCAGAGATGTATGATGGCATTTTTTCCTGATATGGTAGAAAACTTCCTTGAGATTTTCATGGACGACTTTTCTATCTTTGGCAATGACTTTGACAATTGCATCGACAATTTGGAGAAAGTGTTGGCAATATGAGAAAAATCCAATCTAGTGCTCAATTGGGAGAAGTGCCACTTTATGGTAGATGAAGGTATAGTGCTCGGTTACAAGATCTGCTCCAAGGGAATTGAAGTCGACAGAGCCAAGGTGGAAGTGATCAAAAAATTGCCACCACCAATTTCGGTCAAAGGAATTCAAAGTTTCCTAGATCATGCAGGTTTCTATCAAAGGTTTATTTATAATTTTTCCAAAATCTCTAAACCCTTGTGTAACTTGCTTGAACATGACAATTCTTTTAATTTTGATGACTCATGTGTCCAAGCATTCGAAACCTTGAAGAAGTAGCTTGCATCAGCACCTATTGTTGTACCACCGGATTGGACATTATCCTTTGAACTTATGTGTGACGCAAGCGACTTTGCAGTAGGAGCAGTACTAGGTCAACGAATAGGTAAAATCTTTTATGTGATTTACTACGCTAGTAAAAATCTTAATGAAGATCAAGTGAACTACACCACTATGAAGAAAGAGTTACTAGCTGTAGTTTTCGCTCTTGATAAATTTTGTTCATACTTGATCGGGACCAAGATAATTGTTCATATTGACCATTCGACAATTAAGTACCTTTTTGCCAAGAAAGATGCCAAACCTCGTTTAATTCGTTGGATTTTACTTTTATAAGAGTTTGACATTGAAATTAAGGACAATAAAGGTACCGAGAACCAAGTCGTCGACCATTTGTCACGCCTAGAATGAGGAAAAGACGATGACACAAATGTGGAAATTGATGATGCATTCCCGGATGAGCAGTTGTTAATTTCCCAGGCAACCCCAACTATCGATGCCCAGGCAGCCGCAGTAGGGATTGCCTCGGCAATGCCCGTGGCAACAGCAGTAGCAATTGCCTTGGTAATTCCATGGTATGCAGACTTAGTGAATTTCCTTATTAGTGGCATTTTACCTCATGATCTTACTTACTAGTGAAAGAAGCGGTTCCAACATGATGCTAAGCATTATTGTTGGGACGAGCCTCTTTTTTTTTAAACAATGTGCATATCAGGTTATAAGACGATGTGTCCCCGAGGAAGAACAACAGAATATGCTCCGGCAATGCCATGGCTCACCATATGTAGGCCATTTTGGAGGCACTCGCACCGCGGCCAAAGTCTTGCAATCCAGTTTGTATTGGCCCACTCTCTTCAAAGATGCCCAAGAATTCTACAAGCAATGTGACCGATGTCAACGAACGAGCAATATCTTTAGGCGACATGAGATGCCATTACAGAACATTCAAGAAGTTGAGCTATTCGATGTATGGGGGATCGATTTTATGAGGCCCTTTCCGTCATCCTGTGGAAACCTCTATATCTTACTTGCTGTCTATTATGTGTCCAAGTGGGTTGAAGCCATTGCAGCCCCTACCAATGATTCCAAAACCATGCAGAGATTTTTACATAAAAATATATTTACATGGTTTGGAATGCAAAGGACAATCATCAGCGATGAAGGTAAGCATTTCGACAACAAACTCATTACCAAGATGTTACAATGCTTCGGAGTGTCACACAAAATTGCCACGGCATACCACCCACAGACCAACGGGCAAGATGAAATTTCTAATAGGGAATTAAAGGGATACTTGAGAAGGTTGTAAACCCCTCCTGAAAGGATTGGTCTTTAAGGTTAGATGATGCACTTTGGGCATACCGAACAGCCTTCAAAACACCCCTAGGTATGTCTCCCTTTCGATTAGTTTACGACAAAACTTTCCTCTTACCGGTGGAAATCGAGCACAAAGCATATTGGGTAATCAAAGCCGTGAACATGGATTGGGAGAGTGCTGGACAAAAGCGTCTGTTGGACCTTAACGAGATGGAGGAATTTTGTGCCTTAGCCTACGACAACGCAAGAATCTACAAGGAGAAAATGAAGCGTTGGTATGACAATAAGTTATTGCCGAGGCAATTCATGCCCGGGCAATTAGTCATCCTCTTCAATTCTCGGCTAAAACTATTCCCAGGAAAGCTGAAGTCGAGATGGTCTAGACCGTTCGAAGTAGTCAAACCCTTCTCCCATGGTGCCGTGATAATCAAGTTCACCATCGATGGACATGAGTTCAAAGTTAATGGGAAAAGGTTAAAGCATTATGCCGGCACCCATATTGAGCGCAACAAAGAAGTGGCCACTTTAGGAGATGCATGATCATGATCTCTCCTTGTATTTTTATTTTTCTTCTTATTGTTATTTTTTTAAATTTTTTTTATTTTTGGACTTAAGTTTCAATTTTTGTTTTTATTTATTATTTAATTTCTGTATTTTATTTTAATTTGTTTTTGTTTTCTACACATTTTTAGGATAAAGTTATCTTTTATTAATTTCTTTTTATCTTTATCTTAATCTTCTTATTTAATTAATTCTTCTTTTTATGTTTAAATTGTTTTAGGAAAAATGTTCAAGATCAAGAAGAATTGGATCCAATATAGAAGTTCTTCCAACAAGGGAATTATGGGCCAATATTAAGTATTTAAAAAAGCCTAAAATATAACCCTAACCCCTCCCCTTCATCCCCTAGCCGTCCAACACACCACAAAAACCCTTTCCCCTTCCCACTCACGAAGTATGGCCCACTCCAACCAATAACCTATCTTGCATTCTTTCCTTCTCATCCACCTCAACCACCATCTTTAATACACATCTTTTCATTCTTTTCCACTTCCCATCACCATTTAAAACACTTCCAAACTTCTATTCATCATCTTATTCTTCTCTTAAACTCTCAAAGTTTTCTTTTCCTTTGTTTTCTTTTTCAATCTTTCCAACATCCAATCATCTCCCACAAGATCTCATGGCATTGAAACTCAAGAACCTTGTGCACCCAAGCCCTTCAACCAAACCTCCCTTCAAAAGATACACAACCCCGACCATCGAGGAGCGGTACCTTTCAAAGTTTTGTAGTCGTTCAATTAGGCCGAAGCAAGGATTTACCTACACTAGTTCTCACAAAGACTTTAGACTTGATGTCGCCATCTTCCAAGTAATCGAGCACCAGAAGTGGCAATTTTTTTGTTCCCAGCCACAACCGGGCAACATCACGTGGGTAAGAGAATTTTATGCTCATTCTCCTAACCCCTACAACCCGTATGTGTTTGTGCGTGGTAGGGCAGTGCCTATCGATGACGACCATATTAACACCTTATACGGTGTCTACATCAAGATGGACGAGCATTAAAACTTTGTGGACAAAATCACACCCAAGGTACTCAACAAAGTACTTCAAGACCTTATGCTCCCGGGTACTCAGTGGAACGAGGGCTCAAACAAAGGAAAGGTAATTCGCCTTAGGCTTAAGCCCAAGGCAAAACTATGGAACAAATTTATAAAAACTTGTTTGACGCTTAGCACTCATCATACTACTGTTGATACACCGCGCCTTCTTCTTATTCACTCTATCTTGCACAAACGCATCATAAATATTGGCTAAATTATTTGTGATGAGATTTTTGTATGTCGCCAAAAGGACAAGGGCTCGCTCTTCTTTCTGAGCCTCATATCCCAACTTTGTAAAGAACAGAAGGTCCCCACTGATCCCACAGATGAGAAGGCACCCCCGAAGCAAGGATGAAGCCAAGCACAATACCGAAAAATAATGGGAGAAGCACCGAAAAGATACACTACGCAAAAGATTACCCGGGCAATACCTGTTGCCTCAGCAATGTCAGAAGCAGATGCCCAAGCAAGCACACTAGCAGAAGCCAAAGGACTTGAAGCTATACTACGCCCTCTGGCACAACGAGTAGAACAAATGGAGGCTTGCCAGCTGCTGTTTATGAGGTACATGAAGGATCACACCACCGCCATCACCCAAGTCATATTAGAAAAATACCCTGACAGCACTGTGCATTTCCCCACTTTCCCTGCCGCACTACTTGCCCAGGCAACAGATACGACAGATGCCCAGGCAATGTCGCATGACACTGCACATGCAACAGCAGCAGAAGATGCCCAGGCAACAGATACTGAAGATGCCCTGCAACCATAACAAAAGAGAAAGGTAAAACCCCTATCCAAGAACCAACCCGTACTGAAACCCTCTCTGGTTTTACAAATTCTGAGGAATTCTCCATTGCTTCCATGGAGTCTTCCCCCGTAACATCTACCAACATGAAGCGTAAAGCACCCATCATTGAAGAATTTGATGACAAGGAAGACGAGGGAGACTCGGCAGCACGAGAATCGATTCTACCACCACCCACAATGCAACAACCAACCCGCTCAAGCAAATGGTTCAAGCAAACCGCAAAGAGGAAACTCATCATCCATGATGATGAACTCTTTGAGTAAGTCATCAACCCTCATTTATATTTTTCTTTATTTTCCATGCATTGAGGACAATGCCTCGCTCGAGTTTGGGGGGATTTGTCATTAGTTAACTCATGTTTAGTTGCATTCATTTTTAGGAATTGCACTTAGTTCATTACTTGCCTTACCTTTAGTTGGATTGAATTTGCAAAGACTTGATGAATACCCGATGATGACATTACCTTTGTGCTTAATTGATAAACTTTCAATTCTAGGATGGCCATGGAAAACACTTAGGATCTTACTATGATGCTAAAATTAATTGTAAATTGTTGTGGCTTGATTGATTTAAGGAAATCTAATGAACCTAGGCTAGTTACTTAAAAAAGGGGTAACTTGAAAGTGCTAGAGGTGCCCGAAACCAGCTCTAGTATCGTGCTTAAAAATTGATCACTAGAGGTGCCCGAAATTGGCTCTAGTCGACTAAGAGAAAATTAAAATGATAAGAAATTTAAAGAACATCGCTAGAGGTGCTCGAAACTGGCTCTAGTTGAGGAATAATAAAACTCAAGAACTTAAATTAAAATGCCTGTTGTTCAATTAGAATCTGGAAAATCAACTCGCACACAGCTATGCACACACTCGTACACAACTACGCACACACACACTCCTATGTACACTATTAAGTGCATAGAAGTTCTATAATTTTAGCCTTTTTACTCGTGATTATTGTTGATCTTAGGCCCATTTTAGTTACATTTTGTTAGCCAATCATGCAATTTTGCATTGTTTCCTCTAGTGTGATGCTTGAGTACATATTTTGGGTTTCGGTGGAAAAAGGTATTGTTGGTGGTTGCTTATTATGTGCAAGATTAATTGCCCGAGCAAGCTGGAAGTTGCCGAAGCAACTGGAAACGAAGAAAATGGAAACCTGCGACTTTTGGGGGGTGATCCATGCGATTCAGACAAGCTTAAAGGATAGAAACAAATCCCAAAAGGAGTTGGTGTAACAACCCCTACTCGGATTAGGAGTAAACCGGCTTGGGAGCGTTACGGGAAACACTAGAAACACGAATCTTTTAAAATTTTTGAGAACTCATCATTGATCGATGAGTTGAGCCACTAGCATGGAACTTAACAATCATATTCAATCATACAAGGATTCAAATTGCACTTTTAACTAGAACCTAATCATTTCAGTCTAATATCACATATGTGTGCGCAACTTGACCATCTTATAACAACAATTAACCGGTATACGATGATATGCTCAATTCGAGTTATTAGGCATGTCTTCTAAGATATTACATTCAAGACATGTACGCAAATCATGTAGGTTTAGCAAATCATGTAGGTTTATCTTAACATGTTCATTTGTGCATATATTCGAACCATGATTCAAGAAGCATTTAGTGTGTCATTCTTTATGCATTTGGCAATATACTAGATCATGTTTATCATGGATTTCTCATATCGTTCATGAAGCTAGATTAGGTACATTTCCATTCAGTTTCATATACATATGCGCAGGAAGATATAGCAACCAAGTTTGATAACATTGAAAGCCAAAATATATACATATGTATGAACTTTCAAAGTAGCAAGATGCATGATCTAGCCTTAGCTATATACAAGCCTAGGTACCACCAACTAGGAGTATTACAAAACAAGTATAGATCCATACTCTAGCTTGGCTTGTGCTTTGCTTCAGGCTCAAGAAAGAAGCTTCAAAATCGGGAGATTGATTCGAATCCTTATCCTATAGGTTGGGAAGAATGGAAAATAGGAGTGATAAGTACAAGATGTACTTAGTGAGGTAGCAATCTAAATTTAACCAATTATTAGAACAAGTTTCATTTAGTCAAATAATTTTATTCAAGAATAGTAGCATTTGAATTCAGCATGACATCCTATAGCCAAGTATTTAAATAACATTGAGTAATATACATATCATAATTCGGAAGCCAACAAGCAAGAAATCTAGTAACAACAAAGTTTGATCATGACATACTTCATGGTGTCTTTCGAATAGTATGACAAGCAATAAACATGGATCATAGTTCAAGCTTTAACACACTTCAATTCAATCAATAACATGTTCAAGCAATATTCATACTTCTCAAGTCAAGTATAACCACATTTCATTTCAAGCTTGTCTTTCAAGTAACAATTACAAGTAGTACTTTTGTGCAAGATAATTCAAGTGTAAACATGAACCATTTCGAGTTTTGCATTTCAAACAACAAGTAAATTCCATGGTCACATTATTAATTGTTATCTCTTTTAACTCATTCCTTGGTATATAGTTGTCTGGGTAACGAGTCACCAACCAAATTGTCGCCAAATAACAAGTTACTGGTCATTACCCTCCTACTATCGCCAAAGACCATTCACACATCCCTCCTATTGTCACCATTTACAGGCCTTAGCCCTGCACCATAGTCCACCCAACACAAAAGAACTCTATACTCTATCGCATGCCATTCTACCTATGACCACTAGCAACCAAGGCTTTGTTTCAATAATTTATCACATTTTCAAGTAATTCATGTTCAAGTCAAGATATCATCTCATTCAAGAATCAATTCAAGAAAGGTATAGCAAGATTCAAGCTTAGCCCTTAGGCCAATTGAGCCTTAGCTCAACATTTTGCAATTTAACGTGTCATTCAAGCAAGCAATTAACATATGCCATCTCTAGGCATCAAGAAAGGTCTTTAATTCATGATTTATACCATGTTAGCAAGTATCTAAATCATAGAGTTACATTCAATCACTATTCGAATTGATCATAGCCAAGGCATCAAGAATCAAGCATTTGTTTTCACTTTTCTTTCTAATTAATTTAACAATATTCGTTACTATTAAATCTCAAGTTTAGCTTAAGCCATTATTCCCTTTTAATCACAACCAAGTTTAAATCAAGTTCATTAACATGGCATAGAAATAACAAGAAAGTAGACATGCATCTTTGGTGAGGACCTAATTCCTAACCCTATATTAAACTACACTCACAATACTCCAAGCTATTTTTGGTCTTGAATTCAAATCCCCTTTTGTTTTCCACTAGCTTGAACAACTCTTTCTTCTTCAACAAGGTCCACTCCTTGTTCTAACAATGCACACAAGGCCATAGAATCAAAATCAGCAACTATTTAGATCATTACATGACTCCATACATTCAAGCATTCATTTCAAAACATCAAGACTGATGCTGCCAGGCAGCATGTGCATTACTTGCTTAAATGTTCATATATTTTATTCCATACTTCGGAATTTTGAATCATTTACACCGTTAGAAAGCTAACTTAATTATCTTTCTAACCATATAGGCCTTGCATTTTTATTCATTATGAATTAATACAGATTTTAGTCCTAAGACGCACCAAATTATGCCACTGGACAGTTTGCACTGTCCTTAGAGATTAATCTCTATAAACTGTTTTATAACTCAGAATTTGATTCCGCTTGTTGCATACGAAACTGGAAATACTCTTGATTCTGTACATATGCGATTTATTCCCTAATTTGGTCTATGTGATATTTTACAAATTTTTAAACTTACTGCCCGAAATAGAGTTTTCTGTACAGATTTCCTTAAGCTAGATTCTAGCTTCATTACTCACTTAGACAATAATTCTAACATGATTGTTCAACATATATACTCACTCATACATGTCTAAGTCAGTCCAATTATGTGTCAAACATATGAAAACATGGCAATTAAGCAATATTTTCGAATCGGTTCATTAAAACATCATCTCAATAGAATTTTTAGCAACAAGAATCTCAATTTACATAGCAATCATCAATTCTAATTATCATCTAAGTTTTTCCAGCAACTAACTTAACATTTCACCACCAATTCGGTTAATGACAACATCAATTTCAAAGGCCATTCGATCCTAATATGTTTTCACTAGACATATGTACCAATCGGTTCAATATAAGAACACATACAAGACTCTTAATCAATTCCTAATTTCCAGCAATCAATCTAACATTTCTCAAGCAAAACAAGTTGTTAGAATCACAAAATCAAAGAGGAAATTCGTGAACACTAAACATTACCTTAAGGTTGAACACAATTTCAAAGCTCTACCACAATCCCCAAATTGATTAAGCTTGCATTTTCTCTCCTTTCTCTCTCAATGGTGTTTTAGGTTTAGTGATCAAATGAAGAAGATGGTGTTTACCCCATAGTGGCTGGTTATGCTTGGTTTGGAGGACATGTGTATTGTCCACTAATTTAATTTGTTTCACCATGCAATAGTGTATTTCCATTTTATATTTATTTTGGTACATTTTAATTTGATCAATCGGTTTAGAGAATAACTCAATTTAGTCACTATAGTTGGAGTGTCGTCTTTTTAATTGTCACTATTAGCTCCCTACTTCAAATTCGATTAGGGCATAGTTTGAATAGCCAATAAGTTTAATTAATGGTAACAATTTATAGGCTCAGTTTAGGGATATTATAGTTGAAATTCCATGAAGAAGTCAAAGAGAGATAAAAGTCCAAGAAGTTTAGAGGAGAATTTGGAGGAATAAATAAATAAAAAGAGTTTCTCTTTTATTCTATTTTAATCCACTCCAAAATCTTCCTCATCCATCGAAATCAGCTCCTATAAATCCAAAGGACCTAGACGCAACCAAAAGAGTCAGGGAGAGAGAGAATTCGATAGAGGCTGTTTTTTTATCTTCTTCCTTTGTTTCGGTTCATGTTTTTGTTGGGAACTTATTTTGTGTTTATTTTAAACCCGCCATGAACTAAACTATTTTGGATAGGTTATTGTGTTGATTGGTTGTGAAACGGTTGAAGTTTGTTTTTAGGTTATTGAATGCTATTTAGTTTGAGGTTTGCTTATTAATGGTGTTTGATTTTTGATTACGAGTGAATTGGGAGAGGATCCCGTGATTGCACTTATTTATCTAATATCGGGAGAGTTAGATTCAAGAAACGGATAAGCATGGTTTTCACACAATCAATCGGACGTGATAACTAATTCGGCTTAGGAATAAGTTGTGAATTTCAACGGCTAAGAGAAGCGTAAGATCGGTTGATGTTCACCCAAGGTTAACACAAGAATGTATCACCAAGGCTTGATCTATTGACTAGTGTTTCGAATTAGGGATAAGGAGAAGCCACTGAAGAATTCTTTACCGAATCTCAAAGAAGTCGATCAGTTTCCCAAGCAATCATATAGTCACTCAGTTGCCCAGGAAATCGTTATATTAATTGCTCAAGCAATCACTGTTTCAGTTGCCCAGGCAATCCAACTGTTGAAGTTGCCAGGTTACTTGAGTTGACCTAGTGTTTATTGCCTAGACAAGCTCAAACAATTATCACACCATGACCTGTGATGAACCGGCCTATTCTCTCAATTGATAAACTTCTCTTTTGTTTACTTGCTTTCTTTACTTTACTTGTTTATTCAACCAACTATCATCACTTGTTTTTTTACTTTCTAAGTGCAGGAAGACAAATTCTTGAAGTAGCACCAATCCCTGTGGAGACGATACTTATCATATCATTTTATTACTTGCGACGTGTGTACTTGCACAAATTGCGAAGCACCCTAAATACGCAACATACACAACTTGGTTAAAAGGACAAGTAATCAATTCTATCAAAGATAAGAAATTGAACATGTCAGATTCTTTGAATGGTGGATGGTACGCTATCCGCTTGGTGTTTGTTGCTCTCCAAAATTTCTTCCAAATATGGCTAAGAAGAAACTGATCATCCTGGTTTGAATCCAATCCCCTGAATAATATATATTTCCAGAGAAATACACCAAAATGAGTTTTTGTAAATGCTAACACAAAATCACAAGAAAAATCAAACCACATATGTTGAATGTTCCGAATGGGTGGTTGATGTTTGGTGTCCTTAGTGAGGGGCAACTTCCTAGGACAATTTTCTGAATATTCTTCATGGAAATTCTGAAACAATGACAAAGAAGAAGAATTATTGATTTCATTAGTGCAATAGAAAAATGGTGTAACCTCTTTCGCACTAGAATTTTCAATGTCTCCCTTTGGAATGTCTTCGAAGAGTGTCAACTCTTTTGGAATGTCCTCGAAGAATTCTCCTATGGAATCCTGAGAAGATGTCAAAACAAAAGTAGGCAAATCATTGTTAGTGCAAAATAGTTTCGTTTCCTCTCATTTTTTCCAAAACAATTTCTTTTTCAAGATCACTCTTTTCTTGCCTCTCACACTCACTTGGCTTAACATCAAACTCAATTTCTTCTTTTTTACAAGAATTTTCCTCACTCTCATATTCTTTCCTCGTTTTGATTTTTCAAACTAAAAACTTTCTTTTTCTTCAAAATTCTCTTATTTTTCACAAATTTGTTTTTCTTCTCCCTCAATTTGCTTTCTCTTCTTCCAAAATTTCTTTCTCTCTTTTACAAATATTTTCATTTTCTAGCGATTCTTGTAATTGTGTTTCGTTGACAAATTTGTCAAAACACTTTTGAAATCGCGCTAAAGTTTCGGGACTGAAAGAATTAAAAGTGTTTGCCTTGCTCCGTGTTGAACCTCTGGAATTAAAAGAAGGTGAGCTAGGCTTGCTAGAATTGGAACTTTGAACAACGCCTAGTTATGGGCTCAAATGCTCGTTGCATCACCTTTCTCATCTCACGACTAAGATATTGTAGAGCAAAGTATGGTGCTTTGTTTCCTGTAGGAACATTGAATCTTGTGTACTTTTTAGACATTATGTATCAAAGATGTAAAATAAAAAAACCCTCACAAAGAAAACCTCACTATTTCTCTCAAAAAGTAACACTCAACAAAACCCATACTAAGTCACTCAGAAGAAAAATGCACTCACTGTAACACCCTCTACCTAGCCTAGAAGAAAGACTGGCATAGAACGTGTTACCAGACATGCCATCAAAGAAATTGATGCGAAAATAATCAAGCACCAAGCTAGGCATGACGTTTCTTACCCAAAATGTGGATAATTTAAAACTTTTAATTCACTGCTCAACCTAGCTTAATCATTGCAGGAAAACAACTAAATTCATGTTGTACAACTTATAACTTATCAATGGTTGTCCATTAACATTTTTAAATTTATGAAAAGATCCTATAAGCAACTCAACTCAAGTACTAGCATCAGGTCATAACTCTAGCCTTAGCTAAAGCAATATACATTCAACAACTCTTAAAATCTCTAGTAAGGGTTTGAATTACATTAGCAATTATCATGTATTTAAGCTTCACATGTCCTGATATCAAACTTGACCCCAACCATATGAACCAAAATTTACAACGAAGATAAGATACATGTCATAAATCATCACTATTTATTTAGCTTAGAGGACAAATCTTCACGTGAAACTTTTCTAGATGGAATGTTCATTACAGAGTCTATACTTTTCCGGTGGATATTAAGAAGTACAATTTCATACACAGATGTTTATCAAGATTAACAATCCAATAATCAAGAATATGAAGCCATTAGCTCAATAAGTCCATCTTGAATTGTGAGACACTTATGAGCCTACCTAATTACAACTAATTTATTTCCATATATATATATATATATAACTTGTCTAAAATCTTTTATCTTTAGGTATTTCTGGATCATTATACTAACATCATCTACTAAAGAAACCTCATAACCACAAGCACAAAAGAATAAATGGCCATTACAAAATTTGAACAAATAAAACTTAAATACAACTTAACACAACATGGAATTCAAATAATCAAGCATACTTAGACTATGTGCCACCACTAGGAATACTAAAGAACCTAATCAGAACAATGTGAATGCCCGTAGTCACGTTCTAGCTGAGAAGACGGCTAAAATACGTAAATCCCCTAAAATAAAACGAATGAGCAATAATAAGCAAATGAATTTTCTTAGTGAGTTAGCAATAAACGTCTAATAAATTTATCAAGTAATTAAATTGAATCAAACCAATCCTTTTCACAATTTTCGAATTAAGCAAGTGTACCACTAAGGTACAATACATGTTTCGACCTCATTACCAAACATTATGACTTATCCCATAAATTCATGTTATTCATCCAAAGGTTACCTACATATTACATTTATTACACAAGGATTAAGCAAAACCCTCATTTAGAAAGTGCTCCTATTCACGGGTCAATATTCTTATGCACTATTTAATTCTTCTTGATAATACTTAACTTTGTTATTAAATCTTATAAACTTTCTTGGATTTTATTATCAAAGCTCCTTACAAGATCACTAGTTTATCAAACAAGTACCCCTAAAGGTATATAAAACTTGACATCCAAATAGTCATGAACTATATCAATTACCATTTGACACTTATCAATGTCCCAGCTAAACTTCTAGGTATTTATTTAAATGTTCACTCCTAAGATAGCTAAAGCTATTAAGCTAATCTATTTTACAATAATCAATCTTTATACTCGTTGACCAATTCTATTTAATTGCTCAAGGAAACTAGAGGCAAATGTTTCCTTTTTACTAAGGTAATTTAACTTAATTCAAAAGTTACCACAATGTTTACTTCCATATAAATTAAGCATTCAAAAGCACTTACTCTTATCCTACCAATACCCAAACTCGAACAACCATAACTTAACATACAATCTATACTATGCCAACTCAACCGTCTTGTTAACAACTAGACTCGAAACATGGCAGTTTTGAGTATTATGAAACCATTGAACAAAAACAATCCTAAATCATCATATATTCCATTATAACTGTCCAGTAGAATGTCGAAACAAACATAAACATTTGGAGCTTCATTCCTTTAAACAAAACAGTTCACTCTTCATAAAAACAGCCCCATAAGCTCGATTTAAATAAGCAATAACAGTTTCGGTCCATTATTACATTTTATAAAAATTACCATAGCCATCTTATCATTCTAGGACACAGATTTGTGCTTGCTCATTAATCATATTTCATTTCAATTAAACTGCTCATTTGATTAATTATTTACAACTGATCACATTTCTAATCAAAGACTCAATTCATTATGTGAATGTGACTACTTAATAGCATAATTGCTCCTAATTGAGCATATAACATAATTGTCGTTATCCATTAGATAATTGACCACCAAGCAATCGAATTTAGTTTAGTCTTATATCAAGGCCGAATCTTGTCATAGAAAGGGCATTATAACATTTTGTGGTTCATTCTTGCAAGCTAACAGTTTGGACAATTCAGGAACTTCATGACATACATGCTTTAACTCTCAAGATTCAATATACTAGTTTACAAATCAGTTCAACCCAAAAGAACTTATGGAATCAATCAAGAAAAGATGATATCGAATCTAAAATATTTATCAAAACATCAACTATCACTCAAAACATAGGTAAACATTCAAGTAAACCACAATTCCTTTAAATTTTAGAATCATTCGAATGGTCACTGTTATCAACAACAACCAATTTCGTGCTATTATGATTAAATCATAGTACCATGCCCCATTAATTTCTATGTAAGAAATTATCAATAATGATTATGGTCCTTTTTATACTAGTCATAACACATTAAGTTTCTCAAGTGAATTATAAACTTTCATACTTTCTTTTATTACAGCCTTGAGACTCGAGCAACAATCTAGATACATGAATCCTCTAATTTCAATATTAAATAAGGGTACACCAAGTACCGAAACAAGGGTACACAAAGTACCAATTTAACCATTACCAAACATGGGTACCATTAGTACCAATAGATCCTTTGATCTTCAATGACAAGGGACCTAAGTCTAGGACCGTGGTCCACACTAGCGAGCTCGATAGACTCTATGGCATGCCAACTGTACCTATGGCTGACTCAAGACCAAGGCTTTTTCTCATTTATTTATTTATTTATTTTGTGAATAACATTTTAAACATGACTTCTAGTCAATATCAAATCACATTGTGTAATGCCTTTCAAAGTAAACAAGATTTACCACATGTAAATTTTACATTCAAGATGAGTATTACTCATATGCTTATCAACAAGGCCACCAAGGCTTAGTTTTTAATCAATCATGCAATGTATCGTAAGATACCCATTGTGGGCTGGGGCCTCGATCGGGGTTGGGGGAAGCCAAACCCGCGTGCGTGGATTGCACCTTTTTGGGTCATGAGGTTTTTAGGCTTTTGTGATATAAACAGATAACACCTTTCTCCAAATATGTAGTGTCTCCAAACTTTTAGAGCAAACACAACAACAGCTAGCTCGAGGTCATGGGTAGGATAATTTAACTCGTGAGATTTTAATTGTCGGGAGGCATAGGCCACCACCTTCTCTTCTTGCATGAGAATGTATCCCATACCAAGGTGAGACGCATCACTAAAGACTATATAGTCTTTACCCGATTCAGGTTGAGTTAGAATCGGAGAGCAGA
This sequence comes from Hibiscus mutabilis, assembly GCA_019671005.1. Lineage (NCBI taxonomy): Eukaryota > Viridiplantae > Streptophyta > Magnoliopsida > Malvales > Malvaceae > Hibiscus > Hibiscus mutabilis. Next base: position 24,638,975 of record CM033745.1, on the reverse strand, counting down.
TGTAAGGACTTGTTTTAACTGGTCAAAACTCCATTGTTGACTTTCTGACCAAGTAAATGGCACTTCTTTTCGAAGAAGTTTGGTTAAGGGAGCTGCTAAGATAGAGAACCCCTTTATGAATTTTTGATAGTAACTGGCTAAGCCCAGGAAATTCCTGACCTCACAATATTCCTCGGTGGTCTCCAATTAACAATGGATTGGATTTTCTTCGGGTCTACCTTGATTCATTCAGCTAAAATTACATGGCTGAGAAAGACACTTCCGGTAGCCAAAATTCACATTTGTTGAACTTGGCAGAGAGCTGATTATCTTTGAGAGTTTGAATAATGACTCGAAGGTGTTTATGAATGTTCATTCTTATTTCTGGAGTATACGAGAATGTCATCGATAAAGACCACTACAAATTTATCCAGATAGGATTTGAAAACTTGATTCATAAGGTCCATGAACGAAGTAGGGGCATTCATCAAGCCGAAAGGCTTCACAAGGAATTCATAATGACCATATTGAGTCTTGAATGCGGTTTTTGGAAAATCCGATTCCTTGACTTTCATATGATAATAACGTGATCGAAGATCGATCTTGGAGAAAACTGTGGCATTCTTGAGCTGATCAAACAAAATCTTTGATTCTTGGCAACGGTACTTGTTTTTTATGGTAAGCTGGTTCAACTATCGATAGTCTATGCAAAGTCGCATGGAACCATCTTTCTTTTTGACGAATAGGACCGGGGCTCCCTAAGGTGAATAACTTGGTCTGATGAAGCCTTTATCATGAAGGTCTTGTAATTGGCTTTTGAGTTCCTTGAGTTCAACTAGTGCCATTCGATGGGGAGTAATGGAAACTAGTGTAATTCCTGGTTGGGCTTCAATTCCGAATTCAACTTCTCTAGCTGGGGTAATCTCGGTAGTTCCTCGGGAAAAACATCAGCAAATTTGGAGACATTTAAAATGGATTCAAAAAAATGTTTGATTTCATTTATATCAAGTATGGCAGCGAACATAGGAGTTGATTCAGGAGGTTTGTTATCTAATAAGCTTATTGGTTCTCTTGCTAACCCAAGAAGGAAAAGTCTCCTTTTTGCACAATATACCCAAACACGATGTTTACCCAACCAATCTAAGCCTATAATGAGGTCGAATTCATCGAAGGGTGGGACTAGAAGATCGGCTGGAAAGGGAATACTTTGGATTATCAAAGGACAATCCTTGCATACTTGATTAACAACAACTTTATCTCCTAAAGGGTTGGTAACAATCAGATTACAGGTTGTGGGTTCAGACTTTATCTTAAATTTTTTAATCAAAGCGGAGCTGATAAAAGAATGTGTTGAGCAAAAATAAAACAAAGCATAAAGAAGATGAGAGTATAATTCAATTGTACCTTCTATAACATTAGGGAGCCTTCTTCATCCCTTCCTGGTACGTGATATACTCGAGCAGGGGATCAGGACTCCTGATGTGTGGCCAAAAAGGCTTGGCCTTGATTTCTCCTAGAGTTCCCATACTGGGCTTGTTTTGGTCCTTTATTATGAGATGACTGTGCAGAAATGAGATTCGAGGAAATGTGAGCAGGGTCTTCGCTTGGATTCTGTGGACAATCTCTAACATAGTGGTCTAACCCTCTACAATGGAAACAAGCATTTGTTTGCTTCCTACACTGGCCTGCGTGATAGTTTTGACAGATCTTATAGATACGAGCCCGAGAGTCCCTATCCAAATTCCTGAGCTAAAAATAGAGTTAGCAGGTGTCGTGGCCCTAGCTATCGTCGGGGATTTGGGCATAAAATTACCCTTTGAAGAGGAGAAGTGGTTCAATGAACCCCCTCCTTGATTTTTCGACTTCTTAGATGGCCAAGGAGGTTTATTGTCATTATTCTGCATTTTTTTCATTCCTAGAGTAATTTCCCCTCCTTCGCTATGATGCTTTCATTTTGGATTCAGTAGCAATTGCCATGTTTACCAAGTCTTGAAAATCAAAGATCTTTAAAGCCGTAAACATAGGGCTTAGTTCATTGTTGAGCCCATCGATAAACATTCGACACTTGTGTTCTTCCTTCTTGATATATTCATACCCATATTTACAATACTTGCAAAAGTTGTTGACGTACTGTTCTATGGGTCTGCTTGCTTGCTTCAGATGCAAGAAACATGTTCAGCGCTCGGCTAGATACTGCTCACTGATATATTTCTTGTGAAATTCTTTGAGGAAGAATTCCTAAGTAATAGCATTCTCTAAAGTAGTAAGGGTCGTAGTTTCCCACCAACATAAGGCTTTGTCAGCTAGAAGAGCCAAAGCACACTCGAGTTTATGTTCATCCAAGCATTGTAATTGTTTAGTCAGAATCCTAGTTGTGGTCTCTAACCAGCATTCCGCTATTTCAGGATTCTCGGCATCAGTTCCCAAGAAGGTGTAAGCTCGATGTTGAGCTAGTTTATCAATAGGTGCTCTAGCTTGAACCACTATAGGTTGAAGAGGGGAATTCTGTTTTAAGGTGGCAACAAACCGATTGAACATTTTCGTCATACTGAGGAAACATTCTCTCTGTGCAGGATGGATTTGAGGTGCTTCTGGTTGTAGTTCAGTAGCCGCTTGAGGATTTTGTTGCTCCTGATTCATCCTCACACTTCCTCCATCAGTGAAGGAACCAGCCGGGCTCTTGTTGTCCCGACCCAGATGTGTTTCAGACATCTGAAAAGATTGACAACATCCAAAAGGAAGCTTTTGCAGACATAGATCACAAATGTATTGAATTCAACTCCTAGGAGGCACATAATGCAAACGATGATACAACAATTCTCAGTTTAGTCCTAGGACTAACTAAACCTTAGCTCTGATATCAATTGTAAAGTCCCCTACCAGTTTAGATTAAAATGGGCTAAGGGGTGTTAGGGACGAGGAATTCGGGAGGGCTATTGCTAATTAGACCTTGTGAACGAATACAAAACACAGAATGAGCAATATATCACGATATCAAGGCATGGAATACTAACCATGAACAAGGAAGTAATACTACACAAAAATAAGGGTCCCAGACTGCACTCTTTGAGTCATACGACAATAAGTAAATTCCCTTTTAGCTTAATAGTCCTTTTTTATCAGATGTGGATGAGTTACGAGTCCAAATATTAGTAAGGTGGTTTGAGTATAGATGTGTATTAACAACAAAGGTTATGATCAACATATTGCATACAACTTGGATAGAAATTGGTCATATCCCAAACCCAATGAACAATGAACATATGACTGGAACTAATCATCACATTTGAACCAACATAAAGAGGCTAAGACACATCAACCAACAACCATGATAAACCCATAACTTGCATGCTATTCTTATGTATCATAATTACACAACTCAAAAGATATGTAAGCCATGAATGGCCATGATATATATATGTGCCACCTTCTAGGAGTTTATAGGAAATACAAAACATACTTTAAATTCTCCTTGTGATCTTTGTCCAAACTTCCAAGCTTATAACGGAACGAGCCTAACCTAAAATGTTAAGGGAAAACATTGGTAAGCAAGGTTGCTTAGCGAGGTAGTACTAAGTATCAAAGTTAGCTTGATCAAATAGTGGATCGGATGAAAATATCATGTATACAACGCATGTAACCTTAAAGGCATACAATCTACCATAATAATGAGAATTACTTATAAAGCAAGCAAGCAGTTCGAGTTTTGCAATCATAGAAGCAAGATCCATAGCAGCATCATAAACATTGAGATCATTTCTATGGTGATATCACAAGCATTTCATTTTTCCTTTTTGATTCAATTAACATAGCCTTGATTTTCAATCAATCTAGATACTCGAATCTTATGACAACGATTATTTAACATGGGTACTCGATGTACCAATCAGGGGACCGTAGTCCATTCAAGGAACCGTAGTTCAAATAGGGGACCGTAGTCCATTCTATCAGGGAGCTCTATGGACTATATGTCATGCCAATTATACCTAAGACTGACCAAAACCAAGGCTTATTCTTCTATTAAACACCTCATGTTCATAGCAAGATGGAATATTCCAAATTTAGAGATTCATATATATAAAGTTGAACCCTTCTTCACAAGTCATAGAAGTATTGACAAATCATGTAAACATCACTTAACCGCAACATATCTTAGATTCATATATATAAAGTTGAACACTTGAGCACTTACCTTAAGTTACTTACCTCACAATCAAGCCAACATTGTAAGCTCGACATAGCCAAACAATTAAGAGTAAATAAAAGAAATAGACAATTTAATATAAAGGAGCTCGAAATAGTCACAAGCTATCCCGAAACTAGACTACACTCACTGGAATTTTCCAAGCTACTTAAGGTCGCGAATTACAACCCTCTTTTGTTTGTCCACAGCTTGAACCTCAATAGCCCTTAACTCTTCAACTCTCTCTTGGTCTAATAGGGGTAAAAGGTGTAAAAATGTATTAGGATTAACCTTATTGCATAACCCTTGTAACAACTCACATAATTATACACAGATATATATAGTTATTGGACAAAACAGCCCACTCGTGAACAAGTGTAAACCAACATCACAAAACAATTTACTAACATTATTTTTATGTGCATTGCAGTCCTTAATCACATGCATGAAATTTTTACACAATCAGGTAACCTTGCTCCTAATTATATACATGTAAATCAGTCCATTGAACATGGTTTTATGCAGGGCAGGGTAGCTATAAATATATATATTTGTACATGTAAAAACTGTGCAGCAAGTATGCGTATCAACTTAATTCAATTGAATTTCATGATTGTATTTTAAATTACCCAAAGCTGGCAGCAAGCATATTCACATAATTTTATAATTTATACATTTATGGGTGTAAAACAGAACAGCGTGTTTATATGCACATTCATCATGCTATCGAATTATATATTCATTCATTGAATGCTCCCAAAACAAGCCCTATTGAACCTATATTCACCGGGCAACCACAACTTCTTTATTCATACCCATTTTCAATTTCAAATTTGTGCCAACCATTTCTATATGTTTAACACAACCTTATACTATAAAATTATACACATTCTAATCGAATAATACAAGAACATCATCCACACAATTCTTTCAAATAGCCAATAGCATTTTTGCCACTATTTGGTCACTCCATTCGAATACACACAAATAACCTCTAATTGATTCTAGAACTCCAATATCGATTCTTAATGTTCCTCAACATATCAAGCTAGCAATCAATTCAAATACAAGAGATGGGTGTACGAATTAGTATATCACCTTCTTCCTTTAATAGGATACCTAAATCCTTATGGAAAAAACACCAATTTAAGCTTCAATTTAGCTCTCATGGCTGGTGAATCTTTTCTCTCTACACTCATCGCTCTCAGTTTTGGGAGGAAGAAAGAGGATGGACTAGTGTAGAGAGCACTAGCCGAGACCCCTCTCTTCATCTCCTTCATGCATGGACATGTGTCCTTACCCTCCATTTCCATAACTTTTAACATGCAAACCTTGAATTTCATATGTTATTCGGTTTAATCATGAGATAATAGGTAGCTTACATTCATTTCTATTTATTTTAGTCTTAAAGTCCAATTTATTTATCTTATTCTCCTATTAACTAACTGTCGCGTATTGTGATGTACTATAAATGATACGCAAATAGTGCAAGTATACACGTCGATCAAGTAGTAATGGTGATGAGTGAGTATCGTCTCCACAGGGATTGGAGGTATTTCAAGTCAAGTTTAAGCATGCAAAACACAAACTGGAATAACATATGAAAAGCCATTGCCTACGTGGATCTAAGTCTAGCTCTCTTGACCACTAGACTAATCTAACACCTAAAGAAAAGCCAACTCTCGAAGGCTCTTACAATCTTAGGGCAATAAAATAGTAGACAAAGCAAGGATAAAATTGAAAAACACAAAAGCATCCATTAAAAGAAACTAAAACATAAGCATCCAAAGAAACCCAAGCCACCTAAAATTAGTTCATGGCTGGGTAATAAACATCCAACATCATTCGTCTTATACAACCCATTTCCAGAAATAAAGAAAATGTTAAAGCAAAAGCATAAGAATATAAATCTCCCAATCCGCCTTGGACTGCCACGAACCTCCTTAGGCTTGCTGCTTCTCTCAAAGGCCAGCAAGATCTTCCCTTTGGAGCTTCAACAATTGAGGGCACAATGAAGAAGAGGAAGAAAAAGAGTGGCCGCCTCTTCCCTTCTCTCTTTCTTATCTCCTAAAGTACTTTTTTAGCACCCCTTTAATGTAGGTGTCTTGTCCTTTATATAGTAGGGGCTCCTAGGGTTTTGTGCCCTAAATATTCCTTGTGTGACCTAAGGAATATTCTCTAGGTCACATGAGTGGCACAGCTGGTTGGAGGAATCACATGTGGGGGCTCTCAAAATATCTTATATTTTTGTCTTTTCTGCACCCATAAATGCTGTCCAGAATGCTATGGCATTTCTCCCTGCATCGCTCCTCATTTCCCTGCACATCACCACACCAACCAAAACCTTTCAAAACAACACTATTCTTGCAAATAATCAAAGAAAACAAAACCAACAACACCAAATGCAACTATATGAACTAAATGCATCTATATGCCATGAAATGAGATGAAATGGTCTTGATTTCATACAATAACTTAAGTAAAAAAGGCATGAAATCTTAACCTTTTGCACGGTTAACATACCCCCAAACTTAAGCTATTGCTTGTCCTCAAGCAATGAGTAGTGAAAAACAGAGAAAAAAAACTATGGCAAGGTTCAGATCAAGGCAACGCTATGGCATAAATTTTAGTCCTTAGGAATTATGGGCTTCAACATGCTAGACAGTTTTGAGATTTTAAGAACTTTTCCTTAGAACAAGATCCTTTGTATGTGTGTGCGTAATTGCATCAAATCTATGCTTAACAGAGCTAGAAAAATTCTAGGCAAGTTCTCTATTATACCCTAGTATTTGTTAATCAATTAAGCACAAGTTTACTGATAAGTGTTCAAAAGTACTAATTTTCTTACCCTTTTTACTCATATTATTGTTAGACTTAGGCTCATATTAGTTGCATAATTAGCTATTCATGCATTAATCCATGTTTCCTTCCATCGTTGAGCTTGATTACATAACTTGGTAGTTTTTGTGGAAAAGATGCTGCTTTGGTGTGCTTTGTGTGTGTATGTGCAGGATCACTTGCCAAAGCAATGCTGAGCTAGTTGCCAGGGCAATGCATGAAGGATATGCCAAGCTAGTTGCCAGGGCAATGCATGAAGGAGACGCCGAGCCAGTTGCCATGGCAATTGTCGACAAAGAGAAAATGCAATAGGGATGTCGAAATTAATGACTATACAAGCCCAAGATGACGTGGAGCAAAGCCCAAACCCAAAGGAATTTGATTTCCATGCAGAGATTAAAGAAGAATTAAATTCAAGAAGATAGGAGAAGTTCTAGTAGGAATACAATTATAATAAAGAATTATATTCTTTAAAGATAATTTAATTCCAACTCAAACTCCTCCTCAAAGAAGGACTTTGGCCTAGCCCTATAAATAGCAAGGAGATTTCGACAAGATGATAGAGAGAGCATTAGGGAAATTTACGACAAGTCCAAGGGAGAAAGCAAGGGACTTTCGACAAGCTTCATCTTTTTTTTTTCTTTCTTGTTCGATTGGGTTCATGCTAGGGATTGTTTATCTTGTGTTTCTTTGGAACCTAGCCATGAACTAAATCTACTTGGCTATGGTTATTGTGTTTTGTGGTTGTGAGAAACTATTGGTTTTTGTTTAGGTAATAAGAGTTTGCACTTTTCTATTTCAAGGTTTATTCATTCTTGGTTCTTATTCTTGTTTTGCAGTGAATTGGGAGAGGATCTCGTGATTTCATCTATTTATCTAATATCGGGAGAGTTAGATTCAAGAAACGAATGAATATGATCTTTATTCAATCCAATGATGGTGAAGATTAATCCGGCTTAGGAATAAGTTAAGGATTTCAACGGCTAAGAGGAGCGCAAGATTGGTTGTTGTTCACCCTTGATTCACGCAGGGATGTATTATCAAGGCATGCACAAGTAGCTAGAGTTTCGACTTAAGGATAAGAAGAAACCATTGAAGAACGCTCTGCCGAACCTTGAAGGTTGCTGCCCAGACGCCCAAGTAGTTACCCAGACAACCATCGATTAGTTGCCAAGGCAACCCCGTTGTGCAAGTTGCCACGGCAACGGAGTTGCCCGTGCACTCTTTTACCAAAACGATCCAATCGGCTATCACACCTCAACTTACGATAACCTGGCCTATCTCTCTCTCATTTGAATTCATAATTTCTTTTACTTTATTGCTTTCTAGATTAGTCATTAGTTAAACTCCTATAATCCTTTACTTGTGTTTTTACTTTTACAGTGTAAGAGACTAGATTCTTGAAGTAGCACCAATCCCTGTGGAGACGATATATTTTATACTATAACTTGCGACGTGTATACTTGCACATTTGCGTAGCACTTATTACGCGCAACAAGTTTTTGGCGCCGTTGCTGGGGATTGGAAATAGCGACTTTGTTTTTAATTTCTTGCACTTTCTTTTTATTTTTCTTGTTTAAAATTCAAAGGGCTAACAAACTTTGGTTTTGCATTGGTATATGACCAGGGCGAGACCGACTTCTCCAGAATATCCCTTTGATCCAGAAATCGAACGAACCTTACAAAGACTTAGACGAAGGATAAGAGAAGCAATGGCAAATCAAGACGGCAATATGAATCAAGATGTTCGAGCAGGAGGAGGAGTGATTCTTGCACAAAACAGAACTATTCGAGACTATCTTGAGGAAGATCTTGATGGACTTAACCCAGGAGTTTTCGCACCTGAAATTGAAGCCGACCACTTTGAGTTGAAACCGGTAATGTTTAATATGATCAACACAATAGGTCAATTTGGCGGCTCAGCAACTGAAGATGCACGGCAACATCTGAAATCTTTCCTCGAGATTTGCAACTCATTCAAGATACACAGAGTCACCCCTGATATCCTACGATTAAGATTATTCCCCTATTCACTGAGGGATAGGGTGAAAGCATGGTTGAATAGCATTCCTGCCGGATCAATATCATCTTGGATTGATCTTTGTCGTGATTTCCTTGCTAGATTTAATCCTACAAATTTGACTGATAAGCTTCGTAACGATATTACTTCTTTTCGGCAGGCAGATGATGAATCCATGTACGAGGCTTGGGAGCGATATAGAGAACTTCTACACAAATGCCCCCTACACGGATTCGGTGTGGACTCAAGTAACAATGTTTTACAACGCCGTGAATACACCAACAAGGATGATGCTAGATGCCTCGGCAAGCGGCATACTCCTAGATAAGTCACCGAGGAAGCAATGCAAATTTTAAACAGGCTGGCCAAGAATGACTATCAATTCCCATCTCCTAGAAGAGGAGGAGTTAGACGCCAAGCCACAATACATGAACTAGGATCATCAGATTCAATTTCGCACAATTGGCCACTTTAACCAAGATGGTCCAACATGCAAAAACCAAACAACACACATGAAGTCAAGGTAATGGATTCTTTTTGTGAGTTATGTGGTGATAACCATAATTCTTACGAATGTATGCGAATTCGAATCCGACTTCTATGTGGGGAATTACAATCGAGCAATAACGTGATGTCAATACATACAATCAGCTTGGAAGAAGCACCCAAATTTTTCATGGAGTAATCCCAACAATGCTCTAAACCGAACAATCGAATGCACAAGCATCGGGATTCAGCAAAATATGCCACGGTAGCAATGATGTCGCGGCAACAACCGACGACATCTAGTTCTTTGGAAAATTCTCTAAATGCTTTTATGATGAAAACTGAATCTTATATGGCTGAGAATAGTAATTTCATAAAAAAGAACGATGCTTTTATTAACAGGACCGAGATGAGATTGCAAAACCAAGAGGCGGCAATCAAATCATTGGAAAATCAAGTCGGACGGTTTGCTCAAAATCTGAATACTAGACCGCAAGGAGGTTTACCTAGCGATACTGAAGTCGCAAGAGGAACTGGCCATGAGCAATGTAAGGCGATCACCACTAGAAGTGGCCAACAACTTAGAGCTCAAACCCGCTCATCAAACAAAACTCCACAAAAGATCAAGATGAACCTAGCGGCAAAGCCTCGGATGCTGAACCGGGGGGTTGCCGCGGCAACCAAGAATAAGCACGCGCCTCGGCGGCGACGACGCCTCGGCAACTTGCGATAAGCATGCCTCGGCAACCCCATTGATAACGCCTCGGCAACTCCAGATGTCTCGGCAATGCCGTCAATTAGGTTTCAAACCAATGAAAGGATCGAAGATATCCGACTTCCACCACCATTCCCACAAAGGTTGAAGCGACAAAAGCAAGAATACCAATTCAAGAAGTTTCTTGATATCCTAAAGCAAGTCCACATCAACTTGCCATTGGTGGAAGCAATTGAACAAATGCCAAACTATGCCAAGTTTCTTAAAGACATTGTGTCCAAGAGAACAAGGCTAGAGAGTTTTGAAACAGATTGCATAACAGAGGGATGCATGGCAATGTTGCACAATTGTATGCCACCCAAGTTGAAGGATCCCGTAAGTTTCACAATACCCCGTTCTATTGGAAATCACTATGTCGGGAAAGCATTATGCGACCTTGGGGCTAGCATAAACTTGATGCCTAAATCGGTTTTCGAAACTAGGAATCGGGAAGGCAAGACCTACAACAGATTATCTGCAGCTAGCCGACAGATCCTATGTGCATCCGAGGGGAAAAATCGAGGACATACTGGTAAAAGTTGATAAATTTATTTTTCCCGCTAACTTTATTGTTTTGGATTGTGAAGCAGATGAGCATGCACCTATCATTCTCGGGAGACCATTCCTAGCGACAGGGAGAACCTTGATCGACGTTGAAAAGGGAGAACTCACAATGAGGTGAATGACCAGCAAGTTAAACTAAATGTGTTCCAAACACTAAGGCATGCCGATGATCCAGAAGAATGCCAACTACTTCATGCCACGGCAGAGTTTAACTTCGATGAGGAATTTAGTTACCTCGGCAACTACATTGCCGATCAAGAGGAACCTGGGGAGTATGAAGAACCAGTCGATGAGGAACAACCAGAAGAGGCAAATTGGCTAGTCAATCGACCAGGTACATACTTTGAACCACTGGACTACTCAGGTAAGGAAGGTAAGCTCGAAAAACCTTCTATTGAACATCCACCAATTCTTGAGTTGAAACAATTGCCAGAGCAACTAAAATATATATACTTAGGGACCGATAATACATTGCCCGTAATTATTTCTTCTAAGTTATAGCCTGAGCAGGAAAAGAAGATGATCAAGATGTTGAAGCTACACAAAAAGGCAATAGGGTGGACAATTGCCGACTTAAAGGGAATTAGCCCGGCGGTGTGCATGCACAAGATCTTGTTGGAAGATGATCACAAACCTTCAATTGAGGCCCGGAGGAGACTGAATCATGCCATGAAAGGGGTTGTAATGAAAGAAATCATCAAGTGGCTTGACGCTTGGCATTATATACCCTATCTCCGATAGTAGTACGTGGGTAAGTCCGGTACAATGTGTACCGAAAAAGGGAGGTATAACAAAGGTAAGCAATGAAAATAATGAACTTATCCCAACCAGGATGTGACCGGTTGGAGGGTTTGTATGGACTATCGAAAGCTAAACAAAGCCACTAGGAAAGATCACTTCCCATTACCCTTTATTGATCAAATGCTTGACCGTCTTGCAGGTAAACCCTTTTATTGTTTTCTTGATGGTTATTCAGGTTACAATCAGATTGCCATAGCACCAGAAGATCAAGAAAAGACAACCTTCACATGCCCATACGGTACTTATGCCTTCCGAAGAATGCCGTTCGGATTGTGTAACGCCCCGGCAACCTTCCAAAGATGCATGATGGTGCTCTTTTTAGACATGGTCGAAGACTTCCTTGAGATCTTCATGGATGATTTTTCGGTTTTTGGTAATGACTTCGACGGCTGTCTCGGCAATTTAGAGAGGGTGTTAGCAAGATGCGAAGAAACGGATTTAGTCCTCAATTGGAGGAAATGCCACTTTATGGTAGATGAAGGAATAGTGCTCGGCCACAAGATTTCATCCAAGGGAATTGAAGTAGACAAAGCCAAGGTGGACGTGATCGAGAGATTACCCCCACCAAGTTCGGTTAAAGGAATTTGAAGTTTTCTCGGACATGCAGGTTTTTACAGGAGGTTCATTCATAATTTTTCTAAAATCACTAAACCCTTGTGTAATCTGCTTGAACAGGATAAAGTCTTCGATTTTGATGATTCTTGCACCCAAGCATTCGAAACCCTAAAGAAAAAGCTTGCCTCGGCACCCATTGTCGTTCCACCAGATTGGACGCTACCTTTTGAGCTCATGTGTGATGCAAGTGATTTCGCGGTAGGAGCAGTCCTAGGCCAACGTACAGGTAAGACCTTCCATGTGATATACTACGCTAGTAAAACTCTTAATAGTGCTCAAGTGAATTATATAACAACGGAGAAAGAGTTACTAGCTGTAGTTTTCGCATTTGACAAGTTCCGATCCTATTTAATTGGACAAAGGTAATTGTTCATACGGACCATTCGGCAATCAAATACTTATTTGCTAAAAAGGATGCTAAACCTCGTTTGATTCGTTGGATATTACTTTTACAAGAATTTGATATTGAAATTAAGGACATAAAAGGAACAGAAAACCAAGTGGCCGATCACTTATCACATCTGGAATGCAATAGGGAAGAGGACGCGGATCTAGAGATATGCGATGCATTCCCGGATGAACAAATTCTAGTTGCCTCGGCAACCCTAAACGCCTCGGCAACCCTAGACGCCTCGGCAACCCTTGACGCATCGGCAACCCTTGACACCTCGGCAACCCTCGACGCCTCGGCAACCCTCGATGCCTCGGCAACTCTCGACGCTGCAACAATCTTTGACACGCACACCTCGGCAATCTTGGGAGCAGTCGCCACAGTGGCACATGCCTCGGCAATACCCTGGTACGCGGATTTAGTTAATTTCCTTGTTTGTGGTATTTTTCCTTATGGCATTACTCACCAAGGGAAGAAGCGGTTCCGCCATGATGCTAAGCATTACTTTTGGGACGAGCCTCTTTTTTTTAAACAATGTGCAGATCAGGTTATACGCCGATGTGTCCCCTCAAGAAGAGCAACAGAATGTACTCGACAATGCCATTCTTCACCCTATGGAGGACATTTTGGAGGAATTGTACCACTAAAAGTCTTGCAATCCGTTTGTATTGGCCAACATTGTACAAAGATGCCCAAGACTTTTACAAGCAATGTGATCTTTGCGGAGGGACGGGCAATATCTCTAGACGACATGAGATGCCACTCGAAACATCATCGAGGTGGAACTGTTCGATGTATGGGGATCGACTTTATGGGACCTTTCCCATCTTCATTCGGCAACCTTTACATTCTACTTGCCGTCGACTACGTGTCTAAATGGGTTGAGGCAGCTGCGATTCCCAACAACGATTCCAAGACCGTGCAAAGATTCTTGCGAAAAAACATTTTTACGGTTTGGGATGCCGAGAGCAATTATCAGCGACGAAGGCAAGCATTTTGACAACAGACTAATTGCCAAGATGTTGCAACGCTTCGGCATATCACACAAGATAGCCACGGCATATCACCCACAAACCAACGGGCAAGCAGAAATTTCCAACCGGGAGTTGAAGGGAATACTCGAGAAAGTCGTAAATCCCTCAAGGAAGGATTGGTCATTAAGACTAGATGACGCACTTTGGGCATATCGCACTGCATTCAAAACACCCTTAGGTATGTCCCCTTTCCGACTTGTCTATGGTAAAACATGTCATCTACCGGTGGAAATCGAGCACAAGGCGTACTGGGCAATCAAGACCGTGAATATGGATTGGGAAAGTGCCGGACAAAAGCGTTTGATAGATCTCAATGAGATAGAAGAATTCCGTGCACTCGCCTATAACAATGCACGAATCTACAAGGAGAAAACAAAGCGATGGCACGACAAGAAACTATTGCCACGTCAATTCACGCCAGGGCAACTAGTTCTCCTATTCAATTCTCGGCTAAAACTTTTCCGAGGAAAGCTGAAATCAAGATGGTTGGGACCATTTGTAGTCGTCAAACCATTCTCCCATGGCGCCGTGATAATCAAGTCCATCTCTGACAACCATGAATTCAAAGTTAATGGACAAAGATTGAAGCACTACAATGGTGCCCAGGTGGAACGTAACAAAGAAGTGGTCAACTTGGGAGATGCATGAGCATGCTCTCCTTTCAATATTTTCTATTTCTTTTTATTTTCATTTTTATTTTTAGGAGATATTTTATTTTTCTTCATTATCTTTAGTTTTCAGGTTTTCTTTGTTTTCTTTTTCACAACAAGACTCACAACTACTATACTAAGGAAATTTACTGTCGAGATCCTTACCCCGACAACCAATGATGAAGATGCCACGGCAACCTACATCGTGCCTGCCCAAGCTGATGCCACGGCAACCAACTCTGAAGATGCCACGGCAACCAAAGCTAAAGACATCCCGGCAACAAGAAAACAACCATCGCGTTCAAGCAAGAGAATCAAGACACCGACTAGAAGGAAACTAATCATCTATGATGATGAACTCTCGGAGTAAGTCCTCGTATGCATTTTTATTTTTATTTTTATTTTCGTTATTTTTATGCATGCATTGAGGACAATGCCTCACTCGGGTTTTGGGGGGGGATTGTTATTAGTAGTTACCATGTTTAATTACATTCATCTTAAGTATTACATTTAGGATACATAAATTGCTTGCCATGCCTTTAATTGAAACAAGAATTGCTTAGATTTGATGAATATTCGATGTTGACTTTGCCAATGCACTTAATTGATAGAATTTTTATTCTAGGATAACCATGGAAAAACTTAGAATTTTACTATGATGCTAAATTTGATGAAACACTGTTGTGGTTTGATTGATTTAAGGAATTCTAGTGAACTTAGATTGATAATTAACAAATTGGGGGATTAGAATAAAAATTGGATGAATGCTAGAGGTACCCGAAATTGGCTCTAGCATGTGCTAAAAAAATTGATCACTAGAGGTGCCCGAAACTGGCTCTAGTCGATTAAATTAACTTAAGAAAACTAAAAACAAAACACTAGAGGTGCCCAACACTGGCTCTAGTTAAAATATGTTAAAAAGAACCCAATGATGTAATTTGAAAACCTCTTGTTTGCATAGAATCCGAAAAATCAACTTGCACACAACTCCGCACACACTCACAAGCATTATAGTTTGATTCCGAGTAACTCCTAAGTTTTCTAAAAAATAAAAAGCCAATCATACTTTGTGCCCCGGTTCAGAGAATTGAAATCAAGTTCAAAGTTAAGTTTGTGAAAATTGAAGTCTTGGCAGGTAATTATGAGTTTGCATTGCTTGAGGACAAGCAATAGTTCGAGTTTGGGGGTGTGATAAGTGTTCAAAAGTACTAATTTTCTTACCCTTTTTACTCATATTATTGTTAGACTTAGGCTCATATTAGTTGCATAATTAGCTATTCATGCATTAATCCATGTTTCCTTCCATCATTGAGCTTGATTATATAACTTGGTAGTTTTTGTGGAAAAGATGCTGCTTTGGTGTGCTTTGTGTGTGTATGTGCAGGATCACTTGCCAAAGCAATGCTGAGCTAGTTGCCAGGGCAATGCATAAAGGATATGCCGAGCTAGTTGCCAGGACAATGCATGAAGGAGACGCCGAGCCAGTTGCCATGGCAATTGTCGACAAAGAGAAAATGCAATAGGGATGTCAAAATTAATGACTATACAAGCCCAAGATGATGTGGAGCAAAGCCCAAACCCAAAGGAATTTGATTTCCATGCAGAGATTAAAGAAGAATTAAATTCCAAGAAGATAGGAGAAGTTCTAGTAGGAATACAATTATAATAAAGAATTATATTCTTTAAAGATAATTTAATTCCAACTCAAACTCCTCCTCAAAGAAGGACTTTGGCCTAGCCCTATAAATAGCAAGGAGATTTCGACAAGATGATAGAGAGAGCATTAGGGAAATTTCGACAAGTCCAAGGGAGAAAGCAAGGGATTTTCGACAAGCTTCATCTTTTCTTTCTTGTTCGATTGGGTTCATGCTAGGGATTGTTTATCTTGTGTTTCTTTTGAACCTAGCCATGAACTAAATCTACTTGGCTATGGTTATTGTGTTTTGTGGTTGTGAGAAACTATTGGTTTTGTTTAGGTAATAAGAGTTTGCACTTTTCTATTTCAAGGTTTATTCATTCTTGGTTCTTATTCTTGTTTGCGAGTGAATTGGGAGAAGATCTCGTGATTTCATCTATTTATCTAATATCGGGAGAGTTAGATTCAAGAAACGAATGAATATGATCTTTATTCAATCCAATGATGGTGAAGATTAATCCGGCTTAGGAATAAGTTAAGGATTTCAACGGCTAAGAGGAGCGCAAGATTGGTTGTTGTTCACCCTTGATTCACGCAGGGATGTATTATCAAGGCATGCACAAGTAGCTAGAGTTTTGACTTAGGGATAAGAAGAAACCATTGAAGAACGCTCTGCCGAACCTTGAAGGTTGCTGCCCAGACGCCCAAGTAGTTGCCCAACTAGTTGCCCAGGCAACCATCGATTAGTTGCCAAGGCAACCCCGTTGTGCAAGTTGCCACGGAAACAGAGTTGCCCGTGCATTCTTTTACCAAAACGATCCAATCGGCTATCACACCTCAACTCACGATAACCTGGCCTATCTCTCTCTCATTTGAATTCATATTTTCTTTTACTTTATTGCTTTCTAGATTAGTCATTAGTTAAACTCCTATAATCCTTTACTTGTGTTTTTACTTTTACAGTGCAAGAGACTAGATTCTTGAAGTAGCACCAATCTCTGTGGAGACGATATCTTTTATACTATAACTTGCGACGTGTATACTTGAGCATTTGTGTAGCACTTATTATGCGCAACATTTACTCCCATAACTCTAACTTCTTCTCTCTGTTTTCTTTTTTTTCTTTTTTTTTTCTACTGCTACGAGGGGAGTCAGCTCATCACAACTACCGTCCTTAACTCTAGATGAAAATGGAGTAAACATTTCATCCCTGAGCTAGTAAGTAGAGTAATCTCGTGACTACTTTCATTCACTCATTTGTTGTTGTTGCCATTTATTTAAACGCAGTATCCAGGCAAAAACACAAAGAGGAGTGTCCCTCTACAGCTATGCCGAAGCATTTATTTGTAACCAACATATACAATAAACAAAAAGGGAGTTCAAATAATCCTTCCATGCTTTCATTTATCCATCAAGTTCATTAAGATGACTCATATTAAGGCATGCAAGATATTTTTCACCAAAATTATCTAACATCCTTAAGCATAGAGAGTATGCAATAATGTAAGGTTTTAGTTTCAAAGCATCAGGCCCTAAAGGCAGTTCTACCAATCTCAACAGTCATTTGTATTCAATCCATCAATAGCCAAAAAAAATCTCATCATCAGACATCTCCAATTTATTCATAAGAATTGTCTTTAAACCAAAAAAAATGCCATAGCAAAAATATGTTCATCACTACTAATGCAAATGACTAACTATGAACACTACCTCCCCAAACTTGAAGAAGACATTATCCTCAATGCATGAAAATCAACTAAAACTAAACTAAATGCAATGCAATGCAAGGCACCTTGACTAACTCTACTTTGATGGTGGTGGGGTTGTCTTGTGGGCCATATGCTTGACGTGCCTCTTCTTTAGTGCTGATGTGTTGCAATTTGTTGTGGCATTATGGTATGAGGGATATCATCATTCATCTCATCGTTTGTACCATCATCAAATGGTTTTCTTCCTTAGTAGGTTCTGCATCCATAAGGGCTTTACCCTTGTCCAGATGTTTGAGAGTTTGTTTTGCTAAAAAAACTAATGTTAAAATTAAACAATAAAGAAAATAAACCAAATAAAAGCAAACAAACAAAACAAAACAAAAATTGCTATAGCAAAATTTAGAGAGGATTAAAGGGATGCAAACTCTCAAACATCCTAAATTGATGTGGCAATTTTTGTCACGTTCGACTGGAGCACCAGTATAGACCAAAATGCCCAACACATATAACAGTTCCACCTTCAATATATTTTGCATGGGCATTTTGTGTCTTCCGTGTTGTTTTCCATCTCTTGGCATCTATCGCAAGGTTTATAAAAATCTTGGGTATCCTTGAAGAGTGTAGGCCAATAAAACTCAGATTGTAGGACCTTTTGCTGAGTGTTCAAAAGTACTATTTTTATTACCCTTTTTACTCATATTATTGTTAGAATTAGGCTCCTATTAGTCGCATTAATTAGTCATTCATGCATTAATTTGTGTTTCTTTTCACCGTTAAGCTTGATTACATAACTTGGTGATTTTTGTGAAAAAAGATACTGTATTGGTGTGCTTTTGTGCGCAGAAACTAATTGCCCAAGCAAGGCCGGAACCAGTTGCCAGAGCAATGCATGAAGGATATGCCGAACCAGTTGCCAGGGCAATTGTCGACAAGAAGGGATAAGCTAATGTGGCAGCTGATTGATGACTGGATAAATCCAATATGACGTGGAGCAAAGATAAATCCTAAAGGAGAATAATTCCAAGAGTTTAATGAGGAGTTTTAGGAGGAATAAAATAATAAAATAAAAGAGATTTATTTCTTTTATTATATTGTATTTAATTCCTACTTAACTTCCTCCTCAAGAAAGACTTTGACCTATCCTTCTCCTATAAATACAAGCCTAGCCGCCAACCTTGAAAAAAGTTCGATTGAGGAGAGTTTCCAAAGAGGGTTGATCGATTTCTTCTTCTTCTTCTTCTTCTTTGCTTTCATTCGATTCATTTTTTGGGATTATTCTTTGTATATCTTTCGAAACCCAACCATGAATTGATGTGAATGGGTTTGTGGTTTTGATAAAAGATTAGATTTTGCTTAGGTAATAGAGTTTGCACTTTCAATTCAAGGTTTACTCATTCTTGGTTTTTATTCTTGTTTGCGAGTGAATTGGGAGAGGATCTCATAAATCTATCTATTTATCTAATATCGGAAGAGTTAGATTCAAGAAGCGAATGAGTATAGTTTTTATTCAACTGTCGATGATGAAGACTAATTTGGCTTAGGAATAAGTTTAGGATTTCAACGGCTAAGAGGAGCACAAGATTGGTTGTTGTTCACCCTTGATTCACGCAGGGATGTATTATCAAGGCATGCACAATTAGCAAGAGTTTTTACTTAGGGATAAGAAGAAACCGTTGAAGAACGCTCTGCCGAACCTTGAAGTTTGCTGCCTAGTTGCCAAGGCAATCCAATTGTGCAAGTTGCCACGGCAACTGAGTTGCCACTACACTCTTTTACCAAGACGATCCATTCGACTATCACTCCTCAACTCACGATAACTAGCCTACTCTCTCTCATTTGATTACATCTTTATTTTATTAACTTGCTCTTTTATTTTATACGTTAGTTAGAACTCCGACAATTATCAATTGTCTTTTTACTTTTACAGTGTGATAACTAAAGCAAAGTGGCCCAAACCAATCCCTGTGGAGACGACACTCGATACTTATCATATCACTTTATTACTTGCGGCGTGTATACTTGCACAGTTCGCGTAGCACTCAATACGCGCAACAAGTTTTTGGCGCCGTTGCCGGGGATTGGCAATTGGTGTTAGTTGTTTTTGTTATTGCATTTTTTCTTAGTTTTACTAACTTTTCTTTTTGTTTGTTTTATCAAAAAAAATCAGGTGCGCTACAAGTTAAGGGACATTAACATGTCGGGAAATAAAAGCCGATCTATTCTAGAGTTGATGTGGGAAGATAGGAATCAATCCAATCAAGAGTTTCTTGCACCCTTCGATGATTACCTATACCAACCGAGAAAAGCATATACCGTGGAAAACTCGTGCACTTGTTGTGGAGAACATCATGTGTTTGAAAATTGCCCTCACATTTTCGGTGCGTATGACTACATGGAGAACCATAGATGGAACCAACAGCAAAATCCTTCATGGTATGGTCAAAAAGCTCATTTTTTTACCATAACAATTTTGCTACATCAACAGACATGCCTCGGAAATGTAGTCCTTATCAGCAGCCTAGTGTCACAACAATAGATATGCCATTGCAATGTAGTCCTTTTCAAGAGCATTTCAATTCCTTGGAGGAAACGTTGCTAGCTTCCTTGGCTAGACTTGACGGATCAATTGAAGAGATTCAAGAGCTATCAAAGAAAATGGATGCGAGGATAGCTCAGTGGGATGCAACCTTGGGGGATTCAGAAGATCAATTGAGGAGATCCACATATGCCTTGGATAACATGCACCAACAATCCATTCCTGGGGATTCTGACATCCCAAGGCAAGACGATAAGGAACAATGCAAGGAAAGCTCTCCGATGTGCGAGGAACAAATAAAACCTCAAAGTTGAGAGTATGTTGATGAGAAAGACTGCCCAACACTTGATGAACCTCAGCAACAAATTGCCACGACAATGATTGAGGAGCCTGAACAAAGCAATGCCACGACAACATTAAAAGAGACTGAGATGAGCAATACTACAGCAAATTCTGAGGAACCTAATGCCTAGAATATTACAACGTTGATGTTGAAGCAGAAATCTATAAATTGCTCTCATCCACCTTTGCCACGGCAATTGCACGACTACATGCAGGATCAACACGATGGCAATACTGTGTTAATGGAATATGAGCATGTGATGATTGAACCTATTAAATTATTTAAAAACTCGCATCCTCCATTGCAGGTATTCTTTGAGGAACCGGCGCTGGTAGATTTGAAGCCATCAAAATCTCTACTGATGGAGATGTTTGAGAGGCCAAAAGAAAATGGTGTTTGAATTCATAAAGCTTTTCAAAAAATTGGTTTTTCCCTTAACTTACAGCAAATTTTGGCAACTGATTGCCATGGCAATTGGCTTGAGCAACAGTTGCCACGACAACAAAGGCTACATCCAACCATGATAGAAGTCGACAAGAATGAGGTAATTGAATGGTTGGGAATGGATATAATTTTTCCTAATAATATATTCATGCCTTCAAGAACAGTAGCAAGGTGGAAGATGTGCATGGACTACAAGGGAACACGAAAGAAAGACACCTCCACCATGGTAACACAAAGGGGAGTAGCTGCGAGCACATTGGCCCAATTCTTTTTGGGCAATATTGTCACTCGATGGAGGGTGCGGATGGACTATAAGAAGTATCGGAAATGACCCTCCTCAAGTTTTCTCAGATATGCAGTAACATTAGAAGATGCATGAAAATTGCTCTTTCTAATAATTTTTAATTTTTGGAACTTTATTTTATTTTTGGTTTTTTTTTTTTTTTTGTTCTTTAATTATTTTTGGAAATTTTAGGAGATATTTTATATTTTGTCTACAGTGTTCTTTAGTTTTTAGGTTTTCTTTGTTTTCTTTGCTTTTCCACAACAAGACTCACAACCACCATGCTAAGGAAATTCCCTGCCGACTACTTGTCACGGCAACCGCAACAGAGGATGCCCCAGAAACTGCCCCGGCAACTACCTCAGCAGTTGCCACAACAATAGAAAATGGCGATACCCAGGCAACAACAATGGCTTCAGCAACTACTAATGCCCAAGCAAGTGAACCTGCCTCGGCAAACATTGATCAAATCAAAGCAATGCTATTCACGCGGTACCAGCCACAAGCATTCAACCACCGACCAGAAAATGAATCAAGCAAACGGCACGAAGGAAACTTATCACTCGAGGTGACAACCTCTCCGACTAACTCATTTCATTTTGTTTCTTTTAAATTTTGTTTCACTTTTACATCCATTGAGGACAATGTTTCTCTCGAGTTTGAGGGGTGTTGGTTTCTAGTTAGTTTCATGTTTAATTGCATTCATCTTTAGCAATCACATATAGGTTGCATATGTTACTTGCCATACCTTTGATTAGATTTAATTGCTTAAGACTTGTTGAATATCCAATGATGAATTTTTGCCACTGCACTTAATTGAAAGAACCTTTAATTTTAGGATTGCATGAAAAGAACTTAGAATTTTACTATGATGTTGAATTTTTTTACACGGTTGTGGCTTGTTGATTGAAAGAAACTTAGTGAACTTAGGTTGCTTAAAATTTGGGTAAATTTAAAATTGAAAATTAAAAGTTAATTTCTTGCTAGAGGTGCCTAGAACTGGCTCTAGTAGTTAATGCACATTAAATAATCGCTAGAGGTGCCCGAAATTGGCTCTAGTCGACTAAAATAAAATAAGAAATTATTGAATCGCTAGAGGTGCCCGAAACTGGCTCTAGTGAAAACAAAAATAAATACCCCGATAATTAAATTGTTAAAAACCTATTGTTCACATAGAATCTTAAAAAACAACTTGCATACAACTACGCACACACTTGTCACGAGCATTATAGCTTGGTTTTGGGTAATTTTTGTTTTATCCGAAAAGTTAAAAGGTGATCATACTTTGTGCCATGATTCTGAGGTTTGAATTCAAGTTTGAAGCATGTCTTTGATGATTAAAGTCTTGGCAGGTAAGTTTTAGTTTTGCATTGCTTTGCGGACAAGTAATTGTTTGAGTTTGGGGGTGTGTTAAGTTTTCAAAAGTACTATTTTTATTACCCTTTTTACTCATATTATTGTTAGACTTAGGCTCATATTAGTCGCATAATTAGTCATTCATACATTAATTCATGTTTATTTTCACCGTTAAGCTTGATTACATAACTTGGTGATTTTTGTG
Source organism: Hibiscus mutabilis (assembly GCA_019671005.1). Lineage (NCBI taxonomy): Eukaryota > Viridiplantae > Streptophyta > Magnoliopsida > Malvales > Malvaceae > Hibiscus > Hibiscus mutabilis. The sequence goes on along the minus strand of CM033745.1, from coordinate 24,616,148 downwards.
GAAAAAGATACTACTTTGGTGTGCTTTTGTGTGCAGGAACTAATTGCCCAAGCAAGGTCGGAACCAGTTGCCAGAGCAATGCAGGAAGGATATGTCGAACCAGTTTCCAGAGCAATGCAGGAAGGATATGCCAAACCAGTTGCCACGGCAATTGTCGACAAGAAGGGATAAGCAGATGTGGCAGCCGATTGATTACTGGATAAATCCAGTATAACGTGGATCAAAGATAAATCCTAAAGGAGATTAAATTCCAAGAGTTTAATGAGGAGTTTTAGGAGGAATGAAATAATAAAATAAAAGAGATTTATTTCTTTTATTATATTGTATTTAATTCCAACTTAAATTCCTCCTCAAGAAAGACTTTGACCTATCCATCTCCTATAAATACAAGCCTAGCCGCCAACCTTGAAAAAAGTTTGATTGAGGAGAGTTTCCAAAGAGGGCTGATCGATTTCTTCTTCTTCTTCTTCTTTGCTTCCATTCGATTCATGTTTGGGGATTATTCTTTGTATATCTTTCGAAACCCAACCATGAATTGATATGAATTGGTTTGGGTTATTTTGGGTTTGAGGTTTTGATAAACGATTAGATTTTGTTTAGGTAATAGAGTTTGCACTTTCAATTAAAGGTTTAATCATTCTTGGTTTTTATTCTTGTTTGCGAGTGAATTGTGAGAGGATCTCGTAAGCCTATCTATTTATCTAATATCGGGAGTTAGATTCAAGAAACGAATGAGTATGGGTTTTATTCAATCTATCGATGATGAAGACTAATCTCGCTTAGGAATAAGCTTAGGATTTCAACGGCTAAGAGGAGTGCAAGATAGGTTGTTGTTCACCCTTGATTCACGCAGGGATGTATTATCAAGGCATGCACAATTAGCTAGAGTTTTAACTCAGGAATAAGAAGAAACCATTGAAGAACGCTCTGCCGAACCTTGAAGTTTGCTGCCCAGTCGCCCAGTCAGTTGCCCAGGCAATCGTTCTACTAGTTGCCAAGGCAATCCAACTGTGCAAGTTGCCACTGTACTCTTTTAACAAGATGATCCATTCGACTATCACTCCTCAACTCACGATAACCTAGTCTACTTTCTCTCATTTGATTACATCTTTATTTTATTTTCTTGCTCTTTTATTTTGTTCATTAGTTAGAACTCCTACAATTATCAATTGTATTTTTACTTTTACAGTGCGATAACTAAAGCAAAGTGGCCCAAACCAATCCTTGTGGAGACGATACTCGATACTTATCATATCACTTTATTACTTGTGACGTGTATACTTGCACCATTTGCGTAGAACTCAATACGCACAACACCTTTGCAGCAGTCTTCTCTCCTCCAACATGCTCTCCACATGAAGCTGAATGATAGTAAGGAATGTCGTGCATGAACTTGTTTTTTCCCTGACTTTTTAAATTAGGAAGAAAAATACCACTAACGAGAAAATTGACAATGTTAGCATACCACAGAATTGCAGCAGCAAATAATAATTTCTAATCAGGGAATTCTTTCTTAATATCTATTTCATTCCTTAGTTCTTTCATAATTTCTAGCCTAGAAAAATGACCAACTACTTGGTTTCCAATGCCTTTCAAATCAGTAATGGTCCAACCTAAAGCCTTTTTATGTTGAGATAAAATATGAATCAAACTACTCTCTTGCTCAGGCTTAAGATTACCAGCATTAATCATAGGCAAAGTCTCATTGGATCCCAAATAAGCATGCTTAAGGTATGAAGTTAAGGGCTTTAGTTCTAAAGTGGGTGGGTGCTCAAATGAGGGTTTAGGGAAACAAAATTCAACAAAATCCAAGGGTTCAAATTGTATACCTGGTCTAGCTACGAGTAAGCTAGACTGTTGTAGCTCCCTTGGGTATTCCTTGAGCTCATCGTTGTCTTCTTCATCAAGATTCAAGTAACCATCATTATGCAAAACATTGCTCCAGCAAAATTCTGCAGCTTCCTTTTCCATCATAGATTCTACATCTTGAAGCGATTGACACTCCCAAGAATCATCAGCATATTTGAGAGTGTTGAAGACGTTGATAGTTACCCTTTGGTCATCCATTTCTACTAGTGGAAGGTTATCTTTTACTGTGGCAATATTTTTCCTGTCATCATTGGGTTCACTCATCAAACTCTTATCCTTGCTCTCCATCGAAGGCGAGTCCTCTTGCAACTGAGATTCTTCATGCACAATCTCATGGCTGGGTTATCCAGGTGTCTCCCCCCAAACTTAGCTTCTTTGGTGATTTGGGTGCCACTTCTTAAGGTGAATGCACTACATTGCTCCTTGCCTTGATGTTTAGTGACTTCAATATTACTAGGCAAACTCCCTTGAGGTCGCACATGCAAAGCTTGTGCAATTTATCCTACTTGTGTTTCCAAAGCTCTTAAGGATGAGCTATGACTTTGTAGCAATGCTCTTTGGTTCTTGATGGACGCAGCATGGGATTGAAGTAGAACCTTTGTAGTAGCCATAAAGTCATTCGTTGTCATCATAAAATACTTGAAAATGCCTTCCAAAGAATTGTTATTTGATGAAAACGTTGAACCTCTATTGTTTTGCCATGGCATAATCTGCTGGGAACCTATGGGTTCAATCAGATTTTATTGTTGATTCAAGCTGCCAGAATTGTTGTTTCTTTGGTTCCCGCACGAAAGGTTAGGATGCTGACTCCATCCTGGATTATAAGTGTTCAAATAGGGGTTGTTTTTACTCCTATTGAAGTTCCATAAGTAGTTGGTAGACTCGTGGTTTTCAGGGAACTCACTCACATGATGAATGACATGGCAAAGTGCACAAGAAGAGCTTGCAACCTTGACTTCCTTCACTTCACTACGACGTTGGAGATTCTTCGGCATGTTTTTAATTGCTGACAATTGAGCTGAAATAGAATCCTTAGCATCAAGATCAAATGTTCCTTGAGTCTTCCTTCCCTTTCCTAGTCTCGAAGAAGGAAATTGGTAGTCTTGTTTGCTATCCTATCAAGGTTATCAAATGCTTCTTGGGGTGACTTGTCCAGCAAAGTTCCATTTGCTGAAACATCCTGCATCATCCTCGTGGGAGCATTGACACCATTGTAGAAGATCACAACTTGCGTCCAATAGTGAAAACCATAATTTGTACATTTGCGAAGTAATCCCTTGTATCTATCCCAGCACTCGAACATCGACTTGTCATCAGCTTGATAAAAGTAAGCAATATCATTCCCTAGTTGGGCGTTCATGTTGGGTGGATTATACCGCAGTAAAAAGCTCTTGCATAGATCTGCCCATGATTTTATCAAGCCAAAAGGTACTCCACTAAGCCACGCCCTTGCTCGATCTCTCAATGAGTATGGGAATAACTTTAATTTTAACACATCCTCATGCACACCTTGTTGTCGAAAGGAGTCATACACCTCCAGAAAAGCACGTATATGCTACCTTGTGTCCTCATGAGGCCCGCCACCAAACTGTCCAATAGACTCCAACATGTTGAACATCACCGGTTTGAGCTCAAAGTGGGCTACCTGAAACCCAGGAGCTATAATCTCAGGGTTGAGATCATCCAAGATGGGTGCTAAATAATGTCTAATAGTTCTTGGTCGAGCTACAACTCCATCATTGCAAATTGCTGCAACATATTGATCTGCATGATCTTCAACTGGATTTTGAACACCGTACATGGTTCTTGGAACAAGTCTTCTTTGATGAATTAATCTTTCAATCTCAAGTTCAAAAGGGAATAATGGTTCCACAGGTCTTCTTCAGGTCATGCAACAGCACAACACCTGAAAAAGGTAAACACAAGCAACAAATAAATCTATACAAAAAAGAAATAAAATGGTGCAAAAACTAAACTCAAAATAACCAATTGCCAATCCTCGGCAACGGCATCAAAAATTTGTTGTGTGTTGTGATGTACTATAAATGATACGCAAATAGTGCAAGTATACACGTCGAACAAGTAGTAATAGTGATGAGTGAGTATCGTCTCCACAGGGATTGGAGGTATTTCAAGTCAAGTTTAAGCATGTAAAACACAAAGTGGAAAAGTAAATACGATGGCAAATGGAAGCAAGGTCAGAAATGTTGTAGCAAACAACTGTGAATAAAACTGAAGTAAACTGAATAGACTTCAATGGTCCTCACACGTGTGCGAAACTCACTATGGGAATGATTGGCTGAGCTTGCCAAGATGTCCTATGTCTAGCTCTCATGGATGCTTCACAATTTCCAACTTATCCTCTGCTCGGCAGGATTTTCTAAGGCTGCTTATAAGCTATCTCTAGTAAGAAGCCTGACAGCTAGTATGCTATAGCAATACCTCTTAGCGTGAACCCTAGCACCCATGAAGTACTACCCTTTTTAGCCGTTGAAACCCTCCACTTATCTCTAAGGTGGGTTAGAGTTGTGCCTCACAGCATCAACTCCATTACCTACGTGGATCTAAGTCTAGCTCTCTCAACCACTAGACTAATCTAACACCTAAAGAAAGGACAACTCTCGAAGGCTCTTACAATCTTAGGGCAATAAAATAGTAGACAAAGCAAGGATAAAACTAAAAAACACAAAAGCATCCATTAAAAGAAACTAAAACATAAGCATCCAAACAAACCCAAGCCACCTAAAATCAGTTCATGGCTGGTAATAAACATCCAACATCATTCGTCTTATACAACCCATTTCCAGAAATAAAGAAAATGTTAAAGCAAAAGTAGAAGAAGAGAAATCTCCCAATCCACCTTGGACTGCCACGAACTGCCCTAGGCTTGCTGCTTCTCTCAAAGGCAAGCAAGATCTTCCCTTTGGAGCTTCAACAATGGAGGATGCAATGAAGAAGAGGAAGAAGAAGAGTGGCCGCCTCTTCCCTTCTCTCTTTCTTATCTCCTAAAGCACTTTTTAGCCCCGCTTTAATATGGGTGTCTTGTCCTTTATATAGTGGGGGCTCCTAGGGTTTTGTTCCCTAAATATTCCTTGTGTGACCTAAGGAATGTTCTCTAGGTCACATGAGTGGCACAATTGGCTGGAGGAATCACATATAGGGGGATATCAAAATATCTTCTCTTTTTGTCTTTTCTGTACCCAGAAATGTCGTCTTGAATGTTATGGCATTTCTCTCTGCATCGCTCCTCATTTCCCTGCGCATCACCACACCAACCAAAACCTTCCAAAACAGCATTATTCTTGCAAATAATCAAAGAAAACAAAACCAACAACACCAAATGCAACTATATGAACTAAATGCATCTATATGCCATGAAATGAGATGAAATGGGCTTGATTTCATACAATAACTTAAGTAAAAAATACATGAAATGTTAACCCTTTACACGGTTAACACTAATCCATTTAAGAGAAGCAAGGTGGCAAAATTCTTTTAGGCTGCTCTAAGGATGTTACAGATGCAAGGAGGAAAAGTTGTGACTTATGAATCTAGATAGTTGAAGGTGCAAGAGCGCAATTATCCTACGCATGATCTAGATCTTGTCGCGGTTGTGTTTGCATTCAAGATTTGGAGGCATTATCTCTATGGTGAGAAGTGTGTTGTGTACATAGATCACAAGAGTTTGAAATACTTGATGATGCAAAAGGATTTGAATCTTAGGCAACGTAGATGGTTAGAGTTTCTTAAGGATTATGACTTGACGATTGAGTATTATCCGGGAAAGGCTAATGTTGTGGGTGATGCCTTGAGTAGGAAGGTTGCAGTAGAGTTGAGGGCGATGTTTGTGCAATTAAGTGTGACGCGGGATGGAGGCTTGTTGGTTGAGTTGCAAGTAAAGCCATCTTTCTCACAGTTAATTAAGGATAAGCAACGTTTTGATGAGGCGTTGGTACTGCATGTTAAGGATATCATGGATGGAAATCTTACGAATTTTCACTTGAATAATGATGGGGTGTTGTGTTTCAAAGATCGGATGGTGGTGCCTAATGATGATGAGTTGAGGTGTACCATTTTGACTGAAGCACATACTACTCCTATTTCTATGCATCTCGATAGTACTAAGATGTATCGAGGCTTGAAAGATGAGTACTATTAGGTTGGTTTGAAGAAAGATATGACTGATTTTGTTGCTAGATATATGGTATGTCAGCGTGATATGGTTGATCATCAGTTTCCTTTTGGGTTATTGCAACCGTTGAGGATACCGAAATGGAAGTGGGAAAAATCACCATGGATTTTGTGTCTGGGCTGCCGTTGACGCCAACTAAGAAGGTTTCCATTTGGGTGATTGTTGATTGGTTTACAAAGTGTACACATTTTGTGCCAGTGAATACAACATATACCTTGGATAAGTTGGTGGATATGTATATTGTTGAGATTGTGCGTTTGCATGGGGTGCCCAAGTCTATAGTTTCGGATAGGGATCCACAGTTTAAAGTGAGGTTTTGGGAGTGTTTGCGTCAGGCTTTAGGAACACGGTTGAATTTCAGTACTTCGTATCTTTCTTAGACGGATGTTCAGTCTAAACATGTGATCCAGGCCTTGGAGGATATGCTAAGATGTTGCATCATTGAGTTTCAAGGATCTTGGGAGAAATAGTTGCCTTTGGTGGAGTTCGCTTATAACAATAGTTATCATGCTAGTATACAATTGGCGCTGTCGCAACCTCTTTTTTACGGGAAGCTTTGACGTTATTTGGAAAATTTAAGAAAATACGGATTCACCACCAATATTTTCTAGAAAAAGTATGATTGCATCACTTTTAAAACAAGGGTTATTTTAATAAAATATTTTATTTATCAAAATAACATTTTTGGTCCACGAAAACAAGAGAAAACAGGTTCAGAGGTCGGTTACGTGAGGGGAAGGGTTAGCACCCCCACAACGCTCAAAAATTGGTACCTAATTGTTTTCAAAAATCATTTAGAAAATTGGAATTAGCAAGCTCACAAGGGTTTCAATTTATTTGCCCGTTTAATGAATATAAATCTATTTTAACGGTCTTATCGCCCAGAAAATGAACTCCAATCACCGCCAACACTCCTAGCGCTAACCCGTCATTTTCGTTTGGTAAGACACCGCATTAATTAATTTTCACCTTTTAAACAAACCAACAAAAAGATTAAGTGTGTTAAATTTTTTAAAATTTAAAACCAATTAGTGATCAAATCCTAAAATATCTACATTCATTTTTAAATACTTGGGTTTAAGTAAAGTTAAGTGTATTTTTTAAGAATGTGAAGGAAATTTTACTTCAAAGATGTCTCTAATCTAAGCTTATTGAGGAACCTATTCCTAGGGTTTCAACAAACACAAATCTACATATAAAAGAAAAAGAAGTAACTAAATTGCTTAAATTAAGTAACTTAATAACTACTTAAACAATTACAAAATTTTAAATAAGAAAAGGGGTAATTAGTTTTTATTTTTAAAAAATAAAATTAGATTTAGGGATTAAATTAAAAGAGATTGAAATATAGTGGACGAATTGATAGAGAAAAAGAATTTAAGGGTCAATTTAAAATAAAAATGGATGAAATTGAATGAAATAAAAAAAACTGAAGAGCTGAGGCATAAGATTCGACAAAGTAGGGCGCGGGTCAAAAGCGAGTTCGGATTAGAGTCACCGGGTCAATATATATAACCAAAATTATAAACAAAAACATTTTGTTTCCATTCTTTCAAACCGATCAAACCCATTTTTCTTTAAAACCTCTTAAACGTTCTTCATGTTCTTTATGAAATGAAGAACATGATGAACATCCGTCGTGTAGGCCGCCTTCCACCGGTGCCGGCCACTGTTGCCAGTGGTGAAAATTTCCAAAAAAATCGTCATTTCCCAGATTCCAGCGACCCCCCAAAATCGTATTTTTTGCTAAAGCTACATCAAAACCAAATTCACGATGGCGCTATTCAAAACAGAGGTAAAAAGCTACCATTTTCTCTATTTAGATTCGAAATAACAATAGAGGAAGAAATTACCAGAAACTGAGCTTGCTTTATTCCTTGAAACTCTAGATTACAAATGCTTGCCTTCTTACACTGGAAATCTGAATGCTATTTGTGTATTGTGTATGAATTGTGTATGTTTCGTATGAATTTGGTTTGTTTTTTGTACAAAGAATTACAGTGCTATTTATAGGTACAAAAATGCTTGAATTTCAAGCAAGAATCCCTAGTTTCTACCCCGATTTGCCTCTGCTTTGATTTGATTTTAGCTTGATTCTTGCTGAGCTTCAATTTAGGGATTGCATCTTCTGACTTTTGATGAATTTTGCTTTGATTTTGGGATTTAACTCCTTTATTTCCCCTTTTGCATGTTTCTGGTAACTTCAAATAACGGGGGAGACGCCAGCAAGGAGTGGCTCAAGGCAGAAATGGCGCGGGCATTCGTCGGAGAAGATGAACCGGCAACTGAAAGGTGCAACGGTGAGCGCGTGGCTGCCACGTGCGAGTTGCAATCCGTGTGTCACATCCCAAAAACCGGTCTAGTCGAAAGTAGGTTCCAATGATCGGAAATTTTGAAACCGATGTGTTACACGTTTGTAATAGTCGACTTTTGTACCCTTCTTTTGTAATGAATCACAATTTGGTCCTATATGGGTAAAGGGACTTCAATGTATGCAATTCAAAGCCCCAAAATGCAAATTCTGAGCAAGGCGTATCGATACGGTCAAGCCATTATCAATACAGCCCAACTGGCAATAACTAACTTACCTATTTTGACGACGGCGTATCGATATAGCCAAGAGCGTATCAATACGGTTCCCCTGTTCTAAATCTGTTCGAAGTCTAATTTTAAAGAAATTGAAGTAGGATGTTGACCCACTTTCTTGCTTAATATTCTCATGTGGGTTGAATCAGAAAAAGGTGTTGGATAGTTGTCAATTATCTAAGTCTTGGGAAAAGGCATGAAGTGATTGAACCATTAAAATAATCTTTTCCTAGCTATGGGGAAAGCTTTCTATTGGCTCAATTTGAGGTGGGGAAGCTAATTTAGGAGTTTAAAATGCCTTAAATGATTAAGGAGATGTCTTCTTCTCTGTCTTTGAATCCTCGCCAAACTAAACCCACTTTTGTTATCAAAAGAAGCATACACCACCATCTTTGTCTTCTACCTACAAGTTAAGCAAGCACCTCGGTTTGTCTTTCATCCTTTGCTTGATTTCAATACACCGTTGAAAGCCTCCGACTAGGTGAGTAAAACCCCTCAATTGATTTGATGATTCTGATGTTTTTGGAGTTTAATTCTGAAATTGGGTTTTCTCGGTTCAAGTAGGAACCCATGAATTAGGAATTTGATTTTGTTAATTCGATGTTGTCCCTAGGCTCTGGTAAGTTCAAAATATGTTTCTCAGTCCTTATTTCGAACTCTAATATGACCCTTAATTTGTGATAGCTCGAGTGTTGGAGAAAGACTCCTTGTCATCCCCAAAAGAAGCTAGGGACATCAGGATTTTGATTTGAGAGCCTCAAAATCAAGGTGCGTGTAGTCGTGTCAATGGATAGGCTCAGTGCCATCTCATTGCATTATTGTGGTTTACTATGCATTGTGTCAAGCTCAAGTAGAGCAATCGGCTGTGAATTCGAACGGTAAGGTTGGGTAAGCCTTTGCGTCATTTTACTATGGTTATGGATATACATGTGACATATGATCCGATATAAATGAACTATGAAGATGATATGTTGAAATATGAACAACTATGTTTTATTATGTGAAATTGATATGGATATGTAATGATTCAATGTATCCATGTACGATGATATGCTATCGAGCTACGGCTCACTTTTGTTTCTGATATGTTAAGGCCTAAGGGCACCAAGGTAAGAAAATATAATGATATATGTGAACCCTGGACATTTATGAGTTTTGGATACAATTGGCATGCCATAGGGTTATTTGAGCTCGTATAAGTAAGGGTGGACTACGGTCCGGGGCTACAACCTATATGTGCGGGAGATAAGGATGGATTGTGTAAGGGACTTATCTAGAGCTATGGCTCAAGGCTACGACCTATATTCTGATATATGTGTTGGTGTAAAGGGGAATCCGTGTATCCATTTGTTACATTGTCCATAGGAATTAATATGTGTTTAATTATGCTATGTTTATGTGAGAATATGATAAATGATCCCAAACATGATGCCTAAGAAATTGAAGATGTTATTATGATGCCTAATTATGTTACCATGCCATTCTTGATGATAGATTGCCATGCGTGCCATGTTATTCTGTTATGCTTGTTATGACTACATCAGTAGGCTATATAAGCCTAACATATGTGTGTCTCATGCATTTTTTAGGATCTTGAGATCTTCAGAGTTCGATCGTGTAATCTCCAGTTGCAAGTCTCCTCCGTTACCCTATGTATGTTTACTTTCGTTTCCGAACTCCTATTGTGGTGGCATAAGGTCTAGACGTGTTGAAATGGCTTGTTTTGATATGATTGTATAAGCCTAAAATAGCCTATGTGATGTATGTGTGATATGGCATTTATTGGGATTGGTAACCTAGTTAAAATGAGCTTAAATGCACTAGTTGGTAAAATCTTAGTAAATAGATTCAAAATGCTCTAAAGTTTGACATGCAATTAGAAATATTGTTTTTAAGATAGCTGGTAAATTTTGGTAAAATTTGAATAATGTTTGGTTGGGTAATTCACATAAAAAATAGTAAAATTCTGTCATTACAGGTCAAAGAGTATCGATACAGGTGATGGCGTATCGATACGATCAAGCATAATTTGGCTAAAAGAAAACAAGGTGTATCAATACGGTTAGGGCATATCGGTACAGATTTTGTTCACTGGAATCTAGATAGAAAACGGTATCGATATAGATATTGAGCGTATCGGTACGAAATCAACGCGGACAACGCATATCAATATTGGACTAGCTATATCGGTACGGGTTTGACATTCTTCATATCTAGAAATCTGAAATTAGGCTTAGTGTATCGAAACGGCCCTTAGGGTATCGATATGGTGTTAGTTAATTCTATTATAAAGAATAAAAAGAAGTTTTAGGCAGTTTGCAATTTGGTCACTATTAATTATACGGTCTAATTAATCAGGCTAACGATATTTGATAGTAATGAAACTTTACAAATCAATATTTGGTAAGTCTAATTACAAGTTGGTAATAAAGAATCTGGATTAGGGTCGCTAATTTGTAAAGTTTACAATTTAGTCCCTAAGTTTATAATAGGTTAAAATTGACACTGATTCTAATAAGACTAGTAACAAACAGGTTTGATAAGTCTTGTAAATGTCTAATAAAATACTCCAAACAAGTTCCAAACTTCGTTTCTGTCTTCTGATCGCCGAACAAGTTTCTGATAACACTTTTTGATCTGGTTCTCTATCGGATCGAGAAGGGGTGTTACAGTTGTGGCATCAGAGCCTAGGTTTAGTCGATTCTAGGACTAAACTAAAGATCGTTACGAGTTTGTATGTACTTATGCCACCTAGGAGTTATTTGTATATGTTATCTATGACTTGCGGCTTACACGATTTAATCTTTTTGTATGATTAGCTCTGAATATGTCTACGCCTACTGATAGGCGCGCTAATGATGAACCAAATTTCGACTCTTCCTCTACTTAAGGGGATAATCTGAGGGTAGAAGTTAAGCCCAAACGAGTGGGGAAAATGATCCACTTCATCCTCCGCCAATGTCGGCTGCTCAGCAGGAATATCAAATGTCTATGGCCGACATGATTAAGCAAGTGGTTGTGTCCCTTCGACAAGAACCACCCCTTCAGCCTGTTGTAGCCACCCCGACTATTTCGAGGGCACCTATTGACAAGCTCAAACAATACCTAGTTTACACCTTTACCGGCCAGGACCTGGACAAGCTTGAAGTCACAGAATAATGGCTGGAGAACACTCAAAAAGTGCTGAATAAGCAAATGAAGTGCCCTGGAGAACATAAGCTCGAGTGCGCCTTAGCCTTGACTGCTAAGGAGGCCTAGAGTTGGTGGGATACAGTGACACTCACCGTGCCTGAACACGAAATTATGTGGAATTTCTTCCTTCAAGAGTTCCACAAGAAGTACATCAGTGACCGCTATATCGCTGAAAGGTGTAAGAGATTCCTCTATCTGAGGCAAGGACGACGGCCCGTAGAATAGTATATCCAGCATTTCTGCAAGTATGCAATATATGGTGCTGAGATTATAAGCACGGAGAAAGAAAAATGCCAGATGTTAGGTGATGGCCTCTGTGGTGAACTATGTCCTCTTTTCACTATTTTGGAGTTAGAGGACTTCAAACTTTGGTTAATCAAGCCATTGTTGCTGAAGCCTCCCAGAAGGCTTTCGAAAGAAGGAAAGGGAGCCAGACCCGATCTGATAAAAGGTTCTAAGATGATTCCAAGCCACCCATATCCCAGAAGAAGGGTAGACAGTGGGACAAGAAGTCTGCTACCTTTCAACAGCTACCATGATCCGGGTATGTACCACAGTTCTAGTACGCAAGAACATTTGTTGCTCACATAGCTTCAGTAGATAGTATAGGTGGTTCTACAAAAGGATCTCAGATCCCTTTGTGTAAATTCTACTAGAAGAGACACCCTGGGTAGTGTCGTAGACAATCTGGATCATGCTATCTTTGCGGTGAACCTAGCCACTTTATCAGGCAGTGTTCATAAAATCCTCACGCCCCTACCTCTGTAGCTTCTCAAAACAACCCTAGCAAAGGGAGAGGAGTAAAGTAAGTGCCAACTGGATCAGCGAGGAAACCACGTAACGCCAATGCCCCTCTGGCTGGTCGTGACCCTCAGACTTCAGCCCAGATGTACCATGTTCGAGGTCGTGAGCAAGAGGATGACCCTGATGTGATTGCAGGTATGGTGGAATTATGTTCTGATCTTGTTTATGCTTTGGTAGATCCAAGCTCTACGCATTATTTTGTTAGTGAACCTTTGATTGCAAAGTATGCCCTAGAATCAGAACCGATCACTTCCGAGATTATTGTCTCTAATTTGTTAGGAGATAGTGTGATCATGAGATAGGTTTGTAAAGCTTGCCCTCTAAGGATCCAACTTCCCTTTCTCGGCTAATTTGATGGCCTTGCCTTTTCGAGAGTTTGATCTTATATTAGGCCTCGACTGGTTAGCCGAACACCAAGCATGGGTGGACTCCTCGAAGAAGAAATTATACCTCTATGGACTCGGAAAGAAAAGCATAACACTGATAAAATCCAAACCCGAGCCTAAGAAGACTCTTATGTATACCATGAAAGATATGAAACTTAAAAACGTACCTGTTGTGAGAGAATTCTCTGATGTGTTTCTCGATGAACTTTCGGGACTCCTTCCCACTCGAGAAGTAGAATTCGGGATAGAAGTGCAACCTGGGACTACTCCGATCTCTATCACTCTGTATAAAATGGCTCCGATAGAGTTAAGAGAGCTAAAGTCCCAAATCTAAGACCTTTTGGATAAAGGATTCATTCGACCGAGTTCCTCACCTCTGGGAGCACCGGTGTTGTTCGTAAAGAAAAAGGGTAGGTCGATGCGCCTATGCATTGACTATCGTCAGTCGAATAAGGTGACGACCAAGAACAAGTACCCGTTACCTAGGATCGATGACCTTTGCGATCAATTGAAATATGCTTCTTTCTTCTCAAAGATAGATATTCGATCCGGGTACTATCAAATGGTTGTGAAGGAGTCTGATGTTCCAAAGACTGCCTTTCGAACTAGATATGGCCACTATGAATTCCAAGTAATGCCATTTGGGCTTATGAATGCACCTGTAGCTTTTATAGACTTGATGAACCATGTGTTACGGCCTTACCTAGATAAGTTCATGGTGGTATTCATTGATGATATTCTAATCTATTCGAAGGATGCTGCTACTCACAATGAACATCTCTAGATTATGCTTCATACTTTTCGAGAAAAGCAACTATATGCCAAGTTTAGCAAATATGAATTATGGCTATCCGAAGTATCCTTTCTTATCCATATGATTTCTTCTGCAGGAATTCAAGTTGACCCAAGAAAGATTCGAGGCATCCTTGACTGGCTTCCTCTGAAGAATGTGGGAGAAGTTCGTAGTTTTCTGGGCCTTGCAGGCTACTACCGTAGATTCGTTAAGGGGTTCTCTCTGATTGCTGCCCTTGACAAAGCTTCTCCATAAGGACACTCCTTTTGTGTGGACTGTGGATCAGCAAAAAAGTTTCGATCAACTCAAGCAAGTCCTTACTCATGCCCCTATCTTGGTGCAACCCGAGTCGGGAAAAGATTTCACCATTTACAGCGATGCATCCCACCTGGGATTAGGCTATATTTTGATGCAAGAAAGCAAAGTCATAGCTTATGCTTCACGTCAACTCAAGCCACATGAGCTAAACTATCCAACTCATGATCTGGAGTTAGTCGCAGTTGTGTTTGCCTTGAAGATTTGGCAACACTATCTGTATGGTGAGAAATGCTACCTATACACCAATCATAAGATCCTGAAATACCTCTTGACTCAGAAGGAGTTGAACCTTCATCAACGCTGGTGGATGGAGCTTTTAAAAGACTATGATCTGGTCATTAATTACCATCTTGGTAAAGCCAATGTTGTGGCTGATGCTCTTAGCCGAAAGCCCGCTTCTTCTCTGAAATATTTGAATGTCCACTTTCGAATCAAGAAGTGTGGCAAGTTGTTGGCTAAATTAAGAGTGCAGTCGACCATTGTATCCCGAATCAAAGCACTCCAAGAAAACTATGAGGAGTTACAGCCTCTCATTGCTAAGGTCAAGGATAACACAGATCCTGACTTTGCTATGAAATTCGAAGGCTTGTTATGTTTCTGCATTCGTATATGTGTGCCCGATGATGATGATCTTCAAAATCAGATTCTAAGTGAAGCTCATTCTAGCCCTTTCTCTGTTCATCCAGGAGCCATCAAGATTTACAAAGACCTAAATGAGCTATATTGGCGGTCCGGAATGAAGAATAAGATCACGAATTTCATGGCAAGGTTTTTGACCTGCCAACAAGTCAAAGCTGAGCACAAGGTGCCTACCGGTCTTCTGCAGCCTATCGAGCTTCCACAATGGAAATGGGAGCGTATTACAATGGACTTTGTAAGTGGCCTACCAGTGACACCGAAGAAGAATGATGTTTTTTGGGTCATTGTGGACCGATTTACTAAGTCCGCTCATTTCGTTCCGGTGAGAATAGATTTCAGTTTGCCTAAGCTCATAGAGTTGTATATTCGTGAAGTTATTCAGTTACACGGAGTCCCTGTGTCTATTATCTCTAATGTGACCCACGATTTGTAGCTCAGTTTTAGAGGACCTTACATGAGGCCTTCAGAATGCGAGTGCACTTTAGCACTGCTTTCCATCCTCAAACTGATGGCCAATCCGAGAGAGTTATTTAGATTCTGGAAGATATGCTCCGAGCTTGTGTCATCGACTTCAAGAATACGTGGGAGAAATCTCTACCTTTAGTCGAGTTTGCATACAACAACAGTTATCAAGCTTCAATTCAAATGGCCTCGTACGAAGCTTTGTATGGAAGAAGATGTAGAACTCCTCTTTGTTGGACCAAACTCGGTGAATGCAAGATGCTAGGTCCTGACTTACTTCAGGAAAACGAAGAAAGGACAACCATTATCCGTGATCATCTTTAGGCTGCCTTTGATCAATAGAAATCATATACGGATTTGAAAAGAAGAGATATCCAATACAAGGTTGGTGAAAAGGCCTTCCTCAAAGTATCTCATTGCAAGAATATCTTTTGTTTCGGCAAAAAGAGGAAACTAAGCCCCCGTTTCATTGGCCCGTTTGATGTAATTGAAAGAGTTGGACCTATAGCATACCGATTAGGTCTTCCCGAGGAGTTAAGTCAGATTCACAACATCTTCCACGTATCTATGTTATGCAAGTACCGGTCAGATCCCTCCCACGTGATCGAGCTGGAGTCTGTGAAGATTTAGTCCAATCTGACGTATGAGGAAGAACCTGTACGGATCCTTGCTCGAGAAGTCAAACAGCTTCGCAACAAGTTAATACCCTTAGTGAAAGTTCTGTGGAGAAGTCATTCTGTTGAAGAGGCAACGTGGGAACTTAAAGAAACTATGCAGAAGTAGTATCCTCAGCTCTTTTCTTAATGTGAAAATTCGAGGATGAATTTTCTTAAGGGAGAGAGTTGTCACATCCCGAAAACTGGTCTAGTCGAAAGTAGGTTCCAGTGATCAGGAATTTTGAAACCGATGTGTTACACATTTGTAATAGTTGACTTTTGTACCCCCTCTTTTGTAATAAATCACAATTTGGTCCTATATGGGTAAAGGGACTTCCCTATATACGATTCAAAGCCCCAAAATGCAAATTTTGAGTAAGGCATATCGATACGGTCAAGCCAGTATCGATACGGCCCAACTGCCAATAACTAACTTACCTATTTTGACGAGGCCATATCGATATAGCCAAGAGCGTATCGATACGGTTCCCCTGTTCTGAATATGTTCAAAGTCTAATTTTAAAGAAATTGAAGTAGGGTGTTGACCCACCTTCTTGCTTAACATTCTCACGTGGGTTAAATCAGAAAAAAGGTGTTGGATAGTTGCCAATTATCTAAGTCTTGGGAAAAGGCATGAAGTGATTAAACCATTAAAATAATCTTTCCCTAGCCAAGGGGAAAGCTTTCTATTAGCTCGATTTGAGGCGGGGAAACTAATTTAGGAGTTTAAAATGCCTTGAATGATTAAGGAGATGGTTTCTTCTCTATCTTTGAATCCCCGGCAAACTAAACCCACCTTTGTTATCAAAAGAAGCATACACCACCATCTTTGTCTTCAACCTGCAAGTTAAGTAAGCACCTCAGTTTGTCCTTCATCCTTTGCTCGATTTCAATACAGCATTTGAAAGCCTTGGACTAGGAGAGTAAAGCCCCTCAATCGATTTGATGATTCTAATGTTTGTTGGAGTTTAATTCTGAAATTAGGTTTTCTCAGTTCAAGTATGAACCCATGAATTAGGAGTTTGATTTTGTTAATTCGATGTTGTCTCTAAGCTCCGGTAAGTTCAAAATATGTTTTTGAATCCTTAATTCGAACTCTAATATGACCCTTAATTTGTGTTTGCTCAAGTGTTGGAGAAAGACTCCTTGTCATCCCCAAAGAAAGCTAGGCACATTAGAATTTTGATTCGAGAGCCTTAAAAATCAAGGTGAGTGTAGTCGTGTCAAGGGATAGGCTCGATGCCATCTTGTTGCATTATTGTGGTTTACTATGCATTGTGTCAAGCTCAAGTAGAGCAATTGGCTATGAATTCGAACAGTAAGGTTGGGTAAGCCTTTGCGTCATTTTGATATGGTTATGGATATACATGTGACATATGATCCGATATAAATTAACTACGAAGATGATATGTTGAAATATGAACAAATATGTTTTATCATGTGAAATTGATATGGATATGTGATGATTCGATGTACCCATGTACGACGATATGCTATGGAGCTACGGCTCACTTTAGTTTTTGATATATTAGGGCCTACGGTCACAAAGGTAAGAAAATATAATGATATATGTGAACCCTAGACATTTGTGAGTTTTGGATACAATTGGCATGCCATAGGGTTATTTGAGCTCGTATAAGTAAGGGTGGACTACGGTCCAAGGGTACAGGCTATATGTAGGGGAGATAAGGATGGATTGTGTAAGGGACTTATCCGGAGCTACAGCTCAAGGCTATGGCCTATATTCTGATATATATGTTGGTGTAAAGGGGAATCCGTGTATCCATTTGTTACATTGTCCACAAGAATTAATATGTGTTTAATTATGCTATGTTTATGTGAGAATGTGATAAATGATCCTAAACATGATGCCTAAGAAATTGAATATGTTATTATGATGCCTAATTATGTTACCATGCCATTCTTAATGATAGATAGTCATGCATGTCATGTTATTCTGTTATGCTTGTTATGACTACATCACTAGGCTATATAAGCCTAACATATGTGTGTCTCATGCATTTTTCAGGATCTTGAGATCTTCGGAGCTCGATCGTGTAAT
The DNA here is from genome assembly GCA_019671005.1 of Hibiscus mutabilis. Lineage (NCBI taxonomy): Eukaryota > Viridiplantae > Streptophyta > Magnoliopsida > Malvales > Malvaceae > Hibiscus > Hibiscus mutabilis. The sequence goes on along the minus strand of CM033745.1, from coordinate 24,598,189 downwards.
CTCCCGGTTGCAAGTCACCTCTGTTACCATATGTATGTTTATTTTCGTTTCTGAACTCCTAGTGTGGTGGAATAAGGTCTAGACGTGTTGAAATGGCTTGTTTTGATATGATTGTATAAGCCTAAAATAGCGAAAGTGATGTATGTGTGATACGGTATATTTTGGGATCAGTAACCTAGTTAAAATGAGCTTAAATGCAATAATTGGCAAAATCTTAGTAAATAGATTCGAAATGCTTTAAAGTTTGACATGCGGTTAGAAATATTGTTTTTAATATTGCTCTTAAAGTTTGGTAAAATTTGAATAACGTTTGTTTGGGTAATTCGCATAAAAACTAGTAAAATTTTATCATTATAGGTCAAAGCGTATCGATGCCGGTAATGGCATATCGATAAGATCAAGCATAATTTGGCTAAAAGAAACAGGGCATATCGGTACGGATTTTGGTCACTGGAATTTGGATAGAAAAAGGTATCGATATGGACATCGAGCGTATCAGTATGGAATCAACGCGGACAACGCATATCAATACTGTACTAGCTATACTAGTACGGGTTTGACATTCTTTGAATCTAGAAATTTGATATTAGGCTTAGTGTATCGATACGTCCCTTAGGGTGTCGATATGTTGTTAGTTAATTCTGTTATAAAGAATAAAAAGAAGTTTTAGGCAGTTTGCTATTTGGTCACTATTAGTTATACGATGTAATTAATAAGGCTAACGATATCCGATAGTAATGAAACTTTACTGATCAATATTTGGTAAGTCTAATTACAAGTTGGTAATAAAGAATCCAGATTAGGGTCGCTAATTTGTAATGTTTACAATTTAGTCCCTAAGTTTATAAAAGGTTAAAATTGGCCTCGATTCTAATAAGACTAGTAACAAACAAGTTTGATAAGTCTTGTAAATGTCTAATAAAATACTCTAAAAAAGTTACAAACTTCGATTCCATCTTCTCATCGCCGAACAAGTTTCTGATAACACTTTCGACCCAGTTCTCTACCAGACCGGGAAGGGGTGTTACACCTTGAACTCTACTCTAGAGTGATCTGGACCGTTAGATCACTCCTTGATCTAACGGGTGAGAGAACGGGGTGCTATATCATCCTTCAACTGGCGTGATTTGCGTCGTTGGATCAATCCCTGATCCAACGGTCCTCCATCAGCTGGGCAACAATGAAGCAAAGGGATTAGGGTTTTATTTAGTTATAATATGGCCAACGGGCCCTTAATGTATATGTGATTTGTTTTAAATTAAAGGTACTTAGGTTTTTATTTAATTGACTATTTTTTGTTTTTTATGTACTTTTTAATTTAAATACAGATGGGTTGTGTTCTTTATATTTTTGGGGTTTTGATAACTAACTATTATACTAATCAAACACTAACAAAATTGTATATAGCTATGATAATACTAACTACCACACTAATATTATACTAAAACATAACAATAATACTAATAACAATGTAACACTAACGTATAACAATTATACATCCACAATATAACACAAGTGAAAAATCAGTGACAACAGGTGCCCCTCTTTGGTCATTCCAGTGAAATAGGAATAGAGCAAAGAACAAAGGACATTGATTTTCACCAATTACCAAACTTGTCACAACTCAATGCTTGAATAGAGTAGCGGGTTCCATTCTCCTCATGCTCGAACGAATAAGCACGCTCTATTATCCTCAAGCCTGAATAGATAGGCTGATTCTATCCTCTTCATGCTCGGATAGATAAGCAGACTGAAAGAAGGTGTTCCATTCTTCTTATGCTTGAATGGATAAGCATGTTGCATTCTCCTTACGCTCGAATAGATAAGCGAGTTCTACTCTTCTCATGCTTGGATAGATAAGCAGACTGAAAAAGGTGCCATCATTCTTATGCTTGGTTGGATAAGCGGGTTCTATTCTCTTTATGCTCAAATAGATAAGCGGGTTCCATTCTCCTAATGCCCGAATGGATAGGCGCATTTTGAAAAAGGTTTTATCCTCCTTATGCTTGAATGGATAAGCGGGTTCTATTCTCCTTATGCTTGAATAGATAAGAAGGTTCCATTCTCCTGATGCCCGAATGGATAGACGCGTTTTGAAAAAGGTTCCTCCTATTTATACTTGAATGGATAAGTGGGTTATGTACCTGTCAAAATTCAAATAAATGCTATGACTATGATGAACATGCCCTCAGGGATGCCTAGTCATGAATGCATGTCACTTTTTCTTTTTATAATCCTTTTATGAGAATTATTTTTTCGTGGATCATATCATCTTAAACATTTTCTTAACTTTAGCAATAGATAGTAAGTGTCTATTCTGGCCCATCTCCTCAAATGAGGTCTGATATGAGTTCCTTTCACTGAACAAGACTTTGCACAGTGTTTACTAGTATCACAACGAGAAGAAAAGTCAGCAACCGCCCATCTTTCAATCCTAGTTGGCTTCACCAATTTCTTTTTGTTAAAATTCCACCAACCATTCCTTGGAAAGAAATCTTCACTGTTGCCCACTCTGTAGGACACGTCCTTCAATTTGGGTGAAATTGGGTTTTCACCAAAACAACACCAGGCTATGCCATGAAAAGATTAGACAATACATTCATCCTTTCCTGTGTCTTCTTCTTACCAAATAACAAAGCTCAATGGGAATATACGTGGGATGCATAGAATATCATCAAAATATTGCAACTTTATGTTATGATGGTTGACAAAATAATCATAGATAGTCATCTCCATTATCTCTATTTCACCATTCTCATTATTAGTACCTCTTTGCATCATAGAGAACATTTGATCCCTGCATATTTGTTTACTCAGTCCAGTTATCTTGTACTCCTTGTTGGAAGGATTGACTTTATCCTCACATTCTTCAACACTCTTTTGGCCTTTGACAAATTATCATTGTAGTTGATACATCAATGTTCAGTGGCAAGCTTTCTTGAATAGAGATCCTACTATTCTTCCAATGTCTGTAAAATTGTTCTCATTGTCATGGAATAAAGGTTATGCCATCATCAGTATTTAGAGACAGGCCTTCTTGAGCATCCTTGAAATTTGAATGGCAACCCTAGTATCTTTGTCTCCTCCAATGTCTGTAAAATTGTTCTCATTGTTTTAGAAACAGACTATCTTGTGTAAACATCTATGTTTTGCAACATGCTGCCTTCAACACTTCTTGAGGACTCTCTGATTCTTGTCTCCGTAGAGGTCTTTGAGTTGCTTGCATGGAAATCTTTGCAGCAAAACTTATTTCCACCTTGAATGTCTTCATGTGTTTACTGCTTCTTATTCCCCAAGTTCAAAATTTGACCACGTGATGCCTCATAGTTCCAACACCCTTTTAAACAAATTTCAAAGTAATGCCCAAAAATCTTTTGTATGTTTTAAGTGATGTCAAATTTATTAATTCTTATTTCAATGAAAGATGCTTATGCAAAAAAGGAAGATTGTCTAAGCAAAGAAAGGAAGGCTAAGAAACAAAGTCTTATCAATATTGTGGCAAACAAAAAAAAGTTACAAATATTCAAACATCAATGACCAAAACTCCTCTTGTCAAAACGTCGTAAGATGTCTTGAATGTTACCCATGTCGAGCAGACTTCGAAAATGGTGATAATGTGAAAAAGGTATACAACTCATCTGTGTCATGTTCCTGAGAGAATTTTCCTGGTTATCAACTACTTGAGCCGCTCTTTATGGGTTTTCAACTCAAGTCCTCCTTTGGTTTGAAAACGCCCTTTACGGGTTTTCATTTTGAACCCCCTTTTCTTTTTCTTTTTTTCTTTTTTTCTTTTCTTTTTTTCTCTTTTTTCTCTTCTTTTTCTTTTTCTTTTTTTTCTTTTTTCTTTTTCCTTTCTTCTTCCTCAAACATAATATTTTTTGACTATATCTGAGTTTATCAGGATTTGAAGTTCATCTCCATCCATTTTAGCCAAAATTAATGCCCCACCTAAGAAAACCTTTGATACGATGTAAGGTCCCTCCCAATTTGGTGCCCATTTTCCTCAGAAATCGCTTTGGATCGGTAACTTCTTCTTTAATACTAAATCACCTTCTTAGAATTCTCTTGGGTGAACTTTCTTCTCATATGCCCTTATCATCCTTCTTTGGTACATCTGCCCATGACACAATGCTTCCAACCTTTTCTCCTCAATTAGATTCAACTGGTCATATCACGCCTGAACCCAATCTGCTTCTTCCAACTTTGCCTACATTAAGACATGGAGTGATGGTATCTCAACTTCAATTGGTAGTACAGCTTCCACTCCATACACCAATGAAAAGGGTGTTGCCCCAGTAGAAGTTCGTACTGCAATTTGATAGGCATATAAGGCAAACGGTAGCTTCTCATGCTAGTCCTTAAAAGTATCAACCATTTTTGCAACTATCTTCTTAATGTTCTTATTTGCAGCCACTATTGTCTATTTCATCTTTAAGCGATATACTACTGAATTATGATGTTTGATGTTAAACTGCTCACAGACTCCAGTTATCATCTTGTTATTAAGATTGGAGGCGTTATCAGTAATGATACTTTCAGGTAAGTCATACCGACAAATAATTTCCTTTTTTAGGAATTTGTAGACTGTAGACCTGGTGACGTTTGCATATGAGGCTGCTTCCACCCACTTCGTGAAGTAGTTAATAGCTACCAAAATAAAGTGATGCCCATTTGATGCCTTCAGGTAAATCTGTCCGATAACATCTATGCCCCACATGGAAAAAGGCCAAGGAGATGACATAACATGAAGTGATTGTGAAGATGTATGAACCTTGTCAGCATAAATTTGGCATTTGTGGCATTTGCGAGAGTAATTAATGCAATCTCCTTCCATAGTTGACCAATAATATTCGAAGCGCATGATCCTTCTGGCCATGGTGAAGCCACTAGGGTGGGTTCCACAAACTCCCTCGTGAATCTCTACTAAAATCAACTATGCTTCTTTTGCATCTACACATCTTAAAAGTATCTGATCTCAACTTCTCTTATACAAGATCTCCCCATCAAGAACATACCCTGATGTCATTTTTTGAATTACTTTCTTCTCATTTTCAATAGCCAGGGGTGGATATTCCCTAAATTTTAGGTATTGTAGAACATTGTGGTACCAAGGTAAGCCGTCTATTTCTTCTTCCACGTTATACCAGTGAGTTGGGGAATCTAGCATTTGCAACTTGATGGGCATCATCTCAGAACCTTTACTTGTCTTCTCTGGGTAGGTACTTAAAGGTGATCTTATTGAAATCTTTGGTCAATTCGAGGACCAACTTATGATATTCTATCAACTTTGCATCTTTTGTTTCCCATTCACCTCGTATTTGATAGATAACCAATGCCGAGTCTCCAAAGACCTTCAAGGTACAGATTTTCTTCTTAATGGCCTCTCTTAGTCCCAATATGCAAGCCTCATATTCTGCCATATTATTGGTGCAGAAGAAATTTAAAAGACTTGTGAAAAGGTAGAAATCTCCCTCTAGTGAAACCAAAACTGCCCTAATGCCGCGTCCTAAAGCATTTACTGTACCATCGAAGTTCAAGACCCATGATTCCATGGGGTCTTCACCATCTTCCGAAATACACATCAGGTCTTCATCGAGGAAATTGAAATTCAGTGCCTCATAGTCTTCACAAGCACGACTTCCCAAAAAGTCAGCTATGACACTCCATTTTATTGCTTTCTAGATTACATACTGGATATCAAACTCTGACAGTAGCATTTGCCAACGTGCTAATCTCCCTAACAAGGCTGGGGCTTCCATCATGAACTTTAAAGGATCCAATTTCAAGATTATCCATGTAGTATGATATAACATATATTGCCTGAGCCTTTTAGCTGGCCGTAGCAAAGCATAGCATAGTTTTTCAATTAAAGATATCTGGTTCCGCAATCAGTGAACATCTTATTCAGGTAATATATTGCTTTTTCTTTTCTTCCAGTATCATCATGTTGGCCCAACACACAACCCATATAGTTTTCATATACTGTCAAGTATAGAATCAATGGCTTACCGGGAACTGGCAGTAGTAGCACAAGAGGATTAGTGAATTGTTCTTTGATCTTTTCTAAAGCTGCTTGGCATTCTTCATTCCATGAGTCTGGGTTGTTCTTTTTGAGTAGTCTGAACATTAGATCACACTTATTAGTTAACTAAGAGATAAAATGGGTGATGTAGTTTAACCTCCCCAAGAAACCCCAAACCTTCTTTTGTATTTGAGGTGGTGGGAGCTCTTGTATGGCCTTAATTTTGTCTGAATCAATCTCAATTCCTCTCTTACTCACCACAAAGCCTAATAATTTTCCTAATGTAACCCCAAATGTACACTTGTTTGGGTTAAGCTTTGACTGGAACTTCCTCAACCTTTGAAAGAGTTTCTTTAAGTTCACCAAATGCTCATCCTCATATCAGGATTTGGTGATCATATCATCTATGTATACATCTATCTCCTGATGAATCATGTCATGAAAAAGAGTGACCATGGATATTTGGCAAGTTGCCCTTGCATTCCTTAGACCAAAGGGCATTACTTTATAACAAAAAGTTCCCCAAAGTGTTATGAATGTAGTCTTTTCCATATCTTTTGGGCACATTTTAATCTGGTTATACTCGGAAAACCCATCCATGAAAAAGAAAAGAGAATGCTTTTTCACCTCATACGTACTTTTCCATAATCAACACACATACGTACTTTTCCATCCTTCTTGGGAACTGGGACGATATTGACCACCCATTCTGGATACTTAGCTACCTCTAAAAACCCTGTGTCAAACTACTTTTTCACCTCATCTCTGATTTTCAGGAGCATTTCTGCTTTTCATTCTCCTAAGCTTCTGCTTCATAGGCTCGCGACCCAATTTTATAGGAAGCTGATGTACAACGATGTCATTGTCGAGACCCAGCATGTCTTGATATGACCAGGCGAAGATATCCTTGAATTCTTTCAAAAGCTCAATCAGGCTTCATTGAGTATTGGCTGTAATGGTGGTGCCAATCTTTACCTCACGCCTTTCTTCTTTAGTGCCAAGGTTCAAAACTTCTAGCTCTTCTTTGTACGGGAGAATCTGTTTTTCCACTCTTTCTACCATTCTGAGCAGGTCTCTGGGCAAGTTATTTTCTTCTTCATTATCAACTTCCTTTAAGCATAAAGCTAACTCAAAATCAACTTTCGTGTAGGACTGAGAGTCATTTAGGTCATTGATATCTGAAGACCTGCAAAGAAAAGGGATAGGGATATATACAAAGAAAATAGATGAATGGAATGATTTGTTTATTTTATTTTTATTTTAAGTTTTATTTATGGAAAGAGTTTGCTACACAAGATTTGTTGGAAGAAAGAGAATGCATATTTATTGAAATTCAAATTATAAAGTTTGACATAGACCCTTTACATAAGATCCCTAATTATCTTTGGGTCTAAAGGCAAAAGGGTGGGTTTTGAGAATCACTCTAAAACTGTCTTAAATACTACATGAATTTCTTCAGCAGTCCAGTTGTCAAGTTCAGAGCAGGGACAAATCTTGGACAAGTATTTGTTCTCTTCTTCATCATCCATTATAGCATTAATGATTAGCTTTTCAAATGCCTCACACAGATCATTCTTTCTTTTCTCCTCGTCATCGAATCGGGCATTTGGGTCCAACAGGCCTCCATATCTAAAGTTATGGATCAAAGGCGGAAATGACATTGGTTCCCACTCAATTTCCTCTTCTTTTAGTCTTGCCTTTCTTCTCTCTGGATGCTTTCTAATTTCAGCTCTTCTTTGCTATTTGTTGGGTTTGAATCCCAAGCCAAATTGATCCTTCTTTGCTGGGATTACCACAGGATATAACCTTCCTTGGTGTTTTTTCCTAAATCCTTTCCTAACCTCAACTTCTTTTCCAAGAGTTTGTTTAACTTGCATCCTTGCACAGTTGGATAGTTCTGGCTCGGGCACCTTACTCCCTTCGGTAACAAAGGTCGTATTGACTAGCTCTAATGTCTTAAAGTGACACCCGAGCACACCCTCATCGATCTCGATAAAGGGTGCATCAGTAGTTACTGATGCAATGATTTCCTCCTCTGCACCTATAGTTATCAATTGGCCGTCAATCACAAATTTCAAGTTCTGATGTAAGGTAGATGGGACCACTCCTGCTGTGTGGATCCATGGATGCCCAAGCAAGCAACTATAACTGGTCCTAATATCCATAACTACAAATTCTATGTCAAAGGTTGATGATCCAATCTGCAAGGGCACTTCAATTTTTCCCAACACATCTTTCCGCATTCCGTCAAATGCTCTTACTGTATTTTGATATGCTATCATGTGAGAACTATCTATGGCCAGCTTCTTCAGTGTTGCTAATGGCAGAACATTCAGGGCTGACCCATTATCAATAAGGACGCCAGGTAGCATATATCTCTTGCATCTTGTGGAGATATGTAGAGGTTTGCATGATCCCCTTCCTTCCTCTGGTATTTCTTCATCATTGAACGAAATAAAATTTTTAACAACAATGTTACCAACCAGCATGTCCATCTTATCAGTTGTGATCTCCTTTGATACGAATGTTGATTCAGAATTTTTAATAAAGCCTCTCGGTGGCCCTTAGAACTTAACAACAAAGATAACATAGAGATCCGAGCTGGGAGTTTGTGAAGTTACTCCACCACACTGTATTCACTGTGCTTAAGGATTTTCAGGAATTCTTGAGCCTCTAGCTCTTTCACCAGCTCATGGTATACTGGTGACTTTTCCTTGAAGAAATCTCTACCATCTTCTTTCTTAGGCTCTTCAACATCCTTTCTTTGTGCTGCATCTCTATCTTCTGCCTTTGGCTGGGAATAGAGCCTTCCACTCCTCGTAGAATGACTCACTTCATTAAATGGCTCATCTTTTATCTTTTCTTCAACAGGTGATTCTTCCGAGGACGTCACTGTGCAAGCGTAGTTCCATGAGACCTATTTATTGTACTTGAAAGGGAATGGGGCTGGTGCCTTGATTATAAGTCGTGGGACTACACTCCTCACGGATTCGCTTGCTTTTGCCTTGGTCTTGATAACCAAAGGCTTCATTTCAGAATAATTTATCTTAGATGATGACTCCTCTGATGCACAGACATCCAACATACCCTCGTTGTTTTCTTTCTCAAAGAACTCAAGTTCTTTTTCATCCATTTTATCTTGGACCAATTGCTTAAACTCTAAGAAACATTCAATCCCATGCCCTTCTATCTTGTGGTACTCGCAATACAACCCATCTTCAACCTTCAATTTATGGGCTTCTCCTTCCAACATCCCAACTGCCACCATTTGGGCTCATACCCACTTCATGGGTGCTTTGACCTCAGCAACATTTTCCTTAATCATCTTGTCCTCATCCTCAATGACCGCAGTCACTCCTGCCTTCTTGTGATTTGGCAAGGGGTTTCCTTTCTCTTCAGACGTGCCGAATGATAACATGCCTAATTTCCTTAAATCATCTACCACTCTTTTAAACGTAATACAGTTCTCAATGGTATGCCCCCTAACACCTGCATGGTATTCGCATTGCGCCTTCTCATCGTACCACGAGGGATACGGTGGTGAGAAAGGAGGAACATGGCGTAGCAGTACCATATGAGACTTGACCAATTCAGCAAACAATTTTGCAGAAGTCATAGGGATGGGTGGGAAGTATGGCTTAGAGTTCCCTTGATACCTTCGTTCTTCCTTTGGTGAACTTGCTACAACAGATACTGGTGTTGAAACATTAGGTTTATTGAAAACCAATCCTTTTGAATAACTGGGGTTGTAAACATTAGTTACATTGACTTCATTTTCCCTCTTTTTATAGGGTTTCTTCGTTTCTCCACTATCCAACTTTCCATTTTTCACAGCCACCAGAATTAGCTCTCCATTCATCAACATGTCTACAAAGCTTTTAGTTGCATGATTTATCAAGCGGTCATAAAAAGAGCCCTTCAATATCTCCAAGAACATCGGTGTAATTTCATTCTCTAACAATGGTGGCTGAACTTGGGCAGCTACATCCCTCCATCTCTGGGCGTATTGGCGAAAACTCTCATGATGCTTTTGCTCCATCCCTTGCAGGACCAATCGGGTTGGAATCATGTCTGAGACATGTTTGCATTGCTCACTAAAAATGTAACATCCCAAATTTTGGCGTAGGATTATATTACAAAATTGATCACTAATTAAATTGCTAAAGATTTGTCACCTACTAATTTAGATTGGTAATTTAGGATCAATTGAAGTAATTAACTAATGCTTGGCCAATTTTGTTGAAGGGATTAATCGAAAAGAGGGAAAAGTAGGGTGTTTGCATGCTAAGAATAATATACTTAATGGTCGTTACACATGTCATTTAACTAAATGAAACATGTGGGAATTGTGAAGGGGGAGTACGGTCTTGGAGGGTAATTTACCATACCATCAGCTTCCTCCTAAAACTCAACCGAAGCCTTAATCCTAAGGAAAATGAAATTTGCTACATGAATCTTACATTGGAGGCTTATATCTCGACTCATTGATGGGGATTTATTCGAAAAGCTTTGGATGAGGGTAAGAGAATTATTTCTTTCTATTTGAGTTATGTTTAACTTGTGAATCTATTGGTGATTTTCCTAATAACCAACGTTACTATTAAAATTGTTGGATAAGGGATCCCAAATTATATACCATTAGAGTAACATGCTGGGATTGCTATGGTTTCTTAAGAAATTGTTTCATAAGTTGAGAAATTGGATTTGTATAAGTTCGAACAAATGATTCATTGTTTGGTAATCACTAATTACACAAAGAATATGTATTGAATGGTTCAAATGAGATCATTTTGGAGTTGCTATTAGTATACTCTATTTTAGAAAACTTTGGAGTTGAATTAGACCATGGTTTAGATGTAAAAGTTGAGCTTGAAGTTCGGTTTCAATTACATTGTTTGCTGGTAATTATCAAAGGGCTATTGTGATCTAGAATGAGCTGTTAAGGGACTGTTCTGGTTTTTTTTTATGGACTGTTTTAATCAACAAGGAACATGAGGATATATTACAAGTAATTGGGGAGCTGTTCTGCAAATTTAGGATCTGAATTTTAGCTCAAACCGGGGTTATTATGCAAGCAAAACTTAAGGATTGTTCTTATAATGAAAAGAATATTGGTTTGCATATTCTCGAACACTAGAGGATTGTTTTAAACCTGTAAATGTGTTTAAAAAGCTATCCAGTTTCATGTTTATAAGAGTGAAATTGAGCTGTTTAGAGTCACTAAATGTATACATGAACAATAGGGTGCAGAATTGCATACAAATGATAGTAAGTGTATTGTTATGATGTGTGTTGGGTTGTTCATGTCTCTTAAAGACTATTTTAAAACACATGTATATGTTGTTTTGCACATAAAAATTTTGTATACATGATACCTGAACGGATTTGTATGCCTAGAAGCTTTGGATGGACTATTTTATGAGGAACTAAATCTGGAAATTGTTTGCATTGATAAGGGATTGCTTTAACTTTGTTAAGGGACTGTTTTATACCTAAGGGGACTGTTTTGAACAGAATTATGATTGATCAAGTTAAATGAAAAGTTGTAGATTGAGAAAATGAACTATCATGAAATGTGTATTTTTTATTTTGGAACTGTTAGAATGATTTGGTGTATGACTATGCTTTGAATATGAAATTGAGGGATGTTTCGAATGTATTTAACCATTGCTAGATTGTTTTAGGTGTTGTGGTTGATTGTAAATAAAATAGAACTCACCCTTGACTAATTTGGGCAATTGTGGACTATTTTGAAATATGTAATTGTTTGTTTGTAAATAAAGGTTGTTTATAATTCCTTGAATGTATACAACCCTGTTTTTGAATAAATTAATGAATGTATGTGTAATCTGCCCAGATTTGTGCATTTATTTATATGAGTGGATTGTTTTCATTGAAGAAATATATAAAAGTATAGGGGCTATCCAATTTTGCATACTTGCATCTAGTGATGATCAGTTTTGTGTGAAAATTTTACGAATTGAGAATGCTGAATTTTCGTGAACGCTTAGATGATTGAAAATGTATTAATATATGTAAACATATTCTTTTCTAATCATAGAAACAAGATGAGGCTAACGGGAAATGGATAAGTAGCAAGTGAGGGGGGAGTCAGGTATCCTGTAATGTCAGGATAATAGGTGAGTGTAGTTTAAAGCCTCGGAAAGGAGGTTGCAACCTTTTCAAGCATTGTTTTCTAATTGTTATGTTTAAATGAATCAAATGTATGCCTATGCTAATGTTTAAGCTTACGCTAGCTTGGAAGCTAGTTGAGTATTTCTTGAGAAATACATGTATCATAAAGATTGATAGTAAAGCATGTTTGAATTATTCATGTTACCCTTCTTTGTTGTAATGGGGCTGAAATTGAAAGTAAATGGAATGAGCAAATTCATGATTGTAACTTACCTTACTCTTGGTTAAATGGATAATAAGTTATAACAACCAGGCTTGGTTCGAGTTAGTTTAGACACGATTGACATGCCATAGAGTCCGTCGAGCTTACTAGTTTGGACTACGGTCCCTTGTTGTTTAAGATCAAATGATCTATTGGTACTATGGTACCCTTGTTCAAATGAGATATAAATTTGGTACTTGGTGTACCCTTGTTTCGGTACTTTGCGTACCCTAGTTGTTAATCCCGATTTTGGATTTGAGTGTCTAAGTGACTTGTTAATCAAGGCCCAGGTTAAACTAATAATTCAATAATGAATCTTGAGAATGTGAAATAAGAAATTTGGACTATGTTCCCTTAATGCTTGTTGGATTAAAATCCCTCGATGTGAAATAGATTATTGTATCCCTAGTAATGACTCGATATGTGCTTAATTGTGATGACATTTGGATAAACATGAATAGATCTCATGCTTGAATGATCACTTGATATGAAAATGTTATGAAAACTTTTATTGAATTCATCTCATGAAATTGGTTAAATGGAATATTTTCATGCTTGTTCTATAGTGGCTTGTGAGATAAGAAATCTCTATTTAGGGTGTCATGCTTAAGCTTTATAATGAAATCTATTTTGTGTTAAGCTAAAGGATACTAACATTTGTGCTTGTATTATGATGTAATCTTTAATTCGAATAACAATAAAAAGGAACTTGTGATGCATTAATTGTGAAATGGTCGCTAAGCTTAGACCCGTAGATTGTGTGAGATCCGATTGGCTGTATAGAATCCAAGAAAGTTATAAGTAGAGAATGATTATGAATGTATTATGGTTAATAAGTAAAATGCATCTCAAAACACTCAAATGTGGTGTACGCACTTGAAGAAGGTAATTGAATATTTATAATGAATTAAAGATTCTAACGAAATCAATCAAGAATTTGCAAAATGTTTTATTTGGTGACCAAATTGATTGTGTTGGGATTAGTAAAATGGTCGAATTACTACTACCCAAATGAATACATAAACTTTTGATCCAAACCCTTAAAATTAAGCTTTACAAGGTGTTGAGCTCGATGTACACAAGCGATTAATTAGCCAAGTGGTGGAGAAGGTTGATTTTTGGGTGGAGATGGTGGAAGCAAAAGATAAACAAAAAGACACTAGGATTTAGAGTGGTTCAACTCCCCCAATGGAGTCTACGTCCACTACCTAGGCTTCCCACCTTAGGATTTCAACAATTCACTAAGAATTCTTCCCATTTTCTAGGCTAAGGAGGCAATCGTTACAATCTTAGAATCACAACCTGTGATCTAGCGTCCAAGAACTCACAACCCGAGTCTTGGGAACACTTTCTAACAAAGAGAATCCTATCAAACTAAAATCCCTCTTAATAGGTAGATGTTTGCACACTAATCACTCACCCAAAACCTAAAACACTTGAGCAAAATATTACAATTAAAGCTCACAAGTGTTGTCTATACAAAGAAATATACAATTAAGCTCTAAGACAAATCATTGATCATAATGTTGTTGAAAATTGAAGCATTAGTCTTTCATAGATGCTTGAAGGTCCCTTTTTATACTCCCAAATGAGTTCATAGCCGTTGGTGATCGTTAGGATTGAATTGGAGCCATTTAGGTCTTTATTTTCCACATTAATTGTAGTTCTGGGGCTGTCCGTATTGGTACGCAGGTAACCGTATCGGTACAGCATTCTTTAGAACTAGCCGTTGAGCTCTAATCAGCTGATGCGTATCGATACGCGTATAGGCGTATCGGTACGGCCTACAATTTAAAATACCGTTGGAAATATGATCGTTGGGGGGTTTTGGTCATTGGGATATATGCCATGTAGGCGTATCAATACACCAAAGGGTTTTTCAAAACCACCCTTCTCCGTATCGATACAGGAAGGCCCTGTATCGGTATGGATCTTGACAGTTTCACAAACTGTAGCTGAAACCCTTTATGCGTATCGACACGGGGTATACCGTATTGGTACGGATACTTGAAAAACTCAGGTTTGGCTACTTTAAATACGTTTTAAATTATCCCAAAACCTCTTTAAAAAAACATTAAACATTATTTCAAGTTGTTTGGACTTAAACTCATTTTTAAAATCTTTTCAATTTATTCCAAAACTATTTTTCAATTATTATATCAAAACATATATCTTAACACGAGGCATCTTAGTAAATCAAATTGTAAGTGTGAATATGGAATGCCATAATTACATGTAGAACTCGAAGACTATACTTATGGAATGAGATATATTTAAATTAAGATAATCATAATTAGACAAGATCCTATTTGAAATGCTTGTTCTTGTGGACTGTCTTTTATTTCAAGTTTGTAGATTTTCACATCTTAAAGAAAATTTCTGAAAGGATAGAATATTGGTTCTATGTTAATGTCTACTTTGAACTACCTCACTAAGAAATTCAATTGCTTAATTATTTGTATGTTACATTTCAGGATAAATGTGTTTACGGACTACTCCTGAGCTGGGACGTGATCACAATTATCAGATTAAGGTTCGAAGTTCTATCATTAGGACTCCTAAAAGGTGGCACATTATTGTTAAGATACATGGCACATATAGATTCATGTTTGTTCATTCCTAAGTGTGTAACTTTATTCTTGATTAAGTTTGTAATGGGCCTTTATATTAATTGTTGATTGCTTACTTTATGTGACTTGAGTAGTAATTAGGTTGTGTGATAGCATGAATATCTAGAGAAGCTTGATTTGGTAACTACTTGTCACCGCATATGTTCTGCTTTGATTCATGCCTACTGTTGCGTATAATAAGTGCTACGCAAATGTGCAAGTATACACGTCGCAAGTAATAAAGTGATACGAGTATCGAGTATCATCTTCACAGGGATTGGTTTGGGCCACTTTGATTAAGTTACTGCACTGTGAAAATAAAAACACAACTGATAATAGAGGTTTTAATTAATGAGAAAACTAAGAGCAATAAACTAAAAGAATAGATGAAATTAAAATAGAGTAACTAGGCTAGGATATCGTGAGTTGAGGTGTGATAGCTGATTGAATTGTCTTGGTAAAAGAGTGCAAGGGAAACTCAGTTGCCGTGACAACTTGCACAGCGGGGTTGCCTTGGCAACTAATCGATGGTTGCCTGGGCGACTAGCTAGGCAACTACTTCGGCGGCTAGGCAGCAACTTCAAGGTTCGGCAGAGCGTTCTTCAATGGTTTCTTATTATCCCTAAGCCAAAACTCTAGCTACTTGTGCATGCCTTGATAATACATCCCTGCGTGAATCAAGGGTGAACAACAACCAATCTTGCGCTCCTCTTAGCCGTTGAAATCCTTAACTTATTCCTAAGCTGGATTAATCTTCACCATCAATAGATTGAATAAAGACCATACTCATTCGTTTCTTGAATCTAACTCTCTCGATATTAGATAAATAGATGAAGTTACGAGATCTTCTCCCAATTCACTCGCAAACAAGAATAAAAGCCAAGAATGAGTAAACCTTGAATAGAAAAGTGCAAACTCTTATTTCCTAAACAAAATCCAATTATTTTTCACAACAACAAAACACAATAACCCCAACCAATCAAGTTAGTTCATGGTTGGGTTAAAAAGATATACAAATAATAATCCCCAAACCATGAATCTAATAGAAGCAAAGAAGAAGAAGAAGAAATCGAACTCTCTCCCCCTTGCTCTCTTGTCGAAATTTTTATCCTCTTGCCCTATGGGGTTGTCAAAATTTTCCCTCTTCTTCCTCTCCCCAAGTTGACGATATAGCCTCTAATTTATAGGGCTAGGTCAAAGTCCTTATTTGAGGAGGAAGTTAAGTTGGAATTAAATTACCTTTAAAGAATATAATTCTTTATTATAATTATATTCCTTCTAGAACTTCTCCTATCTTCTTGGAATTTAATTCTTCTTTAATCTCTTCATGGAAATCAAATTCCTTTGGGATTTAGCTTTGCTCCACGTCATCTTGGGCTTGTCTAGTCATCAATTTTGACTACCATATCACCTTATTCTTTGTCGACAATTGCCCTGGCAACTGGCTCGGCGTCTCCTTCATGCATTGCCCTGGCAACTAGCTCGGCATCTCCTTCATGTACTGCCCTGGCAACTGGTTCTAGCCTTGTTTAGGCAAGTAATTCTGCACACACACAAAAACACACCAAAGCAGCATCTTTTTCCACAAAAATCACCAAGTTATGTAATCAAGCTCAACGGTGGAAAGAAACATGAATTAATGCATGAATGACTAATTATGCAACTAATATGAGCATAAGCCTAACAATAATGTGAGTAAAAAGGGTAATAAAATAGTACTTTTGAACACTTATCACACCCCCAAACTTGAACTATTGCTTGTCCTCAAGCAATGCAAACTAACAATTACCTGCCAAGACTTCAATCATCAAAGACATGCTTCAAACTTGAATTCAAACCTCGGAACCGTGGCACAAAGTGTGATCAACTTTTAATTTTTCGGGTAGCACAAAAATTACCCGGAACCAAACTATAATGCTCGTGACAATGTGTGTGCGTAGTTGTGTACAAGTTGATTTTCAAGATTCTTTGTGAACAATAGGCTTTTATCAATTTAATTATTGGGGCATTTATTTTTATTTTCACTAGAGCCAATTTCGGGCACCTCTAGCAAAGTAAGCAATTTCTCATTTTATTTTAGTCGACTAGAGCCAATTTCGGGCACCTCTAGCGATTCTTTAACGTGCATTAACTACTAGAGCCAGTTTTGGGCACCTCTAGCAAGAAAGTGCATTTACTACTAGAGCCAGATTTTGGCACCTCTAGCAAGAAATTAACTTTTAATTTTCAATTTTAAATTTACCCAAATTTTAAGCAACCTAAGTTCATTAAGTTTCTTTCAATCAACAACCCACAACCGTGTAAAAAAATTCAGCATCATAGTAAAATTCTAAGTTCTTTTCATACAATCCTAAATAAAGGTTCTTTCAATTAAGTGCAGTGGCAAAAATTCATCATTGGATATTCAACAAGTCTTAAGCAATTAAATCCAATTAAAGGAATGGCAAGTAACATATGCAACCTATATGTGATTGCTAAAGATGAATGCAACTAAACATGAAGCTAACTAGAAACCAACACCCCCCAAAATCGAGAGAAGCTTTGTACTCAATGCATGTAAGAGTGAAACAAAATTTAAAAGAAACTAAATGAAATGAGTTAGTCGGAGAGGTCGTCACCTCGAGTGATAAGTTTCCTTCATGTTGTTTGCTTGATTCATTTTTCAGTCGGTGGTTGAATGCTGGTACCGCGTAAATAGCATTGCTTTGATTTGATCCATGTTTGCCGATGCAGGTACACTTGCATGGGCATCAGTAGTTGCCGATGCCATTGTTGTTGCCTGGGCATCTCCAGTTTCTGTTGTGGTTGCTGTGGCAAGTAGTCGGCAGTGAATTTCCTTAGCATGGTGGTTGTGAGTCTTGTTTTGGAAAAGAAAACCTGGAAACTAAAGATAATGAAAAAAAATAAAATCTCTTCTAAAAATTCCAAAAATAAATAAAGAGAGAAAAAAATAACCGAAAATAATAGAAAAAGAATAGTTCAAAAAAATATCGAAAGGAGAGCATGCTTATGCATCTCCTAAGGTGTCAACTTCTTTGTTACATTCTACATGGGCACCGTTGTAGTGCTTCAATCTTTGTCCGTTAACTTTGAATTCATGTTCGTCGGTAATGGACTTGATTATCACGGCACCATGGGAGAATGGTTTGACAACTTCGAATGGTCCCGACCATCTTGATTTTAGTTTTCCCGAGAAAAGTTTTAGTCGAGAATTGAATAAAAGAACTAGTTGCCCTGGCATGAATTGTCACGGCAATAGTTTCTTGTCGTGCCATTGCTTTGTTTTCTCCTTGTAGATTTGTGCATTGTTATAGGCGAGTGCACGAAATTCTTCTATCTCGTTGAGGTCCAACAAATGCTTTTGTCCGGCACTTTCCTAATCCATATTCACGGTCTTGATTGCCCAATATGTCTTGTGTTCGATTTCCACCGGTAGATGGCATGTTTTTCCATAGACAAGTCGGAAGGGGGACATACCTAAGGGTGTTTTGAATGCAGTGCGATATGCCCAAAGTGTGTCATCTAGTCTTACTGACCAATCCTTCCTAGAGGGATTTACAACTTTCTCGAGTATACCCTTCAATTCTCGGTTGGAAATTTCTGCTTGCCTATTGGTTTGTGGGTGATATTGCCCGTCCTCTAGCAACGATCAAATTGCTTGTAAAACTCTTGGGCATCTTTGTACAGTGTTGGCCAATACAAACCGGATTGAAAAAACTTTGGCCGCGGTACGAGTTCCTCCAAAATGTCCTCCATAGGGTGAAGAATGGCATTGTTAGAGTACATTTTGTTGCTCCTATTCAGGGACACATCAGCGTATAACCTGATCTGGGTATTGCCGAGGCATGTGCTGCCGCGGTGACTGCTCCCAAGATTGCCGAGTTGTGTGTGTCTAGAGTTGCCAAGGCATACATGTCCATGGTTGCCGAGGCGTGCGTATCAGTGGTTACCGAGGCGTGCGCGTCTGGAGTTACCGAGGTGTGCGAGTCAAGAGCTGCTACGTCGTCGAGGGTTGCCGAGACATGCGCATCCATGGTTGCCGAGATGTCAAGGGTTGCTGCGGCATCGAGGGTTGCCGAGGCGTGCGCGTCTGGAGTTTGCCGAGGCGTGCGCGTGAAGAGTTGCTGCGGCATCGAGGGTTGCTGAGGCATGCGCATCTATGGTTGCCGAGGCGTGCGCGTCAAGAGCTACTGCGGCATCGAGGGTTGCTGAGGCAAGCTTTTCCTTTAGGGTTTTGAATGCTTGGGTGCAAGAATCATCAAAATGGAAGACTTTATCTTGGTGGGGGTAATCTCTCGATCACGTCCACCTTGGCTTTGTCTACTTCAATTCCCTTGGATGAAATCTTGTGGCCGAGCACTATTCCTTCATTTACCATAAGATGGAACTTCTCCCAATTAAGGACTAAATCGGTTTCTCCACATCTTGCCAACACATTCTCTAAATTGTCGAGGCAACTGTTGAAGTCACTACCAAAAACGGAAAAATCATCCATGAAGATCTCAAGGAAGTCTTTGACCATGTCTGAAAAGAGTGCCATCATGCATCTTCTAATGTTAGTGCATATCTGAGAAAACTTGAGGATGGTCATTTTTGATACTTCTTATAGTCCATCCGCACCCTCCATCGGGTGACAATATTGCCCAAAAAGAGTTTGGCCAATGTGCTTGCCACTACTCCCTTTTGCGTTACCATGGTGGAGGTGTCTTTCTTCTTTGTTCGCTTGTAGTCCATGTATACTTTCCACCTTGCTACTATTCCTGAAGGCACAAATATATTAATAGGAAAAATTATATCCATTCTCAACCATTCAATTACCTCATTCTTGTCGACTTCTATCATGGTTGGATGTAGCCTTTGTTGTCATGGCAATTGCTGCTCAAGCCAATTGTCGTGGCAATCAGTTGCCAAAATTTGCTGTAAGTCAAGGGAAGAACCAATTTTCTGAAAAGCTTTACGAATCCAAACACCGTTTTCTTTTGGCCTCTCAAACATCTCCATCAGTAGAGATTTTGATGGCTTCAAATCTACCAACCTCGGTTCCTCAAGACATACCTGCAATGGACGAGGTGAGTTTTTAAAGAATTCGAAAGGTTCAACCATTACCTGCTCATATTCCATTGGCAAAGTATTATCATCTCGTTGATCTTGCACGTGGTCGTGTAATTACCGTGGCAATTGTAGATGAGAGCAATCTACAGATTCCTGCTTCAACATCAATGTTGTAACCTTATGGGCATCAGGTTCCTCAGAATTTGCTGTAGTATTGTTGTTTTCAGCTTCACTGAGTGTTGTCGCGGCATTACTCTGTTTAGGCTCCTCAATCATTGCTGAGGCAATTTGTTGTTCAGGCTCATCATGTGTTGGGCAGTCTCTCTCATTGCAATCCTCTTGACTTTGAGGTTCTAGTTTTTCCCCACACATCGGAGAGCTTTCTTTGCATTGCTCCTTATCCTCTTGCCTTGGGACGTCAGTATCCCTAGGAATGAATTGTTGGTGCATGTTATTCATGACATATGTGGATCTCCCCAATTGATCTTCTGAATTCCCTAAGGTTGCATCCCACTGAGCTATCCTCGTATCCATAGATTTTGATAGCTCTCGAATCTCTTCAATTGATCTGTCAAGTCTAGCCAAGGAAGCTAGTAATGTTTCCTCCAAGGAATTGGAATGTTCTTGAAAATGACTACATTGTCATGGCATATATGTTGCTACGGCAAAATTGTTATGGTAAAAAACATTTTGAGCTTTTTGACCATACCATGAAGAATTTTGCTGCTGGTTCCCTCTATGGTCCTCCATGTAGTTATATGCACCGAAAATGTGAGGGCAATTTTCAAACACATGATGTTCTCCACACATAGCACAAGATTTTTCCATGGTATAAGTTCTTTGGGCTTTTCTCGGTTGGTATAGGTAATCATCAAAGGGTGCAAGAAACTCTTGATTGGATTGATTCATATCTTCCAACGTCATCTCTCGAATAGTTCGGCTTTTATTTCCCGACATGTTGATGTCCCTTAACTTGTAGCGTACCTAATTTTTTTTTTGATAAAACAAAAAGAAAAGTTAGTAAAACTATGAGAAAAAATGCAATAACAAAAACAACTAACACCAATTGCTAATCCCCCGGCACCAAAAACTTGTTGCGTATAATAAATGTTATGCAAATGTACAAGTATACACGTTGCAAGTAATAAAGTGATACGAGTATCGAGTATCGTCTCCACAGGGATTGGTTTGGGCCACTTTGCTTAAGTTACTGCACTGTGAAAATAAAAACACAATTGATAATAGAGGTTTTAATTAACAAGAAAACTAAGAGCAATAAACTAAAAGAATAGATGAAATTAAAATAGAGTAAATAGGCCAGGTTATCGTGAGTTGAGGTGTGATAGCCGATTGGATCGTCTTGGTAAAAGAGTGCAAGGGAAACTCAGTTGCCGTGGCAACTTGCACAGTGGGGTTGCCTTGGCAACTAATCGATGGTTGCCTGGGCGACTAGCTGGGCAACTACTTGGGCGGCTGGGCAGCAACTTCAAGGTTCGGCAGAGCGTTCTTCAATGGTTTCTTCTTATCCCTAAGTCGAAACTCTAGCTACTTGTTCATGCCTTGATAAGACATCCCTGCGAGAATCAAGGGTGAACAACAACCAATCTTGCGCTCCTCTTAGCCGTTGAAATCCTTAACTTATTCCTAAGTCGGATTAATCTTCACCATCAATAGATTGAATAAAGACCATACTCATTCGTTTCTTGAATCTAACTCTCCCGATATTAGATAAATAGATGAAGTTATAAGATCCTCTCCCAATTCACTCGCAAACAAGAATAAAAGCCAAGAATGAGTAAACCTTGAATAGAAAAGTGCAAACTCTTATTACCTAAAAAAAATCTAATTGTTTTTCATAACAACAAAACACAATAACCCCAACCAATCAAGTTAGTTCATGGTTGGGTTAAAAAGATATACAAAGAATAATCCCCAAACCATGAATCTAATAGAAGCAAAGAAGAAGAAGAAGAAATCGAACTCTCTCCCTCCTTGCTCTCTTGTCGAAATTTCTATCCTCTTGCCCTATGGGGTTGTCGAAATTTTCCCTCTTCTTCCTCTCCCCAAGTTTACGATATGGCCTCTAATTTATAGGGCTAGGTCAAAGTTCTTCTTTGAGGAGGAAGTTAAGTTGGAATTAAATTATCTTTAAAGAATATAATTCTTTATTATAATTATATTCCTTCTAGAACTTCTCCTATCTTCTTGGAATTTAATTCTTCTTTAATCTCTTCATGGAAATCAAATTCCTTTGGGATTTAGCTTTGCTCTCGTCTTGGGCTTGTCTAGTCATCAATTTTGACTACCATATCACCTTATTCTTTTTCGACAATTGCCTTGGCATTGGCTCGGCGTCTCCTTCATGCATTGCCCTGGCAACTAGCTCGGCATCTCCTTCATGCACTGCCCTGGCAACTGGTTCTAGCCTTGTTTAGGCAAGTGATTCTGCACAGACACAAAAACACACCAAAGCAGCATCGTTTTCGACAAAAATCACCAAGTTATGTAATCAAGCTCAACGATGGAAAGAAACATGAATTAATGCATGAATGACTAATTATGCAACTGATATGAGCATAAGTCTAACAATAATATGAGTAAAAAGGGTAATAAAAATAGTACTTTTGAACACTTATCACCTACATTATCATATGTTGGATCCTGAATATTTGGTGTGACTTAATGAATTAGCTTAATAGATAAGATAAACCATTGATTCAAGTCAAACACACAGTTTGGTGCGGTGTATATTATATGTGCTTAAACGGTCATGATTGTCTTATGTGTTAAGGTGATTTTGATATGAGTAAGGTAAAATACTTACCATTTTATTGATAAGTCATGTGAGCTATGGAAGTTATCAATTGTTATTGAACTGTAATCGGCTGTGATTTATTTGGTTGTTAAAGAATCTTTTATAACAAGACTTAAGAGTGTTGTAACAAAAAGTATGCTTAAATATTGTTAAACAATGGGTTGATATTCTTTTAAATGATTTTAAGTTAATGATGTGTATGAAAGGCAAGAACACTCATATGTTTGTTCAGAGTATACATGTTAAATGGAAAGTGAGTATAATTTCATTTAGACGTATGTAAAGCTTCTTAATGAGAAATTTTATTTTCCTGTTTTTTTTTCTAAAGGACATGTAGTTATATTGGAAATCTTGTTTGTTGGTTTTCACCTAAGTAGCTTATCTACTTAAGTGCAAGGTACATAAATTTGTTGTAGCTTATAAGGTTATAAGCTATTATTAAAATTTTAAATTGTTATAGGGTGTGTATGTTTAAGTAAGTGATTGCTTTGTTCAAATAAATACTTTTAAGAAAAGTTTAGATTTTCCCTGATTCTTGTTTGCATGCTTGATAGGAAAGTGTTAAGTTAACCATGTTTGTTCGATTGTTGTTAGTAACACATTTTAATCTGGTTTAACTCCTAGACCGGGTTAGGGGGTGTTACAAATTGGTATCAAATCATGGTTTACCTAATCATTGGACTAAAATGAAATTTGTTGTATGTCTGCATCGTGCATGTGCCACCTAGGAGTTCGAGTTTTGTTCCATATTGGTATCTTGTAACCAATACAGTTTGTTTTCTATTTGAAAATTTAGAGTATGTGGAAATATTCTGAACTTGATAATGTAAGTTTTTTGTCATTGAAGAAATGGTGAGGGTAGACCTAGGAGTTAAATTCGATAAATACTTGTGATCTATGTTTGGAAAAAGCTCCCTTCTATGTTTTGATAGTCAACATAAATGTTTGAAATATGTTTGGGTCGGGATAAATACTTGTGAGTCTATAATTAAGGAGGAAAAATGCTCCTTTTTGCGCTTTTTGATAGTGGACTGTTTTGTGCAATTACATATGTATATTGAATCGTTTTGGTGCATATGTGGGATATAGTGGACTGTTTTGTGCAATTACATGTATAAAAAAATTAATGTTTGAGTACTGCTTTTGTGATTAGATCAAGAATTACTAGTTGGAAGCAAGGTTCAAAGCAAATAAAGTTGTAGAAAGACAATCCGGATTAGCAATGCGGGAACAAACCTAGCTCGGATATACTGTGAGTGTAGTTTTAGGTCTCAAGATAGAATAAAACTATCTTGAGCTTTGCTTTATGTTCTAGTTCATATTATTGTTCTTTAAGATGACTTGTGCTTATACTACAAAACTTGGATCTCAAGGTATGTTGTAAATCCACAAGTACTTTATGATTGGAAGTGGTTGAGATATAAAATTGTATGCTAGCTTAAAAGGCATGTGTGTCTGACTTTGTTTGAGTAATTATAATATGCATGATAGTTCAAAAAAAATATAGCTTGATGGAAAACTTTGCTATATTTATTATCACTCGAATAAAATAGGGAAAATGAGTTCATGACATTTTTGAAAACTATGTTTGTGGTATTACATGATAAATACAAAATTTTGGCATCCGAGGTATCCTTTGATTCTGAGACATCTACGAAAGGAATTTAGCTCTCGTTTATTTGGGTCTTTCAAAGTTATTAAGAAGATTAGCCCTGTTACCTAACGTATGGCCCTTGACTAATTTCCATGATTCACAAGTACCTTTAAACCCTCTCGTGTACATGAATTTGAATAAGATGAGCGTAATCCAGAATTGTCCTATGAAGAAGAACCAATTCAAATTTTAGATGAAAAGACTTTGTATCAAGTTTGCACCTATTGTTAGCATGATTTGGAGGAATCAAAAGATGGAAGAAGCAACTTGGGAACTTGAGTCAATTATATAAGGACAATACCCCTTATCTAATCACTCCAGGTAAATTCGAGGATGAATTTCTTTAAAAAGGGGAGAATTGTAACATCCCAAATTATGGCGTAGGATTATGTTACAAAATTGATCACTAATTAAATTTCTAAATATTTGTCACCTACTAAATTAGATTGGTAATTTAGGATCAATTGAAGTAATTAACTAATGCTTGGCCAATTTTGTTGAAGGGATTAATCGAAAAGAGGGAAAGTAGGGTGTTTGAATGCTAAGAAGAATATATTTAATGGTCGTTACACATGTCATTTAACTAAATGAAACATGTGGGAATTGTGAAGGGGAGTCACGGTCTTGGAGGGTAATTTACCATACCATCATCTTCCTCCTAAAACTCAGTCGAAGCCTTAAGCCTAAGGAGAATGAAATTTGCTACATGAATCTTACATTGGAGGCTGATATCTGGACTCATTGATGAGGATTTATTCAAAAATCTTTGGAAGAGGGTAAGAGAATTCTTTCTTTCTATTTGAGCTATGTTTAACTTGTGAATCTATTGGTGATTTTCCTAATAACCAACGTTACTATTAAAATTGTTGGAGAAGGGATCTCAAATTATAGACCATTAGAATAAAATGTTGGGATTGCTATGTTTTCTTAAGAAATTGTTTGATAAGTTGAGAAATTGGATTTGTATAAGTTCGAACAAATGATTCATTGTTTGGTAATCACTAATTACACATAGAATATGTATTGAATGGTTCAAATGAGATCATTTTGGAGCTGCTGTTAGTATACTATGTTTTAGAAAACTTTGGAGTTGAATTAGACCATGGTTTAGATGTAAAAGTTGAGCTTGAAGTTTGGTATCAATTACATTGTTTGCTGGTAATTATCAAAGGGCTATTGTGATCTAGATGAGCTGTTAAGGGACTATTATGGTGTTTTTATGGACTGTTTTAATCAACAGGGAACATGAGGTTGTATTACAAGTAATTGGGTAGCTGTTCTGCAAATTTAGGATCTGAATTTTAGCTCAAAATGGGGCTATTATGCAAGCTTAACTTAAGGATTGTTCTTATAATGAAAAGAATACTGTTTTGCATATTCCCGAACACTAGAGGACTGTTTTAAACCTGTAAATGTGTATAAAAAGCTGTCCAATTTTATGTTTATAAGAGTGAAATTGAGCTGTTTAGAGTCACTAAATGTATACATGAACACTAGGGTACAGAATTGCATACAAATGATAGTAAGTGTATTGTTATGATGTGTATTGGGCTGTTCATGTCTCTTAAACACTGTTTTAAAACACATGTATATGTTGTTTTGCACATAAAAATTTTGTATACATGATACCTGAACGGATTTGCATATCTAGGAGCTTTGGATTGACTATTTTATGAGGAACTAAATCTAGAAATTGTTTGCATTGATAAGGGATTGCTTTAACTTTGTTAAGGGACTGTTTTATACCTAAAAGGACTGTTTTGAGCAGAATTATGATCGATCAAGTTAAATGAAAAGTTATAGATTGAGAAAATGAACTATCATGAAATGTGTATTTTTGATTTTGGAACTGTTAGAATGATTTGGGGTATGACTATGCTTTGAATATGAAATTGAGGGTTGTTTCGAATGTATTTAACCATTGCTGGACTGTTTTAGGTGTTGTGGTTGATTGTGAATAAAATAGAACTAGCCCTTGACTAATTTGGGCAATTGTGGACTGTTTTGAAATATGTAATTGTTTGTTTCTGAATAGAGGCTATTTGTAATTCCTTGAATGTATACTACCCTGTTTTTGAATAAATTAATGAATGTATTTGTAATCTGCCCAGATTTGTGCATTTATTTATATGAGTGGACTGTTTTCATTGAAGAAATATATAAAAAAGTATGGGGGCTGTCCAGTTTTGCACACTTGCATCTAGTGATGATTAGTTTTGTGTGAAAGTTTTATGAATTGAGAATGCTGAATTTTGGAGAATGCTTAGATGATTTAAAGGGTATTAATATATGTAAACATATTCTTTGCTAATCATAGAAACAAGATGAGGCTAACGGGAAATGGATAAGTAGCAAGTGGAGGGGGGAGTCAGGTATCCTGTAATGTCAGGATAATAGGTGAGTGTAGTTTAAAGCCTCGAAAATGAGGTTGCAACCTTTTCAAGCATTGTTTTCTAATTGTTATGTTTAAATGAATCAAATGCATGCCTATGCTAATGTTTAAGCTTACGCTAGCTTGGAAGCTAGGTGAGTATTTCTTGAGAAATACATGTATCATAAAGATTGATAGTAAAGCATGTTTTAATTATTCATGTTACCCTTCTTTGTTGTAATGGGGCTGAAATTGAAAGTAAATGGAATGAGCAAAGTCATGATTGTAACTTACCTTACTCTTGCTTAAATGGACAATAAGTTATAACAACCAGCCTTAGTTCGAGTTAGTTTAGACACAATTGGCATGCCATAGACTCCGTCGACCTCGCTAGTTTGGAGTACGGTCCCTTATTGTTTAAGATCAAATGATCTATTGGTACTATGGTACCCATGTTCAAATGAGATATAAATTTGGTACTTGGTGTACCCTTGTTTCGATACTTTGCATACCCTAGTTGTTATTCCAGTGTTGGATTCGAGTGTCTAAGTGACTTGTTAATCAAGGCCAAGGTTAAACTAATAATTCAATAATGAATCTTGAGAATGTGAAATAATAAATTTGGACTATGTTCCCTTGATGCTTGTTGGATTAAAATCCTTCGATGTGAAATGGATTATTGTATCCCTAGTAATGACTCGATATATGCTTAATTGTGATGACATTTTGTAACACCCCCTACCCGGGTTAGTAGCAACCCGGCTCGGAAGCGTTACTTAACAAGCAAGAAGTGGCAATGAACAATACAATACAAGCAATACATACAATACAAGAACAATCAAACATACTTATTTATCATACAAGCAATTCACATTTGACTTCAATAATCATCCTAAGGCATTCAAACAAGGCACTACATTATCTCCTTTCAAGCTTACATTACATGTTACTACTTTATCAAAACAATTCACTTCAATTATTCCTATACTCATTCGAATAACCCTAGTGCAACATGATTCCATTTCATTTCTTTGTTTCTTAGACTTATACATGTACACCTAACCCAAAATTTCTAACATGATTCTTTGATCATTCAATTTACATGTTCTAGTTTCCATTCAAGCCTTATTCCATGCCTAACCATTTGGCTATCTATACAAACATACATAACACAATAACAATGTATGATCATACACATGAGACCTTAAACTTCCCAATGCAATTCGAATGGAAGGTAAGCAAGCATGGTTCAGTTCTTAATACTTTCAACTCAAGCAAGACATATACATCTTCAACAAACAAGGCATTTGATTGTTTCAAAGCAAACTAGATTAAACATTAGACCATTCCAATACAATTTCATCATATGTGCAGCAATCACCCTTCTTTACATGATACTTAGTGCATTACATACTTCATAATGTCATACAAGATCAAGACATAGTAGGCCCATCAAGAACATTATATACATGTACCAAAATGCATGTTCAAGCTAACTATGTACAATCTAGTGCCACCATTCTAGGAGATATACAAAACAAATATGAAATCATACTTAGGCAAACTTGTGTGACTTGCTTCTTGCTCAAGGTAACAGGCTTCAAGATCAAGCAACGATTGAATCCTTTATCCTGTAGTTGGGAAGAATGAAAACGAGAGTGATAAGTACAAGAATGTACTTAGTGAGGCAGTACTAAGTCTAACCAATTGTTATGTCAAGTTTCATGTGTCATTTAATGAAGTATAGACCTAGCTAAGGCTTTCAAGAAATAGAGTGATCTTAGCTAAGGCCTCAAGCATTAGAGTGATCTTAACTAAGGCTTTAAGCATTTGAAGAATCCTAGCTAAGGATATCAAGCATCAAGATAATCCTAATTAAGGATTCAAGCATTCGGCCATTTCAAGGAACAAGAATCAAGAAAATCATATTATGAACCAAGCACATCATGCTTGCAAAACAAGAAATCAAGGAATCATGCTTTCAAGTCAAGTAACATACAAATTCATGGCATTCAAGACAAGTAACATATGATGTAGGTTTGTTATTTCAATTGTTATTCATTAAACAACCCCTTTGGTACTTAGTTTGTATAGGTAATCGAGTCTCCAACCAACTATCGCCACAAGATGTACCATAGTGCTGATCAACCCTCCTACTGTCGCCAAAGACCACATACGTACCCTTCGTCTGTCGCCAAATAGGGGCCTTAGCCCTGGACCGTAGTCCATCTTTACACAATGAGCTCTAGACTCTAAGGCATGCCCTTCTACCTAGTCCAACTAGCTACCAAGGTTGTTCGATTTACCATTTATTCAAGTGTTTCAAGATCAAGATCATGTCAAGCAAGTTCATTTCATATTAAGCCCTTAGGCCATTGAGCCATAGCTCACATATCAAGTAGTTTCATGTTTCATTTTATCAAGATGAGAATATGTCTCAAGCAAGTCTTTAACATTCAATCACATTGCATCATAGCACATACAAGTATCCATGTTATCACATAATCATACTTAAGCATTCGACTGGATCATGTATACAAGTTTAGGATCAAGTTTCATGTATTACTTTTGTCATCCTTCCCTTATTAGGTCAAGTTCATGATTAGATTCATTTAACATTTCAAGGATGTAACAAGAATACATTGGTTAGGACCTAGTCCTAACCCTAGAGGTAACTACACTCACAATACTCCAAGCTAGCTAGTCTTGGATCGACACTCCTTTGTTCTTGGCTTTATGATGATCCACTCTATCCTCTTCCACCAATTTTACTCTTGGTTCTATCACATTACAAGTACAAACATGTCAAAATAATGATCATATGATCACCAAATCAAGACAAAGTTACAAGCACACAATACTCACAAATTTGGCAGTATGCTCATATGCATTTTCCATTACACTTAACTAAACTTTTCTACATTCTAGTTCATGTAAAACAAGGCATAATCAAAGGCCTAAAACTATTTACAAGACAGTTTACAAAATGCCACAAAACAGTGTGTAGTTGCCTATATTGCTGCTGCCAGCCAGCTTGCACTCTAATCACTTAATCATGCATAATTTTTATTCCGCACGTCGGAATTTCAATTGGTTTTTTCCTTTGTAAAGATAAAAAAAAATTCTTTATGTCCATATAAGGCTTGCATTCTAGTTCTCTGCCAATTAATATAGTTTTTAACTTAAAGACAGGGTAATTTGTCACACTGGACAGTTTGCACTGTCCCTAGTGTTTCTTCTCTACATTTCATTATACAACCCAGAATTCAGTTCTATTTTCTCCTAATGAATTTAGACATATCAAAGTGTTTTCCATAAATATTTCATCCTTAAATTCATTTTATACAATTTATAGTGATTTTTCAAAGTTACTGCCCAAAACAGAGCATTCTGGGTAGATTACACTAGGTTGAATTTCCAGCTTCTTAATTCACCTAAGCAATGTTCTAACATGGTAATTCAATTCATGTTCATGTTCTTACATGTCTAGGTTATTATACTTCACCTAGAAATGTTCTTAAAACAGGGCATAATCATGTTGAACCTAGTTTGATCTATTTGATCACATTTGCACATCCAATTCATCAACTAGGCAGTCCGTTACCTAATTTAACTAGTACAATTAGGTGTAGTTATTTTTCAGCAAGTTACCTATTCAATTAAATCTTCATTTTATCTATCAACATGATCAAAACAGGGTTCGATGTTCAATTGGCGTGTTTACACAATTTCTCCATCAAAACAGTCCCTAATCAAGACTGTTTTCAATCAAGCACATATTTCTCAATTTTCCAGCAACTATACATATATCTCATTAGCAATTTAGTTTCTAGCATTCAATTTCCAAGCTCTAATTGAAGCTAGCATGACCCTAACATGCATAGCAATCATCCAATTTCATCAAGGCAACAAGAACATCATCATTTGCATATTCAAACAATCTATAACAAGTTCGGATCAAGTATTATACCTTCTCCAAGCTAAATTTGATCAATGGTTGAATCAAAAAGCTTGAATTTGAACGTTTACATGAAGCTTTTCTTTATTTCCCCTTTCTATCACACAATTGGCTATGGAGGATTATAATGGGAGGAAGATGACAATATGTTTGTTCATCTCTCCTCCTAGGCCATGAGTTATCATCCAAATTGGCACATGTTCTCCTCCAATGGGGACATGTGTCAAGGCCTCCATTTAATTAAATTTTACATGCAATCTATAGAATTTTGCATGTTTACATTTCTACCCTTCTATTTATGCTTTCTAGTTTTAATTTCAATTCAATTTGGTTTAATTTCACTTATTTGATCTTAAGGATGGTCAATGCTCATTCTCCTTTAAATTGGTTACCACATATATTCAATTAGCCTATAGTTTAAATTGTGGTAACATTTCTAGGCCAATTTTAGGATGTTACACATTTGGATAAACATGAATAGATCTCATGCTTGAATGATCACTTGATATGAAAATGTTATGAAAACTCTTATTGAATTCATCTCACGAAATTGGTTAAATGGAATATTTTCATGCTTGTTCTATAGTGGCTTGTGAGATAAGAAATATCTATTTAGGGTGTCATGCTTAAGCTTTATAATGATGTAATCCATACTTCGAATAACTCTATTTTGTGTTAAGCTAAAGGATATTAACATTTGTGCTTGTATTATGATGTAATCCTTACTTCGAATAACAATAAAAAAGAGCTTGTGATTCATTAATTGTGAAATGGTCGCTAAGCTTAGACCCGTAGATTGTGTGAGATCCAATTGGGTATATAGAATCCAAGAAAGTTATAAGTAGAGAATGATTATGAATGTATTATGGTTAATAAGTAAAATGCAACTCAGAACACTCAAATGTGGTGTACTCACTTGAAGAAGGCAATTGAAGATTTATAATGAATTAAAGATTCTAACGAAATCAATCAAGAATTTGCAAAATGTGTTATTTGGTGACCAAATTGATTGTGTTGGGATTAGTAAAATAGCCGAATTACTACTACCCAAATGAATACATAAACTTTTGATCCAAACCCTTAAAATTAAGATTTACAAGGCATCTTAGTAAATCAAATTGTAAGTGTGAATATGGGATGCCCTAATTACAGGTAGAACTCGAAGACTATACTTATGGAATAAGATATATTTAAATTGAGATAATCATAATTAGACAAGATCCTATTTGAATAGAATGCTTGTTCTTGTGGACTCTCTTCTATTTCAAGTTTGTAGATTTGCACATCTTAAAGAAAAATTATGAAATGATAGAATATTGGTTCTATGTTAATGTCTACTTCGAACTACCTCACTAAGCAATTCAATTGCTTAATTATTTGTATGTTACATTTCAATATAAATGTGTTTACGGACTACTCCTGAGCTGGGACGTGATCACAATTATCGGATTAGGTTTCGAAGTTCTATCATTAGGACTCCTAGAGGGTGGCACATTATTGTTAAGATGCATGGCACATATAGATTCATGTTTGTTCATTCCTAAGTGTGGAATTTTATTCTTGATTAAGTTTGTAATGGGCCTTTTATATTAATTGTTGATTGCTTGCTTTATGTGATTTGAGTAGTAATTAGGTTGTGTGATAGCATGAATATCTAGAGAAGCTTGATTTGGTAACTACTTGTCACCGCATATGTTCTGCTTTGATTCATGCCTACATTATCACGTGTTGGATCCTAAATATTTGGTGTGACTTAATGAATTAGCTTAATAGATAAGATAAACCATTGATTCAAGTCAAGCACACAGTTTGGTGCGGTGTATATTATATGTACTTAAACGGTCATGATTGTCTTATGTGTTAAGGTGATTTTGATATGAGTAAGGTAAATTACTTACCATTTTATTGATAATTCATGTAAGCTATGGAAGTGATCGATTGTAATTGAACTGTAATCGGCTGTGATTTATTTGGTTGTTAAAGAATCTTTTATAACAAGACTTAAGAGTGTTGTAACAAAAAGTATGCTTAAAGATTATTAAACAATGGGTTGATATCCTTTTAAATGATTTTAAGTTAATGATGTGTATGAAAGGCAAGAACTCTCGTATGTTTGTTCAGAGTATGCACGCTAATTGGAAAGTGATTATAATTTCATTTAGACGTATGTAAAGTTTCTTAATGAGAAATTTTGGTTTCCTATTTATTTTTTTAAAGGACATGTAGTTATATTGGAAATCTTGTTTGTTGGTTTACACCTAAGTTGCTTATCTACTTAAGTGCAAGGCACATAAATTCTTTCTAGCTTATAAGGTTATAAGATATTATTAAAATTCTAAATTGTTATACGATGTGTATGTTTAAGTAAGTGATTGCTTCGTTCAAATAAAAGTTTTTAAGAAGAAAATTTTAGAATTTCCTTGATTCTTGTTTGCATGCTTGGTAGGATAGTTTAAGTTAACAATGTTTTCTCGATTGTTGTTAGTAATACGTTTTAATCCAGTTTATCTTCTAGACTGGGTTAGGGGTTGTTACAAAAAGCACTAGATAAATCCTTCCATGACCTGATGTTGACCCGACTTAACTGTGTGTACCAGCGTGCAGCTGACCCTACTAAACTGTCCTAGAAGCAATGAATGAGCAGCTTCTCATTATCTAGATACATCAACATCTTCCTGTAGTACATAGTTAGATGTTTTGGATGACATGTAGTTCCATTGTACTTCTCAAAGTCTGGGATCTTAAACTTCGAAGGCACCTCCAAGTCAGTCACCAAGATCAGGTTTTTGGCACCCATGTCGCCATATATACTTCCTTCCTGAAAAGACTTAATCATTCCTTCCAACTTTTCATAATGATCCTCCCATTTTTTCTCAGCTTTTTCCTTGTCAGCAATCTCATCGAGGTTGGGTACTTCATAGTTGTGAGTCCATCTATATTGGCCTTGAACTCATTTCGGATGGAGTACTCAGCAAAGTGGGAAGACAGCTTAGCCTTTGGTGTTAAAGCTTCTTTTTGCATTCCAGGACAATTGAAAGTCATTCCTTGGAATTGGGGCTGAGCGTTGGCTTCCTCTCTCATTTCTGTTGCATCTGGGTCCTTGAATCCCAGCATTGCTACAATCGAGCTGACTGTCTTTCAGTGTACTAGCTCCATTTCTTGCTTTAAGTCAGTTTCCAACTTATCTAATCGGTCCTAGGTGCTTTTGTGGTTGGTTTCCAAGGTTGCCACTTTGTCTTCCATCGCTCTGACTTGGGATCGAGTTTCGTATTTGTGAGTTGTTTTTGCTATTTTGAATTTCTATCATGTTTTATTTAAGTTAGATTCTTATCACGTTATGAATGCATGCAAAATCATAAACAAACAAATACAAAGAAAACCAGCAAAACACTTAAAAGAAAATGCAAATGCATGAATGCAAGCGAAGGGTTGTTAATACCATAAAATATTTACTCAGGAAACAGGTCCTTATTACATGAAATTTCAAATTTTCTACAAATATTTCTCATTACGAACTCCTAATTCCTTGACTTCTTCAATAAGCCACATGAGTCTTAGTCCCACTTCCCCTACTAGCTTAATGTACTGACGAAGGGCTGAAGCTTCAGTGGCCAACATCATCACGTGTCAAGCTACATCCTGTACCTGGGTCATGACAGTCCTATCAAACTCATCCCGTTCCTGGAACCTCCGTGCATTGTCTCGAAGATAAGTAAACCAATAGTTGTTTCCTTCATCAGCTATATCTTCAAGGACCAAAATCTTCATTCTATACTCCTGAATGATATTTTCTATTTCTTCCACTTGCTCTCTCAGTGAATCATTCTCATTTAAGTTGGCCTGGAGTTCTATGTAAGTGTGATCATTTTGCAACCTTTGGAGAGACTGATTTAGGACATTCAACTTGCCTTGCAATTCGGACAAAATTCTAGCTCTGCTTCAACTTCTTACATGTCTCATCATATGTTGCCTGTAATTCAAATAAACGATTCTTGCTATCTTGGGCTTTCCTTTTCCAAACAGCCACGTTTTCTTTTTCCTTCTCATGAGCTTGTTTGTCGTTCCCATTTTCAATTGCTTGTTTTCCCTTCTTCTTTTCTTCTACAACCGTCTGTCTGTACTTCTCAATCTCCCGCTTTCCATGCACTTTCTCTTTTCCCACAGCATGATCCATTTCTTGTTTCCATTGTTCTAGGTTTTTCTCAGGTCAGCATTTCGAACAGTAGTTTGGAACTTGAGAAAATCAACCCTATAAATCTCGAACTTCTTTTCCAGATCCATATACAGCTTTGTTACCCTCTTCGTCTCCCCTTTATGTTTTTTCACATCAAGGCTTGACTCGAACTTGTCTCGTTGGTTCTATTCTCGTAAGGCTTCTATCTCCAACTTGGCCCTTCTCAACTCTTCTCTTAGGATGTCAGCTTCTGTAGGGACTACCTTTAAGTGTTCTTCTAAAGAGTTAGCCTATCCAGGTGTAGGTGGTATGACTCTTTCATTCATTCTTGTACGCCTCCAAATATCATAGTCAGGGGTGTACATGAAATGACTATCTGACTCTAACTCCATGCAATAACAACGGTTCCACAAGTCACTAATTGTCTGTATCTTCTGCCTAAACTCCCCCTAGAACTCAAATTCTGATGAGCTAAGACCAATAGTGAATGGGATGAACTGTCGAGACCCAAACTGACAAGATACTAAAAGAGGGCACATCCAATTCCTCCCCATAAACCAAGTAACATCAAAAAATTGAAATCCCCGTATTTGTACAGGACTTTAGTATGACCCATCCAAGGAACCCTCCATCTAATGTCTTCATCACGACGGTCTTTGAAGATATCAATCCACTTGCCCTTCTTAACAATTGGCCATTCTTTTTCCAAGAACTCCCGGAGAGGAGAGAAATTTGGGGAAAATACATTTAACAAGGCCAATGTTGGGCATTTCCAAAAGTGACTAAGGGTCCAAGCCTGGAGTAAAGAAGCACACCCACCAAAATGCACACCTTCCACTTTTCGGCACACATTCAAGGAAATAAAAGTTTCAACTAATACAACTGGTACTGTATTGACCCCTCTCTTCAGTTGCTCAAAGAAATCTAACAATGCTACATCGATATTTCCAAAGACCTTCGAAAAGATAACAAGGCCGTAGATTGCAATAGCCAGGAGGTCCACTCTCTTTTCTTTATCTGGATGAACTAGAATTATGTTTCAGATACTTGACCAGGGAAAATTAAAACTACCTTCTCTCTTCCGTATCAACCCCTTGACCCAACCATCACTCATTCCAACGAAAGCCTGGAGTCTTGAATGAGGATTTTTATTTTTAGGCGGCTTTGCATAAACAAGTTTTTCTTCACCTTGAGTAGATTGAAAAGAGCCAAATACTCCTCAAATGTAGGCATCATATCTTCTCTATTAAAAGTGAAGCAGCAATATCCATGATTGCAGAACTGAACCAAGGCTTTCAGAAATGGCTTATCCACCTTTACATATAGGATATATGCTATATCACCATAAGCTTCATAGAATAACTGTTTGGTCTCATAATCAAGGCGGTCCCAGATTTCTCACAGTTCTTGCATATTATTCTGTTTAACATTGATATGGGCATACTCCGAGGTCTCTGTCTCATGATTAGCTGCTAACTGACTCCAAATTCTCGCTGATTAACTTTAGACCAATGTCTCACTCTTGCATTCTCATCTTCACTCTTTATGATCCTTCCATCCATGTTAAGAGCTTTTCAAAGTTGAGCAAAATGTTTTTTTTAGAATCAATCCCTTCTAGATATGGAATGATGTTGCCTGGATGAATATGCAAAATAACAAAACAAGAAGGGAAAAGATTAGAATTAAGAAAACACAAATAGACCAAAATAATTTCACAAATAATTCTAGGCAGCATATTCAAACACTCCAGGACATGTCTCCACGGATTATTCGCAACAATTTTGACTAGACTCAAAACCCTAGGTTTTTCGCATGGCTCTATTGGGGGTGGGCTCTAGATTCTCAAGCGGTCTGGTTCTAAAAGGGTACCTGATTTGTCTTTGTTGTCCCCTACTAAGGGTAGCAAGGCCCCTATTTCTCACCCATTATAGGCTTCAAATGAACCAAGTTCAACTTAGGGGGACTTACTTTCAATGTCTTCTCGAAGGATCGGTATCCTTATGAAGACATGAGGCATATGAGTCTCAAAGTTACTTGCTAGGCTCATACGGAGAATCAATATTCTGACATGAGCAAAGCATTCCCCCCCCACACACACTTAACAATTAGGACGAAGCTCGAGTACAGAGTTTTTGCAACAAATTTTAAATGCGTAAAATAGAATTGTATTCATTGAACGGACGAATAGATTGAAAGATTTTTGAACTTGCAAATTCCATTTCCTTTTTAAAACTTTGAGAACAATTTGTGGCCTGACCCTCTTTTGTTTTTTTTAAAAAACAAAATTGTCCTCAGCGGAGTCGTCAAGCTGTCGCAACCTCCTTTTGACGGGAAGCTTCGACGTTATTTGGAAAACTTAAGAAAACATGGAGTAGCCACCAATCGTTTTTGGAAACGTGTGATCGGATCACTTTTAAAACAAGGGTTATTTTAATAAAATGTTTTATTTATCAAAATAACATTTTTGGTCCACGAAAACAAGAGAAAATAGGTTCAGAGGTCGGTTACGTGCGGGGAAGGGTTAGCACACCCACAATGCCCAAAAATTGGTACCTAATTGTTTTCAAAAATCATTTTGAAAATTGGAATTTGCAAGTTCACAAGGGTTTCAATTTATTCACCTGTTTAATGAATATAAATCTATTTTAACTGTCTTATCACCCAGAAAATGAACTCCAATCACTGCCAACACTCCTGGCACTAACCCGTCATTTTCGTTTGGTAAGACACCGCATTAATTAATTTTCACTTTTTAAACAAGCCAACAAAATGATTAAGTGTGTTAAAGTTTTTTAAATTTAAAACCAATTAGCGATCAAATCCTAAAATATCTACATTCTTTTTTAAATACTTGGGTTTAAGTAAAGTTAAGTGTATTTTATTAAGAATGTGAAGGAAATTTTACTTCAAAGATGTCTCTAATCTAAGCTTATTGAGGAGCCTATTCCTAGGGTTTCAACAAACACAAATCTACATATAAAAGAAAATGAAGTAACTAAATTGCTTAAATTAAATTAAATAACTTAATAACTGCTTAAACAATTACAAAATTTTAAATAAGAAAAGGGGTAATTAGTTTTTATTTAAAAAAAAGAAAATCAGATTTAGGGATTAAATTGAAAGAGATTGAAATATAGTGGTCGAATTGATAGAGAAAAAGAATTTAAGGGTCCATTTAAAATAAAAAAAGGATGAAATTGAATGAAATAAAAAACTAAAGAGTTGCGGCATAAGATCTGACAAAGTAGGGCGCGGGTCAAAAGCGGGTTTGAATTAGGGTCATCGGGTCAGTATATATAACCAAATTTATAAACAAAAACATTTTGTTTCCCATTCTTTCAAACCGGTCAAACCCATTTTTCTTTAAAACCTCTGAAATGTTCTTCGTGTTCTTCATGAAATGAAGAACACGATGACATCTGCCATGCTGGGCGCCTTCTATCGGCGCCGGCCGCCGTTGCCGGCAGCAAAAAATTTCTAGAAAATTCCTCGTTTCCCAGATCCCAGCGACCCCCCAAATCGTATTTTTTCGCTAGAGCTACATCGAAACCAAATTCACGGTGGCACTATTCAAAACGGAGGTAAAATGCTACCCTTTTATCTATTTAGAATCGAAATAACAATAGAAGAAGAAATTACCAGAAACTGAGCTTTCTTTATTCCTTGAAACTCTAGATTACAAATGCTTGCCTCCTTACACTGGAAATCCGAATGCTATTTGTGTATTATGTATGAATTGTGTATGATTCGTATGAATCTGGTGTGTTTTTTGTACAAAGAATTACAATGCTATTTATAGGTACAAAAATGCTTGAATTTCAAGCAAGA
Organism: Hibiscus mutabilis; assembly: GCA_019671005.1. Taxonomy (NCBI): domain Eukaryota; kingdom Viridiplantae; phylum Streptophyta; class Magnoliopsida; order Malvales; family Malvaceae; genus Hibiscus; species Hibiscus mutabilis. Next base: position 24,559,309 of record CM033745.1, on the reverse strand, counting down.
ATCCCTAGTTTCTACCCCGATTTACCTCTTCTTTGATTTGATTTTAGCTTGATTCTTGCCGAGATTCAATTTAGGGATTGCATCTTCTGACTTTTGATGAATTTTGCTTCGGTTTTGGGATTTAACTACTTTATTTCCCCTTTTGCATGTTTCTGGTAACTTCAAATGACGGGGGAGACGCCAGCAAGGAGTGGTTCAAGTCAAAAATGGCATGGGCATTCGTCGAAGAAGATGAATCGACAACTGGAAGGCGGAACGGTAAGCGCGTGGCTACCACGTGCGAGTGGCAATCCGTGAGCTCTGCTCTGGAGTGATCTGGACCGTTAGATCACTCATTGATCTAACAGCTGAGAGAACAGGGCGCTATATCATCCTCCAGCTGGCGTGATCTGCGTCGTTGAATCAATCCCTGATCCAACAACCCTCCATCGGCTGTGCAACAAAGAAACAAAGGGATTAGGGTTTTATTTAGTTATAATCGGGCCAACGGGCCCTTAATGGATATGTTATTTGTTTAAATTAAAGGGACTTGGGTTTTTATTTAATGGACTATTTTTTTATTTTTTATGTACTTTTTAATTTAAATACAAATGGGTTGTGTTCTTTATATTTTTTGGTTTTGATAACTAACTATTATACTAATTAAACACTAAAAAAAATGTATATAGCTATGATAATACTAACTACCACATCAATATTATACTAACACATAACAATAATACTAATAATAATGTAACACTAACGTATAACAATTATACATCAACAATATAACACAAGTGAAAAATCAGTGACAACAGGCACTATATGAGGCCTTGTATGGTAGGAAGTGTCGTACGTCTTTGTGTTGGGCTAAGTTTGGGGAAAAGTATGTGTCTATACCGGATGTGTTGGAAAGCACGGATGAGAAAGTGAAGCTTATTTTTTATCGCTTGAAATCGACTTCGGATCGTCAGAAATCCTACGCGGATTTGAAGCGTAGGGAGATTGAGTATGTTGTTGGTGATTGCATGTTCTTAAAGGTGTCACCTTGGAAAAAGGTGATGTAGTCCGAGCATAAGGGAAAGCTCAGTTTGAGATTCATTGGATCGTATGAGGTTGTGGAGCGGGTAGGTCTTGTACTTAACACTTTAGGTTGCCTCCTGAGTTGGAGAAGATTCATGATGTGTTTCATGTGTCGATGTAGCAAAAGTACCAGTTGGATCCATCGCATGTTATACCAGTGGAGGACATTTAGTTACAGCCAGATTTATCTTATGATGAAGAACCTGTAGAGATCCTTGATTCTAGCAGTAAGGTTCTTCGTGGCAAAACGATCGAGCTTGTGAAGGTGTTGTGGCGACACCATGGGGTTGAGGAGGCCACATGGGAGAGTAAGGCGGACATGATGAAATAGTTTCCACATTTGTTACCTTCAAGTAAATTTCGAGGATGAATTTTTCTAAGTGGGGGAGAGTTGTAACGCGCAAGTTTTGGACTTAGGAGTTTCTAGGTTGATTAGACGATCCGATGGACCAGGATTAAAGATTCAAGTCAGATTCGGGATAAAAAGTCAGAATAAATATTTTTGTGTGTGAAAATATATGGGAAAAGTATCCTAAAATCATTATTTAATATATAGATATTTTTGGTAAAGTCAATTTTGAAAAGTGGAATTTGGACATTTTGGCTAGTGACCAAAATGTAAAGAGTGAAAAATTGTTTTAGTGACTGTTTTGAAAAAGGATCAAATCTTAGAATCTTTAAGGAGCTAATTTACCAAATAATGTAACCTAATTTTTTTCTCAATTTGGATTATTTTAAATGAGTTCTAGTTAGTGAATTAAAGGGATATTTAATTAAGGAAACATAATTATTTTCCTAAATCCACTTTTGACGTAACTTTTTTCTCTAAAACTTTTCTCTCAAAATTTCTTCAGCCAGACACTCTCTTTTTTATCAAAGATTTCAGGTAATGTTCTTGATTTCTAAAATTCTTGATTTCTAATGGATTCTTCAATCTTGTTTTCCAAAATCTCATTGATTTCATTTGTCTTTCAAGAATAAAACATCTAATTGAGAGGAAATTCACTCATTAGAGGTAAGATTCGTTCTTCTCCTCTAATGAATGGTTCTTTACTAAAATTTCCAAGTATTTGATCCTTGTTTAATGTTTTTAGTGCGTTTTAATGATTTAATTATGGAAATTAGTTAAATCAAGGTTTAATAGATGAGATTAAGTGATTTTTGTTTTGGATATATTTTATTGAGTTCTTGATTAGTTCTAATCATAATTTTGATGGTTAATAATGTTAATAATTGAGTTTTAACATTGGAATCCCGAAATTAAGTGAATCTCTAATTTTCTAGGTTGTTAGTGTTGTGTTTTTGGTGAATTGTGGATGTTTTATAAATGATAGAGGTATAAGGATGATGTTGGGTTGTTTTTGGCTGTTAATTGAAGGCAATTGATGGATTAAACCTTTAGGTTTTGGCTGGGTTAATTTTGGAAGGTGTTTGATGTTGATTTCGGTTGTTGTGGAGGGGTTTTGGTTAGAGTTGTTGTGGATTAATGTTGATGAGTCTTTGAATGCATTTACATGCATTGAATCCTCTATTTTTATGTGGTTAGATTAGTGGTGGTTGGTCCTTAAGCTTGTGGCACCGTTTTGGAAGCTTTGGGGGAGTAGTTCGCATCGGCGAATGAAGTTTTGAGTAGTCGGTGAGTGAGAACGTGGAATTCAGCTTTGAAATGGTTTAAAGGTTATTTTGGGAGTTTAAATTAAGCTTCAAACATTAGTTTAAACTCGGAAGTAAGTATGATGAGATTTCTCCCTCGGTTGTGTTTTAGCGAATTTGGTTTTATGCACTTGTTTTTGAATTACATGGAACTTACTGTTTAAGCATTTTTTAAGTATGTTTTATACTGATTTTTTATCACATATTGATGATGGATGCATTTGGTAAATGGTCCATGTAAGTATAAGGAATACTTGTAAATGTATGGTTTAATGCATTGGAAAGGGCTTTGAATGTTGCATATAAAAATAGTGAGGTACATGGTTAAAAATGAATTATAGTGGCAAGAGATGTGGTTTAAAATGTTATCGGATATAATTGTCCGGCCATAGGATTGATAGTGCACTATAATAAGTCACCTCGGGTGTTGTGGGGTTTATGTGTGCCGAATACTCCACCACGAGTACTCTAACAGTCGATGGGTTATATGGTACCGAAAACTTCCGTTAGTAGATTATACATCTAACCGATAATTGGGTTGTGATGGTACCCGGTTGTGATCGTACCTTAATTCCAGTTGAGATAGTATGAAGTGTTGAAAGGACACTTGTTGAATTCGTGTATCCGATGTAATAGTTTGTGAAGTGGAACTTGGTTTATGATCACTTGAAAGCCAATATAATTGATGATGTATCATGTTGATGGATTATGTTCTATGATGCTGGTTTATACATGTTTACTCTTTAAGCCTTGCATATGGGTTGTTGTGCATGGGAAAGCTTAAATTGAGGGATTGCAAATGGGGATTTTGCTATTGATCCATGATACATGTTGCATATGATTAAATATGCATGTTTTGATAATATTAAGTGCACGATCTAGTAAGGCATGATGTTTTGAAAGATGTTCTAAATGATGATTTCATTGTGAGTTAGAAAAACCGGTTTTAAATGCATTGATGGTGTCTTTGTTTTGGAGCACTCCTCACTAAGCCTAATGTGCTTACGCTCTATTTGACCATCAATGCAGAGAATTAAGGGTTGGAGGCAGCAAGCAAGCGAAGGGAAATCTAAGGACTTGAATGTAACACCCTCAACCCGGTTTAGAAGAAATCCGGAATCGAAAATGTTATAGCAAGGAAAACTAGAAATTTAAGAACCAAAACTTTGAACTTTTTTAAAATTTAACAAGACAAGTTAGCAAATTTTACTTTTCGTTATTACCACTCGACTCTTTAATACCACAAAAGTAATCTTAATTGCCAAAATTATTATCAAATTTATGACTGTCTTTAAACCATAGCTAAACTTATGATTATTTAATTCTTATAACCAAATCTAAAGCACATACACTTAACTAGTTGTCTTATTATCAATTCGTAACAAAAATGAATTGATACACATGGATACTTCAAATTTGAACCATATTATCATCAGGCTATTAAAGCCTAAACCACAAACAAATGTTTGGCATACTTGTATGCTGGATTTTAAAATTCTTAATCAAGCATGTTCATGACACTATCATACATGTGATCTGTATAGCAATTATTTGAACGTCAACTTTAAACTATCTCACTCGTAAAAGACAATTGAACCATTTTCTAACCAATCAAACAACCGTTCGAAAATTATCTAACATATCTTGTCTAACAAGAACTCATTCTAATCACATACTTAATACATAAGACTTGGTAAACAAGACATTAAGAAGCTTGAGTGAGACCCCTTTAGACTAATCAAATTCATTAGTGAATTTGGATTCCATTATCTTGACTCATTCAAATTATTATCAAACATACTCCTTTATTAAGATACATGAATCTCATTGTTACATCTCAATTATACTTAATCATGTGTGGGTCTTTAATCCATTTTAGAATATAATTTATTTCAATCATTCGAGTCAAGGGGACAGGCCAAAATTGATTACAAAAATATACAAGCCTTGAACAAATCTTAGAACTTATAGGGTTCATTAACGATTCAGGGCCTAACAAAATAATCGAGATTATGATCCTTGACAAATTCACATGCAAGAATTTTAATCACAATTTTCGTGAAATACGTACGAAATAACAATCTGCCATAGTATAGATATCTCATTAAACATTTCATTAATTAACAAATAATCACTATGATCGCAATTTAGGACTATATGAGCCAACAATTTTATGTCGTTAAGGTACTTTTATAAGTCCCACTTATTTGAGTTATATTGCATCACATACCTAGAACATTATTATCAAACATTCTAACATAACTTAAACTACAAGCTGGTATTCAAATATCATACTAACGTGACTTGATAGTCAAGGAACCATTTGAACTCCCTTAATCATGTCTTAATTTACCATCCGATCATTCGAATAACATAGCTATATTTATTCATCAGTCACGCATTCGAATATTCTACTTACGTAACTTGAGCTCTAAGAAACCATTCAAATTATATATATACAATATTGATTACATGCAGTATATGGTATTGATAGATTGTACAAAATAGAGAATACGCTACGTATATCAATCAAAGCAATGTGCCACCATTCTAGGAGTATACTACTTAAGGAGAGTTCCAAACTCTACTTAGATCTTGAATAAAGATTCGTAACTCACAACCACACTTGAAACATATAAGCTTTAATTATCCTGCAATGCATGAAAATGAGTGCATTAGGCTTACATAGCCTAAGTGAGGTAGTGACATCAAAATTACATAGCATATTATCAATGATATATATAAAGATGAAAATCAAAGTATACAACATAAGTTAGTAATTGTTCTAAAATTCTTAATCTTACTTTACAAGCCTTATTGAGGTTCATACTCTTTCAAGTCTAAGTTAAGTTTCATTGAATTTCATATCGATCTTATCAAAGATCGTACATCATCTCATTGAAGTCTTTTCAAGACTTATCGGAGTATTTATTAAAGTTTCGGGTTTCTTATTAAATCTTCTCAAGATACTTATCGGAGTTCTTTTCAAAGTTTGTTGCCTCATATTAGGCATACATTCACTGTATGTGAATTCTTATCATAAATGTGCATTGCTCCATATTTCTTTATTAACTTTGTCACCAAGGCATTTCACATATTTCATTACCAATTCAACTTTTAATTCAAAACTTTTAAATAGTTTGCCTTGGATCACATTTGGACATAAGCAACAATGGCCATTGTTACGCATAGCTCAAAGCACAAAGCAATGGCATGTATCTGATCATAACAATCCTAACTTCTCTTCTCTATCCAACCAAACTGTTGCCAATCTCCGTACATCTCCCTCGTTACCTCCTACTGTCGCCAATATATCATACATAATAAGGGGCGTCCCCCGAGCCGTAGCTCATGGACCATAGTCCCGAAACATGCCATGTACTATGCCAAAGTTTCCAAGGGCTTCCATTGAGTAGGCAACTTAGATATCTTATGTTTGAGAATTAGAGAGTATCTTATTGCACAAGTAATCTTACTTAGCATCTTATAATTTGCATTGAGCTTATAGCTCCTTAGACTTATGAGTTCATAAGATGTAGGGTTAAGATTAATTATTCTTCTCAAGTTTTATGGAAACATTGATAAGTGATTAACTTCAAGCTATCATAAGGTACACATAATCATCCATTTCAACCATAACATAGCAAGGCATGAATGTATTTATGCAATGCATTCATAATTCTGAATGTTTACCAAGGATGCCATGCCATGTATGCTCTCACATGTTGTGCTCTATATGAGCCTTATGCATATGCTTAGAAGCAATTTCAACATATCAAAGAAACAAGATTTGGAATGACTCCGTGTCACCCGAGACAGACACAACTACACTCACCTTTTATCTCGATGTTACGGGATACTCGAATCCACAATCCTATCTTTCTTCCCAACAATTCCATTTCTTAGGCTTCCTTGTTAGTGTATGCACTCAAAACAATTAGCAATTCATTACTAACCAAGATAATTCTTTATACAAATGCACTTATTCTTATTTATGCACATAACCAACCAATTTCATAAGTTTACATTCAAAACAATTCACATGCTTGCATACATACTTGTATCTCCAAACGGCCCATTATGTATTGTATACACATCAAATGATTTATTTATATATACATACATGTTCACAATACTCGTGCATGTGTTACAACAGTCCCGTCATACTCATATATATTTATATAGTCATAAATTAGATTACTAACGTTTATATCAAAACAGTGCAGTCCTTAACATGCATATTTACTCATATAAATTCACTAAACAGTCCACTGTCTTATTTTCTAACCCAAAAAATTTACTACTATCTTAACTATACATGTCTATTTAAAACTGCACACTGCACATGCATTCTACACTGCATTTTTGAAACTGCACAATTTACGCATTATACTGGACTGTATATTCGAAACTGTACAGATTACACATTATACTGGACTGCATATTCGAAACTGCACAGATTACACATTATACTGGACTGCACTGATCCAGAGAACTATTTTCCTGCATTTACTCACACTGTTTTACTGCATTTTATAATTCATCACATGTTCAATTTTATTCAATTCTTTTAAATCATTAAGATCGATTCAACTTATTTACCAACAATCCAACTTTTCATGCGTACTTATATACATATAAATATTCATCGATCAGCTCAACCTACACACATGTATACATGTTCAAACAACCGTTATATACTTATAAACACATTCAAAGCAGTTTATTCGAATCAGTCCATTAAACACTTGAAACAGTCCCGAATCAGAATATATGTGCTTCTAAACAGATCATTTTCTTAATTTACAATTTAAATTGATTCAATCAACATCATCTTTGTTACAAACAGTTTTGAACCCATAGACACATAACCAATTATGCCCATAACATTACCCTGTTACGACCACATCTAAGTCATCCATTATACGTCCAATTTTCATACATTTTTTATTAAAAACAGAGCAGTCCAAGAAGGTATGTAATTAATCCTTTAAAACAGTTTTCTCTTAGCCATTACACATCAAAATTTGGCAAGTTCGAAGCATGCGTATAAATCAATCCAAACATTCTAAATGTATACATAAATGTGTATAGCATGACCATCAATTTTCCTACTATATAACAGTCCATTCAAATGACACAGTCAAATAATGGTTCAATCCAAATTCATGCATATACAACTTCTCCATTAACTATCTAACCAAACTCAAGGATTTCATGAATCTCTTTTACAAGCAACAACAAGAATCCCAAACGAACAAAGGAAGGTTAAACAATTACCTTCTTACAAGCTTGATCGGTCATGACTTAATCAAGAAACTTAAGTACACGAGAATTGAAATGATTCTAGAATAGTTTTCCCCTAATTTCCTTTCTCTCACAACCATTTCCGATTCTCTAATGTGGGAGGAAGATGATGAATGGTTTTGATGACTCAACTCTCCCTCCCACTCAAGCTCCACCAACGTGAGACACCTCATCTAACCCCCACATTATTATACTTCTATCATGCAAATTAAAGGTTCACTAAACTTTTCGGTTTGGTCATGCAACAATTATCTACCCAAGTTCAAATTCTTTGATTTTGGTCTTAAAGATCCTTTGTTTACTTTGCCAAATAATAATTTAAATTACCAATGACTTGAATTTAAGTTAATGAATACTTCTAAGCTAAAATTCGGGGTATTACATTGAACCATTTGAAAGTATGGTTTTTGAACTAGTCTAGTAGTAATAAAGGTAATGGGTTCATTGTTGTTTAGGAGGGTTATTTGCTAAACTCGCGTTATGTGCAAGTTTATATTGTTGCTGTGGAGCTGTATGAGACTTTATATGTTCGATTTTGATGTGGATTTACGTTTCGTGCGTTTGATGGATTGGTTTTTAGGAAGCATGCCTCCAGATCTATGATTGAAGTATGTTGCTATGATTTGATCATGTTCTTTAATGTTCTGCCATGGTTTGATCTTTAGTTTAGTGGTGTACATGTTTACGGGTTGTTAAAGCATGATTGAATCCATGAAAGTATGAAAAACCAACAAAACTGGTCATTATAGGTCTGGGCATATCGGTACACGTGCCCTTATATCGCTACGGGTAAGTGTAATCCGAGGTTGGGTTTCGATACTCGAGAACCCATATTAGTACCGATATGTATATTTTGGCAGGGTACCGATATGCAATGAGGTGTATCGGTACCGTTTTGAGCTACTAGAATCCGGGATTATAGAATTGTAAAAGTGTACCGATACACTTGCTCGTGTACCGATACAGGCTGCAGTTATTTCAGTTAATATGTTAATCGCGAGTTTCTGATTCTTTCATTTTGGTCATTTTTATTTGGAAATGCTATAGTATGGATTTAGATGATCGTATTGAGCTAAAATTTAGCGTGTAAGCATGTAATCTGACTAATTAAGGATGGGTAATCCAAGGTTGACCTAAGTCCTTATAATTCTCTAGATTTACGTTTCAGTCCCTATTATACCAATGTATGCAATCGAGTGTCTTCTCGTTGTTCGGTTCCTTTGAGTCTTCATCCGCTGCTAGCATGCACACCTTAGGTTAACATGTTGCATCTAGATAAGATAAAAGAAAAAAAGACTCAATCTTGTGTAATCGTTTCGGGTTTATTTCGGTAAACCCAATGTAGCTCACTCGGTTCGGTCGGACGTCTAGGCCGGATCGAGGGGGTTACAGAATCATCATGACAGAACCTTCCTAAAACCTTAAATATGCATTTTACGACATTTTCCATCGATTAATGATATTTTCTTACAACTTTTAGATGATGATTCCAAGTATTGCCTCTTTGATTCCCAGATGATGAGGGTCAAATTAGGTGTGTTTTTCATGAAAGGGCTAAATTGATTATTTGGTACGAACTTATGGGAAAATACCCCTCAAGCCTATTTTAGTTTTTTTGTTAAAGGTTAAATAAGCATTCGAACTTTTTAAAAAAAAACCATTTAAGCCCTTAAACTCTCTAAAAATATAATTAAGCATTGTGAACGACCATATTAATATCATAACAGTCAACAACAATTTTCGTTAGTCAAAAGATGATATTGATTTTTCTCAATTTGGGGATCACATTAGGTGCAAAACGGACAAACGTGTTCGAAGTAACTATATAGATTTCTAGAGGATTGCTCTTGCGAGAGCTTTTCGTCGATAAGAGAACGAGTAACAATTCTAGTGTGGTCCCAACGAGTGGTGGATTTGGACTATTTGGTGAAGCTTTTTGAGAAAATCGTGTAAGTTTAGGATCAACGTTAACCTATAGTGTTGGTTGTCTCTTAGATCCTCTTAATCGATTTTAAGCCTATCTTCCACCACCATGTCCATAAATCGTTTCCTTTTCATTCATTCCATCAACATCATCCATAGCATCTTAATTTCGATTAGAAAACATAAACGACTCAAATTCATCATCGAGAACATGCACACATCACTTTTTCAGGCCAATGATCATTATATTCTCAAGATAATGTGAACTCATATAAAATGAGACAATATAAGCATCATTATTTATTCGATCAATTAATAAATCTCTAGAAGTGTAATTTTAAATAAGGGTTAAGTGTTAAAAGATGGTTCGAAATGTTATTGACCGTTATTATTGTTTGAGCATGTATTTTTATGTTTATCAGTTAGTGGGTCTTATGATAATCTTGTTTGTTATTTAGTTGTTTGGTTGTTAGTTATATATATATATATATATATATATATATATATATATATGTTGGCATCAAATATGGTCGTGTTGTGTTCCTAATTTCTAGTATGTTTAGTTATCGCCAGCATTATTTAAGTCATGTACCTAATGTGTTTCTAGTGAATAAAAGTATTTTAGCTAGGTTATTTACTTGTATGACCAACATAATGCTTCATCTCACTATATTAACTATTAATTTTTTTTGAACAATTCTTACTTAAGGGAAAGGGACTGAGAAATTTTCTCAACCAAACCCACAACTTAAAGGGAGGTGATGTGTCAACTAAGAGCTTTAACTACTTGTTTTAGAGGTTGTAGATGAACTATTTGTTGATTAGTATGAATCAAATTATTAATGATAGTTAAACCATATGAAAAATAAAACTATAATCAAATATATGTATAAATTGTCCTAAATTAATTGTTACGAAAGGCATTGAGTGAAGGAGAAATAAACTATAATCAGATTTCATCACAATCATGATGTTTTTTAAAATTTACCTTAGAATGATTATAGGCAGAGTCGTGAAAGAATTGTATTTGAATTTATAAATGGTAAGTCTAGATCTCGAAGAATAGTATTGAGTTATTTTATTAAAGATTATTTAAATATGAAAAAAATTACTCATAATAATTATAATAATGTACATATTGAAACGTATAGTTAGGAATATCGGGTTTTACGAGAATCCGATCCATTTTGTACTTAGTTAATTAAGGAGGTGTACAAGTTTCGCAAGTGGTTGGTGGAAATAGAAACTAATTTGTTCCGGGTGGTGGGGCATGCTAGGTATAAAGTGGGCGGGGCGGAATTCATCTATAGCAAATTTATATGACATGTTTTCTATAATAATTGAATGTTAGTTGTTGATTTTTTTTTTATTTTAGTTGTCAAATTATCATTTTTTTATACTTAGGTCATCTTGTTCAATTAAATGTCGGTTAAAATTATGTCATAAACATAATGAGAGCCCAGAAGATAAATATTTTATACTTTTTTATAAAAATGGTTTATATTTATTTAACTTATATATATATATATATATATATATAATGTGGGTCGTGGAATGTGTTTAACAAAGAATAAGTGGGCTGTGAAATGGGTATAACACAGGAATAAGTGGGTCTCAAGACCCAAATGAGTGATAGAGTATAAATGATTTTAATCTTATAAATTATGGGACATAGATGATTTTGAATTTTGTACCCGTAATACATATAAATTTTTTTAACGAGAATAGATGTAAGAGAACACCTTTTGCATCTGCCTCACCCGATTAACATCTATATAATACCAAGCTTGTGAACTATAAATGTGTTTAGAGATTGTTAACTTTTTCTAATATCTTATAAGATAATATTTTTGAACTTTAATCAAATTAATATATCCCTAATTCAAACATAAAAAATAAAAAAAAGTTTGTTTAAAATATTATTAAAATTAATTTTTATTATTAAATAAATTTATTATAATTTAAATACTTTCATGATTGCATTTGTTTATAATATAATTTGTAGAATTACCAAAATTAGAGTAAACACATTTAGCCGGTTTGTCAAATTACTTATATTTATTTTTTATATTCCGTATTCTATACCTACCAAGAACACTCTTCTTCTTTTTCTTAAAGTCTTTTTTCCTTCCCTTTCGGGTAAGAATTAAGATTTGTCAAAAAAGAATATCCCAAATAGAATCCTAATCTTTAACATTACCCAAATAAACACCTAAGCTTTAATTTTTATAAGATTCTTCTTAAATCATATCAAACTTAGCTGTGAAGTTCAGAAAATATTAATTTCAGGACATGGTTCATCCAAAAGATTGCAGCCATGGTTTTCCAGTACATGAAAGTAATGTTATTTACAGTACAGTGGCAACAGTCAATCCTGAGGAAGACATGAAAGTAAACAAGGTTAGAAATCTACAGAATTTGCTTTTCACCGGATGTTGCATCGAACTCGATTTCCTCCGCAATCACCCTCGGCAGCTTTTGAAGTAGTCGTTGCTGTTCAGATGATTTCTTCAGCATTTCTCTTTCATCTAGAAATCGTTCCAACGTATACAACCGGGGAGTTAAGGTAAAATCATTCATCTAGAAAGGTTCCATTTGCATCCTTTCGTAAGAAAGTGCAATGAGCCAACTTCCATTAAAGAAATGTTTGAACTTTTTAATTACCAAGAGAATTCACATTTATGGCTAATTCTATGGTGCGACTCAATAAGTTAAAAAGGATATATGTATCTCCGTCCCTTCTCATGCGCAAAATCAATTTTACCCTGCAATCGGACCAATTCTCGTTGAATCCACTGCCAATAATATCCCAAACAAGGCAGAGACAATTAGAGAAATCCAATTTGGAACAAGCCTCAAGCAGATACAGATGTTAGACTAGCACAGGCATCATACTCTAATTTAAACAACCGCTAAATCGAATCAAAACCAAATTTTGATCAAACGAATTTTCATTAATCATGAGCATTATCAATGTAGCATAATGATAGGACAGATTATATCATGCAAACATAAAACTGAACATCTTAAATATATGCTACCATAATGGCCAAAAAGTCTAAGATGTCTGTAACCACTAACCAACAGAGGCAACACTTCCCCCTCCCTCGATGCATGCATGCATAAGCACCAACATAAACAATAAACACGTTTGCATTAGACACCAGTTCTACGAAAGCGTACTGTTGAATGTTCATTTATTAGCATTGCATGTTCCGTATTTCAAACCGCAAGCCCCCCAAAGCTAATCAAGTTACAGGGAATCAAAACACAAATAAAAAGTTAAAAACATATAGCATTTCAAAAGTATATCAAGAGAAACAGAATAATTTCATATCGCATACATTCTTTGTTATATCTTCATGCAAACTTTTGGCCTTGAGTTCGAGCTCCACCTGTCAACGGAAATGTTCGGGTTAAGCTTCTTAATAGACCTTCTCTACTAGCCATGAATGTTAAATGAATCTGGATTCAATATATATTGATGGAAATAAATAGGAAACAATCTTACAAGATAAAATCTCAAACTTTACCACTCATCTATGTCTTTGCATAAAGATGAAGTGGGAGAAAGTTCTGAAAACTGGAACAAAAAGTAACAAAATCTGACTATGTAACACTTAAGTGTTTACACATGGAACCCATTCGTAAAAGTAAAGTATTTAATCTCTCTCTTCAACCGAACTCAAAATTGTAACATGGCAAGTTTCAGTGCACAAACATGTTTTAAGGAAATAAGATCAAATTGCAAAGCCAATAAGCTTCAAGTTACAAAAAAACATGTTCTAGCATGGAAGAACACCGATAGAGCATTTTCCAAGTCAGAAGAAGAGGAAGTCATCAAGTCAAATCGAAATGTTTTTTCATAGCTGCCTCATCATGAAAAGAAATGTTTTGTTAGGTTTTTTTTCTGATTTTTTCTGCAATTATCAATCTCTTAAACCAATTATTTTTTAACCATTTTTTAGTTTAGCACATCAGTTTTGTCGCATATAAAAACTTGATTACCATTTTATGCCATCATATTCGTTTCCTTGTAGTTCTAAGAATAGTAACCTTACGGAGAATGTAGAGCTGCTCATATACACAAACAAGCAGTAATCACTTGTAAAAATTATCAAATAAGTTGGTTCTAGGAAAGTAAGAGTTTCTCTTGTAAGAAAGAACTTACGACTGTGGGTTTTCTGAGAAGTCCGTCTTTCATCCTTTGTTGCAGATCTATACATTCTTCCTGTTAACACAACACTATGCAACTAAGCGCACAATGCAGGAACTAACCAAAAATCACAGTAATATCATATAGGATGAAAATATCTGTAGAATCAATATAGGATGAAAATATCAACCGTAAAATAGCATATAGAAACGGATACAACCAATATGCACCAACACAAGAAAATAGAGCTGTCACTTCCGTGCGATGTGAACCAGCTCTAAGAGAACTGATATGTCATGAAAGCTCAAGCAGTTACCAGAAATCCGTGTATCAAACGGGGTAAATCACGTAGATGAACGCATGTGCACACAATTACAATGCAAGCAAAAAACAGCAATATCATGGGAAATTCCCTCGGTACATTTGGGAGTCCACATGCTTGAAGCATACAGAAATATATTGCTGGAAATTACAATTGTTATAACTTCAATTCTACATTCGAGAACATGGATTTGAACATTTTCTATAGCTATCTCGGATTCACCACTAAAATAGGCATGCAACGAGAATCCATGAAGTTGAAAAACAATCACGAACATTACATTTATATGTATTTTATTATATATTATACTACGTTTGAAATACAAATTCCCCAGCACAATCTAAATGAACTTAATAAAAGGCCATACAAAATCTGAAGAAAACCCTCAGTTGAAAGGATCAGTCTTCAAATACGTGCAGAAAAAGATATGTTTGTTCAATCAAATCACCTTTAATATGGGGTATATAAGAATTCATCACTCTAGTGATTTCATCAATATTCAATATTTCAGAGAAAAAAAGAACAAAAGATAAAACTTCCCAGACATAACATTTGTTACCTCTGAGATGTCGTCATCATCTAGCATGTCGAGAGGAATATCAACTGGCATGCAAGAAACCTCAAGGAGAATCCCCTGGTTGTCATCAGCATTTGAGGTTTTCTTTATGCCTGAGAAGTAAAGGATTAAGAAATACGAAAATTAACAGAATCTGGAATCATTAATGGAACAAAACTACTTTTAGCTTATATTCAATGCAAATAAGGGTTAGATTGATTTCAGTGAAAAAGATTCTCTCTTTTCAAATAAAATAATACCTATGACCTGCAGAAGGTGAAAAGAAGCCGTCCCTAAACAGTTTCCGGGCATTCCTTTCACTCTAACAAAACTTCCCACAACCTTTTCTTTGAAATTATCAGGCTGTGTCGACAGCTCCTCCACTAAGCTCCTCCTTAAGTACACAAGTTTCATATTTTGTGCAACTATAGAAGCATAACAGCTCTTATGGACTGCATATTCCATCTTTTCCTCAAGAGGTACTTTAACTGAGCTTGATGTTCTCTTCCTCTTGTATTCTGAAGTAATCTGATTCGCCAAAGGGCTTCCACTATCATTCTCCATCTCATCCACAATTGACAGTTCCAATGTATCAGCAAAATGAGCTTTGAAAATATCGCATATCTTATTCTTTTGCCCCGGTTTCTTCTGAAAAAGAGAATTAAAACTTTTCATCACAAAGGATTCTTTATGAAAAAAGGGTTTTTCTTTTGTCTAAAAGTTGTTTCAGAATCCCAATGAGATGCTTTAAGCTCATTCCGAAAAATTCTCTTACCTGAGACTTCTTTCTTTTGACAAATGAATCATCTGAAGCAGAACCCGAGTCTCTATCAACATCTGATATTGTGATTATAGCATCTTTATCCTTAATCTTATCACAATCCAAGTCACTGTCATAGTTCTTCGACTCAGACTGAGCACGATGCAAATCGTCAAACTTCAACTCTTCTCGCTCCATTATTACCAGCAAATAGTCTTTAAACAGAAAATCAGAGGAATCTGGATCTTGAAAGTCTAGCTTGTCCTGCAGATACATCCATAATTTCAAAAGCCTGTTCTACCTTGAACAAAAAAGTTAGAGAGAGAGCATCTGGTTAACAGAGAAAACATACTATAGACATTTCTATCTACTTATCAAAAAGCATTTCAATATCATATATAATATAGCATTTACAAAATTCAAAGAAAACATGATAGAGCCAAAGAGATGAAAAATGTTGGTTATAAATCCATCATTCAGCTCATAAATTGAGTTGCATACCCCTTCGGAGTCAACTTCCGCATCCATTTCTGCAAGTAGTGCGAGCTTAAAACATGTTTTGCATAGTCCTTTGTTCAACTTAACAGGCACAAACTCATATGCATTAACGCAGAGCCGACAGACGGAATCAGGGCATCCAAGGCAAAAAAACCGAGGGGGACCACCGCATTCAGCACAAGAATGCCTGGCTGGAAATACAAATAATTGAGACCAAAATTATAAAGTCAGTCTAAAAGGAATTCAACAGGTTATATAAGTGCAATCACAAGTACAGCTAGCAACTGTTGGCAACGAGGAAGAAAATGCTGCTTAAGCTATTGAAAACTGTTCATGACAATAAACTAAATATCAGCGGCTGAATCGGGTGTAATGAACAACTAGCTTGAAAGTATCATTTGAAGTTAGGAGACTTACGGCAGGTCCAGTGACCTTCAGACTTCAATACTGAATTTCTCTTACCAACACATGTGGGATGATAAACTTTTCCACAGCCCCTAGAAACAGGGAACAAAGGAATAATATACGCTTACATTACTGGAGAATTATAAATAAGCATCTTTCTATAGGCATCCCGGACTCGAGGTGACTGTTATGTATGCATTTTTTTCCATATATTTGGGGGTTATGCCCCATAGTTCATATAACATATATTATTTATGAGAAAAATTCCAAATTTGAAGCTTGAGTAATAGAATTGCATGCAACTTATTGTACTCGTATCAAGTATTCAAGCTGAATAAAAATGCCATCAACAACACCGCATTAACAATTATACTTAAATTCTTCCTTTACCCTTCTTTCTTTCTTTTTTCTTCTTTTAGTATATCCTATTTATCTCCCCTTTTTTCTTTTTTTGAACGTTTCCCTTTCTTTTCCACTATCCATTTCAACATGCAAAACAAGATAATCCAGACCTGCAGTTTACTTAGAACATACAAGAAAAACAAAAGAAACCCAAAACCGTAGTTCAAAAGCAAAAGAAAAACCCTAAAATCACTCACAAAAAAAAAGGAAATGAAATGAAAGGAACAGCTCACCTGCGATCACAAAGAAGCAACTTCCCTCCATCTTTACAAACAAAGCACCAGTCGTCGGCTTCAGCTTCAGCTTCTTCGTTCACTTTTTGCTTCCCTTTGTCTTTGCTCATTTCCAAGAAAAAGAGAAAAAGAACTCTTCGTTTTTTCTATGTTTCTTGCACGTTGAAGCTTGAAGAGACAATGGCGGAGAGTGTTAAAAAGTTATCTCGATCTTTGCGAAACCAGAGTAAAAAAATAGGCTTACAGACATTTCTAGGACCATTAGGTTCGGAAAAATTATTCGAATAATGTGATTGTTTTTTTTTTTTTCAATATATCGTATTCCGTAAATTATTTTTAAGAATATTATTGTTTGAATAATTGTTTGAAGTCAGATTCTAATGAGTGTAAAAATAAATGCCCAAAGTGGCCATAAGGATTCGATTTTAAGGGGAAATTTTTTTCTAAAGTCTACCCAAAAAGATCTGACTTTACCCCTAAGGTCTTGGGCAATTTTTCCCCCAAAGTCGGAGCCTAATGGCTTTGTCTTTGGCAATTTTTTTGTTCGCACTGTTTATAATCAGAGTCTAATAAAAGAGTTTTTAAATTTATAGTTCAAACTACAATATTTCAGGAAATAAAATGTCGACGGCTATATATTAGAAAAAAATACCGAGTTAATATTAAAGTAATTTTTCCATTAGGTTTTATTTTTACTTATCCAAAATTCAATAATTCCCGAACTAGCGGAAATAAATTCTTCAAATTTTCGTTTTAAATCTATAGTAATGTAATTAACATAATTCTAATCCAAACTTGCCGTGGGTTAACGGTGATCATGACTGAAATATAATAATATTCAAGAATATAGTTGGAAGTCACCCGTTAACCCACTTTGAATCACTTTGTCGTATATAAGCGACGAGTTGACTGTAATAATGCTATTATGAGAAATATAAATTTTAAATTTCAATTTAATAAAAATAAGATTTAATGGTCCTAATTTTTTCCTTATTCCGACAAAATAAATTAAAAGGGTAAAATTTTGATATACGGTCTATATAAAATTTATTTTACATGAGCTTGTATTTTTGCCTTACAAAATACAAATCATAAATTCCTAACCCTAACACCCTAAACCCTAACTCTACACCCTAAACCCTAACTCTACACACTAACCTTAAATTATAAACCCTAAACCCCTAACATTTAAACCCTAAACTACAATCCTAACCCCTAAAATTAAAAGGGTCATGTAAACTTTAGTTTACACGGTCTGTATATTCAAGTATTTTTCAAAGTAAAATAGTAGAATTATTATCGTCAAGTACGGCACCTACAAAGTTGTCATATATAGTAATAATAATAGAGAAAATATATAATGCACGGCCAGTAAAAGCATCTTGTGCTTCTACAAGTACTTTAATTTTAGGGGTTAAAGATTTAGTTTAGGGTTTACAGTTTAGGAGTTTAGGTTTATGAGTTTAGAATTTAAAGTATGTGGTTAGAATTTAGGGTTTAATGTTAGGGTTTAGAGGTTTATGTTTAGGTTTTAGGGTAATATTGTAGGAATTTAGGTTTTTACCTATAACCTTAAAATTCTAGCCCTAAACTCTAAATTCAAACCATAATCCTTAAATTCTAAGCACCTAAACCCCTAAATTATGAACCATAAACTAAATCTCTAACCCCTAAAATTAGGACGCTTGCGAAAACAAAATATTTTCACCGTCAATGCATGTATAATTACCCGTAATAATAACCTATAACATCTGCAACATTAAATAATAACATATAGGAGGGAAAGTGCTTTTAGGCAGCACTGACGCTGGGGACAAAAATTCTCGACTATTTTTATGTCATAATATTAAAAAAATTAAATTATAATTTTAAATTCTAAATTATAAATTTTAATCCTTAAAAATACATTATACCCATAATTTCATAAATTCTAACACTAAACTCTAACATTAAACATAAACCCTAAATTTATTTTTTTAGTGTGAAGCACAAAAAGATGCACGAAAAGGGCATTTATTCTCTATGGTGCTAAAAAGTAAGGATGAATTTGGCACTATTTTTTAAAAGTGCTTTTAAAATTGTTGTGTTTTGAATTTAAGATTTTAGTGTTCGATATCGCTGTGATAATATACTTTTAAAAAGATAAAATGTTCATTTTAAACCTGATATTGTAAAATAAAACTAAATGAATAATGTTTTTATTATTTATTTTTATTTAAAATATTAAAATTTTAATACTCTTTTAATATGGGTAAACTACACTGATAGTCACTGAACTTTTAGGTCACTTTTAATATGGTCACTTAAAACTTTCATTACGGTCACTTAACTTTTGAATCGCTTTCATTACGGTAACTGTCGCCAGTTTTCGTTAAAAAATTTGGCCTGTCACATTAACTTTCTAAAAAGTTGTTAATATTAGGGGTGTGCAAAATAAACCGTAACCGGTATAACCGCTAAAATTTACCGGTTAATTAACATATCGTTAAAGCTTAAACAATTTCGGTTAACCAACCGTTAAAAATGATGGTTAATGGTTAACCGTTTGGTTAACCGCTATAAAATTATTTAGACATAAAATAAAGTTTATAATTGGAATTTATTCATGTAAATATTTTTTTCTTAAAATTTTAATACAATATTTATCAGAGAGATAATTTCATTACTCTCAAAAGAATTATTGAACATTTGAAAAAAAATATAATAGGTTACAGGTTAACCTGTAACCAAACCGTTAAGTAACGATTAACTGCTATAACAGTTAACCGTTTAAAAATGTAATGGTTAACCATTTCTTAATTATAGGTTACGGTTTAATAATCGCTATAACAGTTAACCAACCATTTATGGTAAATGGTACGGTTAACCTACCATGAACACCCCTAGTTAATATTTCCTCTCTCTCCCTCGCTCCCGCATTTAGGGGTGTTCAAAAATACCCGACCCGAGTAACCTGGTCCGTTGATTCGCCGTCCCGATCAAAAAATTCAAGTAATTTTATATTTTTTTCACCTCTTGGATCGGGCCCGGATCACCAAATTTTAAATTTTTGGGTACCTAACTACCCGAGTACCCAGATGTATTTGAAATAAGATTTTTTATATTTTATGAATACATATTTTTATATTAAAACAATAAAACATCTTAAAATATTTTTTATATTTTATATTTAATAAATACATTTTTTAGTAAACTAAAAATACATATTTTTATATTTTATGTTAAACTAATAAAATATTTTTTATTTAAAAAGTACATATTTTTATATTCGGGTACTCAATTATCCGGTACCTATAATATAATATAAGGTATCCGACCAACACGGGTCGAAACACGGGCCGGCTGAATTAGTATCCCTGCTCATATTTCCTTTTTCTTTCTTTCTTCTTTTTCTTATCCTTCTACTTCAGCAGCCAGCACACTAGAACCATCTCCCAGACCTCAAAGTACACCAAAGCAACAGATCTATCGGATCGAGCATAAAAGTACTTGTATGAACCTCAACATGAAGCTACTTGTTATCTTTGAAGAACCCAACAAATCTCTTATCACTATGAGGAATATCTAAACTGACACCCAATGTTCTCTGTTGAGATGAAAGCAAAAATCTATTAACTCAATCAAAAAACTTTAGTAAAGCAACAACCTTATCCAAAACTAATGAATGCACAAATTTAATTTTTATGATACATTTAGTGCGCCAAAGACACGGTTGTCCGTAATTGTCTTGATCAATCCTACATCAAGGAGAGCTTGAAAATGCCTCCTTATGTCAGTTGGCTGAACCATAGAAATCCTCTATGGTAGCCTAGTAACATGTAAATCTTCAATAACAAAACCAAAGCATGATTGTCAATGTATAATACCTCTACATTGCCTTCATATTCATCATCCATTTCAAGCATCTTTAGGACACGACGTCCTAAAAGTAATCCAGTGCAATATGTTAAAAAAAATAGACGGCTGCAAAATGAGGCATTATCACTGGCTAGAAAATAATAAAATAACTAAACGAAACTATAACCGTGTCATGGTATTAACCACTGCCTTAGAAGCGAATTCGCCTCGATGTGTGTAATCGTTACAATATCCGAACGACCTCTTGAGATTTCACAATTCTCCAAATTTCGTACATCCAAAAGATGGAGTGGACTCTGGTGGTACTGCTCTTCTCTCAACTGAAAAACAACACTCAGGAAAGGTTTAAGAAAACCAAAGAGAGTGTTTCTAAAGCAAACACTTGCTTAGGGATATATCAAATGAGAAGAGATGCCGACTATTTATAGGCTAAATAGTGAGAGCAAAAAAAATATTTTCAAAGCACAATTTAATTCTATTTATAATAGAATTAAATGACATTATGAAATACGTTACTTTTTGAGCATTAACAACACAATATACTGACCAAAAATAACAAAACAACATGAGAAGAAATTGATTTATCTGCATAATACATTTCAAACAAATAGAATGCCTGCAGCATAGTTTGTCAGGCCCACTTCAAGCCCATAGCGATGAAGCTCGGGTGAGTAAGCCGAACCAAGAGTATATCACCTGTTGTAGTAGCAAAAACGATTTGTGTAGTGTTATCTTTGCTTATCTAATCACAAGGTTAATGTTTAAGGAGGGTTTTGCATTTAAGGTAGTGCATGTGTTTGTTGCTTTGGAGTTTGAGGGTTTGGGAAGTGGTTCTGACGTTAATTGCGAGACGTTGAAGATGGTAATTTCTTGTATTGGATGTTGAAGGAGGAAGAGAAAGATGAGGAGGAAACATGAAATGCGAGAGAGAAAAATATTAACGACAACTTTTTAAAAAGTTAACATGATAGATTTTTTAACGAAATTAACGACAATAACTGTAATAAAAGTGAATTAGAAGTTGAATAATTGTAATGAAAGTTTTAAGTTCGGTGACCATATTGAAAGCACCTAAAAGTTTGATGAATACCATTGTAGTTTACCATTGTAATATTAATACTTAATATATTATTTTTTACCAAAACTTAATATATTATTAATATTTAATATATTAAATAGAAAATGATTTAAGTAATTAATATAGTTTATTTGTGGTAAAAATTTAATACTATAACATATAAATGATGATTCTACAATAAACATCATGTACCACTAATCATTTGTTCCACTATGTACTATTAATTATTTTGATTATTTTTAAAATTATAGGGATCGAAAGAGTTATTATCTATTTTTAGAATAAAATCTAAAAAAAGTTATATTTCTTTTTTTAAAAAAATTAATTCAACAAATAATATAGATTTATTACTGTAATAATCACTACATCTAGTCTTATTTAAATTTTATTAGGAAAACTATTAAATATGTATAATCTTAACCTAACTATCTTCATCTTCCCTAATAAAAATTGATCGATGTTAGTGATCAATATGATCAAGCAGATCAACGATCCAAGAGGCCGGCACTGCAAAGCAAAGCAAAGCAAAGCAAAGCATTCCTGAGGTGAATTGAGTTGATGAATAATGTTGATCATGCGAAAGAACTGGAACCCATGATTTTTCTTCTACTATCTGTTTCCTTTTTTTAGGGTGTTCTTCTACGTTGTGTCCATTTTTCAATGAATACTTATACTTAGAATTGTAAAATATCTATTATTCCTATGATTTTAAAATTGATTTCACACCATTTTATTAATGACGGTAGATGTGACGACGGCGGCTACGTTTTTTAGTTACGGAAGATGAAAATAGTTAGGTTAAAATTATACCTATTTAATAGCTTTTTTTAATAAAATTTAAATAAAACTAAAGGTAGTAATTATTATATTAATAAAATTATAATATTTTTGAATTAAGAAAAGAAAGAAAACGGAAAAAGTAATATAATTTTTTACAGATTTTGTTATAAAAAGAGATAATAACACTTTCGGTCCCTATGATTTAAAAAATAATAAAAATAGTTAATAGTACATAACGGTTCACATGATTAGTGATACATAACGGTACATGATGTTTATTGTAGAATCATCCATATATAAAACATACTATTCTAAATTATTACAATAATAATATTTATATAATTTATTAATAATATTTTGATATAAAAAATATTAATTTAAAATATTTTAAATGATTAATATAATTTATTTGTGGCAAAAATTTAAAAATAAAATAATATTTAATGATTGTAATTATAAATAATAAATATATAAACACCTAACCTAGAAAAATAAAAATTTTATTGAAGGTGTCAAGAGTGAAAAGATAACAAAAATATTAGGTTGGTAAAAAAGAAAAAGTAAAAAAAATATTTTACCCCAAACGCAATTTTCAAACTCCAAAAGTTAGGATTTCTTGCTTATGTATTTGTCATTTTAGCGATTCTGCACAACAGATTTTTAAGCAAAAATTAGTTATTCGTTGAGGAGTTTAGGGAAAAAGTTTGGAGGTGTGAAAACGCTTAAAAAGCGTTGACAAACAAAGCCTAAAACTAATTTTTCCAGATTTTACGTTTTAGAATCCCGATTGAAGGTAAAATATCATTATTAACCCCTATAATTTCTCATCCTCTATAATTTTCATTTGTATAGAAAAACCCCATAAAACATTTTCGTTTTTAATCAAAATATTTTTGGATTTAATCGAATGCATTACATTTCTAAAAAATAATTCAAAGTCCAAACAAATTTGAAAAAGTTCATTTCGAATGATTTTCCAACTTAGTCGATCTTTTTCAAAACAAGTATGCTCCGTTTTGCATTATAAAAAGCTATTTTCCAGGCTTCAAGGCAAAAAGGATTGATCCCTTTATGGGAGGAATTGTTTTATTTTGTCTCTCAGCCTGCAAGTGTAAAAGAATCGATCCCTTGGCTGTAACAGTCATATTTTATGAAAAATGATCGATCCCTTTCTTCAAAAGATCGATCTCACGTGTTACAAATGTTGTATTTTTTGGTAGGTAACAACTTTATTCCATCCCCAATGGCTCCAAATTACTAGTATTCATAGATAGGATATGAAAACAAGGTCAAAGCATCTCAACATCAACAAGAAACATATTGGAAAGAAAAATACCAATATCAAAGAGTCTTAGAGTGCTTAACTGTTGTAATTTTCATTGTAAAACATTTGCGAGCTATCATTGTTAATTTTGCTCAAGTGTTCTCTGGGTGAGAGCTATAATTTGGGCAAACACTTGCCTTATGATGTTTTTTTATTTGCTAAATTTGTATCTACTCTTAGGGAGAGTGTGTATACAAGGTTTTGGGTATAAACCTTGTGAAGATTATAAGGTTACTCATTGTCCATAAAGGTAAGCAAATCTAGTGGATTTGAGAAATCCTTAGTGTGAATAGCTAAGGTAGTGGATGTAAACTTGGTTTAAAAGTCAAACCAATCAAATATCATTGTGCAAAATTGTCTATATTTTCCGGTTGCTTCCACAATTTTTTACTAGCCAATTTATCACCTCTTGGCATATTTCGGTTGATCTATCGAGCTAACACTTGGTATTAGAGAGAGGCTTAATCAAAGGTCTAACAACCATTGAGAAGATCCGTACAGTGCTCGATCGATTTCTACATCCATCGGTTTCAATGGCTTCCACTTCCGTAATTACTACATTGAAGATTCACAATTCATCTCCAAACCTCCCTACTTCAACGGGGTAAACTATTCTTATAAGAAGAATATGATGATGTTCTTTATCCAAGCCACCGACTACTCACTATGATATATAGTGATTGAAGGTCCATCTATCCTACAAAATACGGAATGAGATATTCTTGTCCTTAAAAGCAAGAAGGAGTGGAATGAGAAAGACAAGAAGAACATGCAACTGAATGCAAAGGTCATGCACATTCTCTTTTGTGCACTTGGCACAAATGAGTATGGAAGAGTGTTTTCTTGTGCCAATGTCAAGGAAATACAGGACAAGCTTGAAGTCACTCATGATGGAACAAATAAAGTGAAGGAGACTAAGATTGGCCTTCTAAATCTAAGCTATGAGAACTTCAAGATGAACTTGGAGGAAGACATCAAAGTCATGTCCGATCGATTCTCTGTCATTATGAATGAGCTAAAGGGATATAGAGAGGTGATTATGGAGAACATGCTTGTGAGGAAGTTGATCTATTCACTTCCCGATTCATGAGACTAAGAAGACAAAAATTATAGAAGCAAATTTTCTCAAGACACTCAAGCTTGACGAGTTCATTGGATCTTTGCTTACCTATGAAATGATGTCAAAGAGAAAAAGAGAAGAATAAGATAAGAAAGAGGAAAATAAAGTTGGTTTTGCTCTAAAGTCTTGTGGTAGTGAAGAAGATAATGAATGTGAAGAGATAGAAGAGTTAACACGAATATTCAAAGATTCATGAAGTCAAGTAGACAAGTATAGAAGCATGAATCAAGAAAGAAATGAGATCCCATCACGTGCTACAATTGCAAGAAACTAGGACATATCAAGTATGTTTGCCCTAAATTAAAGATGAAGGGATCAAGCAAATTCAAGAAGGCATTTGTTGCTACATGGAGTGATGATGACTCTACCAATGATAAATATGGTGAAGTAGCAAACTTTTCCTCATGACAATTGAAGATGATTCCAAGGTAACCTCTAATTCATCTACTTCATTTGATTATAATTTTGATGAATTGCAAGAGGCTTACAATAATCTACTTTTGGAATTTAAAGAGTCACTTTTGAAAAACAAAAAGGTTGTCTCAAAATTAAAAAATGCAAATGACTCTCTTTCCAAAAGCAAAGTGGAACTTGAAAGAAAGGTTCAAGAAATGCAAGCAAAATTAAGTCTAGATTTTAGAAGAAAAATCTAGACTTGCAAAACTTGCTTTCAAAAGTTCATGATGATCATAAAAAAGAACTTGATGGTCTTAAAAGTTCTTTTCATAATGTTGGATAAAAAGTTTTAAAAATGGAGAAAGATCCAACTTAAATTATGTTAAATCTAGCTTTTATGATAGATAAAATATTTCCCTCAATTTTTAAAAAGAAAAATGATTAAGAGTGCATGGGTCCCAAAATGACTTGTATCTTCTAATAATAAGGATTCCATTGCTAAGTGGATTCCTAAGGGAACTAAATTGTTGAGACTAACTCCAATGGACCCAAAAGAATTTGAGTACCAAAAGTAAAGTAATTGTTTATTGTAGGTGTATTGGAGCAACGATGAGAAATGTGAAGATATTCAGAAGCTCTAAACACACTAGAAGGAATAACACTTGAAGAGGGTGAGGCCTAATCAACCTACCTTAGTTCAAGTGGTAACATTTTTTAATTTTATGTAATTTTACTTAATCATGTTTCGTTGTGTGTTTTTATGATTTTCTAAACATGATTGAGTGAATCTACATGATGCTTTAATGCAAATTGTTAGAGGGAGTTAATAATGCAAGAGTTGCACATTTATGGCCTAATATATTTATGTTAATGTTTTTGGCCTTAAATTTGCAATATTTGATTGATTTAGTGAAATCATGTTCTCCATGCTTTAAATGTTCTTATATGATGTTTTTAAGAATATGATATGTTTATGTTGCAATAATGTCCAAAATGCATGTTTAGGACTCTTTAGAGCCTTTGTGTGTTTGTGACTTGAAATGGACTTCATTGTGTGCAATTAAGGTACTAAAATTGATCTATGTTGAGATTTGCACAATATATTGTTTTATATCTTTCTAGTGACTTACAATGCACTAATTAGGTTTTAAAATAGTCTTAGAATGACCCTTTGTGCCAAATTTGAAAAACATAGTAAAAGGAACGATCCCATGAAGCAAGGGATCGATCCCTTCATTGGCAATAAGCCTCTTATTTCTATCTTCAAATTTTAAAACTAAAAGGATCGATCCCCTAAATCTGAGGGATTGATCCCTTTAGGCATAATGGCTATCATCTCGCTTTAAATGCCAAAACACACATTTTCTCTAAAAACCCCTTGCTCGTGCCAAACACCACAAATCACACCAAAAACTCTCATTTTCGAAACCCTAACAAAAAACATCCAATTCAAGTCGTTTTTCAAGGATTCGACGTGGGTTTCTTCGATTTTTCTTTAACAAATCCAATTTCCTTCTTATTTTTGACTCCTGAGGTGCTTCAATATCAAATTTTTGGTAAGTTTTATAAACTATAATATTTCTTTCGATTTTTATTCTTCAAATTGGGTTTATTTATTAATTTAGGATGGTTAGAGAACTCATATCTTGTTGAAATACATTGGTTTTATTGTAGGAGGATTACCCATTATTTAAAATTAGCCAAAACCTCTATTTTAAACAATTGCACACCAAGTGTTTATGAAAAAGCCTCAACCAAAATTTCACATATACCTTATTTCGACCAAGTCTTGTTTTCAAGCCTAAATCTCATTTTTTAATTCATTCAAAATTGCTTTTTTATCATCTCTAAACTTAATCTTAATTTTATATACTTACTCGATCAAAAACAATTTTGGTTTGAAAATGTCTAAGAGAAAAACCATTGCTTCTAAAGGGAAGGGGATTTCTGCAAATCCCCTCCTATAACACCATAAATCCGGATGTCACATTTGGGCCTTAAGCCCAAACCTATTACCATAAAATTTCTCAATTCGGTTTAGCCTAAAAAGATATTCCTAAAAAACATTAAATACAATAGTTGAAAATATAAATAAATAATTTAAATTGTTACAAAGGAGCTCCACTTTAATTTAAAACATTTAAACATTCAAATTTAGTGATACAATTCAAAATATAAGAATTAAAGACTCCACCACGTAAGGTCCTATGAATACATAGCCCACTAAACACAAGTACCGTACTCTGGAGAATACCACATGCTAGAATCCCGTACCGATAGTGCTCCTCGATCCTACGATCTAACGTTCAACCTACTCATGGAAACAACGAATCCAAGCTCTAAGCTTACAAAGCTTAGTGGTACACATCTACTTTACTATACTTCATGCTAATCATAAACATAAGCATGCAAGCTAGTACGAGCAATAAGGAGAGATAAATAAGCACGTGGCGTGTAATACCCCAAAGTTTAGTTAGTGACCAAACTAATAAGATTGAAAGTTTGGTGTCCAAAGTGAAGTGACCAAAATGAATAAAATGAAAGTCTGGTGGACAACGTAAAAAATTCTAAAAAGTTTGAGTACTTAAAAGGTAATTTTCCTGAAAATAATTTTTATTTCGTAAATAGGTAGTTCACCTACAAGAAGTGGGCTGGAAACAAGATTATTAAATTAATTCAAGATTTTGATTTTAAGAAATTATTTGATAAAGCTTCCGAAAATTTTCGGATAAACGGATTGAATATAAATTCAAGAAAATAACATTAGCCATTGGATGGAAGGGTGAGAATGTCATTTCACATGGTTACAATGGAAGGATTAATTTTGGGCCCTTGGATTTACATAATTTTTCCATGTTAAATCCTAGCCATTGGATCAAAGGGACAAGATTGGAATTTAAGTTTGTTTCAAGGGAAAAAATGGAAATTGATATAGTTTAAGGGAAAATTGGTAAACTACTAACTCAAGATTAAATCTAGACCATTGGATGAAGGATGATGACATTTGGCACATTATGGATTCATTGGATTTAAGGGTAAAATAGTCATTTGACTATTAAATAAAGATATTTTGTATTATATGGAATAAATTATTCCATTTGGCATAATTAGAAGAGAAAAAATAGAAAAAATGTTCTTCATTCCTCTTTATTGCTGCCATAGGTTTTGGGGAGAGAAGAAACAGAAAAAATTTGTTCTCCCTTGAATTCTCTTTCACTTGGTATAAGAAATTCATGGAATAATTGAAGATAACTCTTGAATTTTGAGGAGAGAAAATTTAGGGTTTAGGGATCTAAATGAATTAGGATTGATATGTGATGTTCTATCATTTCCATGCTTTATTGAAGTTGAAATTGATGTATTCTTGATGGAATACCATTTGGTTAATTAGGGTTTAATTTGGGTTTAAGGATTCAAGTTGAATTTGGAGTTTTCATGAAAGGAAAATGTTGGAATAATATAATTAAAGGTTAAATTGAGGTGTTGCAATGGTTAAAGGATGCTAAAGATGTGAATTATAAAATCTGCCCAGAATTTTAGTTTTTGGAAATGAGTTTGGAAAACCACCAAAAATTCCATAAAAATGATTAGAAAGTGAGCCAAATACCATCGTATTCCCAATTCAGTCTAGTTTCATTTAAAACAAACGGTGACTGATTTTGATTTTTATATCAAAATATGTGAATTTTTAAGTGATAAAAGGTCAGAAAACAGAGTAGCAGTCAGCTTTGAAATCCAGCACTGGAATTCAACTTTGAAAATTCATCATAAATCGTACAAGTTGAATTTGGGAAATTAGTATATATGGTTGAAAAGCTTATCGAATCTAGTTTCTGTCAAAATAAACGGAATCGAATTTTGAGCTATAGATTATTTTATGGAAATATTTCTTTGAAGGTAGCTCAGACTGATGGATTATAAAATGAGTACCTTATTCGTGTTATTAATTTGTGCATGTAAGGGATGAATGTGAAGCACTCAAGTAAACACGAGAAATCAAAAATTCAATAGATAAGGCAAAAGATCAAGCTTGGAGTTCTCTCAAGTTATTCAATTTAGTTTGGGATAAGAAGTGTCAAGGTGAGTGCATTTATATGTTTTAAAATGTATTAAGGAAGACTTGCGATAAGTCGACCTATATGATTTTAAAGAATTCATAATATTGATTTTCATATGAAATATGATATTTCCATAGGCATAAATTAAAGATTTTATACATGATGGGTGTTAACCTTGTAAAAGGTTAACATTTTGTGCCTCTTTACTTAAGTTATTGTATGAAATCAAGCCCATTTCATCTCATTTCATGGCTTATAGATGCATTTAGTTCATATAGTTGCATTTAGTGATGTTGGTTTTGTTTTCTTTGTTTATTTGCAAGAGTGGTGCTGCTTGGGAAGGTTTTGGTTGGTGTGGTGATGTGCAGGAAAAAGAGGAGCAATGCAGGGAAAATGCCATAGCATTTTGGATAGCATTTCTGGGCGCGCTAGAGGACAAAAAATTGAGGATACTTTGCAGCCCCACATGTGAACCTATCAGCCAGCTATGAGCCCACATGTAAAGGGAATATTCCCTTGGAATTAAGGGTACAAAACCTTTGGAGCCCCCACTATGTAAAGAAAAAGACACCCACATTAAAGAGGGAGCCGAAAAAGTTACTTGGTGAGCTGAGAAAGAGAGAGAAAAGGAGATTTCCTTTCTTCATCTTCTCTATCGTGATGTCCTCCATTGTTGAAGCTCCAAGGGGTGTTCTCGCTGGCCTTTGAGAGAAGCAGCGGGCTTAGAGTGGTTCACGGTAGTCCAAGGCAGCTTTGGAGTTTTTCCCTTCCTTTAGTTGCTTTTACTATTTCATTTCCTATTATTTGGATGGGTTGTTTTAAACGAATGATTGTGGATGATATTTGCCCAACCAATAATTGATTTTAAGTGGCTTGGGCTTGTTATGGTTTTTATGTTTCAAGTTTGAATGAATGCTTCGTTGCTTTCTTGTTCCTCTCATGCTTTATCCATTGTTCTTTTATGCCTTAAGCTTGTCAGAGCTTTCGAGAGTTAGCCTTTGCTTAGGTGTTGGATAGCTTAATATTCAAGAGAGTTAGGCTTAGATCTACATGGACAATGGGGTTTTATGCTGAGAGGAAAAATCCTAACTCACCTTAGAGATAAGGATAAAGTTATGACTAAAAAGAGTAGAACTTAAAGGATAGTTGTATGTTAGGGTTTACACCGAGAGGTATTTCCATAACATTCTGGCTGTTAGGTTCTTGCTAGAGATAGTTTAGACACACCTTAGTAAATTCTGTCAAGCATGACATTAGCAAGTTAGAGCTAAACATTCTTGAGACTTAGATATAGGAGTCGTTGATAAGCCCGGCCTGTCATCCCAATAGAGAGCTCCGTACATGTGAGAGGACGTTTGAAGTATCCTTGTATCAACCTAGTTTATATTACAATTGTTTGCTACAACATTTCTGAACCTGTTTCCTATTGCTATTGCATTTATTTTCAAGTTGCAAATTTGTGTGTTTTGACTAAGCTAGTTTGGCTTCCAATCCTTGTGGAGATGATACTCATTCATCACTGTATTACTTGTTCGATGTGTATACTTGCACTATTTGCGTATCATTTATATTACATCACAACACGTAACAAGTTTTTGGTGCCGTTGCTGGGGATTGGCAATTGGTTATTTAGAGTTTAGTCTTTGCACCAGTTTATTTTTTCTTTTTGTTTAGTTTTATTTATTGTTTTTGTTTACTCTTTTTCAAGTGTTGTGCTGTTGCATGACCTGAGGAAAACCCGAAGAACCATTAACACCTATAGTGCCTAAAATCGAGCACTTGTTTCGCCAAGGAAGACGCATTCAAGAAGCCTTACGAACCATGAATAGAGGTGGCAACCAAGTAGATGAAAATCTATATGAACCTAATGCTGCAGGAAATCCTGGAGCCATACTTCGACCACGAGCTATTAAAGACCACCTAAATCCTATCTTGGATGATCTCAAACCTGGAATTGTAGCTCCTGGGATTCAAGCAGCTCATTTTGAACTAAAACCTATAATGTTTAACATGTTGAACTCCATTGGGCAATTTGGTGGATCTCTTCATGAAGATGCAAGATAGCATATTTGAGCATTTTTGGAAGTATGTGGTTCTTTCCAACAACAAGGTGTGCATGGAGATGTATTGAAGCTCAAGCTATTTCCTTATTCTTTGCGTGATCGAGCACGAGCTTGGTTGAGTGGAGTACCAACCGGTTCTATGGAATCATGGACAGATCTGTGCAAAAGTTTTTTGCTACGGTATAATCCACGTAACATGAACACCTAATTAAGGAATGACTTTGCTTCCTTTCGTCAAGCTGATGACGAGTCAATGTACGAGTGTCGGGATAGATATAAGGGACTGCTCTGCAAGTGTACGAATCATGGATTTCAAGATTGGACACAGGTTGTAATGTTCTACAATGGTGTGAATGCT
This sequence comes from Hibiscus mutabilis, assembly GCA_019671005.1. Taxonomy (NCBI): domain Eukaryota; kingdom Viridiplantae; phylum Streptophyta; class Magnoliopsida; order Malvales; family Malvaceae; genus Hibiscus; species Hibiscus mutabilis. The sequence continues at coordinate 24,526,997 of CM033745.1, read as the reverse complement.
CCCACGAGGATGATGCTGGATGCTTCAGCAAACGACACTTTGCTGGACAAGTCACCTTAAGAAGTATTCGATATCCTTGATAGGATCGCAAACAATGACTACCAATTTCCTACTTCGAGGCTTAGTACGGGAAGGAGAACTCATGGGACGCGTGAGCTTGACAACAACGAATCAGTTTCAGCCCAGTTGTCAACCATCACTACTATGTTGAAGAATCTCAAACGGCCTAATAAAGTGAAAGAAGTAAAGGTAGCAACTACTTGTGTCCGGTGTGATGGACACCATCATATGAGCGAGTGCCTTGAAAATTACGAGTCTACCAACTATGTGGGGAACTTTAATAGGAACAACCACAACCCCTACTCAAACACTTATAATCTAGGATGGCGTCAGCTAATCTTTCTTGGGGGAATCAAGGAAACCAAAATGCTGGCAGCTTGAGTAGGCACCACAATCAGACTAAATCCCAAGGTTCTCAGCAGAATATGCCATGGCAAAATGACAACAAGGGTTCAACCTCTTCATCGAACAACAGTTCCTTGGAAGCTACTTTCCAAGATTTTATGACAACCATGAAGGCTTTATTCCAAAACCATGCAGCGTCTATAAAGAGTTAAGGTGCATTGCTTCAAAGCTATAGCTCTTCCTTAAAGGCTTTGGAAACCCAAGTGAGGACAAATTGCGCAAGCTTTGCATGCTCGACCTCAAGGTAGTTTGCCTAGTAATACTAAAGTCACTAAAACTCATGGCAAAGAGCAGTTTAGTGCACTCACTTTAAGAAATGGCAACCAACTTAACAAAGAAGATAAGTTTGGGGGGAAGAAAGTAGAAAACTCTAAACCTGAATCTGTGGTTAAAGAACCAACTTTGCTAGATGATTCAACTCTAGATGGGAAAGAGAATGATGGCTCAACGAATGAACCTGCTGATGGAGAACAAAACATTGCTATAGCAAAAGAAAGATCCCCACCAGTAGAGGAAGAAGTCAAACCCCCACTACCCTTCCCTCAAAGGTTGAAGAAGCAAAAAGATGACCTTTAGTTCAAAAAATTTATAGATATTCTTGACCAGCTACATATCAATGTCCCATTTCTAGAGGCCATTGATCAAATGCCTACATATGCTAAGTATCTCAAGGATATTGTCACCAAGAAAAGGAAGGTTGAGAAGTACGAGACTGTTGCTACAACAAAAGAATGCTATTCGGTGCTGAGCAATTTGCCACCCAAAAGGAGTGATCCGGGCAACTTTATCATTCCATGTTCCATAGAAGATAATTATTTGGGGAAAGCTCTATGCGACCTTGGGTCTAGTGTCAATTTAATGCCCAAGTCAGTCTTTATGAAGCTTGGAATGGGAGATGCATGACCCACCACAATGATTTTGCAAGTAGCGGATAGATCCCATATCCGACCAGAAGGAAAGATAGAAGACGTTGTGGTTAAGATGGGCAAATTTGTCTTTCCAGCTTCCTTATCCTTGATTGTGAAGTACATGACAAAACACCTATCAGTTTGGGGCTACCATTCTTAGCAACCGGTCGAATCTTGATTGACTGTGAGAAGGGTGAGTTCACCATGAGAGTGGCTGATCAAAAGGTGACTATAAATGTTTTCAACACCCTCAAATATATGGATGAACATGAGGAGTGTCAACACATAGATGCTATGATAGAAGAGGAAGTTGCAGAATTATGCTGTAGCAATTTCGTGCAAATTAAAAACTATGTGAAACTCAATGAGGAGGAGAATGAAAAGCTTGGGGAGTTCCCATTTGAGGCGCAACAATCTAGCTTGCTTATTGATAGACCAGGTATGCATTTCGAGCCTTTAGATTTTGTTGAATTTATCCCTCCTAAACCCTCACTTGAGCACGCACCCACATTAGAGTCGAAGCCATTACCTTTAGATCTTAAATATGTTTATTTGGATAGTAATGAGACTTTGCTTGTGATAATCTCTTCTAGTCTAACCCCTAAGCAAGAATGTAGCTTGATAAATATGTTGTCTTAACATAAAAAAGTTCTAGGGTGGACTATGGCTAATTTGAAGGGTATAAGCCCTACTATTTGTATGCACAAAATTTTGCTTGATGATTGTAACAACAATTCCGTTGAACCCCGAAGAAGGCTCAATCCAGCCATAAAGAAGGTGGTGATGAAGGAGATAATCAAATGGCTCGATGTTGGAGTTATCTATCCAATATCCAATAATTCGTGGGTCAGCCCGGTGCAATGTGTACCAAAGAAGGGAGGAATGACCGTGGTAAGCAACGAGGATAATGAATTGTTACCAACAAGGACTATCACGGGGTGGAGAATTTGTATGGATTATTGGAAGCTCAACAAGGCAACCAAGAAGGATCATTTTCCCCTCTCATTCATTGATCAGATGCTAGATCGATTGGTGGGTAAATCTTTTTATTGTTTCCTCGATGAATATTTAGGGTACAACCAGATTGCTATAGCACTGGAAGATCAAGAGAAGACAACTTTCACATGTCCTTACGGTACTTACGCATTTTGACGTATGCCCTTTGGGCTTTGCAATGCTCTAACTACTTTTTAAAGGTGCATGCTGGCCATCTTTTCTGACATGGTTAAAGAATTTTTGGAGATCCTCATGGATGATTTTTTAGTCTCTGGAGATACTTTTGAATCATGTTTAGGCAACTTGGCCAAGGTACTCAAGAGATGCGAAGAAGCTGATTTGGTTCTCAATTGGGAGAAATGTCATTTTATGGTGACTGAAAGGATTGTTCTAGGCCACAAAATCTCAAAAAAAAGGATAAAAGTGGACAAGGCCAAGGTTGAAGTAATCGAGAAGCTACCACCACCCACCAAAGTAAAGGGGATTCAAAGTTTCTTGGGATATGCTGGCTTCTATAGGAGGTTCATCAAGAACTTCTCCAAGATCTCCAAGCCATTGTGCACTTTGCTACAACAAAACTAGCCCGTCATCTTTGATGCAGAATGCTACAACGCATTTAAGGAACTCAAGGAGAAGCTCATTTCAGCACCCATAGTTGTTCCCCTAGATTGGACTCATCATTCAAGTTGACGTGTGATGCTAGTGACTATGCAGTGGGGGAAGCACTTGGCCAACGTCGAGGTAAACTTTTCCATGTTATTTATTATGCTAGTCGCACCCTAAATAAGGCACAAATAAATTACATTACCACCGAAAAAGAACTGCTAGCTGTTGTGTTTACCTTTGATAAGTTTAGAGCATACTTGATAGGCACTAAGGTCATCGTACACACCGATCATTCTTCTATAAAGTACTTAGTGACTAAGAAGGATGCTAAACCTAGACTTATTAGGTGGATACTTATTTTGCAAGAATTTGACTTGGAAGTTAAGGATAGAAAGGGTTGTGAGAATCAAGTTGTTTACCATTTTTCTAGGATAGAAAATAAGGCTAAAAACAATGATAAATTAGAGATTAAGGAAGAATCCCTAATGAGAAAATATTATATGCTACAACAATTCCATGGTATGTTGATATTGTTAACTTTCTTGTTAGTGGTATTTTTCCTCATGATCTGAATAGCCAGGGCAAACAGAAGTTCAAGCATGATGTGCGATTCTACTTCTGGGATGAGCCTTATTTATTCAAGCAATGCCCTAACCAAATGATTCAAAGATGTGTCCCTGAAGAAGAGCAAAAAGAGATCTTATTCCATTACCATTCATCTTCGTGAGGAGGCCATTTTGGAGGAACTAAGACTATTGCAAAGGTCTTACAATCAGGATTCTATTGGCCCACACTTTTCAATGATGCACATGAATTCGGCAAGGCATGCGATAGATGCCAAAGGATGGGTAATATTTCTCGAAGGCATGAAATTCCATTGTAATGCATTCTACAGGTGGAACTCTTTGATGTATGGGGAATAGATTTCATGGGACCCTTTCCATCATCTTTTGGAGATCTCTACATCCTATTAGCTGTTGACCATGTGTCGAAATGGGTTGAAGCAATAGCCACACCGAAGAATGAATCCAAGACTATTTTGAAGTTCCCTTACAAGAACATCTTCACAAGATTTGGAGCCCCAAGAGCCATCATTAGTGATGAAGGTACCAACTTTGACAACAAACTCATTGCTAAGGCATTACAGAGGTATGAAGTGTTGCACAAAATTGCTATGGCATACCACCCTCAGACCAATGGCCAAGCTGAAACGTCGAATCAAGAAATCAAGCAAATTTTAGAAAAGGTGGTTAACCCCAAGAGGAAAGATTGATCTCCAAGACTCGATGAAGCACTGTGGGCTTATTGAATAGCCTTCAAGACACCCTTGGGGATGTCTCCATTCAAGCTTGTCTATGGCAAGGCATGTCACCTTCTCGTTGAACTCGAACATAAGGCTTTTTGGGCAATCAAAAACCTAAACATGGATGCCTAACTAGCTGGAGAGAAAAGGCTTTTGTAGTTAAACGAGATGGAGGAGTTTAGAGCCCAAGCTTATGAGAATGCACACCTATATAAGGAAAAGACCAGGAAGTGGCATGATAAACATCTTTTTCCATGACACTTCCCAAAGGCCAACAAGTTCTTCTCTACAACTCTCGACTAAAGCTCTTCCCTGGCAAGCTAAAATCGCAATGGTCAGGCCCTTTTCTAGTGTAGAAAGTTTACGCTCATAGTGTTGTGGACATTAAGAAGCTTGATGATGACACTATCTTCAAGGTAAATGGACAAAGATTGAAGGTCTAAAATGGAGCTCCAATCATGCGCGACAAGTCTGGCGTGCTTCTCAACGATCCATAAGAGTTTACACCCCTTATCCTTTCTATTTTGCTATAGCATCTTCTATTTTTAATGTTCATAAATAAATTTATTTATGTTTTTGACTTTTTGTCCCCTAGTCTTTTATTTTGTCTCATGCCTTTGTGTTTTCTTTAATATGCTCTGTCAGTTCTGCCCCCATATTTGCAGGTGGCACGCTAGGGTTTACTGCAAGGTTGGTGTAGCTTTCTAATTAGGGTTAGCTTTTGTCCCTTTTCATCTAAGGGAATTTAAAAAGACAAACTTTTTTCCTAAGTTTGGGGAACCAAAATTAAAAAGGTAAAAAGGGAGGGATTTTATTCCCATTAAAACTTTTAAAACCCTAGCTCATCATTACCCTTCAATATTCTCTCGATACTTTTTGTTTTTTATTAAAAGCCCGTCACATCTTCTCTCTTCCCACAACCCAAAACCGCTAACCTCACATTCTCTCTCCACTTACTTATGGCAGTTGCTTTCCACTTCCTATCTCATAACTCCTTCTTTCTTCTTTGTTTTCTTAACCCCCAACTTCTTGATCTTCTTTACCAAACCTGTTCAAAACTTTTCCAAAACCCCTCTCGTTCTGAAAATCCTTCCCCCACTTCAAAATCATGGTGCGATACAAGAATGTCACCAGCTCTTCCAGTGGTTCGCAAGCTCCACCCACCATTGAAATTAGAAAGTTCTTCGACGATGGTGCTAAAGAACGCTTCCAACAGATAAAGGACCGTAAGGTTTTCCTAAAGCAAGGTTTGAAGGTTCCCTTGGATAGGGAAGAAGGCTTTTGACAAATAAGTTCTGGATATCATTGCCAAACATGATTGGGGGATGTTCGTTAAACACCTTGATGATATCTCAGTGTCCCTAGTTCTTGAATTTTATGCCCATCTTACGAGCCCTACTCAGTCAGCCGTTTATGTGCGAGGGGACCGAATCAAGTTCACAGCCCCTGCCATCAACAAATTTTATGAGCTAAAAAACGTGATGGACCAACATACTTTCTTTGCAGACACCGCCGATGCTCAGACACATAAGGAGGTCTTGGAAGACCTATGCTTTAACGATACAAAGTTAGATCCGGCGAGTAGGGATGTTGAAAGAGGCCGCCTCAAGCCTGAGGCTAAAGTGTGGACTCACTTCCTAAAGACGCGCTTAATGCCCACTTCACATACCGCTACAGTGCAACGTAAAGACCACCACCTGTTCTGTGAAGAGACCTTTCTCTGACTCCAACACCTACTCCAAAAGTAACATCCACTGTAACCGTTAGATAAAGTCCTCGAACAACAAGGTAAAAGAAAGGAAAAGCTCCCCTAAGTACCCTGCCACCATCAGAACCACCTGTAGATGATCCTATCTATATTGATACTGAGGAAGAGGAGATAGCTGAAGATGCACCTGCACGACTGGGAATGGTGCGATTGCCTCGGCAACTGGGCGACTTCCTCCAAAGTTTAGCGAAGCGTTCTTCAATGGCTTCTCATTAACCCTAACTCAAAACACTGCTAATTGTGCATGCCATGATGATACATCCCTGCGTTAACCATGGGTGAACAACAACCGATCTTGCGCTCCTCTTAGCTATTGAAATTCATAACTTATCCCTAAGTCGAATTAGTCTTCACCAACACTCGTTTGTATGAAAACCATGCTCATTCGTTTCTTGAATATAGCTCTCCTGATATTAGATAAATGGATGAATTCACGAGATCCTCTCCCAATTCACTCGCAATCAAAATTAAGAACCAAGAGTGAATAAACTTTGAAATTGAATTGCAACTCAAAAACCTAAACAAATCCAAACGTTTTCACAACCACAAAAACACAAAAACACAAGCCAATTAAGTTTAGTTCATGGATGGGTGCAAAAGAAATACAAGATAAAATCTACCCAACATGAATCAAATGGAATAAAGAAGAAAGAAGAAGATGTCGAGCAACCCTAATTTTCTCTCAAAGTCGATCTCTCTCAAATCGCACACCTTGAGGCCTGCGGCTAGTCTTCTTATTTATAGGAGATGTCTAGGTCAAGTTCCTTGTTTGATAAGGACGAGTTTAAGTTGGAATTAAATAATATAAAAGAGATAAATATTATTTATTTATTTATTCTCCAAAAACTCCTCATAAACTCTTGGAATTTAATCTCCTTTTGATCTCTTCGTGGAACTCCAACTCTTCTAGGATTTATCCTTGCTTCTCGTAATTAACTCAAATTAATTGGATTTATCCATCAAAATCGACAGCTCCCTTATTCTTGTCCTTAATTGCCTAGACAGTTTCCTACTTGCTTGGGCAATTAGATCCTGCACACACAAAAACACATACCAGCAGCACCTTTTCCACAAAATCAACCAAATTATGAAATTAGGCATGACAACGAAGAAAACTATGCAATTATGCATCAATGACTAAAAATGCAACTAGAATGAGTCTAAGTCTAACAATAATTAAGAGTAAAAAGGGTAGAAATATAATACTTTTACACACTTAACAAACCCCCAAACTTGAACTACTGCTTGTCCTCAAGCAATGCAAACCTAACAATTACCTGTCAAGACTTCGATCATAAATTTTTTTGCTTCGTACCTGACTTCAATCCTCAGAACCGTAGCACAAAGTATGATTGCCTTTCAATTTTTTGGATGCCATAGATTTCACTCAGAATTAAACTATAATGCTTGTGACAATGTGTGTGCGGAGTTGTGTATAAGTTGATTTTCAGGATTCCATGTGAACAATAGTTTTTTTATCAAATTAATTACCGGGGTATTTTTTTTATTTTTACTAGAGCCAATTTTGGGCACCTCTAGCAAAATATGCAATTTCTTATTTTAATGTTAATCAATTAGAGCCAATTTCGGGCACCTCTAGCGATTTTTTAAGTGTGTGATAACTAGAGCCAGTTTCGGGCTCCTCTAGCAAGAAATTAAATTTCAATTTTAGTTTAAGGCTAGAGCCGGATAGACACCTCTAGCACAATTTACCCAATTTTTAAGCAACCTAAGTTCACTAAGTCTCCTTTAATCAAGCAAGTCACAACAGTGTTCAATTATATTCAACATCATATTAGGATTCTAAATGTTTTCCATGCAAACCCTAAAATCAAAAGTTCTATCAAATAAGTGCAGTGGCAAAACTTATCATAGGATATCCAACAAGTCTAGGAAAATTAAATCCAAAGGCATGGCAAGTAATATATGCAATCTATATGCTATTACTAAAAGATGAATGCAACTAAACATGAAACTAACTAGAAACAAACACCCCCCAAACTCGAGAGAAGAATTGTCCTCGATACATGCAAGTTAATCAGATATGTCGTCACCTTGAATGATGAGTTTCCTCTAAGCCAATTGCTTAGTCTGTTTACCGGCTCACGGTGGTTGGTGGCGTGTGGCTGGTGGTGCCTCTTGAACTCTCACTTCTAGAACCTCATCAATTGTTTCTTGCTCTTGGTCGGTCTCTTTAGTGATTGGAGCCTTACGCTTCGTCTTTGCTAGTTCGACTAGTGGCGATGTCACTGGTTCAAAGATGGCCTCGTTCGAATATGTAAATCCATGAAAAGATTCAGTTCGAGAAGGTTCAATTATAGAGGTTTTACCTTTGTCTTGTGCGGTAGTTACCGTGGCATCCTCAGTTTTCGAGGCAAGTAGGTTGGTAGGAAACACCAGGAAAGGCACGGTGTTGTCGGGGTACTTCTCGCGGATCACTCGCGTGATAGCTAAGTTATGGTCCCTCATGTACCGCATGAATTGCAATTGCTGGGCCTCCATTCACTCTAATCGGTTGGATAGGGGATGGAGCATCTCTTCAATTCGATGTATGCCCGCCGAGGCTGGTTCGCTTGCCTGGGCATCAAGAATTGCCAAGGCATCTGGAATTGCCGAGGCATCTTTGGTTACTCGGGCAATTTTTGGTGCAATGGATTTCTTTGGCAATGCTTGTTCTTTCACCGATTCTTCGCCCATAATCCTCAAGTATTGAGTACGATTCTACCCAGTTTTAGAAGGTAACTTCTCGTCTGTTGGATCACATTGCACTTTTTCTTTCTCCCATAGTTAGGATATTAAGCTTAGGAAGAAAAGAGCACCTACATCATTTTGACTACAAGCAAATATCTCAACACAAATAATTTGTCCAATATTTATAATCCTCTTGTTCAAAATAGAATGTAATAACAAATGACGAGAATATAAAACTGTGGTGTTGTGTGTAGTGGGCATCAAGCAAGTTTTAACAAATTTATTCCATAGTTTTGCCTCAGGTTTTAACATAAGACGATTTACCGTCCCTTTCAAGGCTATTCGGTTCTGTTCAGCACCTTCGATTGTGAGGTCCTTAAACACCTTCTCAACTTCTTCGGCCGTGATGTTGTCCACAAAGGCTTTGTGTTCATCTTTCGCAATGTATATCCTATAGAAGATGTTGATTGTGTCGGCATCGATAAGGATAGCCCTGCCATGAACATAAACATAAGGGTTGTTTGGGTTAGGCGAATGAGCATAAAATTCTCTTACCCATGATACATTGCCAGACTTTGGTTGATGGAAAAGGATTTGCCATTTGTGGTTCTTGATGACGTTAAAGATAGACTCATCAAGGCCGAAGTTCTTGCGGGTGACGGTGTAGGAAAATCCTTGCTCTTCCCATACTTTGCGGTTTGAAAACTTGTCTAGATATCTCTCTTCAATGGTTGGTGTTGCAAATCGACGAATGATGGTTCCTTGGATGAACTTGGGTGAGCCATAGTTTTGAGATTTTTGGCCATGGTGATTGTGGTTGGAACCAAAAACAAAGAAAGAAAAAGAAAGAAAGCTTTAAGAGTTCAAAGAGTAGAAGATAAAGTAGATGGAGTTTGAAAGTTTAATGGTGAAGTAGTAAAGATGATGGTGATTTTCGGCTACTGGGATGAAAGAAAAGAAAGTAGGAAAGAATGATGAAAATAAAAGATGATGAGAGGATTGGTTAGGGTATACGGTACAAGGGGATTGGGGGAAGAAGAAAGGGGTATGCGTCTAGGGGTATAAAAGATGATAATTAGTGTAAAAACTAATAGTTAAATAGGCTTTTATAAACCCCCAAAATCAGCCCATTATTCCCTCTTAAGGATTAACTTCAATCTTTAATCCAACTCCTCCTTGTCTTGAACTCTTATCCTAAAATTCAAACACAAATAAAAAGATAAACATTAATTAAAGATAAAATTAAATAAATAAAGATAAGTATGATAAACTAAAAAAAATTATAAAAGATAATTATCCTAAAAAAGAATGTGGAAAGATAATGCTAAAAAATAAAATTTAAAACTTAAAATAAAAATAAAACCAAAATTAAAAATAAGTCTGTAATTAAAAGCAAAACAAAAAAATAAGAAATACTAAAGGAGAGCATGATCATGCATCTCCTAAAGTAACCACTTCTTTATCGTGCTCAACATGGGTGCCGACATAGTACTTTAATCTTTGTCCGTTAACTTTGAATTCATGTCCGTCAATGGTGGACTTGATTATAACAACACCATGGGAGAAAGGTTTAATGACTTCAAATGGCCTGGACCATCTTGAGTTTAGTTTTCCCGGGAAGAGTTTTAACCTAGAATTGAAGAGAAGAACTAATTGCCTGGGCAAAAATTGTCGCGAGAATAGCCTCTTGTCATGCAAACGCTTCATTTTTTCCTTGTAAATTCTCGTGTTGTCGTAGGCTATAGCACGAATTTATTCGATCTCGTTGAGGTCCAATAATCACTTTTGCTCAGCACTTTCCCAATCAATGTTAACTGTTTTGATTACCCAATAAGCCTTATGCTCGATCTCCACCAAAATGTGGCAAGTCTTGTTGTAGACAAGTCAGTAAGGCGACATGCCTAAAGGCATCTTGAATGCTGTTTGATAGGCCCATAGTGCTTCATCAATTCTTGCAGACCAATCCTTTCGAGAAGGATTGACAACTTTTTCAAGGATAGCTTTCAATTCACGATTGGAAATTTCAGCTTGCCTATTTGTTTGTGGATGATATGCCGTGGCAATTTTGTGTGTCACTCCAAATCACTCCAATATTTTGGCAATCAGCCTATTGTCAAAGTGTGTGCCCCCATTGCTGATAATTGCTCTCAGTATCCCGAATCGTGTGAATATGTTTTTCTGCAAGAATTTCTGCACGGTCTTTAAATCGTTACTGGGAACTGCAACTGCCTCTACCCATTTAGACACATAGTCCACAGAAAGTAGGATGTACAAATTTTCGAATAAGGATGGGAAGGGTCCCATTAAATCGATTCCCCACACATCAAACAACTCGACCTTATGGATATTCTGCAGTGGCATCTCATGTCGTCTCAAAATATTCCCCGTTCGCTGACAACGATCAAACCTCTTGTAGAATTCTTGAGCCTCTTTATAAAGAGTGGGCCAATACAAGTCGGATTGTAGAATTTTGGCCGCAGTGCGAGTTCTTCTAAAATGTCCTCCATAGGGTGAAGAATGACATTGTCGAAGCACATTGTCCTGCTTCTCCTCAAGAACACATTGTCTTATCACTTGATCTGTATATTGTTTAAACAAAAGAGGCTCGTCCCAATAATAATGCTTAGTATCATGTCAAAACCGTTTCTTTCCTTGGTGAGTAAGGTCATAAGGCAAAATACCACTAACGGAGAAATTAACTAAATCGACATACCAGGGAGTTACCGTGGCAACTAACAACTGCTCATCCAAGAATGTTTCATGGATCTCCAATGAGTCTGAATCTTCATCGCCTTTTTCCAACCTTGATAAGTGATCGACAACTTGGTTCTCGTTCCTTTCCTGTCCTTAATTTTGATGTCAAACTCTTGTAAAAGTAAAATCCAACAAATTAAACAACGCTTGGCATATTTCTTAGCAAATAGGTACTTAATTGCTGAATGATCAGTATGAACAATTACCTTAGTACCAATCAAGTAGGAACAAAACTTATCAAATGTGAAAACTACTACTAGTAATTCTTTCTCCGCCGTGGTGTAATTTAATTGCAAACCATTTAGAGTTTTACTAGTGTAGTATATAACATGGAAAATCTTACCTGTGCGCTACCCTAAAACGACTTCTAGCGCGAAATCACTTGGGTCGCACATGAGTTCAAAAGGTAAGGTCTAATCGGGCAGAACGACAATAGGTGTTGTGGCAAGTTGCTTCTTCAATGCGTTGAATGCTTGGATGCAAGAATCAACAAAGTTAAAAGCTATAGCCAAGGTGGATGTGATTGAGAGATTGCCGCCACCAACTTCAGTCAAAGGAATCTAAAGCTTTCTCTGGCATGCAGGTTTTTATAGAAGGTTTATTTATAATTTTTCTAAAAAGGAGGTTGCTCAATAGAAGGTTTTTTGATTTTACCTTCTTTACCTGAGTATTCCAATGGTTCGAAATACTTACTTGGTTGACTCACTATCCAGTTTGCTTCATCTTGCTCTTCATCAATTAGTTATTTAGGGTTTTCTGTTTGCCCATGCAATTACCGAGGCAATTCTCTTCCACGTCAAAATTGAATTCGGTGGTGGCTTGAATGACTTGACATTCTTCTGGATTGTTAACATGCTTAAGGGTTTGGAAGACATTAAGCTTGACTTATTGGTCATTTACCTTCATGGTGAGCTCTCCTTTCTCGACATTGATCAAAGTCCTTCCCCTTGCTAAAAAGGTCTCTCAAGAATAATGGGTGCGAACTCATATGCTTCACAATCCAAAACATTGAAATCAGTAGGAAAAATAAATTTATCAACTCTTACCAGAATATCCTCGATTTTTCCCTCTAGATGCACATAGGATTTGTCTGCAAGCTGTAGCATCACTGTTGTAGGCCTTGCCTTTCCTATTCCCAATCTTTGGAAAATAGATTTTGGCATGAGGTTTATGCTTGCTCCAAGATCACATAAGGCCTTCCCAGCATAGTAATTTCTGATAGCATATGGTATACTGAAACTGTCGAGATCCTTAAGTTTAGGTGGCATGTAGTTGTGCAACATGGCCACACATCCTTCTGTCACGACAACTGTTTCAAATTCACCTAGCCTTGTTCGCTTAGAGACAATGTTTTTAAGGAACTTAGCATAGTTCGACATTTGCTCTATCGCCTCAACCAACGACAAATTGATGTGAACTTGCTTCAAGATGTGAATGAATTTCTTGAACTGATATTTTTTTTCTACCTCTTCAACCTTTATGGGAATGGTGGTGGAAATCAGATCTCCTCTTCCTTCTTTTTCGATTTGGGATTTTTATCGCAAATTGCCTGGGCATCTGGAATTGTCGAAGCAATTGGAATTGCCTGGGCATCAGGATTTTCCTGGGCATTTGCCGATTCATCAATTTTTGAGTCTTTTTGGGTAGGAGATCATTCTGCTAGTTGAATGTTCTCTATTGGATAAGTTTTGGCTTCCTTAAGCTGCCGGCCACTCCGCATGGTGATTACCTTAAACTGCTCGTGGCCTACTCCTTCAAGTTTTGAGCGAATTGCCCGACTTGTGTCTCCAAGGATTTCAAAGCTACCTCATGATTTTGCAATCTCATCTCAGTCCTATTAATAAAAGCCCCAGTCCTTTTCATGGAACTACTATTCTCAACCATATAAGATTTATTTTTTAACATAAAAGCATTGAGAGAATTTTCCAAAGAACTAGATTGTGTCGATTGTTGCTGCGGCATCTATTGTTGTGGCATGTTCTACTTAAATCCCGATGCTTGTGTATTTGACTGTTCTGATTAATGGCGTTGCTCGGGTTGCTCCATGAGAAGTTAGGGTGCTTCCTCTAGGCTGGATTGTAGGTGTTGGACATCACATTGTTGTTCCGGTTGTAGTTTCCAACGTAAAAGCTAGACTCTAGGTTCTGCGGACACTTATAAGAATCATGGTTATCGTTACATAAATCAAAAATTGAATCTACTACCTTGATCTCCTATGTGTTGCTTGGTCGCTGCATATTTTTAACCAAATTGATTAACGCAGCCAATTGTGCGAAAATAGATCTTGGTGAATCAAGCTTATTTATCGTGGCATTTTGTCTGACTATTCCCCTTTGGGTGATTAGGAACTGATAATCGTTCTTGGCAAGACAGTTCAGAAACTCTATCACTTCCTCAGCTGACTTGTCGATGAGTATGCCATTTGTCGAGGCATCTAGCATCATCCTTGTCAGTGTATTCACTGAATTGTAGAACATCATCACTTGTGTCCACACTGGGAATCCGTGCATGGGACATTTGTGTAAAAGTTCTCTGTATCGCTCCCAAGCCTCGTACATGGATTCATCATTTGCCTGCCGAAAAGAAGTAATATCATTACGTAGCTTATTAGTCATATATGTAGAACTAAATCTAGCAATGAAATCATGACATAAATCTATCCAAGATCCTATAGATCCAAATGAAATACTATTCAACCATGTTTTTGCCCTATCCCTCAATGAATAGGGAAATAATTCCAGCCTTAGGATATCCTCATGGACTCCTTGTAGTTTGAATGAATTGCAAATCTCCAAGAATGATTTGAGATGTAGTCTGGCATCTTCAGTTGTCAAGCCGCCAAATTGACCAATTGTATTGATTATGTTGAACATCACAAGTTTTAATTCAAAGTGGGCATCTTCTATTTCAGGTGCGACAACTCCTGGATTGAGACCATTGAGATCTTCCTCTAAATAGTCTTAGATTGGTCTATTCTTGACAGGTTGTTCGACTCGAGCTCCTCCTCCTCTTGCTACGGCATTTTAATTGCCCTCGGCATTCAGATTACCGACTGGATTAACAAGTGGATCTACTATTGCTGCTCATTGTTCTCGTCTCCTTCTTGAAGAATCGTTCTATCTCAGGTTCAAGTGGGTGGTCTTGTGCTGTTGGTCTCGCCCTGGTCAATCAAAGATACAAAACCAATGAATGTTAGCCCCTTGAAACCAATTAACAAAAATAAAAAACAATAAAAATAAAAAGAAACAAAGGTGCAAGAAATAAAAATCAAAGTCGCTATTGCCAATCCCCGGCAACGGCGCCAAAAACTTGTTGCGCGTTTAGAGTGCTTCACAATTGGTGCAAGTGTACACGTCACAAGTTATAATGTAGAATAGATATCGTCTCCACAGGGATTGGTTCAACTTTTGGATTCTAACTTCTTGCACTGAAAAGAAAACACAATTTGGCGATGATAATAGAAATTGAATTAACAAGTAAAATAAAAAGAGCAAGTAAATAAAAGAGATGTTGATCGAATAAGAGAGTTGGCCGAGTTATCGTGAGTTGTGGCGTGATAATTGAATTGACCGTTATGGTAATTGATTGCAAGAGTGACTCAATTAGCTTGGGCAATTAGCATCAGTCAAATTGCTTGCGCAACCGGGAATGGTGCGATTGCCTGGGCAACTTCCTCCTTCGATAAAGCGTTATCCAATGGCTTCTCATTATCCCTAACTCGAAACACTATTAATTGTGCATGCCATGATGATACATCCCTACGTTAACCATGGGTGAACAACAACTGATCTTGCGCTCCTCTTAGCTGTTGAAATTTGTAACTTATCCCTAAGTGAATTAGTCTTCACCAACATTCGTTTGTATGAAAACCATGCTCATTCGTTTCTTGAATCTAACTCTCCCGATATTAGATAAATGGATGAATTCACGAGATCCTCTCCCAATTCAATCGCAATCAGAATTAAGAACCAAGAATGAATAAACATTGAAATTGAATTGCAACTCAAAAACCTAAACAAATCTAAACGTTTTCACAACCACAAAAACACAATAACCTAGGCCAATTAAGTTTAGTTCATGGATGGGTGCAAAAGAAATACAAGATAAAATCTAACCAACATGAGTCGAATGGAATAAATAAGAAAGAAAGAAGAAGATGTCAAGCAGCCCTAATTTTCTCTCTAAGTCAAACTCTCTCAAATCAGACACCTTGAGGGCTGCGACTAGTCTTCTTATTTATAGGAGATGTCTAGGTCAAGTTCCTTGTTTGATAATGATGAGTTTAAGTTAGAATTAAATAATATAAAAGAGATAAATCTCTTTTATTTATTTATTCTCCAAAAACTCATAAACTCTTGGAATTTAATCTCATTTTGATCTCTTCATAGAACTCCAACTCTTCTAGGATTTATCCTTGCTTCTCGTAATTAACTCGAATTAATTGGATTTATCCATCAAAATCGGCAGCTCCTTTCTTCTTGTCCTCAATTGCCTCAGAAATTTCCTACTTGCTTGGGCAATTAGATCTTGCACATAGAAAAACACATACCAGCATCACCTTTTCCACAAAATCAACCAAATTATAAAATCAGGCATGTCAAAGAAGGAAACTATGCAATTATGCATGAATGACTAAAAATACAACTAGAATGAGCCTAAGTATAACAATAATTAAGAGTAAAAAGGGTAGAAATATAGTACTTTTACACACTTAACACACCCCTACCTGCCCCAACTCCACATGCTACAATAAAAGCAAGGAGTCGCCTCAAGCGAACGACAGAGCATGCATGGAATGCCACCTCTGATGATGATGATGAAGCTATTGATGAACAAACAATTCATGAGGATCCAGACAAGCAACCAACCCAACAAGATGAGGCGGAGGCACCCATCACAACACTTAAGAAGAAGAGAAGAATCAAGCACCAAGGCTTAATTAGCTCCATTTTTTATTTAAAAATGTGTAGAATGAACTTGAATGATAAATGAAAGCATAAAGGCTTAATTAGCTCCCTTTTCGTTTGTGTTGAATTGCGAATAAATGCTTCAGCATAGCTATAGAGGGCCACTCCTCTATGCATTGTAGTGCCTGGAAAACCCCCTTTAATAAATGGCAGCAATAACATATGAGTGAATGAAAGTAGTCACATGATTACTTTGCTAAATAGGCTAGGGAATGTGGTATTTGCTCCACTTCATTTTCAAGTCAAGGAAGGTAGGTGTGATGAGCTGACTCTCCTCGCAGCAACACACAAAAAGGGAGAAGAAGTTAGAATTATGGGAGTAACTTGTGCTTAAAGGTCAACAAAAACCAGGGCAAACTTGAGAACTTAGTTAAAAATCTTCTAACTTTGTTAAGCACAGGGTGGGTTCAGTCACACACATACACATTCGAATGATCTTGACCTAAGGAAAAGTTCTTAAAATCTCAAAACTGTCTAGTATGTTGAAGCCTTTATTTTTGAGGACTGAAATTTTGCCAAAGCTCTGTCTTGAACTGATTTAATGTCGTATCATTCTTCTATTTATTTCTATTCATTGCTTGAGGGCAAGCAATGGCTTAACTTTTGGGGTATGTTAACTTTGTAAAAGATTAACATTTCGTGCGTCTTTACTTAAGTTATTGTATGAAATCAAGCCCATTTCATCTCATTTCATGGCATATAGATGCATTTAGTTCATATAGTTGCATTTGGTGTTGTTGGTTTTGTTTTCTTTGTTTATTTGCAAGAGTTGAACTGCTTCGGAAGGTTTTGGTTGGTGTGGTAATATGCATGGAAAAGAGGAGCAATGCAGGGAAAATGCCATATCATTTTGGATAGCATTTTTGGGCGCATTAGAGGACAAAGAATTAAGGATACTTTGCAGCCCCACACGTGAACCTATCAGCCAGCTGTGAGCCTACATGTGAAGGGAATATTCCATTGGAATTAAGGGCACAAAACCCTAAGAGCCCCTACTATATAAAGAAAAATACACCCATATTAAAGAGTGAGCTAAGAAAGTTACTTGGTAAGCTAAGAAAGAGAGAGAAAAGTCGACTGCCTTTCTTCATCTTCTCCAACGTGGTGTCCTCTATTGTTGAAGCTCTAAGGGGTGTTCTCGCTGGCCTTTGAGAGAAGCAGCGAGCTTAGAGTGGTTCACGACAGTCTAAGGCGGCTTTGGAGTTTTTCCCTTCTTTTAGTTGCTTTTGCGATTTCATTTCCTATTATTTGGATGGGTTGTTTTAAACGAATGATTGTGGATGATATTTGCACAGCCATGAACTGATTTTAAGTGGCTTGGGCTTGTTATGGTTTTTATATTTCAAGTTTGAATGAATGTTTCATTGCTTCCTTGTTCCTCTCATACTCTGTCCATTGTTCTTTTATGCCTTAAGCCTGTAAGAGCTTTCGAGAGTTAGCCTTTGCTTATGTGTTGGATAGCTTAATATTCGAGAGATTTAGGCTTAGATCTACAAAGAAAATGGGGTTTGATGCTGTAATCACTCATTTTTGACCGGGTTTTAGTGTTATTAGTATTATTTTAATTGTAATATTATTAATATAAAATTAATGAACATTCAAAAAAATAAAAATATAATATAAAAAACTAAAAAAAAGTAAAAGTAAAAAAAATAATTAAATTAAAAAAGCAAAAAAAGGAAATACTGCATGGAGCAGCATTGCCCACATCACCCAGGCTCTCCCCCACCCCTCTTGAAATTGCCTATAAATAGGCATGCATTTGCAATTGAAGACAAGAATGAGCCGGCCAAGGCTTGCCCAAATAAGAGAGCATAGCTCTCGGGTAGCCAAGGACCGGGGCAGTGCCCTCGGTCCTAACCGGTTCGATCGGGGTACTATTTTAGACCTGATCTAGTTAATATTTTTGGAGAGGTCGTGGTAGATCTCGGTGGGGTTCAGTCGGGGTTCATCATTTGAGCTCCTAGTTAGGTATATTTTCTTTCATTTTTATTTGTGTGGTAATTTTTATAATTTAATGAAGTGGTAGTTAATTTAAAATTGCGTTTTTTAGTTTGTATGTTTATTTATGTTTTAGATTAGTATTTATTATGTTTTAAATTTATGTTTTATATTAATATTTTATTTATGTTAGATTTGTTTCTATTTATGAGTTAGATTAATATTTATGTATGTTTTAGATTAGTATTTTATTTATGTTAGATTAGTATTTTATTATGTTAATATTTATTTGTATTTTTATTGTATTTAAATTATTTGCCATATTTTATATTTTTCTCACTAAGTTTGCATAACGATATTTATTTTGTCAATGCAGGTGCCCTTTTATTCGAGCGTAAATGGGGCCAGTATCAGGCGTAGTGATGGTGGTTGGGTGTTTACTCTCGAATAATGAGGCTTTTAAAATTTACTCGCACATATAATTAAATGTTAATTAAATCGTCACTTTAATCCGGAAAGTCTAATATTAATAAAGCGGTAATTATTAAAGTACCAATTTTGGGCGGTGTGGGGGTGCTAATCCTTCCCCATCCGTAACCGACTCTTGAGCCCAACAGTTTTCAAATCTCTGGTTTTATGGTGTCCGACCTACCTAAGTGGTCGATGGCGACTCCATTTTCAAAATAAAATACGGTTTCTTTAAAACCCCACGGAAGACATTATTTTCAAAACAAAACAACAGATAAATAAAAATACTCATTTTTTAGCGAAAAAGGACATCGCTACAGATGGCGACTCCGCTGGGGACATTTTTTTTCCAAACAAAATAAAGTGAGTCGAGCTTTTTAAATAATTACCGCTTTATTAATATTAGAAATTCTGGATTAAAGTGACTATTAAACTAACATTCGGTTATAATTGCGCGTTTATTTTGACGCATTTAAAATATGGCATATAAAATTGTTTTTTTAAGTGGGGGGAAAATGCTAATGCTTTCGTGGAGATATCGTTCTCCCGTGTAGGCCTAGTAAGTACCTTCGGGGCTCGAGTACCTTATGCTTTCGTAAGGATATCGTTCCTTCGTGCAGGCATAAGCGAATGGGTCCCCCTGAATTGAACTCGGTTGAAAGGAGCCTATAATGGGTGATGATCGGGGGCCTTGCTACTCTTAGTAGAGGACAACAAGGACAATTCGGGTACCTCCTAGCACCAACATTGCATGTAGAGAACATATAGAAACCCACCCCTTTAGAGCCATGCGGATAACCTTAGATGTTTTAGATGGGATAAATAGGGTTGTTTTGTTTGTTTACCTTATTTAAAATGTCCTTTTATTTATGTATTTATTATTTTTATCCGGTACTAACTCATTTCTTTTTGTGTTTTATTTTTATTTTACACATACTTTTGTTGCATTATCATTGCATCCACATTATATAGAGGCGTTGATTCAAGTGGTTTGCTCGATTAGAAAATCTTTCATCGTGGAAAAAAGGTGTCTTAAGAAGGACAGCATCGATCCAGTCGTGCGGCATTGGTCAGAGATTAATCAACAGATATGAGGTAACGATTTGCCGAGCAAGCGTGTAGTGCCAAAGTACACACGAGACCCTGATGGTGGACATACAATGAGTTGCAAGGCATGTGAATGACTTAGCTATCGAAGCCGCGGCTCTCTGACCTTTCGTAACCCCAGACATGGAAGAAGCACCAAGGTTTATCAAGTTGCTCAGAGCTATCGAGGAGCTAGGAGTTAGAGCTAGGGCTTATGTGTAGAACTTTGTTTTGTAATTAAGACTTTTTGTAATAGGGACTCTTTTTGTAATAGGGACTCCTTTTATAATGTGGACCTTTTTTGCAATCTGGACCCTTTAGTTCCCATGAAAGTCGTTCGAAAGGGTGATTACCAGCGGAATCAACGCCTTTATTTGTATTCATGTTGCATATCATGACATGGTGTTGATTCAAGAACCGTTCTTTAAAAGGCTTTCAAAATAGAAAAAGTCTGCTTTACCGGAAACGATAATATTACATTATCAAGTTAGGCTGAGCAAAGACCAATCGAGAAAGAAGACGGTACGATAGTAAGGCACGTGCGACGCAGAAGATTCAGTCAGGGCCGCAGAACCCCAATTTTAAATCTTTACATTTAACCCTTTTGTAAAAATCTCAAAGATTTTAATTTAACTCCTTTAAAAAATTTAAAATATTATTATTTTTCTTTGAATCTTTTTCCCTCCTAAAACTTTCAGAATAATAATAATAACAAAAAGAAACCTAAAAGTTTTATTTTTTTAAGTAAGTTAAAACTTTTTGATAATAAAAAATAGGGAAATTTTTAAACCAAATGATCCTTGAGAATTTTAATTTAAACCCCAAAAAGTTTTAAAGTACTCCCCTAGGATCGATAGAATCCATCCCTGTTTAGACGCATTATTCGAAGATCAATTTGGTTACACCCAGATCATCCGAAGAAGAAACTCTTGTCTGCATTATGCCTACACTTGTCAATGTTTTTAGAAGCCAAGGCATGAAGATCATGACGACACAAGTTTATGGAGTAGCACAAGAAGTGAAGACGAGGTCACCCGTCATCCTAAAGACGACGTCGAGACGTGGAGCACGAGCTTTGCTTCTCGAAGTCAAGATCTCTAGAAGGAAGCTAACTGTCACCTATAATTCATTATTAGTTTTTTGCAACCAGACATTTTTATATTGAATGAAAGTCTTTTAAGGACTGTTTGAGAATCAACACCGCATTTGCATTCATACTTTGCATTGCCTCACATTGTACAGTCATGGCATATTTTACATAACATTATCATTACCTTGCATAAAATTTTACATAGCATTATCATTGCCAAGTAAAAGAAATGAACACGCTCAAAAATAAAGATTCAAGTAGTTGGAAGATGGGCTCGAGATAAAAAAAGAAATAAGGAAAAAAGAAGAAAAGAAGAAGACTGACGCATTCGATGCAAGAAAGCCTTGATTTGGTCATTCCACCAGATTTCAAGATTCTAAGGTTTGTATAGTATGACAAAACAAGCTGCCCCAAGATTCACCTGACCACGTCCTGCAGAAAGATAGAGGGCTACATCGAGAATGGAAAATTGCTGATCCACTACTTCCACGACAGTCTAGCAGGACCTACCGTAATATGGTACAACTGTTTGGGTAGAGACCAAGTGTAGTCATGCGGAGACTTATCCGACATCTTTACGGGCAATACAGATATGCTGTAGACCTAGCACCAAGTCGTCAGTATCTCCAGGGTACGAGGATGAAACCTGATGAAAGTTTCAAGGAATGTGCTTTGAGATGGCAGAGGTTATCTGCCCAAGTGCAGCCTTCCATTGCTGAGGAAGAAAGTGACTTCCATGTCTCAAGCCATCTTCCATAAGATGCTTGGGAAATTGATGGGAAAATGTGATGAATTTATAGAATACATAATCCAAGAAGGAAAATTGAGTCTTAATTCAATGAACCAGACATGCCTAGGAGCAGAAAGAAAGAAAGAGATAAATGGGTACCACTTTCAAGGTTCTCGTGATCGTAAGAGAAGAAGGCAGGCAGATTCCTCCGAATCACTGAAAAATTCCTCGAACAAGTACATATTTAGAGATATTCGGAGTATTCCATCTCGTACATATGGCCTCATCTGGTCAAGGGTTAGTACTTTACCTCCGGGCCGATAAAGATTATGCCCAGCTCATCTGCCCACAATTTTGATCCATACAGTGCATGTGAGTTCTATATTAAGGCACCAGGGCATGACACTAAGAAATTTGGGGTCGTTAATAGAAGAAATCAAGAAGTTGGTTGACGAGGGAGTCATGACAAGAATTGATCCAGCAAGGAAAAACAAGAGAAGTGGCACAAGCCTGCACTAGAAAGGACCGAAATGAGTTTGTACTCGGGAGGTAGTCCGGAGGTCCCTATGGTTTTCCCATCAGTTCACAAAGAAATTCTCAATTCTTTGAAAAAAAACTCTCAAACAGATATGTTTTAGAATTAAAAATCACATTTCTATTTAGAAAGCATTTTTACATTCTTGATTCTTTAAACATTTTATTTTTATGGGGTAGTTTTTGTTCTCCCATATGCATATACACGCATTTTTGAATGGACATATGTATATATCATTTCTATACCAGGTCCTCGAATTTCGAATACAATAGTACATTTACTTCAGATCCAAAGATCAACTCTAAGTTGCATATATTTAGAAAAGATTGAATGTTGTGGGGATACTGTAAATGTGAGTATCTGCTAGTTTACTTAGGCCAACAGAGGAACAAAGCGAGTGTTTAGACAATGGGCAGTTCCCATTTTAGGAATTTATCTTCTCAAGCACTTGTCATTTAAGATCCTTGAAACGAGAGTTGACCCTAAACCTCTACCCCCTGAAGGCTTTCTCAGGACATCTGTGAATGTGACGACGAATGGTATTCTTTTACTTTGCTAGAAGACAGAGACGAGACCAAACAGATTGGATACGAAGATCAGAAAATCATCAGAAGAAAGTGGTTGAAAACAAGGATATGTCCAAATGAAAAACCAAAGAAAAGAAGAGAAATGGAAATCAGAAGGCCGAAGCAATCTAGATCGAGTAAATATCAGAAGAGCTACAGAGAGGTAATTAACTTCGAGCGGAAGATAGCATCAATACCCAGTATAGATACGTGTTGATTTGAGGATACATTTATAGACTCGAATAAGAAGAAAAAGATTCAAGGCTAAAAACCCAAAATGGGCAGTCTAAAACAAAAAATAAAAAAGAAAACAAAACAAAAAGAAAACAAAATAAAAAAAGAGAAGAAAAGAACAAATAAAATAAAAAAGAAGAAGAAAAAGAGAGAGAGAAAAAAGGAAGAAAAAAGAGAAAAAAAGAAAAGAAAAAGGGAAAAAAGAAAAAAGAAAAAGAAAGAAAGAACACTGTATATGCTTCACACACAGATCAAACAATACAAGAACGAGACTTCAACTATGAGCAAGGGACACAAGGAATCCATATTTCAAGTAAATATCAGTTTTGAAAATTAGTATAGAAGCTCGAATTGAAGCCAAGTCAAGACAAGTCGGCCCGAAGATTGCCAATTTCGAAAAAGGAAATGACCTCTAGGGTGAAAACCCAAAAATGGGCAGTCTAGAGTGATATTGAAAATGAAGAAAAATAGTAGTTTGCCTGAGCATGCTGGCATTAGTATCCAACAAAAATACACTGATCTGAAGGTACAAAAGAAGGAAGTGACCTCTAGGGTGAAAACCTAAAAATGGGCAGTCTAGAGCGATCCAAGAGAAAAAGTGAAAAAGAAGAAAAAAAGAAGAGAAAAGAAGAAAGAAAAAATAACATTTCATCTGGGCGTTCCAATCACAAGAATTCCCAAAAATGTATTCGTAGTCATTCATTCAAGAAATCTCAGTTTCGAGGAGTTTTGGAGGATCAAACATTCTTGAACAGAAAACGAACATCAGTACACAGCCAGAATGCAAGGCAGCCTACAGTAAAAAAAGAAAGAAAATGAACTCTAGGGTGAAAACCCGAAAACGGGCAGTCTAGAGTGATCGAAAAAAGGGAAGGAATAATGGGCATATCCAAGTTACACAAGTACAGAAATACTGTTTCAATTAACCATAAACCAAAGGCCTACATTACAAGCCCCCGAAAGACCATTCTGATCATCCATAGATATCCAAGTTGAATGAGAATGTCTTCAGATTTCATTCCGCCTATAAGGGTTAACTTTGCTTCAAGGAATATTAAACTTCGAAGTGTTTGATCGACACCCAAATGAGGGAAGGATGCGGCATGGTGAGATAGTGAGATTAAGAGAGCCACCTTAAACGGGGTAGAAACTAGGTAGGGTTGTTCCTCTCAAAATCCTATTAGACCAGAAGAAACTATACACTTGCATATATCTCTACAATGGTCAAACTCTTCTAAATATGCACTTCATTAGAGTTGATCTCTGGCAATTTGAAGCAGATGCGCTATGGTGTTTGATATTTTGGGGGCAAACATGTTTTAAAAGGTTTGACATTTTCTCCCAAAGTTTTGATGTTTACCATTTCCCCCAAACATTAGTTTTAAAATGTTTGGCAATATACTTCGAGTTTTGTTTACCATTCTCCAAATATTATTTTTTTAAAAAAATGTTTGGTCCTTAAAAAAAGAAGATGTTTACCGTTTGTTCCAAACAATGTTTTCAAAATGTTTGGTATCCCCTCCAAGTTGTGATTTTCAAAATGACTGTTATCATTTCAAACAATCATTATTTTTTTTTGAAATATACACAAGTAAATTGCCTTTTGCATTACTTTAAAAATGAATGATGATGAAATTTAAAGCATAGGGACCGAGAGTTAGTTCCCGTCGAAATGCTACGAGAAGATCAAGGATGAGCTCAGGGGATGGAAGCATTTTGGCTCACCATGGTGATTAGAAATAGATCAAGGCTCTGTATGATGGGTCAGAAAATTCAAAGCAGTGGAGCCTTTGGTTAAATGGGGCAGCGCCAAGCGAAGAAGATGACAGGGGTTCTTAAAAGAATAATATAAGAACCAGAAGGTCATTTATGAAGACGGGTGATAACCCTGAAGACAAGAAAGCCTTCCACACAAAAGGTTTGAAAGCATGTTAATCTAGATTCGAAGTGATTGATCAAATGAGGATTTAAGAGCATACATTGAAGAAGCAATGAGATGAAGAAATCTGAGGAACGACCTTTCAGGGTGTAAGACTTTAGAACAAAAAAAGGCTGAAAGAAAAAAGAGAAAAAAAAAGAAAAAGAGAGAAAGAAAAAAAGAGAGAGAAGAAAAAAGAAAAAAAAGAAAAGAAAAAGAAAAAAAGAGAAGAAATTGAAGGAAAAAAAGAAAAAAAAAAAGAAAAGAAAAAGAGAAGAGATAAAAGAGAAAAAAGAAGAAAAAGAAAGCACGACATTGCATGCATCATATAGATAGAGGCATGTCAATTTTTGCTTGTTTTTAGACAGGTATTTGAAGAATTTTCAAAGAATTTACTAAAGAAAGAAAGATCGGTAGCCATTTTTGGCATGAATCCCCAAATTTTTAGAAAGATCGGTAGCCATTTTCGGCATGAATCCCCAAATTTTTAGAAAGATCGGTAGCCATTTTCATTGTGAATCCCTAAAATTTTAGAAAGATCGGTAGCCATTGTCAGCGTGAATCTACAAAATTGAAGAAAATTTCGGCAGCTATAGTAGCGTGACTCCAGAAAGATAGTGGCCATTTTTGACGTGAATCCCTAACTTTGAAGAAAGTTTAGCAGCTATAGTAGCGTGAGTCCAGAAAGATCGGTAGCCATTTTCAACGTGAATCCCTAAATTTTTAGAAAGTTCAGTAGCCATTGTCGGCGTGAATCCCCAAAATTGAAGAAAAATTCGACAGCTATAGTAGCGTGAGTCCAGAAAGATAGGTGGCCATTTTCGGCGTGAATCCCCAAATTTGAAGAAAGTTTGGCAGCTATAGCAGTGTGAGTCCAGAAAGATCGGTAGCCATTTTCGGCGTGAATCCCCAAATTTGAAGAAAGTTCGACAGCTATAGTAGCGTGAGTCCAAAAAGATCGGTATCCATTTTCGGCGTGAATCCCCAAATTTTTAGAAAGATCGATAGCCATTGTCGGCGTGAATCCCCAAATTTGGAGAAAGTTCGGCAGCCTCAGTAGCGTAAGGGTAGAAAGTTTGACAGCGTCAGTAGCGTAAGTCCAGAAAGATCGGCAGCCTTAGTAGCGTGAGTCCAGAGAGATTGGTGGCCTTAGTAGCATGAGTCTAGAGAGATCGGCAGCCTTAGTAGCGTGAGTCCAGAAAGATCCACAGCCATAGTAGCGTGAGTCCAGAAAGATCGGTAGCCATTTTGGCGTGAATCCTAAATGTGAAGATAAAGGTTCTATATAGGAAGGGCCTACATTTTCAAGTACCCCCAGCGAGGGGTTCTATATAGGAAGAATCCGCCGCTCCGAGGCTTCAGGAGCTAAAAGTTTTATATAGGAAAGGCTTGCGGCTCCAGGGTGAAGACTAGCAGTTCTATATAGGAAGAACTCCCAGCCAAAGGAATTCACCCATGATATAGAAGGTTTTATATAGGAAAAACCCGCGTTGAAGGCGAAGAGTTCTATATAGGAAGGACTCCAAGCTTTACTGTCTCAGAGTGAGAGGTACTATATAGGAAGAATCTGTAGCTCTGAGATTTCAGAAGCTAAAAGTTCTATATAGGAAGGACTTGTGGCTCCAGGGTTTGAAGACTAGCAGTTCTATATAGGAAGAACCCCCAGTCGAAAGAATCCATCTGTGACACAGAAGGTTTTATATAGGAAAAACCCACGTTGAAGGCAAAGAGTTCTATATAGGAAGGACTCCAAGCTTTACTGTCTCAGAATGAAAGGTTCTATATAGGACGAGCCCTAACTCCAGGATTTCAAGGTAAAAAGTTCTATATAGGAAGAACTTTTAGTCCGAAGGATCCGCCTGAGAAAGCAAAAGGTTCTATATAGGAAGAGCCTGTAACTCCAAGATCAGAAGATGACGAAGTTCTTTATAGGAAGAGCTTACAAGCCTGAAGATTTAGCTAAAGAAGAGCGGAGAGTTCCAGAAGAACACGTGATTCCAAAGCCAAAGACAAGGAAGTAGGTCAAAAATGAGTGCTTTTGATCTTTGCTTTGTTCTCATTTCATAAGAACAAGCAAAGAGGGGCAACTGTAATCACTCATTTTTGACCGGGTTTTAGTGTTATTAGTATTATTTTAATAGTAATATTATTAATATAAAATTAATGAAAAATCAAAATAAAAATATAATATAAAAAGTAAAAAAAAGTAAAAGTAAAAACAGTAATTAAATTAAAAAAGCAAAAAAAAAATACTGCGTGGAGCAGCATTGCCCACGTCACCCAGGCTCTCCCCCACCCCTCTTGAAATTGCCTATAAATAGGCATGCATTTGCAATTGAAGACAAGAATGAGCCGGCCAAGGCTTGCCCAAATAAGAGAGTATAGCTCTCGGGTAGCCAAGGACCGGGGCAGTGCCCTCGATCCTAACCGGTTTGATCGGGGTCCTATTTTAGACCCGATCTAGTTAATATTTTTGGAGAGGTCGTGGTAGATCTCGGTGGGGTTTAGTCGGGGTTCGTCATTCGAGCTTCTAGTTAGGTATATTTTCTTTCCTTTTTATTTGTGTGGTAATTTTTATAATTTAATGAAGTGGTAGTTAATTTAAAATTGTGTTTTTTAGTTTGCATGTTTATTTATGTTTTAGATTAGTATTTATTATGTTTTAAATTTATGTTTTATATTAATATTTTATTTATGTTAGATTTGTTTTTATTTACGAGTTAGATTAATATTTATGTATGTTTTAGATTAGTATTTTATTTATGTTAGACTAGTATTTTATTATGTTACTATTTATTTGTATTTTTATTGTATTTAAATTGTTTTCCATATTTTATATTTTGCTCACTAAGTTTGCATAACAGATATATATTTTGTCAATGCGGTGCCCTTTTATCCGAGCGTAAATAGGGCCAGTATCAGGCGTAGTGATGATGGTTGGGCGTTTACTCTCGGATAACGGGGCTTTTAAAATTTACTCGCACATATAATTAAATGTTAATTAAATCGCCACTTTAATCCGGAAAGTCTAATATCAATAAAGCGGTAATTATTAAAGTACCAATTTTGGGCAGTGTGGGGGTGCTAATCCTTCCCCATCCGTAACCGACTCCCGAACCCAACAGTTTTCAAATCTCTGGTTTTATGGTGGCCAGTGGCGACTCCATTTTCAAAATAAAATACAGTTTCTTTAAAACCCCACGGAAGACATTATTTTCAAAACAAAACAACAGATAAATAAAAATACTCGTTTTTAGCGAGAAAGGACATCGCTACAGATGCTGGGTGGCAAAATCCTAACTCACCTTAAAGATAAGGATAGAGTTTCTACGACTAAAAAGTGTGGAACTTAAAAGATAGTTGTATGTTAGGGCGTACGCCAAGAGGTATTGCCATAGCATTTTGGCAGTCAAGTTCTTGCCAGAAATAGTTTTGAAACACCTTAGTAAACTCTGTCGAGCATGATATGAGCAAGTTAGATATAAACATTATTGAGACTTAGACATAGGAGTCCTTGATAAGCCAGTTTGTCATCCCAATAGAGAGCTTTGTACATGTGAGAGGACATTTGAAGTATCCTTATTTCAACCTAGTTTATATTACAGTTGTTTGCTACAACATTTCGGAATCTGTTTCCTATTGCTATTGCATTTATTTTTAAGTTGCAAATTTATGTGTTTTGACTAAGCTAGTTTGTCCTCCAATCCCCGTGGAGACGATACTCACTCATCACTGTATTACTTGTTCAATGTGTATACTTGCACTATTTGCATATCATTTATAGTACATCACAAAATGCAAAAATGGGGTATGAACTATCCTGTTGTGTTTTGTTTATGATAATTTTACTATCATATATCTATGATATGTTATAGAATGATTTATGGTATAATGGAGTATGAACTACTCCATTATTTTGATTTATCGATGATGAGTTATTTACCATCTACAAAATGATATATTGCAAAGATAATGATATTGTTTTATTGCCCAAGACTACTATTGAGAGTTACAGTATTGTGGCATGCCATAGAGTCTAGCAGCTGTGCCCGACACTTCGTGTGTCTAGTGATTATCGACAATTGTGTCTATTGATTATCGACCTTTATGGTCTATTGATTATCGACCTTTATGGTCTAATGTTTATCAGTTTTTATGGCCTAGTAGTCTGGGACTTCACGACTCACATACTTAGTTTCTCTCACATGTATGCTTGGGCTAGGGAAAATGACTTTTACAAAATGATTTTTTAATATTATTCATCCTTGCTTCAAAAAAATATCGATTTGAAATGGGTTTGAATAAGAATTGTCTATACTATGTTTCTAAAGTTAATTATTTAATGATTTTATGATTACATTATAATGACTCACTAATTTCGTACTTAGCGTGTGTTTTTCTTGTGCACACGTAGGTGGTCCGAGACATTGGTGTAAGTAAGGTGTTGCATCAAGTTCAGAAAATTCTCCTCAAGCTACCTTAGTAATGACATCTTACTTGAGGTTTTTAATTAATTTTAGTGGCAGGTATAAATGAGATAAATTTGTCTATTTTGGTTTAGAGTCTATTATTTATCAAATGGTTAATTTATTTTTCATAAAGTAAAGGAGCTCCGATTTTCTATACAAGTCAATATAAATATTTTCGAAGGTTTTAAATTTTATAGTATTTTTGAATAAATTTCATTGTCTGTACTGTATTAGGTTTTGTGATAATTCTAACTTGAATCTGATGATCAGAGTCAAGAAGGGAGTGTTACATTTAATGATACCAGAGCTACAGGTTTTGCCAGTTTTGGATCCAAACCAAGCTTGTTATCAGTCAGTAGGTGTATACATGCCACTAGGATGTCATAATTACTGTATTGATTCTTGAGTGACTTGATGCAACTACTTATTGAATTAATTGTATAAAGTTATAGATGTCCAAAGTTGAGAAATCGTGTCGAGCAATCAAACAGTTGGGTAAGAATGAGGCCCATAAAAGTAGTAACAAGGTTAATTATTAATCATTTTTCGCTCAATGTGATGTTAATGTGCTGGTAAAGTTGGAAATGCCTAGCTAAATCCAGGTTTATTATTTCAAACCTTGGATATGATTTTAGATGAAATTCAACCCCAAGTTCCTTAGACTTTTATTGCTAGAGAGCTGGGAAGTCTTGAAGTGTTGGACTTCAAGTAGGGTATTGATGGAAAACCAATGTCGATAGACTATTGGTTTAATAAATATAAAAATGATGCTAGAAAGGCTTCGTTGTTATGATCAGGGAAAGCTTGATGTGATAGTAACTTATCTCTTGGGATATAGCACCAGGGAAAGTCAAATTTGTAAGAATTACTCGATAGTAATTCAAAGAAATCAAATTCTTAGTAAGCTTAATAGAGTTTCCTTTTTATGAATTGCGATTATGCTAGGCATGGAATGGTTATCCACCTATTATGTCATTATAAATTTTTTCTCGAAGCGAATAAATTTGAAAAGAACTAGAAAGTTTAGAGATTATAATGATGAGGAAAAAATCAGATCTTTCTGATTGATGTGATCCAACAATATTTTTTTAGGAAACTGCTATCACAAGGATGTAATAAATTTCTAGATTATGTTGTGAACATACAAATATTCAAAGGTGAATATGGAAAGTATCCCAATTGTTAAAGAATATCAGGATGTGTTCCCTCAGGAACTTCCATGGTTACCATCTAATCATGAAGTGGAATTCAAGATTTAGGTTTTCTCTGGCATTGAACTTATATCAAAGGTACTGTACAAAATGGCTCTTATAGAGAT
Source organism: Hibiscus mutabilis (assembly GCA_019671005.1). NCBI lineage: Eukaryota > Viridiplantae > Streptophyta > Magnoliopsida > Malvales > Malvaceae > Hibiscus > Hibiscus mutabilis. The sequence continues at coordinate 24,496,184 of CM033745.1, read as the reverse complement.
ATGAGAGTTAAAGGTTCAGTTACATTGAACATTGGATTGAAGTTTTATACGACTTAATATATTACCTTGGGGAATTACAATATTGTTTGTGAAAAAGAAAAAATGGTTCAATGAGATTATGTATTGATTATCGCCAATTAAATAAAGTGGTAGTAAAGAATAGATAATTGTTGTTTAGGATTGATGATCTCTTCAATCAATTGAATGGAGCAGCAACGTTCTCAAAAATTGATATTCGATTGGGATAACAATTAAAGGTTAAGGAGAAGAATATTTTTAAAACTGTATTCAAGATATAGTATGGACAATATGAGTTGGGGTAGTGTCTTTTGATCTCACTATTGGTCTAATAGCATATACATATCTGATGGATAAAGATTTCTCTAGTACTTGGATCAATTTGTTGTGGTATCCATTGATGATATTCTAATGTACTCAAAGACCAAAGAAAACTATGGTTTACACCCTCGGCAGTACTTCAGATTCCGTGAAAAAGAAATTATATTAAAGGTTGTCCAAATATGAATTTTGGATATCTGAATTTGTTTTATTAGGCTATATTGCATGGCTCGATGGAATTTGATTGAATTTAAAAAGAGAGAGAGAGAGAATATGACAAAATCTCCAGTGTTGGTACAAAAATATTCCACACTCATCAATAATTTTTTTTATAATGAATTGGGATACATATAAATGTGAATGGGTAAATTAGTGGCATATGCATCATGGTAAATCAAGACTCATGAGAGAAACTACTCGACTCATGATATGAAGTTAGGCGTAGTAATATTTTGCTTTGAAAATTTGGTGGCATCTTTTGTATGGTGAGCGATGTTATGTCTTTACGACTATAAAAGTTAGAAAAATGCTTGATGACCCAAAAAGATCAGAACATACAATATAGGAGGTAGATAGAACTCCTCAAAGATTATGATGTTGCGATTGACTACTATCTTGGAAAGGCCAATATAGTAGCCAATGCACTTAGTTGAAAGATATTCTCTACTTTAAGAGCAATGGATGTGCAACTGTAATTGAAAAAGAATGGTATGTTAATTACCAAACTTTAGCATAAACCCACTCAGTTAGGTCAGATTAAAGATCGCCAATTGAAAGATGAGAAATGTCATAATGGAATTAAACAAATTGAAAATGGTGAAACCAAAGACTTTGAAGTTAAGTATGATGGATGTTTGTAATGTCGAGGGAGAGTTATGTCTTTGATGATAATGAATAGAAATAATAAATTCTTACTAAAGAGGACCTCAATTCAATGATGACACGTCCAGGAGGCAATAAGATATATTAAGATCTGAAAAGGTTATTATTGGTGACCAAGTATGAAAATAGTTGTAACTAAATTTGTTGATAAATGCTTAACATGCTAGAAAATAAAAGCGGAACATCAAGTGCCTTTTGATTGCTACAATCAATTTCCATTCCTCTATGGAAATAAGAGAGAGTGACATTGAACCAAGTAAGAAGGTTCGATTTAGGTGGTTGCAAAGAGAATATGATCAAGTTATACACTTTTATTCCAGTTTAGATTGATTACTTAATGAATAAATATGCCGAGCTATATATCTGAAAGATTGAAATGTTAAGTGATGTACCTATTTATAGTTTAGATGAAATTTCTTATAATAATAGTTATCAATCGAGTATAAAGATGGCTTCATTAAAAGTTTAATATGAAAAAAATATGATAAACATTTCTGAATAGTGCTACAAGGATTGTAGGAAAGCTAGTTGTATGCAAAGTTACCCAAATGTGAATTTGATTAATTCAAGTTGCATTTCCAGGTCACATTGTCACAACAAAGAAGATCTGAGTAGATCCTAAGAAAGTTAAGATGGTAGGACTAGTATTAATACAATCTGAAGTTAATAAGGATTCCATGTTATTTAATGACACGTTCCATACTAGGTTGAGATGTGTATTGATGTAACAAGGATAAAGTAGTGACTGATGTATTTAGCCAAAAGTCATTCTTTGCCTTATAAGCATTAAATGCCAAATTATCTTTGGAAGAAAATAGTGTATTGATTACACAACTTCAACTCAAGTCTACTTTGACAAATTGGATCAAAGATTTACAAATGAAAGAAAATATATGCTTGGAAAGAATTCAGTAAGGTGAAAAGGGAGAATTAAAGACTTCGATGTTAATTCTAAAGGATGTTAATATTATCAAGGGATAATTAGTATCCCCCAATGATAATGGGTTAAAATAAGAACTAAAAGGTGATTAGACCTAATTCAGTTCAAGATGCGGAGAATAAAGTAAGAATGGTTCGAAGCAAATTTAGAATTTCTTTAGAATGATGGAAATTATATGCTGGTCTTGAAAGAAAAGATATTTAATATGAAGTTAAGGATAAAGTATTCCTTAAAGGTTTCACCTTGGAAGAAGGTGTTATGGTTCGGATGAGAAGTAAAGCTTAGCCTAAGATTCAATGACCTATAATACCAGAAAAGGGTTGAGATTCAATTAGATTTCAATTATGGAGAGGAACCATCAAAGATCATGGCTTATGGAGTCAAAGAATTGAAAAATAAAAGATATTTCAATAGAAAAGATTCTTGAAAGAATCACAAAGTGGTAGAAGCCATGTGGGAGACTCATTAGAGAAATAACATGTATGTGCTAAAATTCAAGGACGATTTTTCTTAAGGGAGAGAATTGTAATACCCCAAAGTTTGGTTAATGACCAAACTGATAAAATTGAAAGTTTGATGTCCAAAGTGAAGTGACCAAAATAAATGAAATAAAAGTCTAGTGGACAGAGTGAAAAATTCTGAAAAGTTTGAGTACTAAAAAGGTAATTTTCTTGAAAATAATTTTTTTTTTTCCGTAAATGGGTAGTTCACCTACAAGAAGTTGGTTGGAAATGAGATTATTAAATTATTTTGGGATTTCAATTTTAAAGAATTATTCGATAAAGCTTCCAATTTTTTTTGGATAAATGGATCGAATATAAATTCAAGAAAATAACATTAGCCATTGGATGAAAGAGTGAGAATGTCATTTCACATGGTTACAATAATTTTTCCATGTTAAATCCTAGCCATTGGATCAAAGGGACAAGATTGGAATTTAATTTTTTTCAAGGGCAAAAATGGAAATTAATATAGTTCAAGGGCAAATTGGTAAACTACTAAATTAAGATTAAATCTAGACCATTGGATGAAGGATAATGACATTTGGCACATTATGGATTTATTGGATTTAAGGGTAAAATAGTCAATTGACTATTAAATAAAGATATTTTGTATTATATGGAATAAATTATGCCATTTGGCATAATTAGAAGAGAAAAACAAAAAAAATTGTTCTTCATTCCTCTTTGTTGCCATTGTGGGTTTTGGGGAGAGAAGAAAAGAATTTTCAAGCATTTAGAGTTTGATTCAAGGTTAGTTCATGAAATACAAATTTGTTCTCCCTTGAATTCTCTTTCATTTGGTATAAGAAATTCATGGAATAGTTGAAGATAACTCTTGAAGATAATTTAGGGTTTAGGGATACAAATGAATTAGGATTGTTATGAAATGTTCTATCATTTCCATGCTTGATTGAAGTTGAAATCGATATATTCTTGATGGAATACCATTTGGTTAATTAGGGTTTAATTTGGAGTTTTCATGCAAGGTTAAATTGAAGTGTTGGAATGGTGAAAGGAAGCTAAAGATGTGAATTATAAAATCTACCCAGAATTTTAGTCTTTAGCAGTGAGTTTGGAAATGCACCAAAAATTCCATAAAAATGATTCAAAAGTGAGCCAAATACCATCGTATTCCCAATTCAGTCTAGTTTTGTTTAAAACAATCAGCGACTGATTTCGATTTGTATATCAAAAGATGTAAACTTTTAAGTGATGAAAGTTCATAAAATAGAGTAGCTGTCTGCTTCAAAATTCAACACTGGAATTTGACTTTGAAAATTCATCATAAATCGTACGAGTTGAATTTGGGCAATTAGTCTATATGGTTGAAAAGCTTATCAAATCTAGTTTCTGCCAAAACAAACAGAATCGAATTCTATGGTTTATATTATTTTATTAGAAATATTTCTTTGAAGGTAGCTCAGACTGACGAATTATAAAACGAGTACCTTAGTGGTGTTATTAATTTTTGCATGTGAGGGATGAATGTGAAGCACTCAAGTAAACACGAGAAATAGAAAATTCAGTAGATAAGGCAAAGGATCAAGCTTGGAGTTCTCTTAAGTTATTTAATTTAGTTTTGGATAAGAAGTGTCAAGGTGAGTGCATTTATGTGTTTTAAAATGTTTTAAGGAAGACTTGCAATAAGTCGACCTATATGATTTATCGAATTGATAATATTGATTTTCATATCGAATATGATATTTTCACAGGCATTAAGTAAAGGTTTTATACATTATGGGGTATGAACTGCCCTATTGTGTTTTGTTTATGATAATTTTACTATCATATATTGATGATATGTTATAGAATGATTTATGGTATAATGGAATATGAACTTCTCCGTTATTTTGATTTATCGATGATGAGTTATTTACCATCTATAGAATGATATATTGCAAAGGTAATGATATTGTTTTATTGCCCAAGATTACTATTGAGAGTTACAGTATAGTGGCATGCCATAGAGTCTAGCAGTTGCGCCTGACACTTTATGTGTCTAGTGATTATTGAAACTTTATGTGTCTATTGATTATCGACCTTTATGGTCTATTGATTATCCACCTTTATGGTCTAGTGTTTATCGATCTTTATGGCCAAGTAGTCTGGGACTACACGACTCTCATACTTAGTTTCTCTACATGTATGTCTTGGGCTAGTGAAAAGGACTTTTACAAAATATTTTTTTAATTTAATTCATCATTGCTTTAAAGCAATGTCCATTTGAAATGGGCCTGAGTAAGAATTGTCTATACTATGTTTCTAAAGTTTATTATTTAATAATTTTATGATTACATTATAATGCCTCACTAAGTTCGTACTTAGCGTGTGTTTTGCATGTGTACACGTAGGTGGTATGAGACATTGGTGTAAGTAAGGCGTTGCATCAAGCTCAGAAAATTCTCATCAAGTTATCACAGTAATGACATCCTACTTGAGGTTTTTAATTAATTTTAGTGGCATGTATACATGAGATAAATTTGTCTATTTTGGTTCAGAGTTTGTTATTTATCAAACGATTAATTTATTTTTCATAAAGTAAAAGAGCTCCGATTTTGTGTACAAGTCAATATAAATATTTTCAAAGGTTTTAAATTTTATATTATTTTCAAATAAATTTCATTGTTTGTATTGTATTACATTTTGTGATATTCCCGACTCGACTCTGATGATCGGAGTCAAGAAGTGGTGTTACATGGCGCTACCACTAGTTGCTTAAACACATGCTTTCATCATAAAATCGTCATACATGGCACACAAGCCCAACCATACTCAAAACATGATAATATAACATCCTATAGATATGGCGCTACCTCTAGCCGTCCAATCATATAGCATATCAAGAAAGCATAAGCTTCTCATAGCATATAAGCATTATACAACAACATAGGAGTAAAACCCAGTCCCACTAAGTATCAGGATCATGCACTCTAAGTGAGGCATGGTTCCACTAATCATCGGGATCATACACTCTTTGTGAGGTGAGGCCCAGTTCCACTAAGCATTGGGATCATACATTCGGGAATCTTCAACCATGGTGTTGAACCACACCCTTTCTCTCACTGGGTATTCGGATCCCACCAAACAATGGTAACTCAATCATCTAGGTGTCTATTGTTAACTCCTTAAAAGTATTGTTTTCATGCTTATTTTACAAGCCCTTGTTAGCCCTTTAAGTACATTTAGTTGTTAAATTCATGCATTTGCATAAGGAGTTAGGAAATAGGGAATTTTCGTTCTTTTGCAGTGTGAAGGGTTGTTTGTTGGCATCATTACAGGCATGGTAGAGAAGCACAGGAAGAGGAAGCAAGAGGATCAGAAGACCAGTGCCAAGCATCCTTGGCAATACATTGCTAGAAGAGTTTTGCCAAGAACCCTTGGCAATACCAGCCCGAAAAAATAGGACCAGATCATACTGCGGAAAAATAACATTTGATCAAGCTCTGAAAAAATAGCATGGTGAAAAAATCGGATGCCAAGCGGGTCTGGCACAGATAGACCGAACGATGCCGAGTTCGGCTGGCAAAAGATCAAAGACTAATGACATCAGCCTTGGTCAAGATGGCGTCAACCCTAGTTAGGAAGATGTCAGCCCTAGGATTCAAAGTGCGGCTAAGATGATCATAAGCCTTAGCCCACCCAAATTAAAACCCTAAGGCTTATCCTAGGGTTTTCCACGCATGCCTATATAAAGGATATCAAGCAAGCACATAAGAGGCGACACATTGGAGATCAAATTAAGAAAAGGTTGTCTTCTTACACACCCTCTTAGTTATTTGGTTTTTATTTGATGATGTTACACAATTTTGGTTTTTGGATGGAAACCCCAACCATGAACTAATTTTCTTAAGTTGGTTGGGGAATGTTTAGTTTAAACGTTGATTTTATGCTTTAGTTTCTTTAATGATAAATCTGTTTCGGCAAAGTTTTTCTATTTGGCATGCTTGAATTTTTCCTAAATACTCTACCAAGTGAGAGCTGACCCTGTTGGCCTATTGCTCCTCAATATGTTCATAGACTTGAGGTGGCAACGATTGAGTTGTTGAATACTAAGGAGAGAAGCTTCGAGAGAAGTCATTCAAGAAAATGAACTTACTTCGGAAGTGATATCTACCCCTTAGGAGTATAAATTGGTTCTTAATCAAATTAGTTTATTTAAAAACATGAACTATATAGATATAGGGGTTTTTATATGATCGACTTAGGGCAATGGCCATCGAGAGAGGCTTTGCTAATTTTGAATCTGCTCGGCAAACAATGCCAAGACATGTTGACACTAAAGGCAGGCACGACATGAATAGCGTGAAAACCAGGCATTCCCTGCCAACGCTCATCATTCATTAAAACACTCTCATTGCCAACATCTTTACTTTATTTTACTTTTATTACTTTTCTTTTCTTTAGTGTCAAAATCAATTCCAAAACAAATCATCTATTCTTCCAAGGCAAGTAACAAACAAACAATCGAATTCCAAGTCAATCTCTGTGGGATCTATACCCAGCTTAACTGCTGTATTACTTACATACCGTGTATACTTGCATGCAAAAGACTTATCTTGGAACTGTTTTACTAATACATTCATTTTGCCCCTTTTGACAGTATTCATAACACACTTCTTCTAGAGAGTCTACAAGTTTTTAGCACAATTGTCGGGGATTACAACAGAGTTTATTGGTTTTAAGTTTTTACTTGTCTTTCTTTTACTTTTGTTTTTTACTTGGTGTATGAACAAAAGTCACCGTGTGGTGGACGAGTGGCCATACGATCCGAAAATTGAGAGAACCTTAAGGAGGTTAAAGAGAAGATTCCGTGAGATGAATAATCAAGGTATTTGAGGAAATGGTGTGGCGAACAATGAAGGCAATCTACATAACAATGAGATGCCACCAGCACCCGTTGTCCCAATTTTTGATGAAAAGAGACCTATTAGAGAACATTCAGCACTAAACATTGACAATTTAATGCCAGGACTTGTTGGCATAGAGGTAAAAGAACCAAAATTTGAACTTAAGCCAGTAATGATTTAAACTCTTTTGAATATAGGTCAATTTGATGGAGCACTTATTGGAGATCCTAGGCAACATTTGAAGCAGTTCATAGAGATTTGCCAATTATTCCAACAAACTGGAGTATCTAGAGACACTGTGAAGTTGGGGTTATTCATTGTTTCTTTGCGAGGTAGAGCCAAAGCTTGGTCAGTTCTTGGCCACCTGGCTCAATAACTTTATAGGAAGACCTATGCCAGAAGTTCTTGAAACGATTTTAGCCATCAACACTCACTGCCAAGCTACAGGGTGAGATTATTACATTCAGGCAGGCTGATGATGAAACATTATATGATGCCTAGGAGAGATTTAAAGATCTGTTGAGAAGGTGTCCTATGCATGGATTCCCGAATTGGACACAAATTCAAACCTTTTACAATAGATTGAATGTAAAAACAAGGACTGTTGTTGATGCTTCAACAACTGGTTCCTTTCTAGACAAAAAGTATTCAGAGGCCATTGATATTCTTGAAAGAATTGCAATTAATGAATTTGAATATCCTATTGCTAGACTCGGGACTGAAACCAAAGCTAGTGGGAAATTGAAGGTTGATGAACTAACATCCATTCATGCCAAGATTTCCAACCTCACAACCATGGTGAGATCATTGCAAAAGAACAATGAGTCCCAAGAAGTTAAATCATTAGACCCCTTCTGTACAATCTGTGGAGAGAATCATCATATGGAAGAATGCCCTGCCAATCCTGAATCGGTAAATTTTGTTGGCAATGCTAATCTTTACTATAATCCAAACTCTAATACTTATAATAGAGGTTGGAGATAGCATCCTAACTTAGCTTGGGGAAATCAAGGAGGTAACTAGCACTATGAACAACGCTAGAATGCCCAGAGGTAGAATAACAATGTCATGGCAGCATTCAATGGAAATGCCATGCTAGCATTTTACCAAAATGATGCGCCATAGAAAGCTCAAAATAATTACCAGCAAGGGCAGCGATTCAACCAAGGAGGTCCTCTCAATGATTACATGGAAAAGAGTGATGTCATAGTCCAGAGTTTGGTAGCAACAGTGAGAAACTTGGAAATTCAAATTGGACAACTTGTCAATCACTAAACAATCGACCTTAAGGAGCCTTGCCAAGTGACACTGAAGATGCTCGACACAAAGGCAATGAGCAATGCAAGGTCATAACCCTTCAAAGTGGTAAGCAGTGTGAGGTAGAGATGGCTGCTAAGCAGCCAGTTAACTACCAAAGTGAAAAGCCAGTGCCGGTAGACAAGCTTAGAGAAGTAGAGAAAGAGAAAATTAAAAAAAATGATGCCAGCAGTAATGCCAAAACCAATGCCAACAAATGGCAACAACGATGCCAAACATGATGCCAACATTGATGATAAACAGACTAAGGCCAAACATCATACTAATGCCAAAATAGATGCAAGCTTTGCCTCGGCAAAGCTGGCAGCGCCAACATATGTTTATCCACCGCCACCACTTCCAGAAAGACTTCAAAAGCACAAATATGGCCAATAATTTAAGCGCTTCTTGGAAGTTCTTAAGCAGTTGCAAATTAACATTCCATTGGTAGAATCCCTTGAGCAAATGCCCAACTATGTAAAATTCATGAAGGATATTCTGTCCAAAAAGAGAAAGTTGGGAGACTTTGAAACTATCGCTCTCACTTAGGGATGTAATGCCATGATCCTAAACCGATTGCCACCAAAGTTGAAAGATCCGGGAAGTTTCACTATTCCCTGCACAATTGGCAACAAATTTATGGGCAAGACATTGTGTGACTTGGGAGCCAGCATCAACTTGATGCCAATGTCAGTTTTTAGAAAGCTTGGCATAGAAGCAAGACCTACCACCGTGACACTCCAGCTGGCAGACCAATCATATGCGTATCCCAAGGGCAAGATTGAGGATGTGTTGGTGAAGGTAGACAAATTTATCTTTCCAGCTAATTTTATCATTTTGGATTATGAGGCTGATGTTAATTTTTTTATTATTTTAGGCAGGACATTCCTTGCCATGGGTAGGGCTCTTATTGATGTTCATAAAGGGGAAATAACAATGCCAGTGAACATTGCCACTAATCTCACTAATGATCAGGAGGAGAGATTGCTGGCAATATTAAGAAACTATAAGCAAGCGTTAGGTTGGACCTTGGCAGACATCCAAGATATTAGCCCAACCATTTGTATGCACGAGATCATTTTAGAGGAGTACCATGGTAAGACCATTAAAGGTCAGAGAAAGCTAAACTCAATTATGAAAGAGGTAGTTAAGAAAAAGATCGTAAAATGGCTTGATGCCAGGATCATTTATCCCATTTCCAATAGCTCATAGGTTAGCCCAGTGCAATACTTGCCAAAGAAAGGTGGCATGACCATGGTACAAAATAGTGAAGCTGAATTGATTCCCTCTAGGACCATCACCAGATGAAGAGTGTGCCCATTATAGAAGGATGAATAGTGCCACTAGGAAAGACCACTTCCCATTGCTTTTCATCGACCAAATGTTAGACAGTTTGGAAGGTAAAGCTTTCTATTATTTTTTGGATGGTTATTCAGGTTATAATTAGATTTCCATCACCCCTGATAATCAAGAGAAGACCGCGTTCACGTGCCCTTACGTGGCGTTTGCTTTAAGAATGATGTCATTCGGCCTTTGTAATGCGCCAGCAACGTTCCAACGTTGCATGATGTCAATTTTTTCCGATATGATAGAGCATAATATGGAAGTATTCATGGATGATTTCTCAGTGTTTGGCAAAACATTTGAGGAATGCATTCATAGTTTGGAGTAAGTCTTAAAGAGATGCATTGAGACGAACCTACTGCTAAATTGGGAAAAATGTCTCTTCATGGTGAAGGAAGGCATTGTTCTCGGGCACAAGGTAATCGAGAGAGGATTAGAAGTCGACCGAGCAAAAGTGGAGGTAATCAAGCAATTGCCTCCTGCAACAAGTGTAAAAGGTATAAGGAGTTTTTTAAGACATGTCAGTTTTTACCGGCATTTTATTAAAGATTTTTCAAAAATTGCTAAACTTTTATGCTTGTTGTTAGAACGTAATGCAACCTTTGAATTTGATGATTCTTGTTTGAGAGCATTTCAGGAACTTAAGGAGAAATTGATTAATGCCCCTATAGCATAGCACCAAATTGGAATGAGCCCTTTGAGCTCATGTGTGATGCCAGCGACTATGCCGTTGAAGTAGTTTTGGGATAGCGGCATGGAAAGGTTTTCCATGCCATCTACTATGCCAACAGAACCTTGAATGAAGCACAACTTAATTACTCCATAATTGAAAAAGAATTTCTTGCAGTTATATTTGCTTTTGATAAATTCAGATCTTATTTAGTTGGTAACAAGGTTGTGGTTTATACAGATCATTCGACATTGAAGTATCTCTTGGGAAAGAAGGATGCCAAGCCTAGATTAATTTGATGGACGCTCTTACTTCAAGAATTTGACCTAGAGATCAGAGGCACGAAAGGTAGCGAAAACTTAGTAGTTGACCACCTTTCACGTTTAGAGCATCCCATTGGAGATGGTAAGGCTAAAGTTATTAGAGATGAATTTCCTGATGAAAACTTGCTTGCAGTTAATGCTATGCCCTGGTACGCTGACATTGTCAACTACCTGGTGAGCAACATTCTTCCACCAGACTTGGCATACAATGCCAATAAAAGAATCCTACGAGAAGTTAGGTAATACTATTGGGATAAGCCAATATTGTTCAAACAATGTGCCAACCAAGTGATTCGCCGGTGTGTGCCCGAGGATCAACAACATAACATATTGCATTTGAGCCATGCTGCACCATATGGAGGTCACTTTGTTGGGATGAAGACTGCTGCCAAGGTGCTACAGTCAAGATTCTTTTGGCCCACACTATACAAAGATGCCCATAACTTTGCCAAGGCATGTGACCGATGCCAGAGGATAGGAAACATTTCCGGCATACATTAGTTACTGTTCCAGAACATTATACCAGTATATTTGTTTGATGTATGGAGGATAGACTTTATGGGTCCTTTTCCTCTATCATTTGGTAACCTATATATCCTTGTGGCTATTGACTACATTTCAAAATGGGTTGAAGCTATTTCTTTGCCAACAACCGATGCCAAGACTGTTGCCAAAATTTTGCACAAACACATTTTTACTCAATTTGGTACCCCTAGAGTGATTATTCGGGTACCTATTTTAAATGCAATCTAATCTCTAAAGCTTTGTGTAGATATGGAATTCAATAGAGGATTGCCACAACATACCATTCCCAAACGAATGGCGAAGCAGAGATTTCCAACAAGGAGATCAAGAACATTTTCGAAAAGACTGTAAATCCAACAAGGAAGGATTGGTCCTTGAGACTAGATTACTCCTTGTGGGCTTAAAGGACTGCATTTAAAACTCCTTTGGGAACCTCTTCATTTAGACTTATTTTTGGGAAGGTGTGCCACTTATCAGTGGAGATGGAGCACCGAGCTTATTGGGCAATCAAAATGCTTGACAAGGTATGAAAGGCTGTTAGAGAAAAGAGGTTATTAGACTTGAATGAGTTGGAGAAATTCAGAACACATGCTTAGGAGAATGTCATACTCTACAAGGAAAGGACAAAGTGTTGGCATGACAAACAAATATTACCAAGGCAATTTGAGGTAAGCCAACGTGTTTTGTTATTTAACTCGAGTTTAAAGTTGTTTCCAGGAAAGCTCAAGTCTAGATGGTCAGGTCTCTTTGAATTTGTGAAGCCATATGCTCATGGAGCAGTGGATATCAAGGATTTGAAAACGAGAGCAATTTTCAAAGTAACAACCAACGTTTGAAGCACTATTTGGATGGCACTCAAAAGGATGCCAAAGAGGTTATCCTCATGGCAGAGTTATCGTGATCATCATCATCGTCATGGTTCAATTCTTATATATATTAGGATAGATGTTTTTTTAGTTTTTTCTTTCCTTAATTTTCATTTTCATTTTCATTTTCCTTTGCTACGTTGAAAAGTTTTTCAAGAGTGAGTGTAGGATTTTTATTGCCAGGTGGACTGTCACAACAAAAGATTGGCATGAAAAGATTGAAAATGTTTGCCAAGTGTTGAATCTGCCACACCACTTGAGTCTGAAGATGAAGGAGTCCAAAGCAAAGCCAAGGCTGCGGCCAGACTTGCGCACCTGTCTCATCTGCTACCACCGATGTCCTTGTTGCCTCAGAGCTGGAAAAGCTTCTTAAGGAAGTTCTCTAGGACCTCGGAGCTTCCATTGCTGCCTCAGAGGTTTGGGGGTGTGCGTTTCCTCACATTTATGCCATGCATTTTATGTTTAATTTCTGTTGCCATGCCATTTTAGGTCATTTAGAATAGATGCATGTCGAACCACAAAAAAGAGAAATTTTTGCCTCGGATTAATTTTGAAGAATGTTAACATTTGTTAGGCAAGTTTAATTTGATCTAGATGTTTTCCCGATGAGGAAATTTTAATCTTTAGTTTTCATGACATGCCAGCAGAGTAGTATGCCAGGTTAGCTTGTTAATTGATCTCTAGTTTAGGGAATTGAATTTACACTTAACACGTGATACGTATCTAGTTCCCTAGAAAACTTAGACGATTTGAAACTATGCTCAGATTGAAAAAAAATTGAAAAATGATGCCAGGGTAAAAAGAAACTAATAAGGCAGCAATGTTATGCCAAGGCAATAAAAAATAGAACTATCCTCTACCTAGGGATAATAAGTTACTTGGGCTTCGTGGTTTGCTCCCTCTTAGTTCTCAAGTCTAAAACCCTAGAGTATGAGTTGAAGAGAAAGCCTAGTGATGTATGGATTAAGGTGGGGATTCGTGGTATGCTCCATCTTATCACTCACACTAAATAGTGTCACGAAGGAAGCTTAAATTAATGCCAACAGAACCCTTGGAAAGAAAGCAAAATAAAGGAGAAAATGATGAAAAAAATAGAGATATGAGTTTAGGTAGTAAAATTGGCTAAGAGAGTGAAAGGATATTGGATGCGTATTGCCTACACATCATGTACTCTTCATGAAATTAGACTAGAGTTATATTGATGCACTTGAATTACTACCTGCTTGGCATTATTGCACTGAGATATTGAGGATAGAAATAGAGCCAAATTCTGCTTGCCAACACTTGTTGGCATTCCAATCAAAATTTTGTGGAGGTAACATTTCTCAGTTTTTATAATTTTTAGTTGCATTACTTGAAGACAAGCAATGATCTAGGTTTGAGGTTGTGTTAACTCCTCAAAAAATTGGATGCCAAGATGGTCTGGCAGAGATGGACCGAACAATGCTGAGCTCGGCTGGCAAAAGATCAAGGACTAATGACATCAGCCCTAGTCAAGATGACATCATCCCTAGTCAATATGATGTCAGCCCTAGGATTCAAAGTGCAGCTAAGATGATCATAAGCCTTAGCCTGCCCACATTAAAACCCTAAGGCTTATCCTAGGGTTTTCCATTCATGCCTATATAAAGGATATCAATCAAGCACATAAGAGACAACACATTAGAGATCAAATTGAGAAAAGGCTACCTTCTTACACACCCTCTTAGTTTATTTGGTTTTTGTTTGATGACGTTAAACGATTTTGGCTTTTGGATGGAAACCCCAACCATGAACTAATTTTCTTAAGTTGGTTGGGGGATGTTTGGTTTAAACGTTGATTTTATGCTTTAGTTTCTTTAATTATAAATCTATTTCGGCAAAGTTTTTCTATTTGGAATTCTTAACTTTTTCCTAAATACTCTGCCAAGCGAGAGCTGGCCCTATTGGCCTATTGCTCCTCAATATCTTAACAGACTTGGGGTGGCAACGATTGAGTTGTTGAATACTAAGGAGAGAAGCTTCAAGAGAAGTCGTTCAAGTAGATGAACTTACTTCGAAAGTGATATCTACCCCTTAGGAGTAGAGATTGGTTCTTAATCAAATTGGTTTATTTAAAAACATGCACTATAGAGATATAGGGGTTTTTATATGATCGACTTAGGGCAATGGCCATCAAGAGAGGCTTTGCTAATTTTGAATCTACTCGGAAAAAAATGCCAAGACATGTTGACATTAAAGGCTGGCACGACATGAATAGTGTGAAAACCAGGCATTCCCTGCCAATGCTCATCATTCATTAAACACTCTCCTTGACAACATCTTTACTTTATTTTACTTTTATTACTTTTCTTTTCTTTATTGTCAAAATCAATTCCAAAACAAATCATATTTTCTTCCAAGGCAAGTAACAATCAAACAATTTAATTCCAAGTCAATCTCTATGGGATCGATACTCAGCTTAACTGTTGTATTACTTGCTGACCGTGTATACTTGCACGCAAAAGACTCATCTTGGCATTGTTTTACTAATACATACATTTTCCCCTTTTTACAGCATTCATAACACACTTCTTCTAGAGAGTCTACATCTATATCAACACATAGCAAGGACACGTCTACCACACGGCATACAACATCACAATATCCACCACAAATCCCTATGGTTTCTATTATCGTCAAGTCACCCAACATTTACCATGTTATTAATTATTATGAAAGTGTATGTTAATCATCCTCATTAATTATCTTTGTTAATCCATTTTATCTCATTAATATCTCATGGTAATTCCCATCTTTTCATTAGCATTATAGATTATTTCATTTAGTAGTTACTAGTACTCACACGTGTACCGATACTGATGTAACTTACTAGAAATCCTCAATTTCCACAAGTATCGATACGAGTTAACCCGTACCGATATGGTCCTCAACTGCGTACTAGTACAACTAAAGCTCGTACTGATACCCTATACATGAGTTAGCACCATTTCCTTGAATTACGGTTTTACAACACTTTATTCGATCCCTAAAGCTTATGAAAGTTATTAGGGTTTGTTTACTAATGCATTCATTCAATTATTATTAATTTCCAGTTTCATAATAATTTAATCGAGTATTTATCCCTTAAGCATAACTTCCATCAAATCACTTCAATCTATTCGAGCAAGCATACAAAGCATCACAATTTGTCAACCAATTAATCAATCATAAAATAATCATACAAGCATCTCAAATGACCCTAAACGGTCTCATTATATTTGCAACAATATCATGAATCTCATAGATATCAAGTCTCACACTATCGGTCTTCAAACATGCATATTCATCATCTACCTATTTTCAAGATACTAACACACAAACAAATCACTTTCATGATGCTCATGAAGAAATAGGAGTTAGAGGTGTACTAACTTTAAGCTAAGCAATAAATCTCCATCTAAGCTACTCAAATCATCTCTTTAGTTCCAATATTCAAGTCCACCAATCCCTCAGATAAACGAATACGACTACATAAGCCATTTCAAATTATTAGACTACTTTAGGGGTTAAAATGCGTAAAAATAGCTTACCAAGTTTGAATTTGGCAAAATAGACTACGCTAACAGACTCACACATCGAGAAAGCCCCTGTTTGGATCCATCGACAAAAGTAACTCAAGTAAAAAAGTCAACGGTCAATGCCCAGTCAAGGGTCAATGCTCGATCAATGGTCAACGCCTGGTGAATGACTTAGCTTGGCTCAGCTCAGCTCGAATCAACTCATCTCAGTTCATCTCGGCTCAAACTCGATTTGGTTCAACTCAGTTTGACTCGGTTCAGCTAATTCGACTCAGTTCAGCTGGTTCTCCATAGTAGAGCCATGCCCACGTACGGTAGGCGGCGCATGCGGCATCTTCTGATTGCGGACGGCAACCAAAATTTGCAGTCCGATAGATCTCAAGTTGGTGATGGCAATAGCTTTCGATGAGGACCAATGCAAGGTGTCGATCTAGCTTTATCGTTTCTTCCACAACTCCACTCTGGCGAACGACGTCTCTGATGGCGACGAGAAGACCACCGGCCGATGCAAAATAGCGAGAGGAGTTGATTGGTGGTAGTGGTGACACCCACGGCGGTCTAAACAACGATGAAACGAAGCTTGAATGCTTAATCTCTCTAAAAACTCTCCACCCACTTTCTCCACTTTTCTTTTTTCTCTCTCTTCATAAAATCCCCCTTTCACTTTTTCAACCACCCATCTCTTCAAAAATTCAAAAACCACATCCCTATAAAATAAACACATGTCATCCCCATTTTCACTTTAGACTCAACCTTAACTCCTTATTCAAATCTGGATCCAAGACCCGAATTATTAAACCAAAATTCGGGTCATTACAACTCTCCCATCTCTGAACAAAATTTTGTTCTCGAAATTTGTACCCATAAATCAAAGAAGTTGCTCAAACTTTTATAACTCTTCTTCATTCTCAAATATTTTCTCAATGCACTACTCTGATCTCTCACAACAATTATTAATCATGACCCTTGTCGTCTAACGATACAAACAAAATCTCAAATAATTCTTCCTTTTAGAAGGAATCAATCTTCACTCGGTACATTACAAACGACAAGCAAAACCCAACGGTAACTTGAAAAAATTGTCACATGAAAACATCAACAAAGGAACTTAACTTATGTTGTAGAATCCAAAATATTGATGCACAACAAAATCCTTCCACAGTTCGTATAATCTAAAAGAATAGGAGGTCGAGTAGCCATTGGAACCACAACGAAACAATTCCTCTCGTGGTGACTTCTAAAGGAGACTCTAACTTTGATGGCATCCTTTATCAGAATCATTGCTTGCTCAGCGCGAGACTTCCTAAAGCCAAAGACGTCTCTACATGTCTCAACACTGACCTTAGATCTCAGCACATTTTACATCAAACGGAAACTGAAGCACCGCCCATTAACTCGGCTCACGCAAGAGTCTTACACTCCAACCCCAGAACATGTCTGAAATCACGTCATCTATACCCTCACTAGGGTCTATCATCGCATGAAATCCTACCAAGGGATAAGGTTCCATCACAAACCTTGAATCTTGTGTCAAAAGGTAGCCCGTACACGCCATAGTGCCATACAACTCAACCTACAATCAAACCAAGCAGACTTTCTACCTAGATCTCGATTTTACAAAAATAACAAACTATACATGCCGAGAAATATCATTACTCGATGAAATCTTATCGAAACTATGCACTCACAAATCCTTTACAAGACTCACGATTGTCCATTTAATTTTCACTAAGGAACATTGAAGCATCACCGAAACTCTGAATAACTCAATGTTTGACTCCCATTAATGGCAAGTTAAATATTTATCACTATCTCAAACACACGACTCCACACTGTCTCCCAAAATGTGCGATGAAAGTTTGATACAAATTGTCGCTCTCAAAATTCACCATATACTGACCACTGTACCATATATGAAGAATCTCTTGCCTTGATATATCTTTCTCTAAAACACCCGCAACAAGATCTCAAAGTCCATCAAAAACCATTTGACCTAAAATTCAATTATAACACTGAGCCCACTTAAATATAAGCAACCAATACTTCTCAAGGCCTCCAAAACTAACTAATCCTCAACACGGAGATTAAGAATTAAACCACACGGGTATCGAAACTGGCCGATCAGTACAGACACTAAAAGATACAAGTGTTGGTACCGTATAGAGCTAGTATCGGTACTCCTTCACAAAACCATCATTGTTAATCCTTGATTGCCCCACACGAGAAACATGATACTCTAACCCAAACTAACTTCGTAAATCCATCACTTAACAAGTTCACTTTACTTTGGTGGTGATCGATCAACAAATCTTAGTTACTTCGGCTCACTTCTTTTCCAAATCTCAAATTCCTTAAATATCAAGTACCCAAAAGTTTTCGCTGTTAGGGTAGACAGACCCTCCACTCTTCTAGAAGAAAGATATAGCTCTGACAAAACAATAAAAAATCCTCGAAGATCTCAAAATCTTATTTGACTCTAATCGAGTCAACACCATTGTCACAACAAAAAGGTCTCACGTAGCTCAGATCTCCACCAATGTTCCTTGGCTCCTTCCAAGGAAACTGTGATACAAATCAAAAGCATTTACAAAGTCTCGACCTTGCTTCCTTAATTAATTACACGGTAACTAACCTTTCCCATACACAAGGTCATTATCTCGTCAACCCTCATATTTCTATATTCCTTATACATTCATATGTGTCACGCAAAGTATCAAACTTATATTCGATAGGCAATATGAAGGCCCCCATCCTATCATCTTTGAAACACCTCAACATCACTGCAGACATCAAACGTTACCATGGTAGGCCCTAAAGAAAGAAGTCCTCATTCCAAAATTCATTTTGAATTTACTAGTGTCCAACCCTTTAACCGTAAAAATCTCATTCTCGCATCAATCCTAAAAGAATACACGTGTACTTCACAATCGATTAAATGAGTCATCCACCTTAGGAGACAAGTAACATTCTTTCACTACCACTTAACAAGCTATCAACGGTTTAAGCATCACCTTAACGAACCAACTTCTTACTAGTGAACAAGCCTGATTCTCCCTTGGGTGAAACACTCAAACAAAAGAAACCTTGTTCAAGTTTCACATTCGCAACTGAATCTCTAACTTTCTCAACTGGTTCAGTGTTCTCTGAAAAAGACAATGGGCACCAACGTCCAAATTGGCCTTACCTCAACATTCACTCATGTTCTTGATGGGGAGGAATTCTTGACAACTCCTCCAAGAAGCACAAACAAACATTCTGACAATCTGAAAGCTCTTGAGTGTTGTGAGTTGCACACCCTGTTGTGCCTTTCTCAAAATGACCACTACGAAAACCATAGTAGAAGGTCAACGGTTCAACATTATCATTACCAAAGCTTGGGTTCCCTCAAGCTCACTATTGACATTACTAGCTAGCATAACGCTTGCTTAACCAAAGCAATTTCCAAGGTGCAACAACTCTTTAGACTGTAGCTCTGTCAAACCTGTAGAATGTCTAAATTCGGTCACACTCTAACAAACTAGTGGATCCCAAATCCACTATCTCTAAAAATTACAGACTCCTTTTAAGCGAACAAAGGGTCTTTCACCCAAAGTGCATCACCGATTGATTTTGAAAGCGGGTTATCCATTCTAGCTTCATAAACATTGTTCATACATGACGATCAAGATTCTTTGCCACAAACTCTCATGACATATTAGAAGGCTTTGGAACGTCTACAACACGCAATGAAGACACCATTCTGGTGGTGGGAGGCTGACACATCCTCGACTTCGACATCATTCAACTAACTCGTATCTTAACAATCTAGGGCAACCTTGCCCCTAGTATCGCTCCCATGAGCAGCTCAACACTTAGCTCAGCCCTCTCGACCATGATCATAATCATCTTAATGTCGTAAATTTGGTCGACCATTAGGATTCCAGTCTTAAGGAGTACGGACTTAATTTAAGGGCTTGTATTCACTAGACACCTTACTAAAACACCTATTCTACCCTAATGCTTACTAGAATTGGCTAAACCTAAGATCTGATAACACTAAATGTAACACCCTAAACCCATATGTCACATTTGGGCCTTAAGCCCAAACCTGTTACCATAAAATTTCTCAATTCGGTTTAGCCCAAAAAGGTAATCCTAAAAAACATTAAATCCAATAGTTGAAAACATAAATAAATAATTTAAATAGTTACAAATGAGCTCCACTTTAATTCAAAACATTTAAACATTCGACGTGTTTATTATAATTTTAAAAAAAGAATTATAGACTCCACCACGTAAGGTCTTATGAATACATAGCCTACTAAACACAAGTACCGTACTTTGGAGATTAGCACATGCTAGAATCCCGTATCGATAGTGCTCCTTAATCCTATGATCCGACATTCAACCTATGCACGAAAATAATAATTCTGAGCTTACAAAGCTGAGTGGTACACATCTACTCTACTATACTTCATGCTAATCATAAACATAAGCATGTAAGCTCGTACGAGCAATAAAAAGAGATAAATAAACATGTGGCGTTACCAGTAGTTTCCTAAACACATGCTCTCATCATAGCAATCTTCATACATGGCACACAAGACACAACCATACTCAAAACATGGCAATATAACATCTATAGATATGGCGCTACCTCTAGCTGCCCAATTATAGAACATAGCAAGAAAGCATAAGCTTCTCATAGCATATAACCATTATACCACAACATAAGAGTGATGCCCAATCCCACTAAGCATCAAGATCATACACCCTAAGTGAGGCTCGCTTCCACTAAGCATCGAGATCATACACTCTTTGTGAGGTGAGGCCCGATACCACTAAGTGTCGAGATCATACACTTTTTGTGAGGTAAGGCCCGGTACCACTAAGCGTCAGGATCATACACCCATACTCAGAATCTCTCATCGAGCATCTTCAAATGAGTCACAGTTTCCACAAAGCATCAGGATCATACATTCAAGAATCTTAAACCATAGTGTTGCAACACACTCTTTCTCTCACTGGGTATTCGGATCCCACCAAACAATGGTAACTCAATCATCTAAGTGTCCATAACAGCACATAGAAAGGACATATCTACCACACGGCACACAACATCACATGATCCACCAGGGATCCCAACGGTTGCTATTACCATCAAGTCACCCGACATTTACCAAGTTATTAATTATTATGGAAGTGTACATTAACCATCATTATTGATTATCTTTATTAATCCATTTTATATCATTAACATCCCATGCCAATTCCTATCTTTTTTATTAGCAGTATAGATTACTCCATTTAGTGGGTACCGATACTCGAACACAAGTATCGATACGATACCGCTGGGTATAGATACTCATACGTGTACCGATACTGATATCACTTATTGGAAATCCTCAATTTCCACAAGTACCGGTACGAGTCGACCCATACCGATATGATCCGCAATCGAGTTCCAGTATAGCCGAAGCTTGTACTGATACCCTTTACAAGGGTTCGCACCATTTTCTTGAATTGCAATTTTACAACACTTTATTTGATCCCCAAAGCTTATAAAAGTTATTAGGGTTTGTTTACCAACACATTCATCCAATTATTATTAACTACCTACTTCATAATCATTTAATCGAGTATTTATCCCTTAAGCATAACTTCCATTGAATCGCGTTAATCTATTCGAACAAGCATACAAAGCATCACAATTTGTCAACCAATCATCAAATAATTATAAGAGCATCTCAAATGACCCTAAACGGTCTCTAAAGCGTTAATAAGTCTCAACATATTTGTAATAACATCATGCATCTCATAGATATCAAGCTCATACTATCGGTCTCCAAACATGCATATTCATCGTCTACCTATTTTGCATATACTAACACACAAATGATAGCTATTTAAAAAGAGCATGTATTTTTCCTTGAATTATAGGTTTAATTGTCTCCACATTAGCATCTTTTGCATCCATTTCTGCATTTTCATGTCTATTTCTTCATTTCTTCTATCTTAGTTCTAGTGGCTCGTGTTTTGTATATTTCTGCCTAGTTTTACCTTGTTGTTGCTACATTACTATATTCCATGTAGAGGAAGTTTTTACCACTACAGCCAGTTCGACATTGTATCTACCAGCTTGTCAACTTTGCTAACACTTGGCAAAAGAGTGAGAATGCAGTGTAAATATGTAAGAAATAATGCCAAGTGTGAGTCTATGGCATGCAAGTATACACGGTTAGCAAGTAATACAATAGTAAGCTGAGTATCGTATCCACAAGGATTGATCAAGAAATTTGAAGGTTTGTTTTAGATAATAACTAAAGGAATGAAATGAAAGTAAAGAAAACAATTTTGCAAGAGGAAGTAATCAAATGAACGATGTGCATTGGCACATGATGCCTAGTTTTTACGCTAGTTATGCCAGCTATCAATAATGTCCTTCCTTGGCTTTATTGCCGAGCATATTTTAAGAGTGGCATTGCCTCTGTCGATGGCAATACCCTAAGTTAACCATGTTAAAAACCCTATATGTCTATAGTGAATCTTTTCATTAATTAACATGATTAAGTTTCAATCTATACTCCTAAGGGATAGATTCACTTCCGAAGTAAACTCATCTACTTGAACATATTAAGATATTAAGGCGTTAAACGTAACTGATCATTACCCCTCAACTCTATTAAGATATTAAGGCATAATAAGCAAACAATGTAGACTATTGTATGACAAAGAATTTAGGAAAAGAGAGTACTAACTAGATAGAAAACAATGCCAAGGCATTCAAATTATTAAAAACCAAACATAAACAAAGCGTTAAACGCAAACATCCCTAGCCAACTATAAAAGCTTAGTTCATGGTTAGGGATTCCAACCACAAAATATCATTATATCTCTACATCATCATTTAAATAAAAATAAAAACTAAGAGAATGGGCAAGAAGGAGGTCCGTCGATGCAACCATTCGAATGCTCTAGAGCTCTTAGTCTAAGATGGTCGAACCACACAACCTGTAGCTTCCACTTCCACCACGATGCTCTCTCAAGTTGTTTGATCTCTTACTTTAAATAGGCATGCATGGATAACCCTAGAGTGGGTTTGAATTTGAAATTTGACTACAACGCAAGCAGTGCAAGTATACACATCGCAAGTAATAAAGTGATATGTATCAAGTATCGTCTCCACAGGGATTGGATTTGGACACTTTGCTTAAGTTATTACACTGTAAAAGAAATAATATTAAAGGTGATAAATTTCAAGTAAAATAAACTAAATAGAATAAAGTAAATAGAAATGAGTAAGTGATTTAAGAGAGTAGGCCGGGTTATCGTGAGTAGTGGTGCAATGGTATTGTCGTGGCAATTGATTGTTGAGGTAACTCGATTGTTGTGGCAACTAAGACGGCTGGATTGCCATGGCATCTAGGTCACAATTTATGCCATGGAAACTAGGACTGGTTTTAATGCCGAAGCAACTGGGTTCCTTCCTTCGAAGCTCGACGAAGTGTTCTTCAATGTCTTCTTGTTATCCCTAACAGAAGAACTGGTCATTTGTGCATGCATTGGTGATACATCCATGCGTTAACCTTGGTTGGACAACAACCAATCTTACAATTTTCTTAGCCGTTGAAATTCGATCCTTATTCCTAAGGTGGATTAATCCTCACCAACGATCGTTCGAATAAGAATCATGTTCGTTCGTTTCTTGAATCTAACTCTCTCAAGTCTAGATAAATGGATAACACTCAAGATCCTCTCCATATTCTCTCAAGATAGAAATTTAAAGAATCAAGAATGAACAAACTTTGAATTAATAGAATTCAAAAACCTAAAACATCCAATTGTTTATTACACCACAAAACCCAAATAACCCTAACCAATTTAAATCAGTTCATGGTTGGGTTTGAAAGAAATACAAAACAAAAATTCCCAGACATGGATCACATGAAGAAGATGATGATGCATGAAATCTTTGCAATCTGCCCTCTTCTCTCCCAATCAACTCCCCCTCAAAGCTACGATTTGATCTTCTATTTGTAGGAGAGTTTGCGATCATATTTGTTGTTGATGAGGATAGGGATAAGCTTGAATTAATTTGAATAAGAGATAATTAATCTCTTTTTTCTTTATCTCTAAGAAAACTATTCAAAATCTGAGCATTTATCCCTATCTTATTTTGCGTGTAAATCCAAATTTGGGGAATTATCCCTTGCTTCTCGTATTTATCTTGAAATTGGGCGGAGTTTTACAGTTTTATCCAGATATGTCACGACAATCAACATCGAGAATTCCATCAATAATGTCCCTCTTTGCCACGACAATCCATCCTGCACAAAAAGAAAGTAAACCAATAGTGGATTCTCCATAAAATCATCAAAATAAACCACCAAGCTCAATAACAAAGGAACCTAGGAAATTATGCATGAATGCCTAACAATGCAACTAAAATAAGCCTAAGTCTAATAATAATATAAGTAAAAAGGGTAAGAAAAATAGTACTTTTACTCATTTATCACACCCCCAAACTCGAACTATTGCTTATCCTCAAGCAATGCAGAATACTAACAATTACCTACCAAGGCCCTTACCACCAAAAACATGCTTCTCACCTGACTTCAATCCTTAGAACCGTGGAACAAAATGTTGATTACCTTTTGATCTTCGGACAACACAGAGAATTACTCAAAATCAAACTACAATGTGTGTGCGAAGTTGTGTACAAGTCAACTAATAGGATTCCATGCGAACAATTGGTTTTATCAAATTATTTGTTGGGGCAATTAAGTTCGCTAGAGCTAGTTTTAGGCACATCTAGCACCATTTATTTTTTTTGAATTTAATCAACCAGAGCCAGTTTTAGGCACCTCTAGTGCTTCTTAATGCATGACAAACTAGAGCCAGATGGGCACCTCTAGTAAGAAATTATCTTAATTCAAGTTTTAGTTTAGGATAGAGCCAGATAGGCACCTCCAGCACATATTGCCCAAATTTTAATAACCTAAGTTCACTAGGTCTCCTTTAATCAACAAGTCACAACAGTGTCAATCAATATTTAGCATCACAGCGAAATTCCAAGTACTTTCCATGCTAAACCTAAAATCAAAAGTTCTATCATATAAGTGCATTGGCAGTTTAATCAAGTAAAAGACTTGGCGAGTAACATATGCAACTAGCTATGAAACAACCCCCCAAACTCGAGAGAAACATTGTCCCCAATCCATGTAAAATTAAACAAATGAAAAGAAAAATGAAACACAAATGAGTTAGTCGGAAAGGTTGTCACCTCAAATGAGTAGTTTCCTTCGAGCCATTTGCTTGGTCTTTTTTTGGCTCGTGGTGGCTATTGACAGAAAGCTAGTGGTGCATCTTGAACCGTAGTTTTTGTGACCTCTTCACTTGTTTCATCCTTCTTGGCAGCCTTCTCTAGTTTAGAAGCTTTACGCTTCAATGGCAATTTTTGATGGTGCAACTAGAGGGGACTTTATTGGTGCACAAATGGTATTATCTGAACCTA
Source organism: Hibiscus mutabilis (assembly GCA_019671005.1). Classification (NCBI taxonomy): domain Eukaryota; kingdom Viridiplantae; phylum Streptophyta; class Magnoliopsida; order Malvales; family Malvaceae; genus Hibiscus; species Hibiscus mutabilis. The sequence goes on along the minus strand of CM033745.1, from coordinate 24,470,617 downwards.
CCGTTGTATGTTGGCTTTTTGGGTCATGTTCACTTGATGTGACAAGTCTGGTTGTCTGGCTTCTTTCTACACCCTGGTCTTATTAAAATGGAAAACAAAACAACTAAAAGCAAAATAAACATAAAAGAAAAGAAAATTGGAAGGGAATAAGATTACCTTAAAGAAAGCTTAATGAGGGTCATTTTTGATACTTTTTATGGTCCATCCACACCCTCCATCAGGTGATAATATTGCCCAAAAAGAGTTGGGCTAATGTGTTTGCAGCTACTCCCTTTTGTGTTACCATGGTGGAGTGTCTTTCTTTTATGTTCCCTTGTAGTCCATGTACACACTCCACCTTGCTACTGTTCTTGAAGGCATGAATATATTAGTAGGAAAAGTTATATCAACACCCAACAATTTAATTACCTCATTTATCATGGTTGCATGTAGCCATCGTTGTCGAAGCAATTGTTGCACCAACCAATTGTCCTGGCAATCTTCTGCAAAAATTCGTTGCAAGTCAAGGGAAGAACCAATTTTATGAGAAGCTTTATAAATCCAACCTCTATTTTCTTTAGGCCTCTCAAATATCTCCATCAATATAGATTTCGATGGCTTCAAATCTACCAGCATTGGTTCCTCGAGAAATACCTGCAATGAAGGAGGTGAGTTTTTAAAGAGTTCAAAAGGTTCAGTCATCACCTGCTCACATTCCATTAACACAATATTGCCATTGTGTTGGTCTTGTATGTGATCATGCAATTGTCGTGGCAATGGTGGATAAGAGCAATCCACAGATTTCTACTTTAGCATCAGCGTTGTAACATTCTGGGCATCCGATTCCTCAAAAATTGTTGTTGCATTATCCTTTTCATCCTCACTGAATGTTGTCGCGGCATTACTGTCTTTGTTTAGGTTCATCCAGTGTTGGGTAGCCTTTCTCATCAACATGCTCTTGACTTGGAGGTTCTATTTGTTCCCCACACATCGAGGAGCTCTCTTTGCATTGCTCATTGTCTTCTTGCCTTGGGACTTTAGTATCCCCAGGATTTAATTGTTGGGGCATGTTATCGACGACATATGTGAGTCTCCTTAATCGATCTTCTAAATCCCTTAAGAGTGCATCCATCCGAGTAAGAGAATGCTACTAGTGAACCAAACGATGATCGGTGTAAAAAAATCCCAGCAATTTATAACTCTTCATCATTATTATACCTTTCAATCATTACCAGTATCAAGGTAAGATCGAAAAACTCGATTCATTAGGTCCATAAAAATTGTCGGTGCATTGTTTAGCCCAAATGGCATGACCAAGAATTTGTGGTGATCGTATATCGTATAGAATGCAATTTTAGGCACATCACACTTTTTAACTCTCATTTGGTAATATCCAGACCTCAAATCGATCTTAGAGAACATCATGGCATATTTAAGCTAATCGAATAGGCCGTTGATCCTTAGTAATTTGTTCTTGATGGTCACCTTGTTGGTAATCGATGCATAGTCTTATGGACCATCATTCTTCTTCACAAAGAGAATTGGACCTCCCCAAGGCGAGGAACTCGGTCGAATGAAGCCTTTATCAAGCAAGTCTTGAATTTGGGCTTTCAATTCTTTTAGCTCAATAGTTGCCATTCGATAAGGTGTAATGGAAACTAGGGCAGTTCTAGGTTGTATCTCAATGCCAAATTCAACCTCGCGGGTTGGGGGTAAACCCAGGAGTTCATCAGGGAAGACTTAGGAAATTTCACACACAGTATCAATACCTCGTAGTCGAGGTTCATCATTGGCTTCCAATGTCAAGGCATACAAGGAAGAACTTCTTGAACTCATCAACACAATGCTCTCCTTTCCAAGGCCTTAAAATACAATTCTCTCTTGCTACAATCTACCCACGCTTGATGTTCACTGAGCTAGTCTAAACCCAATATAACATCAAACTCATGGATCGGTAAAGCCAATAGGTTAGCCGCAAAAGGAATCCCTTGAATCATCAAGGGGTAGTTCTTGCACACAAGGCTTATAGTGACACAGTCACCCAATGTATTTGTTACAGAGATTCTCGATGCTATAGGTTCACTAGACCCCATGCTTCTTAACTAACTCAGTGCTTATGAAGGAATGAGTAGAACCATGATCAATCAATGCATATAAAGAATATGAGTACAATTCAATGATACCTACAATGAAGTTAGGCTCATCTTCCTCCTCCCCACTCCTCACATGATACATCTGAGCAGAAGCCTTGAATTCTTGTTTACTCGGTGCCTTTCCAAAGCCACTAGGTCTCATTGTAGCTCTCAATGAACCTTGCCTTGACCCCTTACCTCGTAAGGGCTAAGTAGGGGTTGCATTACTTGTCGGTGCAGCAGTAGACTTGGTGGCACCAAGAGGATAATCACAGATGAAATGACCTTGTTCTCCACAATAGAAGCATGCTCTAGTCTGCTTACGACACTAACCCGCTGGATGTTGTTTCTGGCAGTAGTTTCAAACTGGAGTCTGTGAACTTCGGTTGGAGCCTCCAGTGCTTTCAATGGAGGCCTTCTTCACAGAAGATTGTGTTATGGTTTGAGGTCTCTCGATATTCCCAGTACGGGAAGGCTGAGGGTAAGCATTCTACTTAGGGCCTTGATACCTGCCCTTCTTGTTCCACTTGGGAGGCCGAGAATCATCTCTGAATCTTTTTTCGAACTTGCTAGATCCACCCGATCTTTGAGCCCTCTGTTTAGCTTCGGTGGCCTTAACTCGATTTACAAGGTCCTAAAAGTTAGTGATGCCCAAGACAGTAAACATAGGGCATAGCTCATTGCTAAGCCTGACAATGAACATCGTGCAATTGTCTTCATCTTTCTTAATGTATTTTGCACCATATCAGCAATACTTGCAAAAGTCATAGATGTATTGCTCGATGGGTCAGCCACCTTGCTTTAGATGGAGAAAGATGCTATGCCTTTCTGCGAGATAGTACTCTCTAATGTATTTCTTTTAGAATTCTTGAAGAAAGAACTCCCGAGAGATGGTCTCTTCAGGAACAGTGAGTATAATGGGCTCCCACCACTGGAGTGCTTCATCCGTTAACAGTGCGAGGGCACACTTCAGCTTGTGCTCCTTAGAAAACTTTAATTGTTTATTTAGGATTCTCAATGTATTATCCAGCCAGTATTCTGCAGTCTCAAGATTGTCATCGTCTTGGCCAGTGAAGGTATAGGCCCGAAGTGATGCCAGCTTATCGATAGGGGCCCGAGCATACTGGATAGTAGGCTGAATAGGTTGTACAGTTTGTTCAGCTCTCATTGAGGTCATAAATTATTTGAACATGTTGGCCACGTTCCAGTAACACTCAGCCTGAGCATTGGGCAACTTTGGCTTGATGTTATAAGGTAGGGAATTAGGTGGATTTAGTGGGTCTCCTCCCTTATTTCCTCACCGTGCGTTGAGGAGCTGGTATTTGGCTCGTCTATAGGAGCTTCGTTAGTTCCATACATATCTATAACATAAAGAGATCGGATTAGTCGACAAGTCACAATATACACAATATGCAACTCCTAGGTGGCAAATTAACTCAATAATAGGCTTCGGTTTAGTCCTAGAATCGACTAAAATCTAGCTCTAATACCACAAATGTAACACCCCTTTCCCGTCTTGGTCAGGAACTGGGTCGGAGAATGCTACCCGTGAACCAAATGATGGTCAGTGCGACAAAATCCCAGCAATGCATAACTCTTCATCATTATTATACCTTCCAATCATTACCTAGTATCAATATTATCTTGACTTATCCAATGGGAATCAATAATTCGCCAATTAGGACCAATTTATAATGTTTGCAAGTTTTAGGGACTAAACTATAAATATGGTAATTTAGAGGTCCTTTTCTGAAATTAACAATACTACAATGAAATTCAATTTAGTAACAGTAAGCTTGTAAATTTTGGTGTTATTCCAATAACATTTACCTATTCAATTAGACCATACAACATTCAGTGACCAATATGTAGATAATGCAAAACTACAGTTTAAGTCTTTCAACAGAATTAACTACCACCGTATCGATACACCTTGGGGCCGTACCGATACGAGTGTACATGGTTTAGAACCCATTAAAAATGTCATGTCCCGTTTCGATACAGCTTGGACTATATCAATACGAGTTGACCACTTTGACTTGCTAATTGTGGTCTTATAACTGCAATAACGGTCATACTGTGTCGATACTCCATCATGCCATATCGATACGGGAATACTCAGATTCAATTTTAACTTTCATTGACCAATACCCATTTCAATACAGCTGGGACTGTATTGATACGGGTTGACTAGAGTTGACCTATTTTGAAACACCCTAAGTCCGTATCAATGCAATTAAATGCACAAACCTTACTGCCAAAACCTGTATTGATACGGGTTGACTAGAGTTGACCTATTTCGAAACCTATTTCGAAACACTCTAGACCTGTATCAATACGCTATGTTTAACTCATGCTTTCTCATGCCAAATATTCAAGGCCATATCGATACAGCTTGACTTGTATCGGTACACCTTGCATTGTAATGTCAATTTTCTTCTGGTTTTTAGTCCATTTGACCTAGAAAACAATGTCCAAATGCAATGAAACTTTACCAACAATATTTCAATGCTATAATCGACTTGCATGTCAAACTTTAGGGTTATTTGAATCCATTTACTAGGTTTTCACCTTTTAGTGCCAAATATCCATATTTAGCCGTTTTAAGTTATACCAAAAAGCCTTTTTGAGCCTTAAATACTTTTACATGTCATGCATAATACACACATATCAAAAGGGCCACAAATGACTAGTTCAAAAAATTTTCCACCATTCTAGGAGTTCGTAGAGGCAAAATACATTACTTGGGCTTGTAGTGACTTGTCAACAACATTAAATCTCCGATCTCCAATGATGAAATCCTTAACCTGAAACATATGAAATGAATTGCATTAGGCATACCTTGCCTAGTGAGGTATTCACAGCTATATACTTTATCGATGAAATGCATTCCAACTCATGTCTTGGCAACAACAATGCAATGTTTCAATAGTAGCAATGCAATGATCATGTTCAATAGAAATAAGTACATATTTCAACAATAACCCTTGGATAGATTCAGGATAGTGGATACGCAAATTCCTACGCCTTGCCAAATCAATGAATGGTTTAGTCCCTCCACCTTGCCAATATGACCAACATTACAATACATCCCTCCTCCTCACCAAATCAATATAGGCCCTAGCCCAAGGATCGAGTCCACCCATACACTGAGCTCATGAATTCTATGGCATGCTAATTGTATCCAAAGTCCTTCTAAATCCAAGGTCCAGTGACAATAGAAAGGATCAGTGATCAATAGAAATGACAATACACAATATATATTCACTAATTTTATCAATGGGCAATGTTTCGATGACAATAAAAATGTTGAAACCATTAATCCATGGCAATGGCAATAACAATGGCAATGTCAATGCTCTATAATCAATATCCTATAGTTTCATGATTCAATGATGATGACAATGTAATGACATTAACAATACTCATTCACATTGACGATATCTATGTGTGATGTTCATTAACAATGACGATAACAATGATAATGCTCGATACGATAACTTACCGATGCTTACCACAATATCCGCTAAACGGGTCAATGCAATAATCCTTAGAGATGAGATTAGCAATGACAATTTCATTAACAACGAAGTTGGAAAAGGCACCTAGCCTAATCCCAATACTCCGACTACACTCACCTTGTTAATTTGAAGCTTCTACGGCTCTCAGATAGGAATCCCCTTGTTCGTAGCTTTCGGTGGAGACCATGAATGCTCTTTATCAATTTCTTGAGGTAGGTAAATAATAGGGTTGTGTTAGAATCAATATTATGATATTGAAATCAATATAACGATATCAAAATCAATATCTAAACTCAATATAAACAATATCTATGAATTATCTATGGATAGCAAAGACCTAGCTTGAGATTACTCCTAAATCCTCCATGGATTTCAATAATTGGTTGGGGGATTAAGATTACCCGTTCGATAGCAATGATTCTATGTCGATAAACTGAAGAAATCTCTACCTTTTCTAACCTTAACAATGAAGGTGCTAGCTTAGATGAAGATGATGAAGTCAAAGGAGGTGTGAGCTTTCTATTGCAGTCGGGTAAGTCCTCTATTCTTAGCTATTCACTTTATTTTAATTAGAATAGCTTTCCTTCACATGACGGAATTGAATCTGGTCATCCCACATAGGGTGATTATAACTGAGGAGGGGCTAATCACAAGGTTAGTCCCTTAACTCTCAATTCTCTGTACTTTTGTCCCCCAAACTTTTAATTTCTATAATTTTGCCACTAAATAGGTTTTCAGTACTTTCAATGAGGTCCTTAAACAATAATTTGACTCAATTGGAGTCCAATATCGAAACAATTGATATTGCCGTCAAAGTCAATACAACATTTAGACAACTCTGATATGGGGTTTTTGATCGCCGAAACCCAAATCTGACTAGACCGATTTTTGAGGTGTTACATCGAATCTCCTCAATTGATCTGTCATCTCTAGCCAAGAAAGCTGGTAACATTTCCTCCAAGGAATTTTAATGCTCTTGAAAAGTACTATATTGTCGTGGCATATTTGTTGCTACAAAACTTGGCTGCTGAAAAGGACTATATTGCTGAGGCATATCTGTTACCACGACAAAACTATCATGGTAATTTTTTTTGAGCTTTTTGTTCATACCATGAAGGATTTTGCTGATGGTTCCATCTATGGTCCTCTATGTAGCCATATGCACCAAGATTTTGAGGGCAATCTTCAAACACATGATGTTCTCCACAACATGTGCAAGATTTTTCCACGATATGTACTCTTTGGGCTTTTCTCAGTTGGTATAGATAATCATCGATGGTTGTAAGAAAATCTTGAGTGGATTTATTCCTATCTTCCCACATCAACTCTCGAATAGTTAGTAAAAAATAATAAGAAAAATGCAATAACAAAAACAACTAACACCAATTGCCAATCCCCAACAACGACGTCAAAAACTTGTTGCGTGATTTAAGTGCAACGCAAGCAGTGCAAATATACACAAGTAATAAAGTGATATTTATCAAGTATTGTCTCCATAGGGACTGGCTTGGGCCACTTTTCTTAAGTTATTACACTGTAAAAGAAATAATATTGAAGGTGATAAATTTCAAGTAAAATAAATAAATAGGATAAAGTGAATAGAAATGAGTAATTGATTTAAGAGAGTAGGTCGGATTATCGTGAGAAGTGGTGCAATGGTAGAATGGATTGTCGTGGCAAATGATTGTTAAGGCAACTCAATTGTTGTGGCAACTAAAATCTACTAGATTGCCGTTGCATCTAGGTCACAATTTATGTTGTGGAAACTAGGATTGGTTTTAATGCTGAAGCAACTGGGTTCCTTCCTTCGAAGCTCGACGATGTGTTCTTCAATGTCTTCTTGTTATCCCTAACAGAAGAACTAGCCATTTGTGCATGCCTTGGTGATATATCCCTGCGTTAACCTTGGGTGTACAACTACCAATCTTACACTCCTCTTAGCCTTTGAAATTCGATCCTTATTCCTAAGGTGGATTAATCCTCACCAACAATCGTTCGAATGAGAATCATGTTCATTCATTTCTTGAATCTAACTCTCTCGAGTCTAGATAAATGGATAACACTCAAGATCCTCACCCGATTCTCTTAAGATAGAAATTTAAAGAACCAAGAGTAAACAAACTTCAAATTAATAGAATTCAAAAACCTAAAACATCCAATCGTTTATTACACCACAAAACCCAAATAACCCCAGCCAATTTAAATCAATTCATGGCTTGGTTTGAAAGAAATACAAAAGAAAAATTTCCAAACATGGATCGCATGAAGAAGATGATGATGCATGAAATTCTTTGCGATCTGCCCTCCTCTGTCCCAATCGACTCCCCCTCAAAGCTGCGATTTGATCTTCTATTTGTAGGAGAGTTTGTGATCATATTTGTTGTTGATGAGGATAGGGATAAGCTTAAATTAATTTTAATAAGAGATAATTAATCTCTTTTATCTTTATCTCTAAGAAAACTATTCAAAATCTGAGCATTTATCTCTATCCCATTCTGCGTGTAAATCCAAATTTGGGGAATTATCCCTTGCTTTTTGTATTTATCTTGAAATTGGGCAGACTTATCCAGTTTTATCTAGATATGCCACATCAATAAGCTTCAGCAATTCCTTCCATAATGTCCCTATTTGCCACGACAATCCATCATCCACAAAAAGAAAGCAAACCAGTAGCGAATTCTCCAGAAAAACCATCAAAATAAACCACCAAGCTCAATGATGAAGGAAACTAGGAAATTATGCATGAATGCCTAACAATGCAACTAAATGAGCCTAAGTCTAACAATAATATGAGTAAAAAAGGTAAGAAAAAAAATACTTTTACACACTTATCCCTCTACATCATCATTTAAATAAAAATAAAAACTAAGAGAATGGGCAAGAAAGAGGTCCATTGATGCATCAATTCGAATGCTCCAAAGCTCTTGGCCTAAGACGGTCGAAACATACAACCTTTAGCTTCCAATTCCAACATGGTGCTCTCTCAAGTTGTTTGATCTCTTCCTTTAAATAGGCACGCATGGATAACCCTAGAGTGGGTTTGAATTTGAAATTTGATTCCGAACTTAGGATAAAACGCGTTATCTTCTTATCTCTATTTGAATTTTAGGGTTGACGTGTACTGGGTTCAACAACTACTTTAACCAGGCATCAGACTTCACTTTTATGCAACCGAGCTTGGCAATCTCTGGTCTAACTCTGCCAATTGTAACTCGGCAATTCTCTTCTACTTTCCTACTTCCTGCTCCTGCGCTACTCTACCAAGCCTACCCTGCTCCTAGCCTGCATCAATGCCATCAAAACAACCCTTCACACTGGCAAAATACAAACTCCCTAACTCCTTAGGCAAATGCATGATTTTAACAACTAAATGTAAATATATATACCTAAAGACAAGCAAAAGAATTGTGAAATATGCATAAAAGTTAGTACTTTCTAAGACTTAACACTCCCCCAAACCTAGCTCATTGCTTATCCTCAAGTAATGCAACTAAAATTAAGAAAATAAAAAAATGGGTACCTCGACAAAATTATTCTAAATGCCAACAAATGTATGTAAGCAGAATCTTGCCCTAGTTCTGTCGTCAGGTATCCCATTGCAACAATGCCAAGCAGATCAACAAATACAAGTGCATCAATATAACACTAGTCTAAGGTTATAAAGTGTGCATGAAGTGTAGGCAATATGCATCTAGTCTCCTTTTACTCCTTTAGTCAAATTTACTGCCCAAACTCAAAATTATTTTTTCTTTCATTCGCCAAGGGTTTTTGCTGGCAATATTTTAAGGCTTTCTTTGTAATAAGTTTGGCATGAGAAATAAGAGGGAGCATACCACGGACCCCTACGTTAGTCCAGACATTACTAGGCTTTTACTCTTTAACTCATACCCTAAAGTTTTTTGACTTGAGAACTAAGAGGAAGCAAACCACGAAGCCCCAAGTTACTTATTATCTCTAAGGTAAATGACAGTTCTACATTTTTTTCTTGCATTGGGAAAACATTGTTTCCTTATTATTTTCTTTTACCCTAGCATCTTCATCATTTTTTTATTAATTTTGAGCTTAGTTTCAAGAATTCTAAGTTTGTTTAGGAACTAGATGCATACTACGTGTTAAGTGAGACTTCAGTTTCCTAAACTAGAGATCAATTGCCAAGTAGTCTTGGCATTACTAACCTGTTGGCATATGCAATGAAGGATTTCCAATTTCATCATCGGACAGAGTATACTAAATCAAATTCTAACTAATCTAGTAGAGTATTGACAAAATTTCCAACTTTAACCGAGGTAACTAATTTTTTTAGTGGTTTGGTATGCATAATTATACCTAATCTATATGGAAACAGAATGCAAACAAAAATATAAACATGAATGCATGGCATGACAACAAATGTGAGGTAACACCCCCAAACCAAAGGTGTGCATTGTCCTAAATGCATGTAGACATATATATATAATATAAACAAATGAAATAAAATAAAATGCATAAAAATATGAACAAAATGAATGTAAGGAGTTCAAGGGGAAGACTCACCTTCAGAGTTTTCTTGGCGTGTGACACGGGTCTTTCTCTTAACAAAGCTCCCACAATCAGGAGCCATACATTTTTCCCTTCATGCTGGGCTTTGAGGCGGTAGTGAAAGCTCCAATGTCACGGTAAACTTCCTTGAAAATTTTCAAAGGCTTTGAGGTGGTAGGAGCATCAATGGTAGCAAATGAGGCAGGTGCAACATGTGTTGTGTCAGGTATGACTTGGATCCATTCTTCTTTTTATTCGGGCGGCATATTTGTTCTTGCAGACTTAACTTGGACAGGGGACATTGGTACGGTGGCATTTGATTGTGTCAGAGTATGTATTGAATGAGGAATGGTTGGCACATCATCATTGGCAAAAAGGTCAATGGGGAACTTAGGGAAGGTTGGCAAGACACTTGGGGACATTCCTTCAAGAGTTTTCTTGATGGCACAATCCCAGGAATGAGTATAACGCCAAAGCTTGGTGTTTTTCTCCTTTGCTTTCTCTAGATTTGAGAAAGCATTGCCATTGAACTAGAAGGCATAGGAGTCTAGGGTTATGTCTTGGACACCGGCTCTGTAACCTTTCCTTTGCCTGTCTTCTTGGACTCTACGGTAGTGAGTTGCCTCTATATGGTAGGAGTGATAGTTGTTCCCTTGCTCTCTTGGACCTTGTCCAAATCAATTTTTGGCACACTGTGCTTCATGCAAATATTAGACATCAATAAAGGGAAAAACAAACTCCCACTACCCTTACCAACACACTTATAAGTTTCATCGTTAATGATACGGCCGATGTTATGAACTAAGCGATAGTAATAACTTTGGCAATGAGAGGGTACCTATATGGTTTGGGAGAGTATGTTGTGAACTCTCTGGTTTGTGGCAAGTTTGTATTGCCTTTTTGATTTGTAAATGGTCTTTAATGTTTGATTTGAGCTTTGATATGATTTTTGGTGTTTGTCTTGACTTGGCAATAGGGTGCATGCCTATAGATTTTCTCTTTTAGTATGTGATCATATTTTGAAGTTGTTTTTGATGCTTTTGGCTGAGGTTTGATCGTTGAATATATTGTGTTTTCCTTGGAAGCATGTTAGAATGTTTGAATATCCTTGAGTTGTGTTTAAACAGCAAATTGAGACATTACAGGCCCAAGCGTATCGGTACGGGTAGGGCAAATCAGGCTTAGCGTATCGGTACGCGGGGTACCTTATCGGTACGGGTAGGGAAAATTAGGCTTAGCGTATCCGTACAGATAGACCTATATCGATACGGTCTTAGAGGAAAATGGTTGGGCATATCGGTACACGGGGCCTTATCGGTACAGTTTCGTGCAACCTGTGTTTCTGGTAAATCTCGTACCAATTTGGAGGACAGGTATACCGATACGGTGTTAGGTAAGTTGGTTATTTGGAATCTTATTATGTTCTATTTTCTTATGTTTTAGTCCTTTAAAATTATAAATGCAATTGAACGTGTTTGGATGATCAAATTAAGTTGAAATTTGACATGTGAATATGATACATGACTAATTGAATATTGGTAACCTTAATTTCACAATAAGTTCTTGTATTTCGTCAGTTTTACAAAATGGTCCCCTAATGATAACTGAAACAATTGGATGTCGAATCGATTCCCGATTGAGTTGTAAATTCACTCGCTGCGAGCTCTTACACTTAGGATAACAATGTTGCATCTAGAGAAGATAGAAAGGAAAAAATGAGAGGGTTGTTTATTGAAGTGAAACTTTTGGGTTTTTCTTCAATATTCCCCGTGTGACTTGTTTAGTCTGATCTTGCGACTAGGCCGGGTCGAGGGGGTTACATTTGTTGGTATCAAAGCCAGGTTTACGAAAAATTAGGAGGTAAGTTGAATGTTTTTCTAGATGATTGCTATATACGATGTTTGGTAACATGTTGTATGATTGTTATGTGATGATTAGAGGTATAGATTGGGGTACCCATTGCCCTTATTACTATTGATGGTAAAAGATTTGTTTTAAAGACTTGAGTGTCTTAGATTCTTGCTTCTAGGTAGCCTAACTATTTTCGTTGTTGCAATTATATGATAGAGCTTCATATTGTCTTCATAATGGGACTGAGAAAAAAGCCTAGAGGTAATGCGCGTAATGTTGTTGAGGATGATAAGCGTGATAATGTTGTGCCACCTCTTCCACCTCCTCCTGGTGGTGACAGAGTCAGAGCTGGAGATGGTGCGGGGGGTGTTGGGCCTTAGGTAGAGCAAGGTCAGGCTGTCGGTGATATGCATGCGTTGGCGGGTATACATGCGGTTGTGCCACAACCTACAGCTAATCCTGGTTTACCTTTAGAGCATTTACACAGTCTGGGTGGTACTGAGTATAGAGGTTTGTCTCTGGAGGGTTTGGAGGCATGGTTTGAGAGTACTCAGAGGATTCTTTGGCAAATAGAATGCACAGATGTGTGTAAGTTGGGTTGTACGGTCTCGTTGCTTCAGGGAGATGCTTATTCATGGTGGACTACCACTATCGTGGGGGAGGAACCTGTTAAGGCGATGTGGGAGTTCTTTGGGGCTGCTTTCTAAAGAAGATTTTGGGTACTCGATATCAAGATAAAAAATAAGTGAGAGTTTATGGCCTTGGTGCAGGGTAACATGTTTGTTGTAGAGTATGAGGTTCAATTCGTACGGTTGAGCCAGTATACTCCTGAGCTGGTTCCTAACAAGCAGAAGAGATGTGAAAGCTTCCAATATGGTTCGGTGAAGAAGGTGAAGACCTATATGCTAGCTTCTGAGTATACAAATTTTGATGTTTTGGTCACTCCTGCTAAGGATATTGAGCAAAGTTCGGGTTTGTCCTCTCGCTTAGGGAATTCTAGTTCCGGTAAGAGGGTTGCTGAGTATAGTGGTGGAAGGGATCATTTTAAGAGGCATCATAATGGAAACTTTCACCCAAATCAAAGGCGTGGTGGTGGTATCATGGGTCATGGGCAGTAGGGCTAGAATGTTGTGGTTCGTTTATCTGATTGTGGTCGTTGTGGGAGGCAACACCGTGGAGAGTGTTGGGGTATTCTTGGTGTTTGTTGGGGTTGTAGTTCGCAGGGTCATGTGAAGTGTGATTGCCCACAATTAGCTAGACAGGCACCGGTGTGAGTTGTTGAGCCTCATAGGGGCCGTGGGTGCGGTCGAGGTGATTTTCGGCATAGGGAGGATGGTTAGAGGAATGTTGCCCATGTGGTGGTAGTCTAGCCTAAGGGAGGTGGATCGAATAGGGTGTATGCACACCGCGAGGGGAGAAATGACACGGATGTGATTGCAGCTACTTTTACTTTGCAATCCTTGTTATTACTTTCTTTGATTGATTCTGGTTCCACGTATTCATATATTTTGAGTGAGCATGCACAAATGCTTGACATCCCAGTTGAGTTTTTAGATGTGGGTATGCAAGTGATGAGTTTCTTTGGTGAGACGGTTGTTGTTAAGAAGTTGCATAGGAAATGTTCGTTGATGGTTCAAGGACATGTGTTTGAGGTTGACATGATGGAGTTACCTTTTTATGCTTTTGATATTATCCTTGATAAGGATTGGTTGACCGAGAATAGAGTTATGGTGGATTTTGAAACTAAGCGTGTTTCGTTGAAGCTGTCTGATGATTATGAAGTTGTGATGGTGGGAGAGAATGTTAAGTTCATGTCCAATGTTGTTTCGGCCATGGAAGCACAAATGTTGTTAAAAGTAGGATGTCAGACATACTTGGTGTAAGTTATGAATCCAAATATGAAGGAGGCACATCCCTAGGATATCCGATCTGTTTGTGATTTTTCGGGGGTGTTTCCGAAAGAGTTGTCTGGCTTGGTGCCTAATAGAGAGGTGGAGTTCGAGACATATGCGGATATGACTCCGATGTCCATTGCTCCGTATCGCATGGCGGCTAAGGAGTTAAAGGAGTTGAAAATGCAGCTTCAGGAGTTGTTAGATCGAGGATTCATTTGACCTAGTGTATTGTCGTGGGGTACGCCAGTGTTGTTTGTGAAGAACAAAGATGGCACTATAACGATGAGCATCGATTATCGGCAACTGAATAAGTTGACGATTAAGAATAAGTGTTAAGTGTCTAAAAGTACTATTTTATTCACCCTTTTTACTCATATTATTGCTAGACTTAGGCTCATATTAGTTGCATTAGTAGCCATTCATGCATGTTTGCATTGTTTCCTTGATGGACAAGCTTGATTTCATATTTTGCTTAATTTTGTAGGAAAAGAGTGTTGTCGGTAATTGTTTTTGTGTGTGCAGAATTAGTTGCCAAAGCAAGGTTGAAACCAGTTGCCAGGGCAGTGCATGAAAGATATGCCTAGCTATTTGCCAGGGTAATTGTCGACAAGGGATAAGATGATATTGCAGCCGAATTTGATGATTACATAAGCCAGTATGACATGGAGCAAAGCTAATTCCTAAAGGAGTTGGATTTCCATAAAGAGGTCAAAGGGAGACTAAATCTCAAGAAGATAGGAGAAGATCTAGAAGGAATTTAAATATAATAAAGAATTATATTCTTTAAAAGTATTTAATTCCAACTTAACTTCCTCCTCAAGAAACACTTTGACCTAGCCCTATAAATAAAGGACCAAGCCGTCAACTCCATATGTGTGCAAGGGGGAGAGAATTCGACAAGAGGCTTCCACCATCTTCATCTCTTTCTTTCCTGTTTGATTAGGTTATGTTAGGGATTCTTTGTTTTGTGTTTCTTTGGAACCTAGCCATGAACTAAATCTATTTGGCTAAGGTTATTGTGTTTTGTGGTTGTGAGAAATGGTTGGATTTTGTTTACATAATAAGAGTTTGCACTTTCAATTCAAGGTTTACTCATTCTTGGTTTTTTTTATTATTGTTTACGAGTGAATTGGGAGAGGATCTCGTGATTCTATCTATTTATCTAATATCAGGAGAGTTAGATTCAAGAAACGAATGAATATGGTTTTTATTCAATCTATCCATGATGAAGGCTAATCTGGCCTAGGAATAAGTTTAGGAGTTCAACGGCTAAGAGGAGCAAGATTGGTTATTGTTCACCCTTGATTCACGAAGGGATGTATTGTCAAGGCATGCATAATTACGTAGAGATTGGACTTAGGGATAAGAAGAAACCATTGATGAACGCTCTGCCAAACCTTGAAGTTGTTGCCCAGTCGCCCAAACAGTTGCTCAGCCAATTGCCCAAGCAACCGTTTGACTAGTTGCCAAGGCAACCCAACTGCACAAGTTGCCACGGCAACTGAGTTGCCATTGCACTCTTTTACCAAGACGATCCAATAGGCTATCACACCCCAACTCATGATAACCTGGCCTATTTTCTCTCTTTTGATTACATCTTGTTTTACTTTATTGCTTTCTTAGTTTAGTTGTTAGTTAGAACTCCTACAATCACCTACTTGTGTCTTTTACTTTTACAGTGCAAGAGAATAGATTCCTGAGGTGGCACCAATCCCTGTGGAGACGTTATCTTTTATACTATAACTTGTGACGTGTACACTTGCACAATTGCGGAGCACTTATTATGCGCAACAAGTTTTTGGCGCTGTTGCCAGGGATTGACAATATCAACTTTGTTTTTATTTTCTTGCAATTTTATTTTTATTGTTTAAGATTCGAAGGGTTAACAAACTTTGGTTTTTCATTGGTATATGACCTGGGCGAGACCAACTACATCAGAGTATCCCTTTGATCCAGAAATCGAACGAACCTTGCAAAGACTCAGACAAAGGTCAAGAGTAGAAATGGCTAATCAAGACGGCAATATGAATGCCAACAACAACTAGGCTGTTGCAGCAGGAGGTGGAGTGATTCTTGCACGAAACAGAACTATTCGAGACTATCTTGAGGAAGATCTTGAAGGACTTAATCCATGAGTTGTCACACCTGAAATTGAAGCCGACCACTTTGATTTGAATCAGTGATGTTCAATATGATCAACACAATTGGTCAATTTGGCGGCTCATCAACTAAAGATGCACAACAACATCTTAAATCTTTCCTCGAGATTTGCAATTCATTCAAAATACAAGGAGTCACCCTAGATGTTTTACGACTAAGATTATTCCCTTATTCACTAGAGATAGGGCGAAAACATGGTTAAATAGTATTCCTGCTGGATCAATAGGATCTTGGATCGATCTTTGTCATGATTTCCTTGCTCGATTTAATCCTACAAATTTGACTGATAAGCTTCATAACGAAATTACTTCTTTTCGGCAGGCATATGATGAATCCATGTACGAGGCTTGGGAGTGATATAGAGAACTTCTACACAAATGCCCCCTACACGGATTCCAATGTGGAGACAAGTGACGATGTTTTAAAATGTTGTGAATACACCAACAAGGATGATGCTAGATACCTCAGCAAACGACATACTCCTAGACAAGTCGCCGGAAGAAGCAATGCAAATTTTGAATAGGCTTGCCAAGAATGATCATCAGTTCCCATCTGCTAGAAGAGGAGGAGTTAGACGCCAAGCCACTATACATGAACTGGGATCATCAGATTCAATTTCGGCACAATTGGCCACTCTAACCAAGATGGTCCAGAACATGCAGAAACAAAACAACACACAGGAGGTCAAGGTAGTAGATTCCTTTTGTGAGTTATGTGGTGGTAACCATGATTCTTCTAAATGTATGCAGAATCAAGAATCTAGCTTTTATGTGGGAATTACAACCCAAACAACAATGTGATGTCCAACACATACAATCCAGCTTGGGAGATGCACCCGAATTTTTCATGGAGTAATCCCAACAACGCTCTGAAGTAGAACAATCAGAATGCACAAGCATCGGGATTCTAGCAGAATATGCCACGACAACGGTTGTCGCAGCAACAACCGACAACATCTAGTTCCTTGGAAAATTCTCTCAATGCTTTCATGTAAAAAATTGAATCTTATATGGCTGAGAATAGTAACATCATAAAAAGAACTGATGGTTTTATTAATAGGACCGAGATGAGATTGAAAATCCAAGAGGCGACAATCAAATCATTGGAAACTAAAGTCGGACAATTTGCTCAAAACCTGAATACTAGACCGCAAGGAGGTTTACCCAGCGATACTGAAGTCACAAGAGCAATTGGCCACGAGCAATGTAAGGCGATCACCACTAGAACTGGCCGACAACTTAAGGAGGCTCTAGCCCACTCATCAAACAAAACTCCAAAAATAGAACAAGATAAACTCAGCTGGAAAGCCTCAGATGCTGAACTAGGGAATGCCATGGCAACCCCAGATAAGCATGATGCGGCAACCAACGATGAGCATGCCGCGGAAACCAACGATAAGCATGCTCGAGATGAGCATGCCGCGGTAACCAACGATAAGCATGCCATAACAACCCTAGTTGGTGATGCCTCGGCAACTCCAGTTGCCCCGACAATACTGTCAATCAGATTCCAGACCAATGAAAGGATTGAAGATATACGACTTCCACCGCTATTCCCACAAAGGTTTAAGCGACAAAAACAAGAATATCAATTTAAGAAGTTTCTTGATATCCTAAAGCAAGTCCACATTAACTTGCCATTGGTTGAGGCAATTGAACAAATGCCGAACTATGCCAAGTTTCTTAAAGACATTGTGTCCAAAAGAGCAAGGCTAGGAGAGTTTGAAACAGTTGCCATAACAGAGGGATGCATGGCCATGTTGCACAATCGCATGCCACCCAAGTTGAAAGATCTCGAAAGTTTCACAATACCCTGTTTAATCGGAAACCACTATGTTGGGAAAGCATTATGTGACCTTGGAACAAGCATAAACTTGATACCTAAATCAGTTTTCCAGAAACTAGGAATCAGGAAGGCAAGACCTACAATAGTTATGCTACAGCTAGCCGACAGATCCTATGTGCATCTAGAAGGGAAAATCAAAGACATACTGGTAAAAGTTGATAAATTTATTTTTCCCGCTGACTTTATTGTTTTGGATTGTGAAGTAGACGAGCATGCACCTATCATCCTTGGGAGACCCTTCCTAGAAACAGGGAGAACCTTGATCGATGTTGAAAAGGGAAAGCTCACAATGAGGGTGAATGACCAGCAAGTTAAACTGAATTTGTTCCAAACACTAAGGCATGTCGATGATCCGGAAGAATGCCAACTTCTTCACGCCACGACAGAGTTTAACTTCAACGAGGAGATTAGTTGCCTCGGCAACTACATTGCCGATCTAGAGGAACCTGAGGAGTATGAAGAACCGATAGATGAGGAACAACAAGAAGAGGCGAATTGGTTAGTCAATCGACCAGGTACATACTTTGAGCCACTAGATTACTCAGGTAAGGAAGGTAAACTCGAAAAGCCCTCCACTGAACAACCACCGATTCTTGAGTTGAAACAATTGCCAGGGCAACTAAAATATACTTACTTGGGAACCAATAATACACTGCCCATAATTATTTCCTCTAAGTTATAGCCTGAGCAGGAAAAGAAGCTGATCGACATGTTGATGCTACATAAGAAGGCGATAGGATAGACAATTGCTGACTTGAAGGGGATTAGTCCGGCAGTGTGCATGCATAAGATATTGTTGGAAAATGATCACAAACCTTCGATTGAGGCCCAGAGGAGATTGAATCATGCCATGAAAGGGGTTGTAATGAAAGAAATCATCAAGTGGCTTGACGCCAACATCATATACCCTATCTCTGATAGTACATGGGTAAGTCTGGAACAATGTGTACCGAAAAAGGGAGGTATATCGGTGGTAAGTAATGAAAACAATGAACTTACCCCAACTAAGACTGTGACCGGTTAGAGGGTTTGTATGGATTACCGAAAGTTAAACAAGGCCACTAGAAAAGATCACTTCCCATTACCCTTTATTGATCAAATGCTTGATTGTCTTGCAGGTAAACACTTTTATTGTTTTCTTGATGGCTATTCAAGTTACAATCAAATTGCCATAGAACCAGAAGATCAACAAAAGACAACCTTCACATGCCCATACGGTACTTATGCTTTATGAAGAATGCCGTCTGGATTGTGTAATACCCCGACAACCTTCCAAAGATGCATGATGGCACTATTTTCAAACATGGTCAAAGACTTCCTTGAAATCTTCATGGACGATTTTTTCTGTATTTGGTAATGACTTCAATAGTTGCCTCAGCAATTTGGAGAAGGTGTTGGCAAGATGTGAAGAATTCGATCTAGTTCTTAATTGGGAGAAGTGCCATTTTATGATAGTTGAAGGAATAGTGCTCAGCCATAAGATTTCATCCAAGGGTACCGAAGTAGACAAATCCAAGGTGGACGTGAATGAGAGATTGCTACCACTAAGTTCGGTTAAAGGAATCCAAAGCTTTCTTGGACATGCAGGTTTTTACAAGAGGTTCATTCATAATTTTTCTAAGATCACGAAACCCTTGTGCAATTTGCTTGAACAAGATAAAGTCTTCAATTTTGATGATTCTTACGCCCAATCATTCAAAACCCTAAAGGAAAAGCTTACCTCAGCACCCATTGTCATTTCACCCGATTAGACGCTACCTTTTGAGCTAATGTGTGATGCAAGTGATTTTGCGCTAGGAGCAGTCCTAGGCCAACACATAGGTACGATTTTTCAAGTGATATACTACGCTAGTAAAAATCTTAATAGCGCTAAAGTGAATTATACAAAAATGGAGAAAGAGTTACTAGCCGTAGTTTTTGCATTTGACAAGTTGCAGTCCTATTTAATTGGTACAAAGGTAATTGTCCACACAGACCATTCAGCAATTAAGTATTTATTTGCTAAAAAGGATGCCAAACCTCGTTCGATTCGTTGGATATTGCTTTTAAGAGAATTTGACATTGAAATTAAGGACAAGAAAGGAATAGAGAATCAAGTTGCTGATCACTTATCATGCTTAGAACACAATAGGGAGGAGGACGTAGATTTAGAGATATACGATGCATTCTTGAATGAGCAGCTGTTAGTTGCCTCGGTAACCCTAACAACCACTAATGCCCATGCCTCAGCAACTCTAGATGCGCATGCCTCGGTAACCAAGGAAGTAGTTGCAATGGCAACACATGCCTTAGCAACCATGGATGCCTCGACAATACCCTGGTACGCTGATTTAGTTAATTTCCTTATTTGTGGTATTCTACCTTATGGCCTTACTCACCAAGGGAAGAAGCGGTTCCGTCATGATGCTAAGCATTATTTATGGGATGAGCCTCTATTGTTTAAACAATTTGCAGATCAGGTTATACGCCGATGTGTCCCTAAAGAGGAGCAGCAGAATGTACTCCGGCAATGCCATTCTTCACCCTCTAGAGGACATTTTGGAGGAACACGTATCGCGACCGAAGTTTTGTAATCCGGTTTGTATTGGCCCACACTTTACAGAGATGCCCAAGAGTTTTATAAGCAATGTGATCGTTGCCAAAGGACGGGCAATATCTCTAGAAGACATGAGATGCTGCTCCAAAACATCCTTGAGGTGGAATTTTTCGATGTATGGGGGATCGATTTTAAGGGACCTTTCCCATCTTCATTCGGCAACCTCTACATTCTACTTGTCGTCAACTACGTGTCTAAATGGGTTCAGGCAGCTGCAGTTCCTTCCAACGATTCTTGCAGAAAAATATATTTATACAGTTTTGGATGACTAGAGCAATTATCAGTGATGAAGGCAAACACTTTGACAATAGACTTATTGCCAAGATGTTGCAATGCTTTAGCGTGTCACACAAAATTGCCACGGTATATCATCGAAAAACTAATGGGCAAGCTGAAATTTCTAACCAAGAATTGAAGAATATCTTCGAGAAGGTTGCCAATCCTTCCTGAACAGACTGGTCTACAAGACTAGACAAAGCACTTTGGGCTTACCGAGCCGCGTTCAAAACACCCCTATGAATGTCCCCATTTCGCCTTGTCTATTGCAAGACTTGTCACTTACCGGTGGAAATCAAACACAAAGCATATTGGGCAATCAAGACCGTGAATATAGTTTGGGAGAGTGTCGGACAAAAGCCTTTACTAGATTTCAACAAGATAGAAGAATTTCGTGCACTCGCCTATGACAATGCACGAATCTACAAGAAGAAAACAAAGCAATGACATGACAAGAAACTATTGCCGCCGCAATTCATGCCAGGGCAACTAGTTCTTCTATTCAATTCTTGGCTGAAACTTTTCCTGGGAAAACTGAGATCAAGATGGTCGGGACCATTCGAAGTGGTCAAGCCATTTGCCCATGATGTCGTGATAATCAAGTCCACCACTGACGAACATGAAATCAAAGTTAATGGACAAAGATTGAAGCACTATAACGGTGCCCATGTGGAACATAACAAAGAAGTGGTCACCTTAGGAGATGCATGATCATGCTCTCCTTTCTATATTTTCTTTTTATTTTTTCTTTTATTTGAACCTTACTATTTTGGTTTTTATATTTTTTAAATTTTGGCTATTCTTAGGATAGATTTATTTATTTTCTTTAGGATAAGACTACATCTTTCTTTCATATTTATTTAATTATTTTTGAATTTTTGGTTTAAGAATTTCTTTGTACATCTTTATTTATTTCTTTTTATTTTATTTACTAGTTTATCTTTAATTTTAATCCTTATTTTATTTGTTTATGAATTATAGGAAAAGAGTTCAAGATAAAGAGGAATTTGATTCAAGAAGGAAGTTTCTTCAACAAGGAAACTAATGGGCTAAATCTAAGGCTTATATTAAGCCTCTAATTTACCCTAATTCACCTACATAGCCAGCCAAACCCTTCCCCTTCCCCTTCCCCAAATTAAAACCCTTGCTTTCTTTCTTTCCAATCAATCCCACCCACCATATTTACTACCTATCTTTTCTATTTAACCCATCACCCTTAACTTCCAAGAAACCTCTTCCTACTTTTAACCTTGCAACTATTTAGTTTCTTTTGCTTTCTTTTCTTTTTTTCTACCCAACTCATAACCAAGATCATCCATGGCGTCCAAAATCAAGTTTTTGGCGCATCCAAGTTCTTCCAAAGAACCAAGCTACAAGAAATTAGCTACATCGGTGGTTCAAGAACGATTTCACTCCAAGTTTGAAAGCCGGAAGATTTGCGAAGAACAAGGCTTTGAATACTCCAACTCTCATCAATATTTCGGTCTTGAGCCTTTCATCTTAGAAAAGATTGCACACCAAAAGTGGCAAATCTTTTGCCATCAACAGGAACCGGGCAATATCTCATGGGTAAGAGAATTCTATGCTCACTCGCCTAACCCGGATAATCCTTATGTTTTTGTTCACGACAAGGCTATCCTCACAAGCCCTGAAAGCATCAACATCTTTTACGGGCTCTACGTTGAGAAGGACGAGCATCAATCCTTTGTTGATCAGCTCACGCCCAAGCAACTCGACAAGGTGCTTCAAGAACTTACTCTACCGGGAACTTATTGGAACAACGGTAAATATAAGGGCACGATAAACTGCCTTCGGCTTAAACCTGATGCAAAATTATGGAATAAGTTCGATAAAACTTCTTTAATGCCCACAAGACATAACACCACCGTCGATACACCTCGTCTTTTTCTCATGCATTCTATCATGCATAATCGTATCATTAACATTGGAAAAATTATTTGTGATGAGATTTTTGTATGTAGCACAAAAGACAAGGGTTCTCTTTTCTTCCCTTGCTTAATTTCCAATCTTTGCAAGGAGATGCATGTCCCAAGTGAGTCAACCGATGAAAAGGCCCTACCAAAGTCTGGTTGGAATCGAGCACAAATCCGAAAGCTAATGGAAGAGGCACCTGTAAAATCCCCAACGCCTACAGTTGCCGCGTCAACTCCTGCCGCCTCGGGAACTCCTGATGCCCAAGCAACTGATGCCCGGGCAACTCGAACAACAACCCCGGGACAACTTGAAGCACTCTTACAACCGTTGGCGAACCGCCTTAAGCAAATTGAAGACCAAAAACTAATGTTCATGCGGTACATGAAGGACCACAACAAAGCCATCACCCAAGTCATCCTGGAAAATTACCCGAACAACCGCATGCCGTTCCCTATCTTTCCTGCCGAAATCTTTGCCACGACAACCAAAGAAGCAGTTGCCACGGTAACCGCAACAGATGATGCCGCGACAACCTACACAGCGCCTGCCCCAGCAGTTGCCACATAAACCAACACTGAAGATGCGCGGCAACCAAAACTAAAGACGCCCCGGAAACCACTGCAAAAGACAAAGGTAAAGCACCTATGCCTGAATCAACTCGTACTGAATCATTGTTTGACTTTTCAAATTCGGACGAGTCCTCCGTTGCACCAACCAAGACCACACCAGTTGAATCCTCCAAGCCCAAGCAAAAAGACAATGCGATTGAGGAAGAGGATGATGAGGACAATGAGTACACACCCGTAGGCAACAAGGAAGTAACCACCGTGTTCAAGCAAAAGAATCAAGACACCGGCCAAAAGGAAACTAATCATCCACGATGTCGAGCTCTCAGAGTAAGTCATCGTTTGTATTTTCTTTTTTCTTTTTCTTTTTTTCCTTTCTTTTGCATGCATTAAGGACAATGCCTCACTCGAGTTTGGGGGGATTGTTACTAGTTAGTTATCATGTTTAGTTGCATTCATCTTAAGTATTGCATTTATGATACATAAATTGCTTGCCATGCCTTTAGTTGGAACAAGAATTGCCTAGATTTAATGAATATTCGATGATGACATTGCCAATGTACTTAAATTGATAGAACTTTTTATTCTAGGATAACTGTGGAAATACTTAGAATCTTACTATGATGCTAAACTTGATGAAACACTGTTGTGGCTTGATTGATTTAAGGAATTCTAGCGAACTTAGGTTGATAGTTAAATAATTAGGGGATTAAAATAAAATTTGGATGAATGCTAGAGGTGCCCGAAATTGGCTCTAGTATGTGCTAAAAATTGATCGCTAGAGGTGCCCAAAACCGGCTCTAGTTGAATAAAAGAAAAACTTAAGAAAACTAAAAATAAAACACTAGAGGTGCCCAAAACCAGCTCTAGTTAAAACATGTTAAAAGAACCCAAGGAAGTAATTTGAAAAGCTCTTGTTTGCATAGAATTTGAAAAATAAACTTGCACACAACTTCGCACACACTCACAAGCATTATAGTTTGATTCTGAGTAATTCCTAAGTTGTTCGAAAAATGAAAAGTCGATCATACTTTGTGCCACGGTTCTGAGTATTGAAATCAAGTTCAAAGCTAAGTTTGTGCAAATTAAAGTCTTGGCGGGTAGTTATTAGTTTGCATTGCTTGAGCACAAGCAATAGTTCAAGTTTGGGGCGTGTTAAGTGTCTAAAAGTACTATTTTATTCACCCTTTTTACTCATATTACTGCTAGACTTAGGCTCATATTAGTTGGATTAGTAGCCATTCATGCATGTTTGTATTGTTTCCTTGATGGACAAGCTTGATTTCATATTTTGCTTAATTTTGTGGGAAAAGGGTGTTGTTGGTAGTTGTTTTTGTGTGTGTAGAATTAGTTGCCAAAGCAAGGCTGAAACTAGTTGCCAGGGCAATACAAGAAGGAGATGCCGACGCAGTTGCCAGGGTAGTGCATAAAGGATATGCCGAGCTAGTTGCCAAGGCAATTGTCGACAAGGGATAAGATGATATGGCAGCCAAATTTGATGACTAGATAAGCCAGTATGACGTGGAGCAAAGCTAAATCCTAAAAGAGTTGGATTTCCATGAAGAGGTCAAAGAGAGATTAAATCCCAAGAAGATAAGAGAAGATCTAGAAGGAATTTAAATATAATAAAGAATTATATTCTTTAAAAGTATTTAATTCCAAATTAACTTTCTCCTTAAGAAAGACTTTATCCTAGCCCTATAAATAAAGGACCAAGCCATCAACTTCATATGTGTGCAAGGGGGAGAGAATTCGATAAGAGGCTTCAACCATCTTCATCCTTTTCTTTCTTGTTCGATTAGGTTATGTTAGGGATTCTTTGTTTTGTGTTTCTTTGGAACCTAGCCATGAACTAAATCTATTTGGCAAAGGTTATTGTATTTTGTGGTTGTGAGAAATGGTTGGATTTTGTTTAGGTAATAAGAGTTTTCACATTCAATTCAAGGTTTACTCATTATTTGTTTTTTTATTCTTGCTTGCGAGTGTATTGGGAGAGGATCTCGTAATTCTATCTATTTATCTAATATCAGGAGAGTTAGATTCAAGAAATGAATGAGTATGGTTTTTATTCAATCTATCGATGATGAAGACTAATCCGGATTAGGAATAAGTTTACGATTTCAATGGCTAAGAGGAGCGCAAGATTGGTTGTTGTTCACCCTTGATTCACGCAGGGATGTATTGTCAAGGCATGCACAATTAGCTAGAGTTTCGACTTAGGGATAAGAATAAACCATTGAAGAACGCTCTGTCGAACCTTGAAGTTGCTTCCCAGTCACCCAAATAGTTGCCCAGGCAACCATTCGACTAGTTGCCAAGGCAACCCAACTGCACAAGTTGTCATTGCACTCTTTTACCAAGACGATCCAATCGGCTATTACACCTCAACTCACGATAACCTGGCCTATTTTCTCTCTTTTGATTACATCTTATTTTACTTTATTGCTTTCTTAGTTTAGTTGTTAGTTAGAACTCCTACAGTCACCTACTTGTGTCTTTTACTTTTACAGTGCAAGAGACTAGATTCTTGAAGTGGCACCAATCCCTGTGGAGATGATATCTTTTATACTATAACTTGCGACGTGTACACTTGCACAATTATAGAGCACTTATTACGCGCAACAATAAGTATCCTTTACCGCGAGTTGATGATTTATTTGATCAATTCTGTGTTGCAACGTTCTTTTCCAAGATTGATTTAAGATTAGGATACTATCAATTAAATGTGAAGGATAGGGATGTATCGAAGATAGCTTTTCGTACCCGTTATGGGCATTATGAGTTTTTGGCGATGTCATTGGGTTAAGGAATGCGTCTGCAGGTTTCATGGACATGATGAATCGAGTGTCCCATGAGTTTTTGGATCAATTTGTAGTGGTGTTTATCGATGATATCCTTGTGTATTCACGTATTGAGGCGGATCATGATAGACATTTGCAGATTGTGTTGCAAGTTTTGATGGATAATCAGTTGTATGCTAAGTTGAGCAAGTGTGAGTTTTGGATTAAAGAGGTGGTGTTTCTTGGTCATGTTGTATCGGCAGAAGGGGTCCGTATAGATCTACAAAAAGGCGGTTGTGAATTGGAAGCAATCGAAGTCGGCGTCGGAGGTTCATAGCTTATTGGGTTTGGCAGGATATTATCGTCATTTCGTAGATGGTTTTTCTAAGGTTGCCGCTCCTTTGACGAATTTGTTGCAAAAGGATGTTAAGTTTGAAAGGACGGAGGCAAGGCAACAAGCTTTTGAGAAGTTGAAGGAAGCTTTGACGCGAGCTCCAATCGTGATTCAACCTGAATCAGGAAAAGAGTTTGTGATCTATAGTGATACGACCTATGTGGGGTTAGGATGTGTGTTGATGCAAGATGGTAGAGTTGTGGCTTATGCAATTAGACAGTTGAAGGTGCATGATAAGTGTTCAAAAGTACTATTTTTCTTACCTTTTTTACTCATATTATTGTTAGACTTAGGCTCATATTAGTTGCATAATTAGCCATTCATGCATTAATCCATGTTTCCTTCCATCGTTCAGCTTGATTACATAACTTGGTAGTTTTTGTGGGAAAAGATGCTGCTTTGGTGTGTTTTGTGTGTATGTGCAGGATCACTTGCCAAAGCAAGGCTAGAGCTAGTTGCCAGGGCAATGCATGAAGGAGATGCCGAACTAGTTGCCAGGGCAATGCATGAAGGAGACGCCGAGCTAGTTGCCAGGGTAATTGTCGACAAGAGCAAAGGTGATATGGCAGTCGAAATTGATGACTAGACAAGCCTAAGATGACGTGGAGCAAAGCCCAATCCCAAAGGAATTTGATTTCCATGAAGAGATTAAAGAAGAATTAAATTCCAAGAAGATAGGAGAAGTTCTAGTAGGAATATAATTATAATAAAGAATTATATTCTTTAAAGATAATTTAATTCCAACTTAACTTCCTCCTCAAAGAAGGACTTTGGCCTAGCCCTATAAATAAGAGGGAGATTTCGACAATCCATAGAGAGCAAGAAGAGGGAAAATTTCGACAACCTCATAGAGAGCAAGAGGGGAATTTGGACAACTCCAAGGAGGGCAAGAGGAGAGAATTTTCAACAAGCATCTAGGGCAAGGAGGATTTCAACAAGCCTCCTTCTTCATCTTTTCTTTCTTGTTCGATTGGGTTCATGCTAGGGATTAATTATCTTGTGTTTCTTTGGAACCTAGCCATGAACTAAATCTATTTGGCTATGGTTATTGTGTTTCGTGGTTGTGAGAAACTATTGGTTTTTGTTTAGGTAATAAGAGTTTGTACTTTTCTATTCAAGGTTTATTCATTCTTGGTTCTTATTCTTGTTTATGAGTGAATTGGGAGAGGATCTCGTGATTTCATCTATTTATCTAATATCGGGAGAGTTAGATTCAAGAAACGAATGAATATGATCTTTATTCAATCTATTGATGGTGAAGATTAATCCGGCTTAGGAATAAGTCAAGGATTTCAACAGCTAAGAGGAGCGCAAGATTGGTTGTTGTTCACCCTTGATTCACGCAAGGATGTATTATTAAGGCATGCACAAATAGCTAGAGTTTCGACTTAGGGATAAGAAGAAACCATTGAAGAACGCTCTGCCGAACCTTGATGATTGCTGCCCAGACGCCCAAGTAGTTGCCCAACTAGTCGCCCAGGCAACTATCGATTAGTTGCCAAGGCAACCCCGTTGTGCAAGTTACCACGGCAACTGAGTTGCCCGTGCACTCTTTTACCAAGACGATCAAATCGGCTATCACACCTCAACTCACGATAACCTGGCCTATCTTTCTCTCATTTGATCTCATCTTTTCTTTTACTTTATTGCTTTCTAGATTAGTTATTAGTTAAAACTCCTATAATCCTTTATTTGTGTTTTTACTTTTTACAGTGCAAGAGACTAGATTCTTGAAGTGGCACAAATCCTTGTGGAGACGATATCTTTTATACTATAACTTGCAACGTGTATACTTGCACAATTGCATATCACTTATTATGCTCAACAAGTTTTTGGCGCCGTTGCCGGGGATTGGCAATAGCGACTTTGTTTTTTATTTTCTTGCACTTTCTTTTTACTTTTCTTGTTTAAAATTCAAAGGGCTAACAAACTTTGGGTTTGCATTGGTATATGACCAGGGCGAGACCGACTACACCAGAATATCCCTTTGATCCAGAAATCGAACGAACCTTACAAAGACTTAGACGAAGGATAAGAGTAGCAATGGCTAATCAAGACGGCAATATGAATCAAGATGTTCTAGTAGGAGGAGGAGTGATTCTTGCACAAAACAGAAGTATTCGAGACTATCTTGAAGAAGATCTAGATGGACTTAATCCAGGAGTTGTCGCACCTGAAATTGAAGCTGACTACTTTGAGTTAAAACTGGTAATGTTTAATATGATCAACACAATTGGTCAATTTGGTGGCTCAGCAACTGAAGATGCACGGTAACATCTGAAATCTTTCCTCGAGATTTGCAACTCGTTCAAAATACACGGAGTCACCCCCGATGTCTTACGATTAAGATTATTCCCTTATTCACTGAGGGATAGGGTGAAGGCATGGTTGAATAGCATTCCTGCCGGATCAATAGCATCTTGGACAGATCTTTGTCGTGATTTCCTTGCTCGATTTAATACTACAAATTTGACTGGTAAGCTTCGTAACGACATTACTTCTTTTCGGCAGGCAGATGATGAATCCATGTACGAGGCTTGGGAGCGATATAGAGAACTTCTACACAAATGCCCCCTACACGGTTTCCCGGTGTGGACTCAAGTAACAATGTTTTACAACGCCGTGAATACACCAACAAGGATGATGCTAGATGCCTCGGCAAACAACATACTCCTAGATAAGTCGCCGGAGGAAGCAATGCAAATTTTAAACAGGCTGGCCAAGAATGATTATCAATTCCCATCTACTAGAAGAGGAGGAGTTAGACGCCAAGCCACAATACATGAACTAGGATCATCAGATTCAATTTCGGCACAATTGGCCACTTTAACCAAGATGGTCTAGAACATGCAAAAACCAAAAAACACACATGAAGTCAAGGTAATGGATTCTTTTTGTGAGTTATGTGGTGATAACCATAATTCTTCTGAATGTATGCAGAATCCAGAATCCAGCTTCTATGTGGGGAATTACAATCAGAACAACAATGCGATGTCCAATACATACAATCCAGCTTGGAAGAAGCACCCAAAATTTTCATGCAGTAATCCCAACAATGCTCTAAACTAGAACAATCAGAATGCACAAGCATAGGGATTCCAGCAGAATATGCCACGACAACAGTTGCCGCAGCAACAACCGACAACATCTAGTTCTTTGGAGAATTCTCTAAATGCTTTTATGATGAAAACTGAATCTTATATGGCTGAGAATAGTAACTTCATAAAAAGAACTGATGCTTTTATTAACAGGACCAAGATGAGATTGCAAAACCAAGAGGCGGCAATCAAATCATTGGAAAATCAAGTCGGACAGTTTGCTCAAAATCTGAATACTAGACCGCAAGGAGGTTTACCTAGCGATACTGAAGTCGCAAGAGGAACTGGCCATGAGCAATGTAAGGCAATCACCACTAGAAGTGGCCAACAACTTAGAGAGGCTCAAACCCGCTCATCAAACAAAACTCCACAAAAAGATCAAGACGAACCTAGCGGCAAAGCCTCAGATGCTGAACCAGGAATTGCCACAGCAACCGGCAATAAGCATGCCTCGACAACCAACGATAAAGATGCCTCGGCAACTTGCGATAAGCATGCCTCAGCAACCCCAGTTGATAACGCCTCAGAAACTCCAGTTGTCCCGGCAATGCCGTTAATCAGGTTTCAAACTAATGAAAGGATCGAAGATATCCGACTTCCACCACCATTCCCACAAAGGTTGAAGCGACAAAAGCAAGAATACCAATTCAAGAAGTTTCTTGATATCCTAAAGCAAGTCCACATCAACTTGCCACTAGTGGAAGCAATTGAACAAATGCCAAACTATGCCAAGTTTCTTAAAGACATTGTGTCCAAGAGAACAAGGCTATGAGAGTTTGAAACAGTTGCCGCAACAGAGGGATGCATGGCAATGTTGCACAATTGTATGCCACCCAAGTTGAAGGATCCCGTAAGTTTCACAAAACCCCGTTCTATTGGAAATCACTATGTCGGGAAAGCATTGTGCGACCTTGGGGCTAGCATAAACTTGATGCCTAAATCGGTTTTCCAGAAACTAGGAATCGGGAAGGCAAGACCTACAACAGTTATGCTGCAGCTAGCCGACAGATCCTATGTGCATCCAGAGGGAAAAATCGAGGACATACTGGTAAAAGTTGATAAATTTATTTTTCCCGCTAACTTTATTGTTTTGGATTCTGAAGCAGATGAGCATGCACCTATCATTCTCGGGAGACCATTCCTAGCGACAGGGAGAACCTTGATCGACGTTGAAAAGGGAGAACTCACAATGAAAGTGAATGACCAGCAAGTTAAACTAAATGTGTTCCAAACACTAAGGCATGCCTATGATCCAGAAGAATGCCAACTACTTCATGCCACGGCAGAGTTTAACTTGGATGAGGAATTTAGTTACCTCGACAACTACATTGCCGATCAAGAGGAACCTGGGGAGTATGAAGAACCAGTCGATGAGGAACAACCAGAAGAGGCAAATTGGCTAGTCAATCGACCAGGTACATACTTTGAACCACTGGACTACTCAGGTAAGGAAGGTAAGCTCGAAAAACCTTCTATTGAACATCCACCAATTCTTGAGTTGAAACAATTGCCAGAGCAACTAAAATATATATACTTAGGGACCGATAATACATTGCCCGTAATTATTTCTTCTAAGTTATAGCCTGAGCAGGAAAAGAAGATGATCAAGATGTTGAAGCTACACAAAAAGGCAATAGGGTGGACAATTGCCGACTTAAAGGGAATTAGCCCGGCGGTGTGCATGCACAAGATCTTGTTGGAAGATGATCACAAACCTTCAATTGAGGCCCAGAGGAGACTGAATCATGCCATGAAAGGGGTTGTAATGAAAGAAATCATCAAGTGGCTTGACGCCGGCATTATATACCCTATCTCCGATAGTACGTGGGTAAGTCCGGTACAATGTGTACCGAAAAATGGAGGTATAACAGTGGTAAGCAATGAAAATAATGAACTTATCCCAACCAGATCAGTGACGGTTGGAGGGTTTGTATGGACTATCGAAAGCTAAACAAAGCCACTAGGAAAGATCACTTCCCATTACCCTTTATTGATCAAATGCTTGACCGTCTTGCAGGTAAACCCTTTTATTGTTTTCTTGATGGTTATTCAGGTTACAATCAAATTGCCATAGCACCAGAAGATCAAGAAAAGACAACCTTCACATGCCCATATGGTGCTTATGCCTTTCGAAGGATGCCGTTCGGATTGTGTAACGCCCCGACAACCTTCCAAAGATGCATGATGGCACTCTTTTCAGACATGGTCGAAGACTTCCTTAAGATCTTCATGGATGATTTTTCTATTTTTGGTAATGACTTCGACAGCTGTCTCGACAATTTAGAGAAGGTGTTGGCAAGATATGAAGAAACTGATTTAGTCCTCAATTGGGAGAAATGCCATTTTATGGTAGATGAAGGAATAGTGCTCGGCCACAAGATTTCATCCAAGGGAATTGAAGTAGACA
This sequence comes from Hibiscus mutabilis, assembly GCA_019671005.1. Classification (NCBI taxonomy): domain Eukaryota; kingdom Viridiplantae; phylum Streptophyta; class Magnoliopsida; order Malvales; family Malvaceae; genus Hibiscus; species Hibiscus mutabilis. Next base: position 24,438,664 of record CM033745.1, on the reverse strand, counting down.
AAGCCAAGGTGGTCGTGATCAAGAGATTACCCCCACCAAGTTCGGTTAAAGGAATTCGAAGTTTTCTTAGACATGCAGGTTTTTATAGGATATAATCTTCATGGATGAATTTTCTGTTTTTGTTAATGACTTCGACAGCTGTCTCGGCAATTTAGAGAGGGTGTTGGCAAGATGTGAAGAAACTGATTTAGTCCTCAATTGGGAGAAATGCCATTTTATGGTAGATGAAGGAATAGTGCTCGGCCACAAGATTTCATCCAAGGGAATTGAAGTAGACAAAGCCAAGGTGGACGTGATCGAGAGATTACCCCCACCAAGTTCGGTTAAAGGAATTCGAAGTTTTCTTGGACATGCAGGTTTTTACAGGAGGTTCATTCATAATTTTCTAAAATCACTAAACCCTTGTGCAATTTGCTTGAACAGGATAAAGTCTTCGATTTTGATGATTCATGCACCCAAGCATTCGAAACCCTAAAGAAAAAGCTTACTTCGGCACCCATTGTCGTTCCACTAGATTGGACGCTACCTTTTGAGCTCATGTGTGATGGAAGTGATTTTGCGGTAGGAGCAGTCCTAGGCCAACGCACAGGTAAGACCTTCCATGTGATATACTATGCTAGTAAAACTCTTAATAGTGCTCAAGTGAATTACACAACAACGAAGAAAGAGTAACTAGCTGTAGTTTTCGCATTTGACAAGTTCCGATCCTATTTGATTGGTACAAAGGTAAGTGTTCATACGGACCATTTGGCAATCAAATATCTATTTGCTAAAAAGGTGCCAAACCTCGTTTGATTTGTTGGACATTACTTTTACAAGAATTTGGTATTGAAATTAAGGACAGGAAAGGAACAAAAAATCAAGTGGCCGATCACTTATCACGTTTAGAACGCAACAGGGAGGAAGACGCGGATCTAGAGATATGCGATGCATTCCTGGATGAACAAATTTTAGTTACCTCGGCAACCATGGACGCGTATGTCTCGGCAACCCTCGACACCTCGGCAACCCTCGACGCCTCGGCAACTCTCGATGCCGCAGCAGCCCTTGACGCACACGCCTCGGCAATTTTGGGAGCAGTCGCCACGGCAGCTCATGCCTCGGCAATACCCTGGTACGCGGATTTAGATAATTTCCTTGTTTATGGTATTTTACCTTATGGCATTACTCACCAAGGGAAGAAGCGGTTCCGCCATGATGCTAAGCATTACTTTTGGGACGAGCCTCTTTTGTTTAAACAATGTGCGATCGGGTTATACGCCGATGTGTCCTCAAAGAAGAGCATCGAAATGTACTCGGCAATGCCATTCTTAACCCTATGGAGGACATTTTGGAGGAACTCGTACATGACCAAAGTTTTGCAATCCGGTTTGTATTGGCCAACATTGTACAAAGATGCCCAAGACTTTTACAAGCAATCGATCGTTGCGGAGGGGACGGGCAATATCTCTAGACGACATGAGATGCCACTCCAGAACATCATCGAGGTGGAATTGTTCGATGTGTGGGGGATCGATTTTATGGGACCTTTCCCATCTTCATTCGGTAACCTCTACATCTTACTTGCCGTCGACTACATGTCTAAATGGGTTGAGGCAGCTGCAGTTCCAAACAACGATTCCAAGACCGTGCAACGATTCTTGCAGAAAAACATATTTACAATGTTTGGGATGCCGAGAGCAATTATCAGTGACGAAGGCAAGCACTTTGACAACAGACTAATTGCCAAGATGTTGCAACGCTTCGGCATATCACACAAGATCGCCACGGCATATCACCCACAAACCAACGGGCAAGCAGAAATTTCCAACCGAGAATTGAAGGGTATACTCGAGAAGGTTGTAAATCCCTCTAGGAAGGATTGGTCATTAAGACTAGATGACGCACTTTGGGCATATCGCACTGCATTCAAAACACCGTTAGGTATGTCCCCCTTCCGACTTGTCTATGGCAAAACATGCCATCTACCGGTGGAAATCGAACACAAGGCATACTGGGCAATCAAGACCGTGAATATGGATTAGGAAAGTGCGGACAAAAGCGTTTGTTGGACCTCAATGAGATAGAAGAATTCCGTGCACTCGCCTATAACAATGCACGAATCTACAAGGAGAAAACAAAGCAATGGCATGACAAGAAACTATTGCCGCGGCAATTCATGCCAGGGCAACTAGTTCTCTTATTCAACTCTCGGCTAAAACTTTTCCCGGAAAGCTGAAATCAAGATGGTCGGGACCATTCGAAGTTGTCAAACCATTCTCCCATGGTGCTGTGATAATCAAGTCCATCTCTGACAACCATGAATTCAAAGTTAATGGACAAAGATTGAAGCACTATAATGGTGCCCATGTGGAACGTAACAAGGAAGTGGTCAACTTAGGAGATGCATGAGCATGCTCTCCCTTTGATATTTTATTTTTATTTTTATTTTTTTTCTTTCCGATTAATATTTTTTATTTTTTTATTCGAATTTTTTTATTTTATTTTATTTTATTTTTTTATTATTTCTGATTATTATTATTCTTTAGGATAGATTTTTTTAATTTATTTATCTTTTTAAGTTTAAGAATCCCATTACACATCTTTATTTATTTTCTTTATTAGTTTATCTTTAATTTTAATCCTTATTTGATTTGTCTTTGAATTGTAGGAAAAAAAGTTCAAGATAAAGAGGAATTTTAATCCAAGAAGGAAAACAACTTCAACAAGGAAACTAATGGGCTGAATCTAAGGCTTATATAAAGCCTCCAATTTACCCTAATCAATCCCAATTTTCCGTCACCCTCTCCCCAAACCAAAACCCTTTTTTTTCATTTTCCACTAATCCCACCCACCTATCTTTTCTATAAAACCCCATCACCCTTAACCTATTCCTACTTTCTATCCTACAACTTTTTAGTTTCTTTTCTTTGTTTTTATAAAACTCACAACCAAGATCATCCATGGCATCCAAGATTAAATTTTTAGTTCATCCAAGTTCCTCCAAAGAACCAAGATACAAGAAGTTTGCTACACTGGTGGTTCAAGAAAGATTTCACTCCAAGTTTGAAAGCGGGAAGATTCATGAAGAACAAGGCTTTGAATACTCCAAGTCTCATCAAGATTTCGGCCTTGAACCATTCATCTTCGAGAGGATTGCACATCAAAAGTGGCAAATCTTTTGCCATCAACCGGAACCGGGTAACATCTCATGGGTAAGAGAATTCTATGCTCACTCACCTAACCCGGATAATCCTTATTTTTTTGTTCGTGACAAGGCCAAACTCATAAGTCCCGAAAATGTCAACACCTTTTACGAGCTTTGCATTGAGAAGGACGAGCATCAAGCCTTCGTTGATCAAATCACTCCCAAGCAACTCGACAAGGTGCTTCAAGAACTCACTCAACCGGGAACTAATTGGAACGACGGTAAATACAAGGGCACGATAAATTGCCTTCGGCTTAAACCCGAGGCAAAACTATGGAATAAGTTTGTTAAAACTTCTTTAATGCCCACCACACACAATACTGCCATTGATATACCACGTCTTTTGCTCATACATTCTATTTTGCATAATCGCATCATTAATATTGGAAAAATTATTTGTGATGAGATTTTTGTATGTGGCTCAAAAGATAAGGGTTCTTTTATCTTCCCTTTCTTAATTTCTAATCTTTGCAAGGAGATGCATGTCCCAAGTGCGTCCACCGATGAAAAGGCCCTACCCAAGTCCGGTTGGAATCAAGCACTAATCCGAAAGCTAATGGGAGAGGCACCGGGAAATTCTTCAAGGCCTCCAATTTCCACGGTAACTCCTGCCGCCCCGGCAATCCATAATGCCCAAGCACCTAATGCCCGGGCAACTCGTCCATCAACCCCGGGACACTTTGAAGCACTCTTGCAACCATTGGTGAGCCACCTAAGGAAAATTGAAGACCGGCAACTAATGTTCATGTGGTACATGAAGGAGCACAACAATGCCATCACCCAAGTCATCCTAGAAAGGTACCCGGACAGTCGCGTGCCGTTCCCAATCTTTCCTGCCGAGATCCTTGCCCCAGCAACCAATGAAGCAGTCGCCACGGCAACCGCAAAAAATGATGCCGCGACAACCTACATCGTGCATGTACAAGCTGATGCCACGGCAACCAAAGCTAAAGACATCCCGGCAACCACTGAAAAAGCCAAAGGTAAAGCACCTATGCCCGAATCAACTCCTACGGAATCATTTTCTGATTTTTCAGATTCGGACGAGTCCTCCATTGCACCAACAAAGACCGCACCAATTGAATACTCCAAGCGAAAAGCCAATGACACTAATGAAGAGGACGATGAGGACAACCCCGTACGAGGATCGATTCCACCACCGGCAACAAGAAAACAACCATTGCTTTCAAGCAAGAGAATCAAGACACCGACAAAAAGGAAACTAATCATCTACGATGACGAACTCTCAGAGTAAGTCCTCGTATGCATTTTATTTTTTGTTATTTTTATTTTTCTTTAATGCATGCATTGAGGACAATGCCTCACTTGAGTTTGGGGGGATTGTTATTAGTAGTTACCATGTTTAGTTATATTCATCTTAAATATTACATTTAGGATACATAAATTGCTTGCCATGCCTTTAATTGGAACAAGAATTGCTTAGATTTGATGAATATCCGATGATGACTTTGCCAATGCACTTAATTGATAGAACTTTTATTCTAGGATAACCATGGAAAAACTTAGAATTTTACTATAATGCTAATTTTGATGAAACACTATTGTGGTTTGATTGATTTAAGGAATTCTAGTGAACTTAGGTTGATAATTAACAAATTGGGGGATTAGAATAAAAATTGGATGAATGCTAGAGGTGCCCGAAATCGGCTCTAGCATGTGCTAAAAAAATTGATCACTAGAGGTGCCCGAAACTGGCTCTAGTATGTGTTAAAAAAATTGATAGCTAGAGGTGCCCGAAATCGGCTCTAGTCGAATAAATTAACTTAAGAAAACTAAAAAACAAAACACTAGAGGTGCCCAAAACTGGCTCTAGTTAAAACATGTTAAAAAGAACCCAATGAAGTAATTTGAAAACCTCTTGTTTGCATAGAATCCGAAAAATCAACTTGCACACAACTCCGCATACACTCACAAGCATTATAGTTTGATTCCGAGTAACTCCTAAGTTTTCCGAAAAATAAAAAGCCAATCATACTTTGTGCCCCGGTTCAGAGAATTGAAATCAAGTTCAAAGCTAAGTTTGTAAAATTGAAGTCTTAGCAGGTAATTATGAGTTTGCATTGCTTGAGGACATGCAATAGTTTGAGTTTGGGGGTGTGATAAGTGTTCAAAAGTACTATTTTTATTACCCTTTTTACTCATATTATTGTTAGACTTAGGCTCATATTAGTTGCATAATTAGTCATTCATGCATTAATCCATGTTTCCTTCCATCGTTGAGCTTGATTACATAACTTGGTAGTTTTTGTGGGAAAAGATGCTGCTTTGATGTGTTTTGTGTGTATGTGCAGGATCACTTGCCAAAGCAAGGCTAGAGCTAGTTGCCAGGGCAATGCATGAAGGAGATGCCGAACTAGTTGCCAGGGCAATGCATGAAGGAGACGCCGAGCCAGTTGCCAGGGCAATTGTCGACAAGAGCAAAGGTGATATGGCAGTCAAAATTGATGACTAGACAAGCCCAAGATGACGTGTAGCAAAGCCCAATCCCAAAGGAATTTGACTTCCATGAAGAGATTAAAGAAGAATTAAATTCCAAGAAGATAGGAGAAGTTCTAGTAGGAATATAATTATAATAAAGAATTGTATTCTTTAAAGATAATTTAATTCCAACTTAACTTCCTCCTCAAAGAAGGACTTTGGCCTAGCCCTATAAATAAGAGGGAGATTTCGACAATCCATAGAGAGCAAGAAGAGGGAAAATTTCGACAACCTCATAGAGAGCAAGAGAGGGGAATTTCGACAACTCCAAGGAGGGCAAGAGGAGAGAATTTTTGACAAGCATCTAGGGCAAGGAGGATTTTGACAAGCCTCATTCTTCATCTTTTCTTTCTTGTTCGATTGGGTTCATGCTAGGGATTAATTATCTTGTGTTTCTTTGGAACCTAGCCATGAACTAAATCTATTTGGCTATGGTTATTGTGTTTTGTGGTTGTCAGAAACTATTGGTTTTTGTTTAGGTAATAAGAGTTTGCACTTTTCTATTCAAGGTTTATTCATTCTTGGTTCTTATTCCTGTTTGCGAGTGAATTGGGAGAGGATCTCGTGATTTTATCTATTTATCTAATATCGGGAGAGTTAGATTCAAGAAACGAATGAATATGATCTTTATTCAATCTATTGATGGTGAAGATTAATCTGGCTTAGGAATAAGTCAAGGATTTCAAAGGCTAAGAGTAGCGCAAGATTGGTTGTTGTTCACCCTTGATTCACGCAGGGATGTATTATTAAGGCATGCATAAATAGCTAGAGTTTCGACTTAGGGATAAGAAGAACCCATTGAAGAACGTTCTGCCGAACCTTGAAGATTGCTGCCCAGACGCCCAAGTAGTTTCCCAACTAGTCGCCCAGGAAACTATCGATTAGTTGCCAAGGCAACCCCGTTGTGCAAGTTGCCACGACAACTGAGTTGCCCGTGTACTCTTTTACCAAGACGATCCAATCGGCTATCACACCTCAACTCACGATAACCTGGCCTATCTCTCTCTCATTTGATCTCATCTTTTCTTTTACTTTATTGCTTTCTAGATTAGTTATTAGTTAAAACTCCTATAATCCTTTATTTGTCTTTTTACTTTTTACAGTGCAAGAGACTAGATTCTTGAAGTGGCACCAATCCCTGTGGAGATGATATCTTTTATACTATAACTTGCAACGTGTATACTTGCACAATTGCGTAGCACTTATTACGCACAAGAGTGCACAAGCACAATTACCCTACGAATGATATTGAGTTGGCTGCATAGGTGTTTGCCCTAAAGATTTGGAGACATTATATTTATGGTGAGAAGTGTGTGGTGTACACTGATCATAAAAGCTTGAGATATTTGATGTTGCGGAAGGATTTGAATCTTAGGCAAAGAAGATGGTTGGAGTTGCTTAAAGATTATGATCTAACGATTGAGTATCATCCTAGGAAGGCTAATATAGTGGTTGATGCTTTGAGTAGGAAGGTAGCTGTAGAGTTGAGGACCATGTTTGCGCAGTTGAGTTTTTCTGGAGATGGCGGGTTGATAGCTAAGTTACAAGTGAAACCTTTCTTAGTTCAGTTGATAAAGGAGAAGCAGTTGCTAGATGATTCGTTGGTACCACATGTTACGGACATAGCAGAAGGTAATCCGACAGACTTTTGTTTTAAAGATGACGATGTTTTGTGTTTTAAGAGTTGGATAGTTGTGCCGAAAGTTGCTGAGTGGAGGTGCATAGTAGTCATTTTGCTATGCAACCTGGTAGTACTAAAATGTATCGTGGGTTGAAGGATGAGTACTATTGGGTTGGTTTGAAGAAGGATATTGCTAAGTTTATAAGTAAGTGTATGGTTTGTCAGCATGTGAAAGCTGAACATCAATTTCCTTTCGGGTTGTTACAACCTTTAAAGATACCGAAATGGAAAAGGGAGATGATCACAATAGATTTCGTGACAGGTTTGCCATTGACCTCGTCAAAGAAGAACTATGTTTGGGTGGTTGTCGATCACTTTACGAAGTGTGTGACTTTCATAGCTGTGCATACTACGTATACGCTGGATAAGTTTGCGGAGTTGTATATCGGGCAGATTTTGAGGTTGCACGGAGTGCCTAAGTCTATTGTGTTGAACAGAGATCCCCATTTTACGTCAAGGTTTAGGAGTGTTTGCATGGAGCTTTGGGTATTCGGCTCAATTTCTATACTTCGTATTATCCTCATACGGATGGTCAGTCTGAGCGGGTTATCCAGGTGCTTGAGGGTATGTTGCTAAGTTGTGTTCTAGATTTCCAAGGATCTTGAGAGAAACTGTTGCCTTTGGTGGAGTTTGCTTACAATAATAGCTATCAAGCAAGTATATAAATGGCTCCATATGAAGCTTTGCATGCTAGGAAGTGTAGAACGCTTCTTTGTTGGGCGGAAGCGGGAGAAAAGTTTGTGTCCTTGCCGGCTATCTTAAAAGGAACAACAGAAAAAATGAAGCGCATTAGTGATCAGTTGAAAGCGGTTTTAGATCGGCAAAAGTCTTATACAGATTTGAAGCGTAAAGAGATCGAGTTTGTGGTTGGTGATGAGGTGTTTTTGAAAGTTTTGCCTTAGAAGAAGGTGATGAGGTTTGTCAGAAAGGCAAGTTAAGTCTGAGGTTTATTGGACCATATGAGGTGCTTGAACGCGTTGGACCGGTGGCTTATAGGTTGATGTTGCCGGTTGAGGAAGTTGAGTTGAATCCAGATTTGACCTATGGTGATGAACCGATTAAGATCTTATATATAGACAACAAGGTTCTTCGTGGGAAGACCATAGATTTTGTTAAGGTGTTGTGGCGACACCGGGTTGTTAAGTAAGCTACGTGGGAAAGGAAAGATGACATGAAGAGGCAATTTCCCTACCTTTTTCCACCAGGTAAATTTCGAGGACAAAATTTCTTAAGTGGGGAGAGTTGTAATGCCATGATTTTTTGCCTAGCAGTTAGCCGAGTTTAGGCTAGACAGTTCAGTTGAACCGGTTTCGGCAATTTAGGTTAGTTTCAAGATTTAATTGATTTGAAGGGTTTTTGGAGGAAATAAAATACGGAAAAATGTTTTAAAATCATTATTTAATATATAAATGATTTTGGTGGAATCAATTTTGAAAAATGAATTTTGGAGGTTTGACATTTTTGGACAAGTGACCAAAACGAAAAGTTAAAAAACTATTTTTAGTGACTAATTTGTAAAAAATTAGAACTTTGAATCTTTAAGGAGCTTTTGACCAAGAGTCTAATTCTGACTTTTTCCCTCTTAATTGACTGATTTTAAAGTGGTCTTAATTGGTAAAAAGGATGGAAAGAATTAATTGTTCATTATTTTCATAAAACACATTTCACGTAACAAACTTTTCTCTCAACTATTTTTTCTCAAGTTCACTCCAGCCAAACACCCATTTATCTTCAAAGATTTTAGGTAAAAAATTGATTTAATCCATCTTTTTAATCTTAAATGATTTCTTAATGTTTTCCTAACAAAACCTTATTGTTTTATCTTTGTTTTCTCATGTAAAACTATACAATTGAAGGGAAAAGTTATCATTAGGGGTAAGGTTTCTTTCTTCTACTCTAATGATAGGTTCTTTATTGAAATTCCCAAGTTATTGATCTTTTATGAATGTTTTCTAATGGGTTTTGTTGATACAATTATGGAAAATTGGTTTAATTAAGGTTTAATGGGTGAAATTGTTTAAGATTTGTTTTGATTTGTTAATGGTGGGTTTATGATTGAGGTTCATCATAATTTTGATGTGTGAAATTGAGGATTAATAGATTTTTATGTGGTAATCCTAGAACTAGGTAAATTGTTTGATTCCTAGGTTGAGATCTTGGAGTTTTTGGCTTGTTTAAGTGGTTAATTGATGGCTGGTGATATCTTGGTGTTGAGGTGATGATTTTAGATGTATCTTGATGATATTTTTGTTGTTGTTTTCGTTAGGAATGGGCTAGAGGTCAATTAGAGTGTTTTCGCTGATGTTTCGGTAGTTGCGGATAACGAAATGTTGTTTGTTGAGTAGGGAAAGTGTGGTGTTGTGTTGCTGGGATTTTAATGCGGGGATGTGCATTTAATCCTATGTTTTTTCTTGTCTATAAGTAGGGGTGTTGGATTCAATAGCTTTAGAAGAGGGTTCGGTTGATCCGGAGGCTTGGATCACTTTGGCAAAGCAATTGAGGCTTGCCAGTGTGTGGAAACGAGTTTGAGAGCTTTAAAAAGGTTTGAAAGTTACTTTTTGGAGGTTTAAATTAAGCTTGAAATGTTTGTTTAAACTCGGAAGTAAGTATGATTGAATTCACTCTCGATTCTCGGCTTTTTCCCATTGTTTTGATAAATCATGCTCATGTTTGAAGATAGAATTTGTTACCTACAATTATGCATGTTTTTATGAATTGAGAAATGATTCATGTGATCCCAGGAGATAAACATGTGGTTTTGAAAGAGTTTACACCTTGTTGAGGAAATGCTATTAAATGATATTGCTTTTGAAATGGTATGAGAAATGATTTTTGTTTATGCATTGAAAACTGTAAGGTAACATGGTTTTTAAAGTGTATATTGGCAAGTGATGATGTTTATTATAGTCAGATATAATTGGATGACCAATAGGATGAGAGTGCACTATAATATATACAAAATTCGTATGTGACCAAAATTCTATGGTAACACAGGTTATAATGTGTGGAGTGATGGGGGTAGTGCCATCACCACGGGCAATGAGGGTAGTGCCATCCCGGCCGAAGTGTGCAATATGGTGGGTTGTATCACCATGAGACTTGATGGGATTGTAGCCATCAAGGTGTCTGCATATCCGAACATTTAAAAGATGGTGTTGTAGCCACCTGGGTTACTTGAGAGCCAATATCTGAGTTTTATACATGAGATTCTATTTTGAGAAATGCTTTGTAATATTTAAGCATGAGAAGTGGCATGGAGTTTTGCATTGGATTAAATGTATGAGCTAAATGATACATGTGTTTTGAAAGTAAATGTTTTCGCTTGATGAGTTTTAAAGCACGGGATTATATTTGAGCGTGATGTGAAACTGTTTGTTGAGAAAAAGGATTTCAAAGGCATTGTTAATGATTTTCCGTTGAGCATCCCTCGCTAAGCTTATTTCTTACGCTTTCTTTTCTTAACAATGCAGTTAAATAACTTGTTGGGCAACAAGGTGGCAAGAGTAGAAGTCCAAGAGGTTCACATAGCTCAAGTATGGTTTTGAACAAATCTGTTGTAATAAATTGGAAATGGGAGGGTACCTATATGGTTTGGGAGAGTATGTTGTGAACTCCGTAGTTTGTGGCAAGTTTGTATTGCCTTTTTGGATTTGTAAATGACCTTTAATGTTTAATTTGAGCTTTGATATGATTTTTGGCTTTTGTTCTGGCTTGGCAATAGGGTGCATGCCTATAGATTTTCCCTTTTAGTATGTGATCATGTTTTGATGTTGTTTCTGATGCTTTTGGCTGAGGTTTGATCTTTGAATATGTTGTGTTTGCCTTGGAAGCATGTTACAATGGTTTGAATATCCTTGAGCAGTGTTTAAACAACAAATTGAGATATTACAGGCCCAGGCGTATCGGTACGCGAGGTACCATATTGGTATGGGTAGGCTAAATTAGGCTTAGCGTATTGGTACAGATAGACCCGCATTGATACGATCTTAGAGGAAAATGGTTGGGCATATCGTACACGGGGTCATATCGGTACGGTTTTGTGCAACCTGTGTTTCTGGCAAATCTCGTACCGATACGGGGGATAGGTGTACCGATACGGTGTTAGGTAAGTTGGTTATTTGGAATCTTATGATGTTCTGCTTTCTTACATTTTAGTCCCTAAAAATTGTGAATGCAATTGACCGTGTTTGGATGATCAAATTGAGTTGAAATTTGACATGTGAGTATGAAACATGACTAATTGAATATTGGTAACCTTAATTTCACAATAAGTTCTTGTATTTTGTCATTTTTACAAAATGGTCCCCTAATGATAACCGAAACAATTTGATGTTGAATCGATGCCCGATTGATTTGTAAATTCACCTGTTGTGAGCTCATACACTTAGGATAACATGTTGCATCTAGAGAAGATAAAAAGGAAAAAATGAGATGGACGCTTATTAAAGTGAAACTTTAGGGTTTTTCTTCAATATTCTCTGTGTGACTCATTCGGTCCGATCTTGCGACTAGGCCGGATCGATGGGGTTACACCTAGGCTGAAGGGGCTAGTACCAAATGCCTTATTTGACATCTATAGAGCCCATACTGTCACCCTCATAGCTACACTTGGTAAGTACCTTAGTCCATACTTTGTTTATGTCCATGAGAGGGACATGGCCTTAAGGACATTGTTTCATGAGTTACAGCCTAAATCAACTATTATCTTTCCCCCATTCCTAGAGCGATACTTTGCTAAACCTACTATAGCACCTACTGAACAACCACTGCCTCCACCAGAGGATGATGAATTTTCCACTCCGTCCAATGCCCTACTATCGCTGATAAGAATAGGAATAGAATGAAGAAAAAGATGTCTGCTAATGCTCCTGCCTGGAGTTGTCCCACCAAGAGAACAAGGTCCAAGGGAAAGGCACCCATGCACCCTGCACACACCACCCAGGTCAGCCCTATCGACTTGGCCAGTAAGGATACAACCGAGGTCCAACCATCGGTTCCATAGGATCCTTCAACTCCTCATTCTAAGACATCACCTACTCTATCTGCCATAACTCCAAGGACTCGAACTAGTGTCATTGGTGGTCGTATCCTCAATCTCATCGATGAGATTGAAGAACAGCTGAGGCGTCTGCCTGGAACGTCTGAATCATCAAACTCATCACCCCCTACCTCTACTTTCTCACCATAGGATGTCCCTGCATCCCATTGTAATCCCGAATTTTGTTCGGGATGGATTCGTTTTTGTTCTTTACAATAACGAGCTTATGTATATGTTATTACTTTCTAAACAATGTTATGGGCTTTGCTTACTTTATCCTTTTTATTAAAACTTAAAAACCCAAAAATTAGTTATTCATTAGTACTATTTTAATTAGGTATACATATATGTTTTGTTATTTATTGTCATATTATTCAATTCAAATAAAACCCTTAAGTACCATAGTATATTATTTTCTTTGAGATATTATTATTACCTCTTAATTACTATCATTATATTTATGTACCATTATTATAGTTATCATCATTACCATTTCCTATCATCGTTATTATATTATTCCTATTCATATTACTATGTTTTATTATAAGTACTACTATAGTTATGCATTTGTTTTCTGTTTTATCATTAAGCAAAACTAGAAAAAAACTAAAAAGATTACTACAAATAAAAAGCCCAAGTTTTCGTTTTATATATAACTACCCAAAATACAATATGGATAAATATTATGATAATTAAATAAAAAGAGCCCGTTTATTTAAAAAAATCCATTTACAGTCCATTAATCACATAAAATGGCCCAAAGCCTTTATATTATACAACCAATAAGTATTTGGCCCAATCTGGCCCTAAACAACAAAACCCTAATCAGCTCTATTGGTTGTGCTACTAAATCTCTGCCGCTGGATCAAGTTGAGGATGAACGGCCCAAATGGAAAGCAGAACGGCTCCTAGCTCCCCACGCGCCTCACACGCGCCGCTTTATCTTCTCCATGTGCGCATGGATTTCACGCACGCAATTTCATTTCCCACGATCCTCTTAACTACTGCAATGCTAGCGCCACGACGGTGCAATACAACAATGACCACCTCAGCAACAACCTGCACGCTGGCGACCACATTAGATGATTGCTCCCCAAGCCAGCTCTCCACTGGTCCCCTCCTTTGGTCCCTCTTAGTAATCGTGGTACATACAAACTAGCCAACAGAAATGTCAAAAAGGAGAGGAGCGCACAACAAATTCAGGGTTTTTCAGAGAATTAACCAGCAAAGAAATAAAAATATATATGAATCAAGACAAAATAACGATCAACCAATAGGGATTTTTCTCATGTAATTTCAATTCCAAAAATTCCATGTAATTTTGGGTATATAAAGACAATGCCCTAAATCAATTGTAGCATACAGGAATATCGAAAGGAATAGCGCAAAAGCAGCAAACCTCTCAACTTTGGAGGTATATCTCTTATTCTTCATTCTAAACATTTCAATATAGAAACTAGGGTTTTGTTTTTGCTTACCTTCGACGTTGGTGTCTCCCGGACCGACCTTATTTTCCTCATCGATAAGCCCTCTGATCCTTCTAGGCTCGAAATGGTGAGATGAGGGGGAAGAATACTGAAAGGTGGAAGTGTTTAGGGTTCTTGTTTTCTTTAAATTGAAAGGGTTTTCATTGTTTTAAGGAGGGATAGCCTTGGTTATGAGTCGGGACCTGAAAAAGGGTTTTTGGCTTCACCACCCCCGTCGTACGGTAATCGACATAGTGGTCGGTTTCTAGGTTTTGTGGCAGAGAACCGCCGGAATCTGGGTTCATCAAGAACCCATATGAATAGATGAGTGTTATAATAACGGGGGAGGGGGTCTATTTTTTGCCAAAAGAGGAAACAATATCAAATAAAAGGGTATTTATAAACTTTTCTCGTTTTAAAAATGGTGAAATAACATAATAAGGACCTTTGCCCCGTATAATCGCGTGTTTAGCCCTTTCGCAAGTCTAAATATTGCCAATAGTCCCTCCGCGTTCCAGAAATTACCCCGAGGCTATTCCACCTTCTTTAATCACAACCCGGGACCTTATAACTTTATGTTTTCTTACGATTACGTCCTCGTTATCCTTTTAATCGAGCCTCGGGGTTTTATTTCTTTTCAATTTGGTCCGGATTCCAGTGTTTAATTTCCCTTTTCATGTATTTTACTCCTAGTTCTGTTTTTTTCGTATATTGCTATTTTTGTTTATGTTTAAATCTGTTTTACTTTATACATGGTTGAAATGTTCTTATTGATTGGTTGTTTTAATATATGGTTTTTAAGTGATGTTTATGATAGGAGATTTATAATATATACAACACATAATTTTCTATTTAAAAAGGTATAATAGATAGTTTATTAAAATATATGTAACGTATGCATATTTTTAGTATATATTTTTGCAAAGTCGTCGTTTCCAAAGGAGTTTTTTAAAATAAAAAGCTTAATATATATATATATATATATAATTTTTCCTTAGATACGCAATATGTATTTCACATATAATGAAATATGTAGATTTTCACATAATATAATATATAATTTTTATATAATCTATAATTTCCTTATGATATGTCGTATATGTATGTTTTTTTTGTAAATTTATATAAAATATAGTTTTAAAAGATATGAATTATAAAATATGTTATATATATATATATTAAGTGATTATGATATATTTCAAAGTATGATACATGTTTATTATAAAGAGGTATATAATACATATAATATATATATTTCATAATATGTGATATATTTGTGATATGTAGTCTTGGGCTTTCGGTTTTTTAGGCCTAGCTTATAATTTTTGGGCTTTAGATTAGATTAAGTGGATTAATTCAGTTAATTTAGATCGTGTGCCCATCTCATAGGGGCGCGATTCTTAAATTAATTAAGTTAATTCTAGGTTTAGGTTCTTTAGGGCCTTAGTTAGAATAGTGTTTGGATTAATTTAATGAATTTTAATTTGCTCTTGGCTCATTGGAGTAAATGTTAAATTTATTAAATTAATTAAACGTTTCTTAATGGTCCTTAGGATAAAATTAATTTCAAACTTAGATTGACGTCAAATCCCATATTAATTATCATAATGTGTTAGGGTTTTAGTCATTTACGGCTAATTAATTTAGGATTAAATACTAGAATCACCTAATTTACAGTTAGATCACTAATTGAATTCAATAATTTGGGCTTTTTAGGTTAGGTCTTGGGGTGGGCCTTGTGTGCTTATCATTTATTCCTTTGTTTTCGATCCCCTATTTGTCATTCATGTGACTTTAACTATTTTGATTGCACGTTAATTAATTTGAATCATAAAAAAGGATGTATTCATTAGTTCCGATATTTGTGTCGTAACAGTTCGAGCTTAAAGGATGTTGACCAAATATTTGAATTAATCCTTACCAACTCAAGGCATAATTAAAACTTGACGAAGTCGTTACATCATTCCTTAAATGTCTACACCATGCATAAAGGTGACGTGCGGGATTCGAACCATAAATTAACACGGCAGTCGGGGTTATTCGATGTCGGTTTAATCTATGGTCCGATGTATCGTCAACCTTATTAATTAAATGTCCAATTAATTTGAACCCACCAAATTGATAAAGCCCGTTCAATTAAGGTTAATTTTCAATTAAGGTCACTGAATTAAATTCTTTTCAAATTTCGACAATTTCCTTCTATTAAGAGCAACAAATATTTCGGTAAAGATTTCTGGGCGTGATGGGGGTGCTAATCTTTCCCCACACGTAACCAACTCTCGAGCCCATTCAAATTGAATCTTTGGTTTTGTGGTGTCCAGCCCACCTTATCCAAGTGGCCGGTGGTGACTTCAAGTTTTTAATCTTTTTTCAAAGGATTATGATTTTTCAAAAGGAATTTCTCTTTAAGTAGACCTTCTCCAAAAGGTGGGATGCATTAGTAGTTTTTTTTCAAAAACGTCGTTACAACATGGCGACTCCGCTGGGGATCCATTTTGTTTTTTTAAAACAAAAAGAGAGTTAGGCCAAATAAAATATTTGTTGCTTATTAATGATGGAAAATTGTCGCAATTTCAATTGATTCTAGTAAGGTTGAACCTTTCTTGAAAATGTAACTACAATTGAACGGGCTTTGATGATTGGTGGCCTTTGAATTAATTTTTCATTTAATTTCTAAGGAATCACCAACATATGTTGCACCATCTCATCAAGCTCTACACCTGAGCTTCGTCCTTTAAGTGGGAGTGAAACGCCATATACCCACGTGAGTAGCCCTCCACGGGTCGGTAGTTTGTGCTTTCTTGACATGTGAGCAGCCCTCCCGTCATTAGGTTGTGCTTTCCCTCGAACTGAAACCAATTCGCAAGCTTGTAATGTACCAGAATTGGGGCTCTTATTGCCTTAGTAGGTGATAAGATATGTTTGGATACCCCAATTAGAACCGAACTCATGTGTTTGAATCTAAGAAGCCTACCCCAATAGAGCCATGCGGATAACCATAGCGAATTAGAGTTCTAGTGTTTAGGTTTTTTATATGCTTGCTCTTCGCTTAGCTTGATTAACTTTACCTCTTCTCGTTTGAAAGTTTATTGTTCACCTCATGACTAACCTTTTCTCCTCATTTCCTATCCTTTTTATCTTTATTTTGCATATATGTCATAATCATGAAGGGCATACTGAGTCTGGGAATAGTTTGAAATTAAAGACTAGATCGATGGGAGACTTAGTTTGCAGCAATGACGAGAAGAATTCTGATGTTTAGATATGGTCGGAAGGGGAATAGTTACATGAGGGATATAGTATTGTCGAGGGGTTCAGATCAGCCATGTCAGCCACGACATTCATGAACACCAGATTTAATGATGTGTCTGATTTGAAGTCATTATGGAATAGCTGGGATTTCGAAACAAAGAGAACTTTCAGGGAAGAGTATGGTGACATCATGTATTTGCTAGAGGTTCCAGTTGATCAAACACTACTGCAAACCTTGGTAGGTTTTTGGAACTCTGCCTAAAGTTGCTTCAAGATTGGTAACTTTGATCTCACTCCTACAATTGAAGAATACTGGGATCTTATAAACTGTAAAAGGATTGATATGGATCGAGTATATTCAAAGCCAAGTAAGAACAAGGCTTTTCGAGGAAAGCTTGTTATAATATCGGATACATTATTGTCTTGGTTCGAGCAACAAGTCACTACTTGGAACGGTAATGAGTATCTTAAGTGGAAGGGGGTCTTGGCTTTGGCTTCTGTGTGCCCTCTGGGTTGAGTTTAGTGGAACCTATTTACGTTGTTGATCTATGGATTGGTATTATTTCCTCGAGCATTGGGCCTCATTGACCTATCAATTTTGGATCTTTTTGAACATTTGAGTAGTGGGACTAATCCAGTACTTGTAATTCTAGCTGAAAGCTTCTGATGCTTGAGATTATGTCGGGAGAATGGCAGAGGGCACTTCCAGGGATGCCCATAGCTTTTGACGGTTTGGTTTTACAACCACCTTTGGACCAATCACAGTTTCTCCAGGCCGTTTTACGATGGCAAGTTCTCACCCTTACAAGAGTTCTTACGAAAGAACTACTGGCCGACCTAGAGATCTTAGGAGGTATGGCAGGACATTCTCTGGAACCTAAAGGAAGATGATATAGTTTGGAGAGCACCATGGTTGTTGGCGAAGAATGTTCTCTATAGATGAGGAGAGTATCCGTGGGTATCGTTACTTGGCCTTTGGGGGCATACTGCTTATGCACCTCTGCTAGTTCTAAGACAGTATGGTTCAAAACAGTTCGTGGCAACCACCAAAGCGCTGAATGAATTAAAAGTAGATTATGCAAAGGAGAAGGACTATAAAGCGATGGTATGCAACGCCTCCTTAACCTAGAATAATGTAAGACGGGTTAGGATCATGAATGCTCCATACATGGTTACTCCTGAGTATGAGGTGTGGTGACTTAACCGTGTCAACGACATTATTCTGTGTTTAACCCCTGATAGCAGGAGATCTTTAGAAGAAAGATTGGCCACACTCCCTACCGAGGCCGATCTGATGAGGAAACAGCTTGAAGAATAGGGAAAGAAATACCTCAAGCTCAAGGAGAAAGCCCATCAAGAGAAGTTCGACTTCGAGTTAGAAAACACGCAGTTCGAAGGGGTGGTTAGAGACCTACAAAAGAATAGATAGGAGCTAGAACTTGAACTCAAGTTGGAAAAAGAGGAGATTCAACAGCTTAGGAGGTTAAGTAGAAGCAAGAGAGTCGTAGAAGGTGGGTCGAGCGAGGGGCTGGAACTTCGGCTTAATGAAGAGAAAACAAGAGCTGGGAACTATAAGAGGGTATTTCTCGAGCACAAAGATCGAGTGCTCACTTTAACCCAAGAAATGAAGAATTTGCGAACCTCCCATTCAAGACAAATTGAAAAAGAACAACACCAAAGCAAAGCCTTGAGAGATCAAGTGAAATGTTTGGAAAAGTTTATTTTCAAACACAATGGCTCGACTAGCAAGTTGAAGGCCAGGAACTCAAAAAATCAAGCTTTGATGACACGTGTCGAAGAGTTGGAAGCCGAGGTTCAATAGCTCAAGGATCATGTAGCATGCATGAAAGAGGCAATTCAAGTACACCCGACTCCGAGTTTGGAGCAATTACACTTTGTCGCCTATACGAATTGGAGGCAAGAGCAAGAATTGGCATGGGGGGCTCAGATGCAAGAGGTCGGCCGGAAGATACAGTTTCTAGCCGAGGACATTGTCGAGCTTCATGATTGTGTCGATGATGAATCCGAGGAGGGAGAGAGGATTTTGTGTATTTTGAAGAAGATTATCAAGTCGATACTACCTTGAAACCATATATGTTGTCAGCTTTCTCTAGTTATTGTAACAGGACAATGTTCCCTCAATGAAAGTCTTTTAACGATGATATTTTCTGAATTCAGTGTTACTCTTTGCATTCATGCATAATACATTTACTTGCATACCTCATTTAATTACCAAAATTAACTAAAGGACTTTTCATTTCAGAAAGTATTTTAATTCTTAAAATTCCAATCATTCCGCACCAATACGGAACCCGATTACAGTCCTGAACCATGGAGGATATACTAGCTAAGGTAGAACATGGGCAAAAAGACCTTGAAACGCGTTTGGACGAGATTGGCCAAGATATTAGGGACCAGATAGCTTAGTCACAAGATGTTTTATCACTTGGATAACTAGCTTGTTAGCAAAGATGAAGGGCAAAGAGGGAATCTCCATCAACAACCCAAATTTTGACGAGCAAGAAGGTGTTTTGTCTCATGCGAAGGTACAACCAGATATGCCAGAACCTAGGAAAAGGGTTTACATTAATCTCGCGGGAGTTTTTGCTGACCCTGTTGTTGGGGCATCTGCAAGTCACCATGGGGGAGCTCCAACAAATCAACTCGTTGATTTGGGAGTAGGATACGAGAACGAAGTGCCAGACTTGAGCATGATGGATGAAGTTGAGAAGAGAATTAGGGCCGATATGGAAAAGAAGTATGAGGAGCAGTTTCGTCTACTCGAGGAGAGGCTAAAAGCCATTCAAATTGTCGATGAACATGAAAATGACGTAAGTGATATGAGTTTAGTGGCCGATTTGATTCTCCCACCCAAATTCAAAGTACCTGACTTCAACAAATATGACGGGACCACTTGCCCATAAGCTCATATCACCATGTATTGCAGAAAGATGGTTGCTTTCATGAAAGATGAGAAGTTACTTATCCACTCGTTCCAAGAGAGTTTAACTGGGTCTGCAACTCGGTGGTACACCATGCTCAGCCGAACTAATATCAAGTCATGAAAGGACCTTCGAAAGGCCTTCATAGAACACTACAAGCATGTAACAGACATGATCCCCAGTCGAATCGTGCTGGAAGGGATGGAGCAAAGGTCGAATATGAATCAACGCCAGTATGCCCAGAGATGGCGTGACGTGGCCGCTTAAATTCAACCACCGATCTCCGAACATAAAATCACACTGATGTTCGTCAATACCTTAAGGGGGCGTTGTTTGATCGTTTGATAAACAACACTACCCAAAGGTTTGTCGATATGGTGAGAACCGGGGAATCAATCGAAGTAGCAATAAAGAGCGGAAGGATTGATAGTGGGGAGAACACTCATAAGAATTACAAGAAAAGAGATAACGAGGTGAACAATACGAGTACCTATGTAACCCCGAAGACTTTCACTATTTCACCATCACGAGCCGCATCCAGAGCAGGACAGGGCCCAAACAAGAAAGAGACTAGGGCCCTGAAGAGCAAAAATGAGAAGATGTCATTTACCCCACTCCTGGTAACATATCCCGAACTATATTAACAACAAAACCCTAATCAGCTCTGTTGATTGCGCAACCAAATCTCTGCTGCTGGATCAAGTTCAGGATGAATGGCCCAGATGGAAAAGAGAACGGCTTCCCACGCGCCTTACGCACGCTACTTCATCTTCTCAACGTGCGCATGGATTTCACGCATGCCCTTTCATTTCCCATGATCCTTCGAACTACGACAACGCTAGCGCCACAACAACGGCCACCTCAGCAACAACATCCACGCTGGCAGCCACATTAGATGATTGCTCCCCAAGCCGACTCTCAACTGGTCCCCTCCTTTGGTCCCCCTTAGTAACTGAGGCACTTACAGACAAGACAACATAAATGTTAGAAAGGAGAATAGCGCACAACAAATTTAGGGTTTTTCAGAGAATTAACCAGCAAAGAAATCAAAAATATATATGAATCAAGACAAAAAACGATCAACCAATAGGGATTTTTCACATGTAATTTCAATTCCAAAAATTCCATGTAATTCGGGGTATATAAAGACAATGCCTTAAATCAATTGTAAGCATACTGGAATATCAAAAGGAATAGTGCAAAAGCAGCAAACCTCTCAACTTTGGAGGTATATCTCTTATTCTTCATTCTAAATATTTGCATATAGAAACTAGGGTTTCATTTTTTGCTTACCTTCGGTGTTGGTGTCTCCCGAACTGACCTTATTTTCCTCATCGATAAGCCCTTCGATCCTTCGGGTTCTAAACGGTGAGATGAAGGGGAAGAATAGTGAAAGGGGGAAGTGTTTAGGGTTCCTATTTTCTTTAAATCGAAAGGGTTTTCATCATTTTAAGGGGGGATAGCTTCGGTTATGAGTCAGGATCTAAAAAATGGATTTTTTGTGGTTTTTGGCTTCGCTGACCCCCGTCGTACGACGGGGTGCACAATGGTTCAGTGGCTGATTTTTGGGTTTTGTGGTGGAGAACCGCCGGAATCTGGGTTCATCAAGAATCTAGATGAACATATGAGTGTTATAATAACGGGGGAGGGGGTCTGTTTTTTGTCGAAAGAGGAAACGATATGAAATAAATGGGTATTTATAAACTTTTCTCGTTTTAAAAATGGTGAAATAACATAATAAAGACCTCTACCCCGTTATAATCGCGTGTTTAGCCCTTCCGCAAGTCTAAATATCGCCAATAGTTCCTCCGCGTTCCAAAAATTACCTCGAGGCCATTGCGCCTTCTTTAATCACAACCCGGGACCTTGTAACTTTATGTTTTCTTACGATTATGTCCTCGTTATCCTTTTAATCGAGCCCCAAGGTTTTATTTCGTTTCAATTTGGTATGGATTGTAGTGTTTAATTTTCCTTTTCATGTATTTTACTCCTAGTTCTTTTTTTGTTCGTATATTGTTGTTTTTGTTTATGATTAAATCTGTTTCACTTTATACATGGTTGAAATGTTCTTATTGATTGGTTGTTTTAATATATGGTTTTTATGTGATGTTTATGATAGGAGATTTATAATGTATACAACACATAAATTTATATTAAAAAAGGAATAATCGATAGTTTATTAAAATATATGTAACGTATGCATATTTTTAGTATATATTTTCACAAAGTCGTCGTTTTCAAAGAAGTTTTTTAGATAAAAAAGCTTATTATATATATAATTTTTCCTTAGATACGCAATATGTATTTCACATATAATGAAATATGTAGATTTTCACATAATATAATATATAATTTTTATATAATCTATAATTTCCTTATAATATGCCATATATGTATGTTTTTTTGTAAATTTATATAAAATATAGTTTTAAAAGCTATGAATTATAAAATATGATATACATATATATATATATTATATATTAAGTGATTATGGTATATTTCAAAGTATGATACATGTTTATTATAAAAAGGTATATAATACATATAATATATATTCATAATATGTGATATATAGTCTTGGGCTTTCAGTTTTTTGGGCCTAGCTTATAGTTTTTGGGCTTTAGATTAGATTAAGTAGATTAATTCAGTTAATTTAGATCGTGTGCCCATCTCATAGGGGTGTGATTATTAAATTAATTAAGTTAATTCTAGGTTTAGGTTCTTTAGGGCCTTATTTAGATTAGGGTTTGGATTAATTTAATGAATTTTAATTTTCTCTTGGCTCATTAGAGTAAATGTTAAATTCATTAAATTAATTAAACGTTTCTTAATGGTCCTTAGGATAAAATTAATTTCAAACTTAGATTGAGGTCAAATCCCATATTAATTATCATAATGTGTTAGGATTTCAGTCGTTTAGGGCTAATTAATTTAGGATTAAATACTAGAATCACCTAATTAACAGTTAGATCACCAATTGAACTTCAATAATTTGGGCTTTTTAGGTTAGATCATGGGGCAGGCCTTGTGTGCTTATCTTTTATGCCTTTGTTTGCCATCCCCTATTTGTCATTCATGTCACTTTAACTATTTTGATTGCACGTTAATTAATTTGAATCATAAAAAGAGGATGTATTCATCAGTTTCGATGTTTGTGTCGTAACGGTCCGAGCTTAAAGGATGTTGACCAAATATTTGAATTAATCCTTACCAACTCAAGGCAGAATTAAAACTTGTCGAAGTCATTACATCATCCCTTAACTATCTGCACCATGCATAAAGGTGACTTGCGAGATTCGAACCATAAATTAACACGACAGTCGGGCTTATTTGATGTCGGTTTAATCCATTGTCTGATGTATCGTCAACCTTATTAATTAAATGTCCAATTAATTTGAACCCACCAAATTGATAAAGCCTGTTCAATTAAGGTTAATTTTCAATTAAGGTCACCAAATTAAATTCTTTTCAAATTTTGACAATTTCCTTCGATTATTCAGTACCAATTTCCGGGCGTGATGGGGGTGATAATCCTTCCCCACGCGCAACCAGCTCCCGAGCCCGTTCAAATTGAATCTCTGGTTTTGTGGTGTCTGACCCACCTTATCCAAGTGGCCTGTGGCGACTCCAAGTTTTTAATCTTTTTTCAAAGGATTATGATTTTGCAAAAGGAATTCCCTTTTAAGCAGACCTTCTCCTAAAGGTGGGATGCATTAGTAGTTTTTTTTTTCAAAAACGTCGTTACACCCATGAACCACCACATGCTCCCAAAGTGCTAGCCACTTCCGCGCCCAGTACTGGAGAAAGAACAAAGATTCAGGTGTGATGAACTGCACCTTCCCGCACCCAATGACTCCCTGGGTAAAAAAAAATTAGTTTTACATTTTTTTCAGTTTTCATTGAAAATTTATATTTTTCTTTTTGCATTGAGGACAATGCTTCTCTTGAGTTTAGGGGAGATTGTCTTAGGTATTTTTTCTTTTTTCTTTAATAGATTGTCATAGGTATTTTTTTAGGCTTGTAAATAGTTAGTGGTTTTAGGTTGGATTGCTATGGTTTTAGAATGATAAAATTTCTTATGCATTGATGATGATATTCCTATGATGAACTTGTGCTGAATGTGTTAGCAATATGTTAAAAGCTCTAGTGATGTGAACTTAGGATTGAAACTGATGTAGTTTATATTTGACACATTACATGTTTTAGAAAACTTAAGAAGCTTTTGAGAAATTTTAGGATGACTCTTTGATGCCTTAGCATAATTTAATGATAATGAACTGAATGCTCAATGTTATCACAAAGGCTTACGAATTAAACTACCATAAAAGTCGAGAAGAAGCATGAAAAAGAAATAAAATACAAGTAAACTCGATGCCAAAGGTAAAATTGTTGAAGGACACTCTAATATGCATCTTGCTAGCTTAGTACACTAGGTGAGTTATGTTTGCTCAATTTAACTTTCCTTGGTAAGAAAATAGAATAGCATATGAGTAAATGAAAGTCTTTACAAGATGACTCTACTTGTAGGACTCGAGGATCGGGTGTTTGCTCTACTTTATTTTCAAGCCTGAAGAGTAGTTGTGATAAAATAAAGCCCCAAGGATACAGTTAATGAACTAAAAATATTAAGGGAGTAAAATAAAGTGCTAAAAAGAAAGAGAAAATTCTAGGCAAGAATAGAGAGCAATCCTTGAAATTCTCTAAGGTCATTAAGTATTGATTGTATACAAAACAACACACGCTTCACTTATAGTGCACTTGATCCTAGGAACGAATCTGTTGAGCTTTGTTATATTGCATATATTTGATTTTTCTTTGGATTGAATTAATGATGCAACACTGTTTTGAACTTTTGAAACATAGTTTAGTTGGAACCTTTGAAACCATAGGTTTTGTTTTTCTTTTTAATAAGAACCTTAGAACCATCATTTTGTTCTTAGGTTTAGTTTTCTTATGTTTTTGCATGTCATTGCATGAGGACAAGCAACATTTCATGTTTGGGGTATTTGATGACTACGTAGTGTGACACCCCTCACCCGGGTTAGGAGCGAGGAGCGTCACCGGAGGTTAACAAACAAAAATCGTTTCATCTATTACAAGTTATAGCATACAATGTTAGGGCCAATTAAAATTTTTCATTTACTAGATGCACAAGACATCATTCGATTGTTAGGCAAAGAAATTAATCATTCAATTAGCTTATTATTCATAGTACTATTCGGCTAACTAGATAACAATTTTAGTTAACTATTCAATTCCTACTATCAATCTAAGTCGATCATTATTCATAACCAATTTTACATAACCTTATACTTATATGCGCAGCAATTGGACCTTTTAACTCATTGATTTACCATGGACATTACATGTAGATTGATCTAGACATTTATATCATATAATTGAAGTAAACTAACATCCTAATTTCCATATTTCATTCGATTAGGGACAAGATAGGATAGTCTTATTATGAGTCAATTTAACACATTCAATTTTATAGTTTATACCAACACATTCGAGTATCTAACTTATAAACATAATTCTAGACATTCATTATTTAGATAGTCCCATCACCGATCATTACAAGCTTACTTAAATACATTTACATAACTCAAAATGCATGGTCCAATATTCTAATGTTTATACATTACTATAGCTATCAAGAACATATAATTATAATCCTTAGAGTTCCAAACATATGAACTAACATGAGTTCTAAAGTTAACTCTACCCACCACCATCTAGGAGTATCAACAACAAGTACCAAAATCATACTTGAATATGCTTGATTTCTTGCTTCAAAGTCGAAGTACGTTAACTTGTTGATCAAATATCTGATTCGAGTATATTTAAACTTGTGGTTTGGGAAGAAGGAAAACAAGAGTGATAAGTACATAATGTACTTAGTGAGGTAGTACCTAATTCTATCAATTTATCAAGATTATTATCTCATATTCCTTGTTCATTTTAAATCAAGGTTTATCTAACTAGGCTTCAATTAAGTAAAGTCATGACCTAGCTAGTTTCTCATGAAGCATTCGAATAAACAAGCTTAGACAATTAAGAATTATATTGAATCCCACATGGATCAATCAATCAAGTAGGCATCTTCAAATACTATCTATTCAAGTAAGAAAGAATCGGCAATATCAAAAAATTCAATCATGAAGATCATAATTTCCACTTCAAATAAGGTATCATACCATGTAACTTATTTTTCAAGTAGAATTTAACCCAAGGTAACATATTCATCATTCATTCATATTACAAGCCTTTCTTTAAGTTCCTTTAATCTTATTTTGCCTTGGTAGATAGTAGGACTAGGTAATTGAGTCACGTGTTAAGGTACACAAAGTACCAGATCATGTTAAGGTGTCTTCTACACCACGTGTTAAAGTACACAAAGTACTTGATTATTCATAACCAATTTTACATAACCTTATACTTATATGCGCAGCAATTGGACCTTTTAACTCATTGATTTACCATGGACATTACATGTAGATTGATCTAGACATTTATATCATATAATTGAAGTAAACTAACATCCTAATTTCCATATTTCATTCGATTAGGGACAAGATAGGATAGTCTTATTATGAGTCAATTTAACACATTCAATTTTATAGTTTATACCAACACATTCGAGTATCTAACTTATAAACATAATTCTAGACATTCATTATTTAGATAGTCCCATCACCGATCATTACAAGCTTACTTAAATACATTTACATAACTCAAAATGCATGGTCCAATATTCTAATGTTTATACATTACTATAGCTATCAAGAACATATAATTATAATCCTTAGAGTTCCAAACATATGAACTAACATGAGTTCTAAAGTTAACTCTACCCACCACCATCTAGGAGTATCAACAACAAGTACCAAAATCATACTTGAATATGCTTGATTTCTTGCTTCAAAGTCGAAGTACGTTAACTTGTTGATCAAATATCTGATTCGAGTATATTTAAACTTGTGGTTTGGGAAGAAGGAAAACAAGAGTGATAAGTACATAATGTACTTAGTGAGGTAGTACCTAATTCTATCAATTTATCAAGATTATTATCTCATATTCCTTGTTCATTTTAAATCAAGGTTTATCTAACTAGGCTTCAATTAAGTAAAGTCATGACCTAGCTAGTTTCTCATGAAGCATTCAATAAACAAGCTTAGACAATTAAGAATTATATTGAATCCCACATGGATCAATCAATCAAGTAGGCATCTTCAAATACTATCTATTCAAGTAAGAAAGAATCGGCAATATCAAAAAATTCAATCATGAAGATCATAATTTCCACTTCAAATAAGGTATCATACCATGTAACTTATTTTTCAAGTAGAATTTAACCCAAGGTAACATATTCATCATTCATTCATATTACAAGCCTTTCTTTAAGTTCCTTTAATCTTATTTTGCCTTGGTAGATAGTAGGACTAGGTAATTGAGTCACGTGTTAAGGTACACAAAGTACCAGATCATGTTAAGGTGTCTTCTACACCACGTATTAAAGTACACAAAGTACTTGATCATATTAAGGTGTCTGCTACACCACATGTTAAGGCACACAAAGTACCAATCGTGTTAAGGTGACATCTACACCACATGTTAAGGCACACAAAGTACCAATCGTGTTAAGGTGTCATTTACACCACATATTAAGGCACACAAAGTACCTGAACATATTAAATCGAGCTCTAGACTCTAAGGCATGCCGTTCTACCTAAGGCCAACTAGCATCCAAGAACTTGTTAAGTCTTTCATTATCAAGCAATCACACATCAAGTGATTAAGCAACAAACATAGTAAGGTCAAGATCATTTCATAGGCTTTCATGTATTTCCATCATGTACACATTCAAACATCCAATAAATTTAAATAGCATATTCATTCATTTGAACACAATCTAACAAACATAATCATGGCAGCATTCGAATAGGATATAGATTCTTATAGAACAAGCAATTGTTTCATTTCCACAATCAACCATATTGCAAGCATATTGAATTGTCAAGTCTTTAATTGGTCCATTGTTCCCTTAATGTAATATTACCAAATACAATTTAAGTTCATTTCATGTTATCAATAACCAAGAAAATATTTAGACATGCAACTTTGGTTAGAACACAAGTTCCAACCCTAAGAAAGTCTACACTCACAATAATCCAAGCTAGTCTTGTATTGCTATTCCCTTTTGTCTATCCCTTAATGATCCAATCTTATTGCCTTCAGTAATCTCCTCTAATACTTGGTCTAGCAAGTCATACACAACATAGAAGGATCATTAGAATCAATACAATAATAATTCAAGCTCATTTAAACTACATCATCCAAAACAGTTTCTGCTTCCAGGCAGTTTGTATACCCTTTAGTAATCTATTCATATCTTTTAATATACTCATTGGATTTTCAATTAATTTGTACCACTAGAAAGCTTATTCTATTACCTTTTTATCCATATAAGGCACATATTTTAATTCATTCTATATCAATACAGACTTCAATTTAAAGTCAGGTCCTTTTTCCCAGTGACTATTCTGCCAGCTTGTAGTTTAATCCAATTTAGTCAGCATTTTATCCTAGAACCCTTGCTAGTTCATTTTATTCCTTTTTACCATTGATTCCCCTGATTTTCACCTGTTCTTAAATATTAAGATTAGCCCTTAATTAGTCCATCTAAGTCCTCAATTTAACTGTTTTTCCAGAACAGTCCTTGTTTCAATAATTCTGCCCATTATCGATTTTAAACTATCAAATTCTTTATAAATTAAGCAATCCTAATTATTTAACATCCATTCCAGTCCTTCCCCTTTAATTCACTCATTTTTCCAGCCCCTTATTTAATTCAATTCAGTACCAATTTCACTAGTTTATACAAAACAGTCCCTATTTTATCAATTAAGCCTTCTATGTGACCAGATTCACTCTCAACCTCCATTTTACCAAATCTAACGTCTTTTACTATGGATTTTGCAACTTTCACCTACATCAAATTTCCCAGATTTGCTCTAACATCATCTATTCAATTAATTATGTGAACAACATTTCTAAATTGGTTCTAAGCATCTTTTACATTATTCGGTTAGCATACTAGGTTACCAATTCATTGTTTACACAATTCTAGCATAATACCTAGTGTTCATTCTCCAAATTTACATAATCCTACAACAATTCAATCATCAAACAACATATTCAATAGTTAATTTCATCTACAATCATCAAAACAGCCCAAGTCAATAAGTCTAGCTGCCTATTCGATTGAATAAGAATAGAATCATACTTACTTTGCTTCTAGCTTTAATTTCCTTACAAAATTCTATACATGCAAGCTTAATTTCCCTTCAAACAATGGCTGATCTCTCAATTTCCTTCTCTCCCTAATTTCACCTCTTCAATTCGGCATAATGAAGAGTATGGATGAAGATGACATCCATTTTAATGGATTTAGGAATTTACTATCTTAGCCTCAATTAGTTATTAGCCATAGAATTAATCAAGGGAATTTCGGGAATATAGAACTTTAGCATGCAAACATTTTCTTTCTCATTTTACCCAAATAGGTCACTTCAGTTTGGTCATCCATTTCATTCATCTTTCAATTAAGTCCTTAATTAATTCAATTAATCTAGGTTCAATTAATTAAATTAACAATTTAGGCAATTGGTTCCAATTCTTCTAAGCTAGGATTTAGGGTATTACAACTCTCTCCCCTTAAAAGAAAATTTCTTCCTTGAATTTTTAACTGAATTGAATAAATGAGGATATTGCTCTCTCATTGTATCCTCGGGTTCCCAGGTTGCTTCCTCCACCTTGTGGTTTCTCCACAAGACCTTCACCAAGGGAACATTTTTGATTCGAAGCGTTTTAACTTCTTTATCAAGGATTTGTATGGGCTTTTCTTTGTAAGATAAATTAGGGTTTAATTCAACTTCTTCAGGTTCAAGAATATGTGATGGGTCTGGTCGATATTTCCGGAGCATTGAGACATGGAAGACATTGTGGATCTTATCGAATTCATTAGGGAGTGCTAGTCGATAAGCCATTGGACCAATCCTTTCAGTAACTTTGAATGGTCCGATGAATCAGGGACTGAGTTTCCCTTTTCTTCCGAATCTGAAAACTTTCTTCCAATGGGAGACTTTGAGGAATACTTTGTCTCCAACATTATACTGGATATCTCTTTGTTTTAAGTCTGCATAAGCCTTTTTTTCCTATCGAAGGCTTGTTTCAATCTAGCATGAATAATTTGGACTTGCTCTTCAGTTTCTCTGAGCAATTGGGGTCCAAGAATCTTGTTTTCACCTAATTCATACCAGCATAGAGGTGTTCTACATCTCCTTCCATAGAAAGCTTCAAAGGGAGCCATTTGAATTGAGGCTTGATAACTGTTGTTGTAGGCGAATTCTACGAGAAGTAGGGACTTCTCCCAATTCTTTCCGAAGTCGATAACACAGGCTCTGAGCATGTCTTCAAGCACTTATATTACTCTTTCGGATTGGCCATCACTTTGAGGATGAAAGGTCATGCTTAGATTTAGTTTAGTGCCAAGGGCTCGTTGTAAAGATTTCCAAAATCGAGTTGTGAATCTAGGATCTCGATCGGAGACAATTGAAGTAGGGACTCCGTGTAAACGAATCACTTCACGAATATACAAATCAACTAAAGTTTCCAAGCTATAGTTTATTTGAACAAGGATAAAGTGAGCTGATTTAGTGAATCGATATACGATTGCCCATACAACATCGCACTTTCTTGGCGTGCAAGGAAGACTGGTTACAAAATCCATAGTAATTTGATCCCACTTCCACTGAGGAAATTCAATAGGTTGGAGCAATCTAGTGGGAGCTCGATGTTCAGCTTTAACTCTTTGGCAAGGTAAACACTTTGATACATAATCATTGATGGCGGATTTCATTCCTGGCCACCAATACAAGGGTCTTAGATCCTTGTACATCTTAACCGATCCATGGTGGATCAAAAAAGAACTCTGATGAGCTTCTTGTAATACTTTATTCTTTAAGTCATTGTTGTTCTGAATACACACCCTAGTCTTGAAATAGAGTATGCCATTCGAATGGATGGAGAAATCTTGATTAGCTTTTGAGTCAAGCTTCGAGATGATAGCTTGAAGTTCAGAATTGGTTTACTGCAATTCTTTGATTCTCGAGATTAGACTTGTAGTTCGAACAAAAATCCTCGTTTTTGATACTTTCAAAGGTGAGCATTAATAGCATTCGAAGCTACAAGATAAACAAGACAATTTAGGTGGAATTTGAATGATTACTTGCAGAACAAGGCAAGTATTCGAATGGTTACTTGTATAGCAAGGAAGACTAATTTCAATTAGAAATTTTCAAGGATTTAGATTGGCTTACCCAAGGTTGGTCTACGAATAAGAGCATCCGCAACCACGTTGGCTTTTTCGAGGTGATAGTCGATGATCAAATCATAATCTTTCAAGAGTTCTATCCATCTTCTTTGTCTCAAATTTAAATCCTTCTGAGTCAGGATATATTTAAGGCTTTTATGATCAGTGAACATGTGGCATTTTTCACCGTACAAGTAGTGTCTCCAAATTTTGAGAGCGAAGGCAATGGCAGCAAGTTCGAGATCGTGAGTCGGATAATTAAGCTCATGTGTTTCAATTGCCTTGATGCATACGCTGCCACGTTATTCCCTTGCATTAATAAGCAACCTAGCCCCAAATGTTAAGAGTCACTATAAACAGTGAATTCTTTGCCCGATTCTAGTTGAATAAGAACTGGGGCATGAGTCAAGGCTTGCTTAAGTTGATCAAAGCTTTGCTGCTGATTCTTGGACCACTCAAATAGTTGATCCTTTCGAAGGAGCTTAGTTAAAGGCAAGACAATAGTAGAAAAGTCTTTTACAAATCTTCGATAGTATTTGGCTAAACCGAGAAAACTTCAGACCTCACTAATATTCCTTAGAGGTCCCAATTCAGAATAGCTTGAATCTTATTTGGATCCACCTTGATCCCTTCGGCCATGATTACATGGCCAAGAAATGAAACTTTTGATAACCAGAACTCGCACTTGGAGAATTTGGCAAACAACTGACGTTCTCGGAGTGTTTGCAAGACAATTCGGATGTGTTCAACATGTTCCTCCTTGTTATGAGAGTAGACTAAGATATCATCGATAAAGACGACCACAAATTTGTCAAGAAAAGGCTTGAATACTCAGTTCATAAGATCCATGAATGCGACCGGGGCATTAGTTAGCCCGAAAGGCATTACGAGGAATTCAAAGTGGCTGTAACAAGTTTGGAAGGCTATTTTCGGCACGTCTTCTTCTTTCACCTTCATTTGATAATACCCAGATGGAAGATCAATTTTTGAAAATACCGTAGCATCTCTAAGTTGATCGAATAGATCTTCTATCCTTGGCAAAGGATACTTGTTCTTGATGGTAAGTTGATTCAATTGACAATAGTCGATACAAAGTCGCATCATACCATCCTTTTTCTTTACGAACAAGACATGTGCACCCCAAGGAGATGTGCTAGGCCAAATGAAGCTTTTGTCCTATAGTTCTTGAAGTTGCTTCTTACGTTCCTTCAACTCTACTTGTGCCATTCGATATGGTGTAATTGACACTGGGTTGGTTCTAGGTTAAACGTCAATCCTGAATTCCACTTCTCGGTTCGAAGGAAGACTAGGGAGTTCCTCGAGAAAAAAACATCAATGAATTCAGATATAACAGGTATAGATGGCAAACCAAAGTCATATTCGTCTTTTAAGACCATGGAAGTAAAGATTGAGGTCGGTTTCTTATCAATTAGCAAGATGGATTCTTTCCTTAGTCCCCGGAGATACAATCTCCTATTTTGGCAATCAATCCTGGCTTGGTGTTTTCTCAACCAATCTAGTCCTAACACTAGATCAAATTCGCAATTTGGCAAAACATATAGGTCTATAGGGAAAGGGATATTTCGAATAGAAATTGGACAAGATCTACAAATTAAATTGATCGACAAATTTCCTCCTATAGGATTTGATACTATTAGGCTTGATTTTACAAGTTCGGGTTTCATATTTGACTTAACAAGCAAGGTAGAACATATAAAGGAATGGGTAGACCCCGAATCAATCAAAGCATACGCAGGGTTTGAGTATCTAACTTATAAACATAGTTCTAGACATTCATTATTTAGATAGTTTCATCACTGACCATTACAAGCTTACTTAAATACATTTACATAACTCAAAATGCATGGTTCAATATTCTAATGTTTATACATTACTATAGCTATCAAGAACATATAATTATAATCCTTAGAGTTCCAAACATATGAACTAACATGAGTTTTAAAGTTAACTCTACCCGCCACCATCTAGGAGTATCAACAACAAGTGCCAAAATCATACTTGAATATGCTTGATATCTTACTTCAAAGTCCAAGTAAGTTAACTTGTTGATCAAATATCCGATTCGAGTATCTTTAAACCTATGGTTTGGGAAGAAGGAAAACAAGAGTGATAAGTACATAATGTACTTAGTGAGGTAGTACCTAATTCTATCAATTTATCAAGATTATTATCTCATATTCCTTGATCATTTTAAATCAAGGTTTATCTAACTAGGTTTCAATTAAGTAAAGTCATGACCTAGCTAGTTTCTCGTGAAGCATTCGAATAAACAAGCTTAGATAATTAAGAATTATATTGAATCTCACATGGATCAATCAAGCAAGTAGGCATCTTCAAATACTATCTATTCAAGTAAGCAAGAATCGGCAATATCAAACAATTCAATCATGAAGATCATAATTTCCACTTCAAATTGGGTATCATGAAGGGTCACACTAGTCATTAATGCATAGTTCTGACTTTGTGTAGGAGTCTAGTCGTGAGCGGCGTGATGAATAAGGGGACAACATGTGGCAATTTATGGAAGGAAGAGAAAGGGATTAAGGTGATAGAATTAAGCCGTACAAAGGGTGTGTTGTACCACTGAAACCTGATATTTTGTCTTATTACTGTCAGGGATTCCGTTAGTTGCTCGGCCTGCTTGATGTGTTTATCTTGATATCTGCTTGTAAAAACAAATAATTATTAAAGGAAATTAAATTATAATAAAGAAAAATAATAATGCAAAAAATAAAAGTGCAAGAATTAAATTAAATGCAGAAATAAAAGTGATGGAGATTGGATGTGCTAGTCATCCAGTGTTGGTGTAGTAGGTTTATCGCGAAGGACTGGCACTCCATTATACATTTTGCAACCATTGAAGTGCAATTCTGATGTGGCTGAGATGTTGATTCAAATTGGGTGTCATTTTCATTGGTTGAAGTGAGAGAAGCTTGTTAGCATCTTGTCTTGGCAGATTGCTTTGGTTAGGATTTGCAACAGGCCATTCTAAGATAGGAGGAAAAATTCTGGCCTCACACCATTTAATAACTTCCTGCATAAGCATGGTTTTCATGGCTGGAGTGAATCATGGTTTGACTGAGTTGCTAAAGTTGTCATCAATCAACACTTTGTATCTGCATAATTGTGAGTTTACACCCCCTCGAGTTAGTAAGATGCCAATTTATGGTGTGTTCTTCTCCTTCATTGACTGCATGCATGCCCTCGTCAACATCAGTTTTCTTCTCATTAGGGAGGTTAGTGTTGCAACGTATCTCGGGCAAACCTTCCTTGGTTGGGATCCTTTGCTTTTCATGAGCTGGCACTCTGCATAATCGTCCATGTACTTGAGTGTGCTGATGACATTGAATGTTATATTTTGGCCATTCATCTTCATGGTGAAATTTCCATTCTCACAGTCAATCACCATCCGGCCGGTGGCTTATGAATAGTCTCCTCAAAATGATGGGAGCATTCTCATCTGATTCATAGTCAAGGATGATAAAATGTACTGGGAAGACAAACTTATCTACCTTAACAAGCACATCTTCAATTCTACCCTCATGTCAGATTTGAGATCGATCATCCAGTTGAAGGACCACCGATGTAGGTCTTGCTTTACCCATCCCTAATCTTTTAAACACAGATTTTGGCATCAAGTTCCAACTTGCACTGAGATCACATAAGGCAAAGCCAGAGTAATTGTGGCCTATCATCATGGAATGGTGAAGCTTCTAGGGTCTTTTATCTTGGATGGCAAATCACTCAACACAACCAAGAACTTGCCCATGGTGGTGACAGTTTCAACAGCACTCACCTTCCTCTTATTGGTTACGATCTCCTTCAAAAACTTTGCATAGATTAGCGTCTTGGTACATTGATGTGAAATTGTTTAAGCATCTCTAGAAATTTTTGGTACTGGACATCTTATTTTTTGAGCGTTCAATCTCCGTGGGAATGGAGGTGGTGGTCTAGACTTGTCTTGTGACTTATTGGATGTAGGTGCATCCTTAGATTTATTGTCCTTGCCTTCAGTAACAGGGTCACTCATTGTATCAAACACAAGAGTTGGTTCTTTTGGTGCAGGAGCATCAGTGGATGGCTTGCTTGGAGTAGGATCTACTAGAGAGCTTCCCTTAAACTTGGCTTATGTCCTCAGTTATGTGCTACTACGTAGAGTTATGGCATTACATTGCTCAATATTAAAGGCCTTAGTGACTTCAATATCACTAGATAATCTTCTAGGTGGTCTCATCTTTAACATCTGGGCAATCTGCCCAACTTGAGTTTCCAAAGACCTAATCGAGGCGGTGTTATTTTTCATGATCGATTGCTGGTTTTGCAACATGACAGCCTATGTTGTGAGCAAGTCATTGTGATTCCTCAAGTGAGTTGCTTGATCCTGCATAATGACATGGACAATTTCCATAAAAGATTGATAAGAATTATCAAAGAAATTAGAATTGGAGTTAGAAGTTCCCTGGTTCGGCCTCTAAGTCTTTTGAAATCTAGGAGGTTCATTTGATGTTGATGGTTGTGCTCCTTTATTTCCTTTGTTACCTCCCCAACTGAAATTCAGATGTTGTCGCCACCTTAGATTTTAAGTGTTGGAATAGGGATTATTGTTACGGTTGGTATTCCCTATGTAACATCCAGATTCTTATTATTGAGGGCATTCACTTGACTGATGTTCCCCATCACAATGCTCACAAGTGTATTGCACCACATTTGCCTCTTGGACATTGGATGTCCTTTGCATGTTCTTGTGCAGGTTGGTGATGGTGGAAAGCTGATCTGCTATAATCTTAGAATCATCCAATTGGAGTGTTCTAGCTGCTTTAAGTTCAAGCTTCAATCGTCCTTGTGGGAATTGGTAGTTGATGTTGGCTATCAGGTCAAGTGTCTTGAAAGCTTCGTCAAGTTCTCTATCGGGCAAAGTACCATTATTTGACGAGTCAATCGTCATCCTTGTTTGGGCATTGACTCCATTATAGAATGTCATAGTTTGTATCCAATTTGTGAATCCAAGGATTGAGCACTTCCGAAGAAGATCTTTGTATCTATCCCATGCTTCATACATGGATTCATTATCATATTGATGGAAAGAGATGATGTCACTTTAGTTTTGGTTGTGCATGTCACTTCAGGATGTAATAGATCCTGCAGAACAAGTCTTCAACCATGCTCTAGCTCGATCTCGCAGAGAGAAAAGTGAATAGCTTGAGGTGCAAGGCATCGGTAGGTATATCTGGTTGCATGAAGCAATCGCGGACTTCTAAGAAATTTTGGATATGCTCGCAAGCATCTTCTCTTGCTAATCTTCCAAATTGTCCAATATTATTGAGCATGTTGAACATAACATGCTTTAGCTCAAATTTGGTTGTCCCTAGATCAGGTACCATGATCAGTGGACTGAGGTTGTTGATAACGAGCTCAATGATGTCTCTAATAAATTGCTTGGGCTTGGCAGGTGGTGGATCCTCTTGGCCATTATTTCCCATTCTAATTCCTCCTTCTCAATTGACTAGAAGTACATCTTCTAGATTACACACGTTCTCAAGGTTGTTCCTTGGTGGAATCTCTTTGTTGTTTGCCATATTCTTGTCCTCCCATAAAAGTCTTCGTAAAGTTCTTTCGATCTTTGGATTATAAGGAAGAATAGTCTTTGGTGGACCTTCTCGTCATGCACTGGAACGTACCTGAGAATAAAAACAAAAAAATTAAATGCAATAAAATTAAATTTTTAAGAACAATTACAACGTAATTATCAATTGTCAATCCCCGACAACGATGCCAAAAAATTGATGCTTGTCGAATAGTGATGCACTTTAGAGCGAGTATACTCGTTGTATCACATAATGAAGTGAGAGTGGAGTATCGATCCCGCAAGGATTGGATCAATAACTACGAAGTTATAATGCTTAAGAATATGTTTGCAAGTATTAGTGATTGTCGGTTTAAGTATAACTAAATTAACTAATCGAAAGGGAGTTATGATTAAGATAAACAACTGCAGCAACTTAACGTATAATTATAGAGGTTGGGATTATTGCTAAGGATATATGCTTGATTACCTATCTCAATGCCATAGCAATGGGCAATACATGTCTGCGTAAACCTTTGGATTCTTTATCTACTCGACAGGATTTTCTAATGAACTTTTGACTCTCTTGATGCCTATAAGTTAATAATATTGTGGTTAAGGTGATACATGTATGCGTTAACCCTAGTGACTCAATTATTTGTTTAAGAATTCCCTTTTAGTCCTTGAAACCCTAAACTTATGTCTAAGCCAGATTAAGACTAAGTTGACAGCTTAGCCCCACTATTCACATTTGTATAACCTAACTCTCTCGAATATTAAGCCACAGATAAATAGTAAACATTTCTCTCTCGAATAGCTCTTACAATTAATTACGCATTAAGAACATGAATAGAATAGACAAAGATAAAACAACTAAAGCATTGAAATAGAATAATGAAAACATAAAATCTTGGGACACAATAATACCAACTAAAACGTTTAGCTCATGTTTGAGCCTAAAACAACCATAATTAAAAGTATAAAGTGGGACAATTTATCATACAAGAAAAAAAAGAAGTCGATCATGATCGACAAAACTCCCTTCGTGTTGTCCAACTGTGTTGTAGACCTCTTCTCTGCCAGCCTCTCTGCTAGCCTCGTTCATTGAGGAGAATCGTCTAGCTTCTAAATTGTGCCCTCTAAAGTAGCATCCAAGTCTGTCTTATATAGGCGGTGAAACTAGGGTTTCTGTAATACCCCAAATCATGGCCTAGTAACATTTCACGAACTAATTAGAACTTAATTGTACAAACATTCTACAAATTAGAAGAACTGATTAAATCTAGTGACCAAATTAGATGGATTTGATAATTAATGGCCGAATCATGAAGGTTCAAATAGTAACAATGTTTAAATATGGTTTTGCATGCAATTAGAATGTGTAATTAAGGAGTTATGAAGCAATTAGACCCTTGATTGCCAAGTGGTGGCATTCGGCCAAGCCAAGTGAGAACAACTTGGATAGGTGTCCATCTACCTATCATCTTCTCCACTCAACCTTTCTCCTACCTTGGCCGAAACCCTCTCAACTCCTTAGGGAAAAGAAAAGCCACCAATGTAGAGATTGGAAGCTTGCATGTGATCATATTTTCATGTACTTGGATAAGCTAGGAAGATTGTAAATGAATTTTAAGTCCTTCCTCCCTAGCAACTTGTTCGAATGAATGTTTGATGATAGAAATTGAACTTGAATTCATAGAATTAGATGTTATGCTTGAAACTTCTTTGAATTGTAGCTTGAATTTGGTTGAAATGCAATTGAAATTAGGATGAAACTATGCTTGACTGAATGGTATATGTACATAAATGAGACCATTGTTTGATTGATCGTGAAATTTGATAGGTACTTCGAATTGTCCATGAATTTGGACTTGAATTGAGTAAAAAGCTTGCTATAAATTTAGAAACATATTAAATTGACATGTTAATCAATTGAAGATCATGGTTGGATAGTGAAAATTGAGCTTAAAGATGAAACTAGTCACATTTGATTGTTAAATGGCTAACTAGGGACTGTTTTGAAATAATTGATAAATACTGGACTATTTTGACAAAATTGAGGGCTGTAATTTATGAACTTAAAACAGCGGAAGGTCAATTTAAATGCTTGCTGGATTGAATTGCTTGAATAATGATCAATTGGACTACTATAAGATGCTTGTTGAGATGTATGTGAAATAGGGACTATAATCGAAACCATGAATGATCTAGGGACTGAATTGTATGAATTAGCGGCCATAAATAGTGACTTAAAAACAGGGGAAGTTAGATTAAAATTTTGTTAAGATGAATTGTATGAGATAAACACAATTTGGACTATTTTGTAGAACCAATATAAAGGTGTAATTGCAAACTGTTTTAGTGGACTGTTTTAGAAAAAATTAAGACTGTTAGGGACTGTTTTGTATAACATGATGAATACAGTTAAAATGGGTCTGTTTTGAACAGTTTAAGAGTTGGGCAAAACTGTTATAATTGATTGAAAGGATAAAATTGTTAGATTGTTGTAAATACAATGCTTGACTCTAGTTTCTTGTGAACTTGGATTGCTTGAAATGTATTGTTTGATGGTTGATTTTGATTCCATTATATTGGATGTATGTTAGAACAAGGAGCGGATCTTTTTGAATAAGATAGAGTTGGGAAACCTAGTAAAAAGCAAAAAGGGATTTGGATCAAGGATCAAAACTAGGTTGGAATATTGTGAGTGTAGCTTTT
This sequence comes from Hibiscus mutabilis, assembly GCA_019671005.1. Lineage (NCBI taxonomy): Eukaryota > Viridiplantae > Streptophyta > Magnoliopsida > Malvales > Malvaceae > Hibiscus > Hibiscus mutabilis. The sequence goes on along the minus strand of CM033745.1, from coordinate 24,398,920 downwards.
ACATAGGGTTAGGACTTAGGTCATAACCAAATATGCACATTTACTATTCCATTGATATGTTTATGTTATGAAATGAATCTAAACTATGCTTGGAAATGAAATTAAGGGAAGAATGGCTTAAATGGAAACTTGGTAGTAAGATATGCTTGATATATGATTTGATAATGCAAATGGATCATGTAACAATGGATTGATCTTCTATGGTTCTTGTATTGACCTAATCGAATGAATCAAATATGCTCAGACATAATCTTGTTTGATGCTATGATAACTTGCAATGCAAGCTTGTTTGAATTATAATGAATGCATGATATATTGAGCTAAGGCTCGAATGGCCTAAGGGCTATCTTGATATTGATAGATAAACACTTGAAAGGGGTGCTTGAATAAGCTACTAACTTGCCATGATCTTGTTGTGTACTTGCCTTGACTTGAAATCTTGAAACTTACTTAATTGACAAGTAATTCAAATAAAGCCTTGGTTGCTAGTTGGTCATAGGTAGGATGGCATGCCATAGAGTCTAGAGCTCATTGTGATTGGGTGGACTACGGTCCTGGACCAAGGCCCTTATTTGGAGATAGTAGGAGGGTAAATTGGCCAGTTTCTTGTTTTGGCGATAGTTTGGTTGGTGACTCAATTACCTAGACATAACTATGTATCAATGCCTAATCTAATCTAAAATGAATAAGCAAGAAAGAAATGCATGGCTTTAAGCTTGAATGATACTTGACTTGATACCTTTAAATTGCTTGCTTATATGATACTTGAAAAGTGATCATACTCGAATTGATATGTTTAAACATGCCCCTTTTCTTGATATAGTACTCGATCCAACTTGAAAAGGAAACAACATTCTTGTTAATTGTTGTTCAAATGGTATTGAAGCATGAACTAATGTATATTACTTGAGATTGAGGCCTAATTATATATTCTTGTGCTTGTGATGATGTATATAAATGGTAATATCTACACATGACTATTTGACTCCCTACTTGTCTTGAAACACTTGAAACCTTATGTTAGACTTAACTTCACATGGTCAAACCTTAGCTAGGTTGTACTTGATTTCAGACTACCTAAACTTGATAATTGGCTAGTAAATAGTTGCTACCTCACTAAGTGCATTATGTACTTATAACTCTTGTTTCCATCCTTCCCAAACCACAGGTTTAAAGAGATCTTAAAGCTATCTTCCTTGAGCTTGAAGCAAGATACAAGCAGAGCTAGAAGTATGACTTTGATTCTATTTTGTAACTCTCGTAGTTGGTGGCACCTAGATATGTACATATCTAAGCTAGATTATGCATTTTTTTCTTTTTGAAGTTTGTATATATATATGGCCTTAACCTTTAGAAGCTTGTAAAGACTTAGTTGGCAATGTTTGATGCCATGATATCCGAATGCTTTATGAATGAATTAGGTACATTTTGTTGAAAATGGAGAATAGAACTTGGTTACATGATCTAGTTATACTTGAATGTGCTTAAAAATGGGATACTATGTGCTTAACTCTTGTATGTTCTATTCGAATTGATCACTTGGATGATTAGGTTGCTTCTAGTTCAAGTAATTAAGCTCATTATAATTTAGCCATGATTTCGGGATAATGATAAGCTTGCTTGAAGGCATGTTGATGGTGATATGATTCAAATGAATACATTGGTGTCCATGTCTAGTAACCAACATTATATGTAACCTTGTCTTGAATGTAAATTCCTAGAAGATCATGCTTAGTTAACTTGACATGAACATGACATTGAAACCATGTTTGACATTGTCTTGAAATGGATCAATGCTGCGCATACTTGAATAAACTTGAAGTGAATTTTGAGTCTTGCCTTGAGTGTTTTTGATTGCCTACATGTACAAGGGACTATGTCTATATTTTGTAAGCCATAATGTTTGTAAAGCATGCTCTTGATGATTGTTTGGCTTTCTTGTTAGGCAAGTAACTTATCTAATAGGATGAGTTTCAAAGTTTTAAATGGCTTGTAATTCTAGTGTGAATTCTTGTTTTCTTGTTTTAACACTCTTTGGCCTGGTTACTCCTAACCCGGGTGAGGGGTGTTACAGAAGTGGTAATCAGAGCTAAAGGTTTAGTCGATTCTCAAACTAAACTCGTCCATCATGCATCATATAGGATTAAATTGTGCCACCTAGGAGTTGTAATTCATGTATGATTGTATTCTTGCTTAAAATGAACCCTTCTTGTTCTATTTGAACTATAAATGTTTGAAACAAGACTTGGCTGGGACGCTGAAAGTCCTGAAAGCTCCTTGAATGAAAGAGACAATGTGAGGATGGAATAGAATCCTCGAGATCATACTCAACCTCGAGAACAAGCTCAACCTTAGCAGGAAGCCCCTGCTATTCATCGTGTTCAAAGAGAATGTCTTCTTAGCATGAAGAAGATGTTTGATCATCTTGTAACCACTCTAAAACGAGACCAACCTATTGCGCCTCTTGCTGTTGTGCCAAATAGAGCTCCAATCGACAAGCTAGCTCAACACCGAGCTTATTCCTTCATCGGTACTGATGAAGCCAATCCTAAAGTAGCTGAGTACTGGCTAGAGGCTACTACTCGAATACTCAGCAAACAACTTTCGTGTTATGATGAACACAAACTTGAATGTGCAGTAGCTCTTTTGGCAGATGAAGCCTTAAGTTGGTGGGAAACCTCAACCTTGACTGCCCCTGCTGACACTGTTACTTGGAAATTCTTTCTTGAGGAATTTAAGAAGAAGTATATCAACGAGCAATACTTAGTCGAGTGTTGGAAGCGTTTCTTGTACTTGAATCAAGGTGGCAGACCTATTGAGCAATATGTGAGTGATTTCTGAAAATAGTACAAGTACGGCTCGAAGTATATAAAGAATGATGCAAACAAGTGTAGAATGTTCATTGATGGTCTCAACGACGAACTTAGTCCCATCTTTACAGCTCTAGGGATTACAAATTTCCAAAATCTGGTTAATCGAGCCATTGCAACTGAGGCAAAGATGAAAGCTTCGGAGAAACGAAAAAGTGGTAGCTACCGGAATGATAAGAGATCCAAGCAAAATGACAAGCCTCATTGGCAGTCCAAGAAAGATAGTATCACAAAGAAATCTCTTCAACATTCACTCCTACTTAAAAGAGTAATTACATACTGAGACCTCAATCGGTATCCAAGCCTTCAGCCCCGCTTATCTCTGTTAATAGCACGGGGAATCCTGGAAAAGTTACTCAAGTCCCTACTTACAAGTCCTGCCAAAAGCTCCACTCGGGTCAATGCAGAACTCAATCCAACTTGTGTTACTTGTGTGGAGGCTTGGATCACTACATCAAGGATTGTCCTCAAAATCCTAACAAGCTTCTAACTCGAGCCCAGGTAAATGCTAGTGCTGCACCTTCCAATCGTAGCAAAGGCCCGAGACAAGTTCAATCGGGAAATCAAGGCAAGGGTAGAGGTCAACAATCGGCTTCTACACATCAAGAGTCCCGAGCCCCTGCTCGAATCTATCATATTCAGGGAAAGGAAGATGAAGAGTCTCCCGATGTCATTGCAAATACTGTTGAATTAAATTCAAGTCTTGCTTATGCTTTAATTGATTCGAGGTCTACCATTCTTTTGTTTGCACATCCTTGATTGCTAAATTGAAATTGAAACATGAAACTGTTGATAAAGGCCTTGTAGTTTCGAACCCTGTAAGGGGAATCACGTCCATTAACCTCCTTTGCAAGGAATGTCCCATAATCATTCGAAATATACCTTTCCCTATTGATCTATATATCTTGCCATCTTGTGAATTCGATCTAGTACTGGGACTATATTGGTTAGGGAAACACCAAGCCTGGGTTGATTGTCAAAATTAGAGACTTTATCTCTGAGGTCTAGGAAAGGAATCCATTCTACTTATTGATAAGAAAACCACGTCCATCTTTGTTGCTATGATTAAACGAGATGGATACAATTTTGGATTGTCAACTATCCCTGTTGTATCTAAATTCATTGATGTTTTTCCTGAGGAACTCCCTAGTCTCCCTTCAACCAGAGAAGTAGAGTTCGGGGATTGATGTCTAACCTGGAATGAATCCGGTGTCCATTACGCCCTATCGGATGGCACCAGTTGAGTTGAAAAAACTCTATAAGCAATTTCAAGAGCTATAATACAAGGGTTTCATCCGACCTAGCTCATCACCTTGGGGTGCACCTGTCTTGTTCGTGAAGAAGAAAGATGGCATGATGAGACTTTGTATTGATTATCGACAATTGAAGCAGCTCACTATCAAGAATCAATATCCTTTGCCAAGGATTGAAGATCTATTTGATCAACTTAAAGATGCTATAGTGTTTTCAAAAATCGATCTTTGATCTAGATACTACCAAGTGAGGATGAAAGAAGAAGATGTGCCTAGGACAGCCTTTTAAACTCGATATGGTCACTATGAATTCCTCGTAATGCCATTCGGGTTAACCAATGTCCCAGCTACATTCGTAGACCTCATGAATCGAGTATTCAAGCCTTATCTTGATAAATTCATGGTAGTATTCATAGATGATATCTTGGTCTATTCTCAAAACAAGGAAGAACATGCTGAGCATCTCCAAGTGTGAATTCTGGTTATCAGAAGTTTCATTTCTCGGACATATCATCTCGGCATAAAGAATCAAAGTAGACCCAAAGAAGATTCAATCTATTTTGGATTGGAGACCTCCGAGGAATGTAGGAGAAGTTAGAAGCTACCTTGGTTTAGCAGGGTATTATCGACGATTCGTCAAGGGATTTTCATCTATAGGCACACCCTTGACCAAGCTCCTTCGAAAGGATGAACCATTCGAATGGTCAGAGAAATAATATAGAAGTTTTGACCAGCTTAAGCAAGCCTTGACTCATGCCCTGGTCCTTATACAACCAGAATTAGGAAAAGAATACATTGTGTACAGTGATGCATCACATTCGGGACTAGGATGTGTCTTGATGCAAGGAGGCAATGTTATAGCATATGCATCACGTCAATTGAAGCCTCATGAGTTAAACTACCCTACACACGATCTAGAATTGGCTGCTATTGTATTTGCTCTCAAGATATGGAGGCACTACTTGTACAGTGAGAAGTGTTACCTATACACCGATCACAAAAGCCTCAAATACCTCTTGACTCAGAAGGATTTGAACTTGAGACAAAGAAGTTTGATGGAATTGTTGAAAGACTATACTTCTTCATCGATTATCATCTTGGAAAAGCCAACGTAGTTGCGGATGCTCTTAGTCATAAATCAAACTTGGGTAAGCCATTCGAAAGCCTTGTAGATAATCATATCCTTGAAAATTCCTCTTGAATCCATGAACCTAATTCTACAACTATCCTTGTAGATTCTCATGCAATCAATGCACACTTCCGAGTGTACAAAAAACATGGATTCTTGTCTGGACTCCAAGTTCAATCCAACTTGATCTCTAGAATCAATGATCTTCAACAAACTGACTCTGATCTTTAAGGTTTCATGTTGAAACTAGATTCAGAACCAAATTCTGATTTCTCCATTCATTTAAATGGGTTACTCTATTTTAAGGATAAAGTTTGTGTTCCTAACAATGAAAAATTGTAGAAGGAAATCATACAAGAAGCTCACCAAAGTTCTTTCTTGATACACCCTGGATCAATCAAGATGTATAAAGACCTGAAACCCCTATATTGGTGGCCAGGCATGAAGTCAACTATCACAGACTTCCTATCCAAGTGTCTAACTTGCGAAAGAGTCAAAGACGAGCATAGAGTCCCTACGGGATTGCTTCAACCAATCGAATTACCCCAATAGAAGTGGGATCGTATTACCATGGACTTTGTGAGTGGTCTTCCTTGTACTCAAAGAAAGAGTGATACCGTGTGGGTGACAGTGGATAGATTCACTAAATCGGCTCATTTCCTCCCTATTTGAATGAACTTAAGCTTGGATGCCTTAGCTGAGTTATATATTCGTGAAGTAGTACGTTTGCCCAGAATTCCAACATCAATAATCTCTGATAGGGATCCTAGATTCACTGCTCGATTTTGGAAATCCTTCTAAAAAGCCCTTGGAACCAAAGTGCATTTGAGCACAGCTTTTCATCCACAAAGTGGTGGCCAATCAGAAAGGGTGATACAAGTACTTGAAGACATGTTACGAGCTTGTGTTATAGACTTCGGGAAGAATTGGGAAAAGTCCCTACCTCTTGTAGAGTTTGCTTACAACAACAACTATCAAACAACGATTCAAATGGCACCCTTTGAAGCCTTGTATGGAAGAAAATGTAGGACTCCCTTGTGTTGGTCTGAATTGGGGGAAAACAAGGTGTTGGGACCTCAATTACTCAGAGAAACCGAGGAACAAGTTCAAATCAAACATGATCAATTGAAGCAAGCCTTTGATAGACAGAAAGCTTATGTAGACTTGAAAAGGAGAGACATCCAATACAATGTGGGAGACAAAGCTTTTCTCAAAGTGTCTCCTTGGAAGAAAGTTTTCAAATTTGGAAGAAAAAGAAAGCTTAGTCCCCGGTTTATTGGACCATTCAAAATCATTGAAAGGATTGGTCCAGTGGCTTATCGATTGGCACTCCCTAGTGAATTTAATAAGATCCACAATGTCTTCCATGTTTCTATGCTTAGAAAATATCGATCTCATCCATCCCATATTCTAGAACCTAAAGAAGTTGTGTTGAATCCCGACCTATCATATGAAGAAGAGCCAATACGAATACTTGACAATAAGTTAGAAGACTTCAAAACAAGAATGTTCCATTGGTGAAAGTATTATGGAGGAATCACAAAATGGAAGAAGCAACTTGGGAACTTGAGGCTATGATGAGAGATTAATATCCTCACTTGTTTAACTCAGGTAAATTCGAAGGCGAATTTATTTTAAGGGGGAGAATTGTAATACCCCAAACATGGCCTAGTAACATGTCACAAACTAATTAGAACTTAATTGTACAAACATTCTACAAATTAGAAGAATTGATTAAATCTAGTGACCAAATTAGATGGATTTGATAATTAATGGCCGAATCATGAAGGATCAAATAGTAACAATGTTTAAATGTGGTTTTGCATGCAATTAGAATGTGTAATTAAGGAGTTGTGAAGTAATTAAACCCTTGATTGCCAAGTGGTGGCATTCGGGCAAGCCAAGTGATAACAACTTGGATAGGTGTCCGTCTACCTATCATCTTCTCCACTCAACCTTTCTCCTACCTTTTCCGAAACCCTCTCAACTCCTTAGGGAAAGGAAAAGCCACCATTTTATAGATTGGAAGCTTGCATGTGATCATATTTTCATGTACTTGGATAAGCTAGGAAGATTGTAAGTGAATTTTAAGTCTTTCGTCCCTAGAAACTTGTTTGAATGCATGTTTGATGATGGAAATTGAACTTGAATTCATAGAATTGTATGTTAGATGTTATGCATGAAAATACTTTGAATTGTAGCTTGAATGTGGTTGAAATGCTATTGAAATTCGGATGAAACTATGCTTGACTGAATGGTATATGTATACAAATGAGACCATTGTTTGATTGATCATGAAATTTGATAGGTAGTTCGAATTGTCCATGAATTAGGACTTGAATTGAGTAAAAAGCTTGCTGGAAATTTAGAAACATACTAAATTGACATGTTAATTAATTGAAGATCATGGTTGGATAGTAAAAATTGAGCTTAAAGATGAAACTAGTCACATTTGATTGTTAAATGGCTAACTAGGGACTGTTTTGAAATAAGTGATAAATACTGGACCGTTTTGACAAAATTGAGGGCTTGAATTTATGAACTTAAAACAGGGGAAGGTCAATTTAAATGCTTGCTGGATTGAATTGCTTGAATAATGATCAATTGGACTACTATAAGATGCTTGTTGAGATGTATGTGAAATAGGGACTAGAACTGAAACCATGAATGATCTAGGGACTGAATTGTATGAATTAGGGGCTGTAAATAGTGACTTAAAATAGGGGAAGCTAGATTAAAAGTTTCTTAACATGAATTGTATGAGATAAACACAATTTGGACTGTTTTTGTAGAACAAATATAAAGGTGTAATTGCAAATTGTTTTAGGGACTGTTTTAGCAAAAATTAAGACTGTTAGGGACTGTTTTGTATAACATGATAAATACAGTTAAAATGGGACTATTTTGAACAGTTTAAGAGTAGGGCAAAATTGTTCTAATTGATTGAAAGGATAAAATTGTAAGATTGTTGTAAATACAATTCTTGACTCTAGTTTCTTGAGAACTTGGATTGCTTGAAATGTTTTGTTTGATGGTTGATTTTGATTCCATTATATTGGATGTATGTTAGAACAAGGAGTGGATCTTGTTGAAGAAGATAGAGTTGGGCAACCTAGTAACAAGAAAAAAAGGGATTTGGATCAAGGATCAAAACTAGGTTGGAGTATTATGAGTGTAGCTTTTACATAGTCCTAACCAAATATGCACATTTACTATTCCATTGATATGTTTGTGTTATGAAATAAATCTAAACTATGCTTGGAAATGAAATTAAGGGAAGAATGGCTTAAATGGAAACTTGGTAGTAAGATATGCTTGATATATGATTTGATAATGCAAGGCCCTTATTTGGTTGTTACTAGGTCCTGGGCCAAGGCCCTTATTTGGTGACAGTAGGAGGGTGAATTGACCAGTTTCTTGTTTTGGCGACAGTTTGATTGGTGACTCGATTACCTAGACATAACTATGTACCAAGGCCTAATCTAATCTAAAATGAATGAGCAAGAAAGAAATGCATGTCTTTAAGCTTGAATGATACTTGACTTGATACCTTGAAATTGCTTGCTTATATGATACTTGAAAAGTGATCATACTCGAATTGATATGTTTAAACATGCCTATTGTCTTGATATAGTACTCGATCCAACTTGAAATGGAAACAACTTTCTTGTTAATTGTTGTTCAAATGGTATTGAAGCATGAACTAATGTATATTACTTGAGATTGAGGCCTAATTATATATTCTTGTGCTTGTGATGATGTATATAAATGGTAATAGCTATACATGACTACTTGACTCCCTACTTGTCTTGAAACACTTGAAACCTTATTCTAGACTTAACTTCACATGCTCAAACCTTAGCTAGGTTGTACTTGATTTCAGACTACCTAAACTTGATAATTGGATAGTAAATAGTTGCTACCTCACTAAGTACATTATGTACTTATCACTCTTGTTTCCATCCTTCCCAAACCTCATGTTTAAAGAGATCTTAAAGCTATCTTCCTTGAGCTTGAAGCAAGATAGAAACAGAGCTAGAAGTATGACTTCAATTCTATTTTGTAACTCTCCTAGTTGGTGGCACCTAGATATGGACATATCTAAGCTAGAATATGCATTTTTTTCTTTTTAAAGTTTGTGTACATATATATGGCCTTGACCTTTAGACGCTTGTAAAAACTTAGTTGGCAATGTTTGATGCCATGATATTTGAATGCTTTACGAATGAATTAGGTACATTTTGTTGAAAATGGAGAATAGAACTTGGTTACATGATCTAGTTATACTTGAATGTGCTTAAAAATAGGATACTTTGTGCTTAACTCTTGTATGTTCTATTCGAATTGATCACTTGGATGATTAGGTTGCTTCTAGTTCAAGTAATTAAGCTCATGATAATTTAGCCATGATTTCTAGATAATGTTAAGCTTGCTTGAAGGCATGTTGATGGTGATATGATTCGAATGAATACATTGGTGTCCATGTCTAGTAACCAATATTATATGTAACCTTTTCTTGAATGTAAATTGCTAGAAGATCATGCTTAGTTAACTTGACATGAACATGAAGTTGAAACCATGTTTGACATTGTCTTGAAATGGATCAAAGCTGTGCATACTTGAATAAACTTGAAGTGAATTTTGAGTCTTGCCTTGAGTGTATTCGATTGCCTACATGTACAAAGGACTATGTCTATATTTTGTAAGCCATGATGTTTGTAAAGCATGCTCTTGATGATTGTTTGGCTTTCTTGTTAGGCAAGTAACTTATCTAATAGGATGAGTTTCATAGTTTTAAATGGCTTGTATTCTTGTGTGTTTGCTTGTTTTAATACTCCTTGGTCAGGTTACTCCTAACCAGAGTGAGGGGTGTTACAAATTAGTACCCTAAAGTTTTTGCGACTTTATTAGCCATTGGTTTTCTACTTCATTAAATGTTACGTACATGAGAGAAAGTCCACGTGGGCAGAGATAGATTCTTCTCCAACTCTTCATGCCTCGTTAACTTCAGCCATGCGATCTACTCCTCTCCAGCTCCAGCAATCTTCCAGCATCCTGCACATACACCACAAAACACCACCTTTCCCGTAGAAAGCACCAATATATATGACATTTAAGTACAGACAGTGTAACTCCCTATCTACATGAAAATATGTACAATCTATCCTAAATGTAATCTAAATGAGCTTGAAAACATGCAAATGACAAGGATTAGGGGCGCATAAAATAGAACAATTAGGTACTCATCATTAGGCTCTACAATGACCTATCTTTGGTAATACGATGTCATTGATCTAGGCGATGATAGGTGTATTTCAAGCAACTGTAGCTGGAGTACATGTTCATATTCTAGCCCCTATAGTTGCTGCTAATCTTAGATTACTATTGGAACATCTCTATTGCTTGGGAGGTGTTGAATTTAGAGTATTGAATCTTGAAGTAGTAGAAGAATGGTTTGCAAGTACGAAGCGTATTCTTAAACAGATGGAGTGCACCGATGAACGTAAGCTTGGTTGCACTATGTCCTTGTTTCCTGGTGATGCTTATCATTAGTGGACGACCACTATATCTAGAGTACCTCTTGCTAATGTGAATTAGGATTTCTTTTGAAGAGCTTTTAAAAGGAAGTATCTTGGTCCATAGTATCAGAATGCAAAGAAGTGCGAGTTCATGCCTTTGGTGCAAGGCAGTATGTCAGTAGCTGAGTATGAGGTAAAGTTTATCCATTTAAGATAGTATGCTCCTGAGCTAGCTATAGATGATAACTAGCGATGTGACAAGTTATGATATGGACTTTTGAAAGACATCAAGACTTATTTGTTGGTCGCTGATTACGTGGATTTTGATGTGTTGGTCAATAGGGCCAAGGATATTGAGCACTCCTTGGGTTTTTCCTCTCATACAGTGAATGTTGATTTAGGGAAACGAGTTGTTGAGCATGAGTTTTCTTGGAAACATAACAAGAAGGTGTGTGGTAGGCAGTATAAGTTGGATCACAAGTGAGGCGGTGGTGGTTGACATGGTCAGAATGTTTAGATCGTTGTTGTTACTAAATGTGAGCATTTTGGGAAACGGCATTTAGGAGTGTGCGAGAGTTTATCTGGAGGTTGTTTTTGTGTGGCGCTAAAGACCATAAAAAGCCATATTCCCCACGTGTCCTTAGAGATGCACCGATTCATACAATAGTTGTTGCTGCACTTGCTAGAGGCCAAGGTCGTGGCAGGGGTAATTTCCATAGACATGATGAGGGTCAGAGGAAAGTTGTTCATTTAGTTGCTATACAACCATAAAATAGAGGTCTGTCTATGGTGTATGCTTATCGCGAGGGCCATAACAACACATATGTGATCGCAGGTACTTTTACCTACAATCTATGTCATTATTTTCTTTAGCTGATTTATATTGAGATTTATGTTGTTGGTATGTTAGTAACTACTTCTCTTAGTGAGATGGTTATGGTTAGGATATTGTATACAAGATATCATTTGGTTGTGCAATGGTATGTTTTTGCTGTGGATTTAATGGAGTTAACATTCCATGGTTTTAATGTTATTTTGGGTATGGATTGGTTAAGTGATAATAAGGTTGTTGTTGATTTTGAGACCAAGAGGATTTCATTAAAGCTTGTTGACGACTATGCTGTGGTTGTGGTAGGTGAGAATACTAAATTCTTGTCTAATGGTGTCTCAGAAATGTAAGCTAAAAAGATAATGCAAGTGGGTGGCGAAGCCTACTTGGAGTTTTTGATGAACCTGGACACCAAGGGTGTTCGAGTGCATGATATTCGGACAATGTGTGATTTTTTAAAAGTTTTTCCTGAAGAGTTTCATAGATTACTGTTGGACAGGGAAGTTGAGTTCTGTATCGAGACGTACTCTAGTACGGCTCTTGTGTCTATTGCTCCATATCGCATGGCGTCGAAAGAGTTGAAGACTCAACTTCACGAGTTGTTGGATCGTGGTTTCATTTGACTAAGTGTTTAACCTTGGGATTTACCGATGTTGTTTGTGAAGAAAAAAGATGGAACCATGCATATATGCATTGATTATCGGCAATTAAATAAGTTGACGATTAAGAATAAGTACTCGTTGCTGCAGATTCATGATTTTTTCAACTAGTTTCATGGTGTTATAGTATTCTTGAAGATTGATTTGAGATCCAAATATTATCAATTGAAGGTTAAAGAAGTAGATGTGTTGAAAACAACTTTTCGCACAAGATATGAGTATTATGAGTTTTTGGTGATGTTGTTTGGTTTAACTAATACCCCAACTACTTTCATGGATATGATGAATAGGGTGTTCCACAAGTATCTTCACCGGTTTGTAGTTGTGATGATATGCTTGTGTACTCTCTTACCGAGGAAGAACATGATCAATATTTACTAATTGTCTTGCAAGCTTTGAAGGAACATTACTTATATTCTAAGTTGAGTAAGTGTGAGTTTTGGCTCAAAGAAGTGATGTTTGTTGGTCATGTTGTTTTGGTGGAATGTATTCGTGTTGATCCGTAAAAGATTGAAGCTATCCTTAACTGGAAGCAACCCAAGTTGGTAGATGAGGTCTATAGTTTCCTTAGATTGGCAAGATATTATCGTCGCTTTGTTGAGGGTTTCTCTAGTATTGCTGCCCTATTGACTGAGCTTTTGTAGAAGAATGTTCCACTTGAGTAGACTGAGAGTCAGCAATGGAGTTTTGAGAAGTTGAAGGTGGTTTTGACAGATGCTCATGTTCTGATTCAACCTAAGTCTAGTAAGGAGTTTGTGGTTTATAGTGATGCATCATATGTTGGTTTGGGTTGTGTGGTGATGCAAGACGGGAAATTTGTGGCTTATGCATCAAAAAAATTGAAAGTTCACGAGCACAACTACCCCATATATGATTTGGAGCTTGTCGCGATTGTATTTGCATTGAAGATTTAGAGACATTATTTGTATGGTGAGAAGTGTACCATTTACACGGATCACAAGAGTTTGAAGTATTTGATGTCTCAAAATGAGTTGAAACTAAGGCAATGAAGATGGATTAAGTTGCTTACGGATTATGACTTGACGATTAAGTATCATCCTGGAAAAGCTAATGTAGTAGCGGATGCGTTAAGCCGTAAGACAACCATTGAGCTTAGAGTGATGTTTGCATGGTTGAGTATATTGTGAAAAGGTATTTTGTTAACTGAATTGCAAGTTAAGCCTACGTTGTCTGATGTGATTAAAGTGATGCAACCCTATGATGATTCATTGGTTCCGCATGTTATGGACATTTTGAATGGTAAATCGACATATTTTCATTTTGATGATGGTGGTGTTTTATGTTTTAAAGGTTGAATAGTGGTGTCAGAAGGTTCTGAGTTGAGGCGCACTATTTTGACTGAGGCTTATTCTTGTCCTTTTTCTATTCATCATTGTGGTACAAAGATGTATCGAGATTTGAAAGAGGTATATTATTGGGTTGGCTTAAAGAAGGATGTAGCAGAGTTTGTTGCTCGTTGTATGGTATGCCAGCGTGTTAAGGCTAGAAATCAATTTTCTTCTGGATTGTTACAACCTGTGCAGATTCTGGAGTAGAAATAGGAAAGGATTACCATAGATTTTGTGTCAGGTTTTCCATTGACGTCGTTCAAAAAGGATTCAATATAGGTGATAGTGTATCGGTTTACTAAGTGTGTGTATTTTCTTGTTGTGCATAGGACGTATACTTTGAAGAAGTTGGTAGTGATGTATATTGCTGGGGTTATTTGGTTACATGGGGTTGCTAAGTATATTATATCAGATAGAGATCCTTGTTTCACTTCAAGGTTTTGGGAGAGTCGTCAGATGGCATTGGGAACAAAGGTTAATTTTAGTACTGCCTATCATCCTAAGATGGATGGTCAATATAAGCGTGTTTGTCATACTCTAGAAGATATGTTGAAATATATTATTGAGTTTCAAGGTTGGTAGAGTTTTCTTATAACAACAGTTATCAATCAAGTATCCAGATGACTCCCTATAAAGCTCTTTATGGACGTAAATGGCGGACGCCTCTTTGTTGGGAAAAAACGAGTGAGAAGCATGTTGTTGGGTCCGATTTTCTTAAAGGTACAAATGATAAAGTGAAGATTATTTGTGATAGGCTAATGGCGGCTTTGAGTCATCAAAAGTCTTATGCATATTTGAAGCGTAGGGCGATAGAATATGAAGTGGGAGATAAAGTGTTTCTAAAGGTTTCACCTTGGAAGAAAGTTATGAGATTTAGACGTACGGGTAAGTTAAGACCTAGGTTCATTCGATCATATGAGGTGATTGAGCGTGTAGGTCCAGTAGAATATAGATTGAGATTACTAGTAAAGCTTGAGAAGATACATGATATTTTCCATGAGTCGATGCTTCGGAGGTATAGATCAAATCTGGTGCATGTTGTGCCGATTGAAGAGATAGAGTTATGTCCGGAGTTGACATATGATGAAGAGCCAGTAGAGATATTGGACTCTAGTACGAAGGCTCTTCGTGGAAAGACCATTGAGTTGGTCAAAGTATTGTGCCATCATCAAGGAGTCGAAGAAACCACTTTGGAGACAAATGAGGACACAAATGAGTTGTTTCCTTATCTTTTCCCTTTAAGTAAATTTCGAGGACAAAATTTCTTAAGAGGTGGAGAGTTGTAAAACCCCAAACTAGGGTTAGAAGTATTAGGGACTCGTCCGGTTCAGTTCAAACTGGATTAATTGATTAAATGCATTTTAGGTAAAATAAATATATTAAAATTGGAATTTTTTAAATTGATAAAGGTTTAGGATTCTAAAAATGTTTAGATATTTTATTAAACATTTCAATATTTCAATTAAAGTGGTATTTTGGTTATAATGACAAAAATATAAAGATTGCAAAACTGTTTTTATAGTGAATCAATTGTAATAGGGCCAATACTAAGAATCCCTAGAGAGCTATATTTTCTAAATGCTTTAATTGGGTTTAAAAGCTTAGTTCACAAATTTTTTTATGGTTAATTGGTTTCCTAAATCATTTTCTTATTTTCTCAATTTCCTAAGATATTCTCGTTGCATTTTCTCTCATCTTCTCATCATTTTCTTTCTCATAATTTTCAGAGTTCATGATAATTTTCAATGGAAATTATATATATCGTTTCATTCATCTTTTCTTAATTTACAAAACCTTACAAATAATTCCTAAATATTGTTTCAATTTGTCATTTACTTTTCTGAAATAAAAGTTACGTCAAATTTTGGTGGAAAGCTCTTAAAGATAAATTGTTTCTTTTTTTTTAAAACTAAGTTCTTTATTGATATTCCCTATGAATTGGCTTTTGTTTATTGTTTTATAACTTGATTTTGCAATCCAAATCAAAACATTGATGTTTAATGATGATTTTGATATTTTGCCTCAAATCTTAATTATGTTGATGAATATTGGAGATTTCAATTGAGTTAGTTCACATTTTAGTTGTATAAACATGATGTAAAATGAGATTTTTGGAATAAATCTCGAAACTATTTAATTACATAATTTTTAGGTGGATATTTTGTAACACCCCAATCCCAATCCACCAAGAATCGACCCGTCAAATTTACAATTTAAAACCATAAGTTTAGCCACCATTTAAAAGCATCAAACATCCATAAATCCATTAAAGTAATTAAGCATTTAAATAAGTTTACAAAATAGGAGCTCTAAGTTTAAAACACTGTAAACCAAAATAATATTTCAAATAGAGTAACAGACTCAACAGTGGTAAAGCCCTATGAATAAAATAGCCCAAACTAAAAGAACAAGTATCGTACTCTAAAGAGAACGCGGTGCGGGGAAATCCTCCTCGATGAGCTCCTCTAAAGGGTGACTTGTCAACCTACGCATGAAATAAAAACACAAATCCGCAAGCTGAGCTAACAAAGCTCAGTGGTACATTTCTACTCTACTACAATTCGTGATTATCATAAAATAAGCATGGAAGATAAAAATATCTTATAGAACATAGATATGGTTTTTCTATCTATGAGCTGTCATATAGCCTACACTATCTAGAGTACTTAGATCACCTATTCAAGGTATCATTAAGTCCATAACAAAACATACATGATTCTATAAGTTTTACCATACTCAAGGTCACATAGCCTATCGAGATACTCGAGCCACACAATCAATCGAGTTAATATATATGACAAACCCTGATCACTCAAACATAGGGTGCATAAGCTATCAATCTATAGCAGCCATACATGTAACGTCCCGATTTTGGCCATAGGAGTTTCTAGGTTGATTAGACGATTCGTTGGATCGGGATTAGAGATTCGGGTCGGATTCGGGATTTAAATAGAATAAATATTTTTGAGGGATAAAATATTTAGGAAAATAACTAAAAATCCTTATTTAATATATGAATATTTTTGGTAAATTCAATTTTGAAAAATGGAATTCAGAAAAGTGACATTTTGGCTCGTGACCATAATATAATGGACGAAAACTATTTTAGTGACTATTTTGTAAAGGGTTACAACTTTGAATCATTAAGGAGCTATTTGCCCAAAGTATAATATAAGACTTTTCTCCTTAATTGGCTATTTTGATTAAATATAATTAATGGATTAAATCATTAGGTTTTGACTGGGTTAAGTTTGGAATATGTTTGATGTTATTTTCAGTAGTTTTGGGAGGGTTTCGGCTAGAGTTTGTAGAGGATTGTTGTGGATTGATGTTGATGGGTTTGTGAATGCATTTTGATGCATTGGATACTCTATTTTTGTATGGTGAAATCAAGAGAGGTTGATCCTCGAGCTTGAAGTGTTTCTTCGGAAGCCTTGGAGGGGTAGTTTGCATTGGCAAATGAGGCCTTGCATTGTCGGTGAGTGTTTAAATGCATTAAAGCTCTTTTAAAGGTTTGATCGATGGATCATGGGATTTAGTTATTTCCTAACAAGCTTAACTAAGCTCAAGTGTTAGTTGTTCTTACCATGTTTGAATATCGGCTTTGAAATGAACTTGCAGATTTTAGGCTGATCTAAACATGGTTTGATTTACACGTTGGTTTTAAACATGGAATGATTTACTTAATATAAATGCATCGTTTGGATTAATATGCAATGTTTAAACAAAGCGATGAATGCTTATGAAAATTGAGATTTGTTCCTAAAATGAATGTGTTGTTTCCTTGGGCAATTAGATTTTGCATATGATTTGGTGTATGAAATGCATTGGAAAACAGTAAGTAAATGTATTTGAAAATGATATATAAGCTATATGACTCTTCAAACTATATTTGTAGTAATATAGGCAATGGGGTACATTATTGATTAGAAAGGGTTTTTGCTAAATTCCTTGTTTGGGCAAGTTTGTATTGCTATTTTGGGGTTGTAATTGGCCTTATACGTTTGGTTGTTGCTTTTGATTTATGTTTCATATGGTGGTTGGTTGTTTTCTAGGAAGCATGCCTCTAGATTTTCGTTCGAAGTATGATGTCATGATTTGATCATGTTTTTGAGATGTTTTAACATGGTTTGATCTATAGAATTGTTGTGTATATGTTTGGGGTTTGATAAAGCATGTTTGAATCCATAAATGTATGTTATACCAGAAAAATAGGCATTTTAGGTCAGAGCGTATCGATACGCATGAGATCGTATCGATACGAGTTAGTGTTTTCAGGCATAGCGTATCGATACTTGAATAGATGTACCGATACGAGATAGTATTTTCAAGCATAGCATTTCGATACTCGAAGAGGTGTATCGGTACGGGTTTGAGCTACTAGAATCTAGGATTTTGAAAATATATAGGTGTACCGATACACGAGCATGTAACTGTTAATACAGCTAAAATGTGCTTTTAAGGTTTCTATTTTATTCATTTTGGTCCCTAATTGTTGTGAGTGCAATTGTATGAGATTGGATGATCGTTTTAAGTTGAAATTTGGCATACAAGCACGTAATTTGACTAATTAAAGAAAGGTAACCTTAAAACCAAGAAAGTCTCTATAATTTTACAAATTTGCAATTGGGTCCCTAAATTGCAAGTACGTGTAATTGGATGTCAAACTGACGCCGATTCAATAGATTTTTCACCGGCTTTCAGTATGTTCACCTTAGGTTAATAATATGCATCTAGACAATATAAAAATAAAGAAATTGACGTAATTTGAGTTGTCACTTCACGGGTTTGTTTCGGCAAACCTAATATAGCTCGTTCAGCTCGGTCTAGTGTCTAGGCTAGGTCGAGATGGTTACATTTGGTGGTATCAAAGCTAGGTTTGCGATAAGTGAGATGAGTTTATGATTGTTGGAATGCTATTATTTGTTGCTTATTGTTGTTTGCTATGCAGGGTGATTGTTTATAAGCATGTTTATTGTTATATATATGTCGGATGACATATGTTATGTTGGGATATATTTGTGGGGCATATTGTCTTGTTACTACATTCTGAAATGTTTTATTTTGAAAGGAAGTATTGGATCCTCGCTTGAAGCTGGCCTGATTATTTTTGTTTTGGTGTAATTATCATGCCTTAGAAAATGTGTTATGTTTCCACCGAAAGGAGGATTGAGAACTAGCATAAGTGTTGTTGTCGTTGTGCTAGGAGTTGAGGAGAATATTGTATCTCCTAGGGGTTTTCCACTCCAAAGTAAGTACCACTTGCATCAGTTGGGCCAATGTTGGGTGACATGGAGCCTTTGATATAGGTGATGTCCAAAGCTTTTCAAGCTGGTATTGTTGGAGAGCATGTGACTGCACCAGCTATTGAACAAACGGGATTGCCATTAAAGTGCCTCCGTAGTTTAGGAGGAGTTAAGTTTCGAGGGTTGGCACTAGAGGAATCTAGGGAGTGGATGACCAGTACTGCTTGGATTTTAGATCACATGGGGTGTAATGATGGCCATAAGTTAGGATGTGTCGTGTCTTTGTGGTAGAGAGATGTGTATAGTTGGTGGACAATTGTAACCACGGGAATGGAACCCGGTGATGTAATTTAGGAGTTCTTTCGAACTATCTTTAAGAAGAAGTATTTGGGAATTAGATACTTGGATGGAAAGAAACGTGAGTTTATGGCCTTGGTTTAGGGCAGTATGATTGTGGCCAAGATTAAGGTACAATTTGTTTGTTTGAGCTAGTATGCTCCTAAACTGGTACTAGATGGGAGGCATTGATGTGCCTGATTCCGTTATGGATTGGTACAGGATGTTAGGATATACATGTTGGCCTTTGGCTACGCTATTTTCAATGTGTTGGTTACACGAACGAAGGACACTGTGCAAAACTAGGGTTTATTAGTTCGTGTGAGAGGTTCTAGCTCCAATAAGAGAGTTGCAGACTCTAGTTTCGGTGGTGGTCTGTTTAAGAAGCATTGTGATAAGAGGTATCGTCCTAAGTTGAGACGAGGTGGTGGTAGTTTGGGCGAGGACTGCATGGTCAGAGTATCCAGGCTAGAGTAGCACACAATACATGTTGGGTTTGTGGATCACGTGATCACAGGACTACCCACGTTTGGTTTGTAAGGGATAGGCTCTTGGCCTGTTGTTGCTAACTCTTGTTGGAGTTATGGATCGAGCGATCCTTTGAGATGTGATTGTCTATTGTTGGCGGGTGGGCAGGTTATGGCACCTGCGATTGCACCACATAGAGGTCGTGGTAGTGGTCGAAGGCAATTTTAGTGTAGAGATGTGGGTATGCAAGTGACTAGTTCTTTTAGCGAGATGGTCATTGCGATAAGGTTGTTGAGGAGATGTCCTTTGACTGTTCAAGGTCATGTGTTTGCGTTTGATTTGATGGAGTTGTTGTTTTACGGTTTTGATGTAATATTGGGTATAGATTGGTTGACAGAGTATAGAGCTATGGTTGGTTTTGGAACCAAGCGAGTTTTGTTGAAACTTGCTGACAATTACCAGGTAGTAATCGTGGGTGAGAATGCTAAGTTCTTGTCTAATGTTGTTTTGGCTTTGGAATCAAGTTAGATGTTGGATTCTAGGTGTTAGGCATTCTTAGACTATGTTATGAATTCGTGTTTAAAGAGGGTGTCGTTCAGGGCATACGTGTGGTATGTGAGTTTCTGAGTGTTTTCCAGAGGAGTTGCCTGGGTTACTACCGGATATAAAGGTTGTGTTTGACATTGAGTTCTATGCAAATACAACCCTAGTGTTTATTTCACCCTATCGCATTGCGCCAATGGAGTTAAAGGAGTTAAAGACGCAACTTCAAGAGTTACTTAATCGAGGGTTTATTAGGCCTAGTGTTTTGCCGAGGGGTATGTCGATGTTGTTTGTAAAAAATAAGTGTGGCGCGATGCGAATGTGCATCGATTATCGGTAGCTGAGCAAGTTGACGATTAGGAATAAGTATTCTTTGCCTCGGATTGATGATTTGTTTGATCAGTTTAGAGGTGTTTCGGTGTTTTCTAAAATTGATTTGGGGTCTGGGTATTATCGGTTGAAGGTAAAGGATGTGAATGTACCTAAGACTGGCTTTCGTATAAGGTGCGGGCATTATGAGTCCTTGGTGATGTCGTTTGGTTTGACCAATGCGCTAGTTGCATTCATGCATATGATGAATTAGGTATTCCATGAGTTGTTGGATCAGTTTGTTACCGTGTTTATAGAAGATATTTTCTTGTACAAAGGTACCGAGATGGATATTGATCGACAAGTATGAAAGGTTTAGTAGGCTTTTGAAAGAAGCGAATGTTTGTTCTTTATTTGGGTAAGTGCAAGTTTTGGCAGGTTGGAAGGAATTCTGGTTCTAAGAACATTATTAGTAGGTGTGAACAGTTAAACATGCACAGTGCAAAAGCACTTATATGTATATATAAATATGTCAGTACATGCATACATTTGAGTATGACATTAGAGGTTTTGCATACATACACATAGACGTCTATGAGGGCATATAAGTAATCTTGCATAAATATGTTCACGCTTACGGATAACTGTTCGGAGGCTGATAGAGTGATGGTGTATGCAAGGTAGCTTATGTAAGTAGCTTTAGTAATGTGGTTCTTTGGAATTCTCAAGACTTAAAGAGGATGTTAAAGGTTGGTCCTTGGAAGTTTGATTTGTGTTAGTTTTGAAGCAACCAAGGTTGGAGTTGGAAGTTCGTGGGTTTTCTAGATTAAGATGTGTAACATCGAGGTTTGTTAAAGAATCTTTTAATAGTGTTGTATTGCTAGTAATGTTGTGGCTTATGCATCTAGACAGTTGAAGGTGCACGAGCGCAATTGTCCTACACATGATGTTGAGCTTGCCAAAGTTGAGGTTGCTTAAAGGTTTTAGAGACGTTATCTCTATGGTGAGAAGTGTGTTGTATACACAAATCATAAGTGTTTGAAAAAAATGAGGACTCAAAATGTTTGAATCTTTGGCAACTTAGATGGTTAGAGTTGCTTAAGGATTATGATTTGATGATTGAATATCATTCGGGAAAGGCTAATGTTGTAGTTGATGCTTTGAGTAGGAAAGTTGTGGTGGAGTTGAGGGTGATGTTTTCGCATTTAAGTGCAACGCGGGATGGAGACTTGTCGACCGATTGGTAGTAAAGCCATCTTTTTCATAGTTTATTAAGGAGAAGCAACTTTATGGTGAGGCGTTGGTACAACATGTTAAGGATATCATGGATGGAAATTTGATGAATTTTCACTTTAATGATGATGAGGTGTTATGTTTCGAGGGTCGGATAGGGTGCCTATTTATGATGAGTTGAGGCATACTATTTTGATCGAGGCACATGCTAGTCCTCTTACTATGTATACCGGTAGTACCAAGATGTATCGAGGGTTGAAGGAAGAGTACTATTGGGTAGGTTTAAAGGAAGATGTGGCTGATTTTGTTGCTAGTCCATGGTGTGTTAGCGTGTTAAGGCTGAGCATTAGTTTCCCTCCGGGTTGTTGCAACCTTTGAGGATATCGGAATGGAAGCGGAAGAGAACCACCATAAACTTTGTGTTTGGGTTACTGTTGTCGCTCACTAAAAAAGATTCCATTTGGGTGGTTGTGGATCATTGTGAAGTGTTTGCATCGAGCTTTGGGTACACGGTTGAATTTTAGTACTATGTATTATTCCCAGACGGATAGTTAGTCTGAACGTGTGATCCAAGTTTTGGAGGATGTGTGGAGGTGTTGTATCATTGAGCTCCAAGGGACCTGGGAGCGATAGTTACCCTTGATGGAGTTTGCCTATTATAATAGTTGTCAGGCTAGTATACAAATGGCACCGTATGAGGCATGGTATGGTAGCAAGTGTTGTACACCTTTGTGTTTGGTTGAGGCTGGGGAAAATCATGTTTTTTTTGTTGGATGTGTTGAATGAAGCGAATGAGAAAGTTAAGCGTGTGTGTGATCGCTTGAAGGTGACTGGGGATCGCCAGAAATTCTACGCGGATTTGAAGTGTAGAGAGATTGAATATGTGGTCGGTGATCGCATGTTCTTCAAAGTGTCACCTTGGAAGAAGGTGATGTGGTTCAGACGTAAAGGTAAGTTTGGTCCGAGGTTTATTGGACCGTATGAGGTTGTGGAGCGTGTTGGTCCTGTGGTTTATCGTTTGAGTTTGCCTCCTAAGTTGGAAAAGATTCATGATGTGTTTCATGTATCGGTATTGCAGAGTATCAGTCGGATCCATCACATGTTATGCGGTGGAGGACATGGAGTTGCGAGCGAATTTGTCTTTTGGTGAGGAACTAGTAGAGATCCTTGACTTTAGTAGTGATGTTCTTCGTGGAAAGACGATTGAACTTGTAAGAGTGTTGTGGCGACATCGTGGAGTTGAGGAGGTCAATCGAGAGAGTAAGGCAAACATGATGAAATAGTTTTTGCACTTGTTTTCTTCGAATAAAATTTTGAGGAAAAAATTTCTAAGTGGGGGAGAGTTGTAACGCCCTAGTTTTGGGCCTAGGAGTTTCTATGTTGATTAGACAGTCCGGTGGACCAGGATTAGAGATTCAGGTCAGATTTGAGATTTAAATCAGAATAAATATTTTTGAGTGAGAAAATATTTAGGGAAAATACCTAAAAATCATTATTTAATATATGAATTTTTGGGTAAAGTAAATTTTGAAAAATAGAATTCAGAAATGTGACATTTTGGCTAGTGACCAAAATGTAAATAATGAAAATTGTTTTTAGTGATTGTTTTGTAAACGGTCAAAACTTTGAATCTTTAAGGAGCTATTTGCCCAAAGTCTAATATCAGACTTTTCTCCTTAATTGGCTATTTTAAAAGACTTAGGAAGAGTATAAATAGATTTTAGAAATTAATTTTATAATTAATTTCCTAAGCAAACTTTACGTAACTAACTTTTCTCTAAAAGATTTTTTCTCAAATTCTTTTCAACCAAACACTCTCCTCTTCTTCAAAGTCTTCAGGTAATTTCTTGATTTCTTCAATCTTTTAATGTCAAATGAGTTCTTAATTGTTTCCTATCAAAACCTTATTGTTTTAATCTTGTTTTCTCATGTAAATGAATACAATTAAGGAGGAAAGTCAACATTAGAGATGAGCTTCATCCTTCTCCTCTAATGTATGGTTATTTACAGAAATTCTCAAGTTCTTGATCCTTTATGAATGTTTTCTAATGAGATTAATGATTTATTTATGGAAATTGGTTAAATCAATGATTAATTGATGAGATTAAGTGATTTTCATTTTCGATCTGTTTTGATGAATTATTGATCGATTCTAATCATAATTTTGATTTTTTATAATGTTGTTAAGTTGGCTTTAATATTGGAATTTTGAAACTATGTGAATCTCTAATTTGTTAGGTTGCTAGTGTTGTGATTTTGGCAAGCTATGGGTGTTTAATGAATGCTGGAAGTATAAGGATGATGTTAGGTTGCTTTTGGATGTTAATTGAAGATAATTAATGGATTAAATCATTAAGTTTTGGATGGGTTAAGATTGAAAGATTTTTTATGTTGTTTCTGGTAGTTTTGGGAGGGTTTGGGCTAGAGTTTGTAGAGGATTGTTGTGGATTGATGTTGTTGGGTTTGTGAATACATTTTGATGCATTGGATCCTCTATTTTTGTATGGTGAAATCAAGGTAGGTTGATCCTCGAGCTTGAAGTGTTGCTTCGGAAGCTTTGGAGGGGTAGTTCACATCGGCGAATGAGGCCTTGCATTGTCGGTGAGTGTTCAAACGCGTAAAAGCTCTTTTCAGGTTTGATCGATGGATCATGGGGGTTTTGTTATTACCTAACAAGTTTAACTAAGCTCAAGCGTAAGTTGTTCTTACCTTGTTTGGATATCGGCTTTGAAATCAACTTGCGAATTTTAGGTTGGTTTAAACATGGTTTGATTTACATGTTGGTTTTAAACATGAAATGATTTACTTACTATAAATGCATCGTTTAGATTAATATGCAATGTTTAAACAAAGCAATGAATGCTTATGAGCATTGATATTTGTTCCTAAAAGGAATGTGTTGTTGCCTTGGGCAATGAGATTTTGCATATGATTTGGTTTATGAAATGCATTGGAAAATAGTAAGTAAATGTATTTAAAATGATATATTGGCTATGCGACGTGTTGAGAAAGTGTCAGATATAGTTGGCTAGCCAGAGGATTAAAGTGCACTATAATATAAAAAAATTGATCGTGCCATAGTCCTTGAGGAAAAGCGGTTTAGCTAGGTTCCTCGAACTATTGGGTTATCACTTGGGTATACGGTTTAACTAGGCAGCCCATTGTGATGGTATCTTGCAGTTTAAGTAGGCAAGGTATGAGATTTGATGGAGGTGAGCCCATCATGAGAAATCCATGTATCCGAACATGTATGGATAAATGTGAGTCTATCCGGGGATAAAGGTGAGCCTATCTGAGGTCACTATAAATGCCAATATATTAGAATATATAGGAATCATTTAGATAAATGATGTTTATATATGTTTTGATGCATATGGTTATTATGCATGATTTGTTTTGGAAATAAATGAGATAATGCTTGGGTAGTAAAGCATGTTTTTAAAACAAGATGGGTTATTGTTTTCAAATGGATTTTTAATCAAATGTGAAGTGCTTGGAAAGTAAGCATGTTTTGGTTTAAAAGGCATGATAATGTTTTGAAAGTAGTTTTAAATTATGAACTCTTTGTGAGTTGGAAACCGGTTTTAATTGCATTGATGGTGTTGTGTTTTGAGCACTCCTCACTAAGCCTTGTGTGCTTACGCTCTCTTTGTCCATCAATGTAGAGAATTAAAGGTTGGAGGCAGCAAGCAAGCGAGAGAAGATCCAAGGACTCGTTAACGCAAAAGTATAACTCTTCGAGCTAGACTTATAGTAATATAGGCAATGGGGTACATTATTGATTAGAGAGGGTTTTTGCTAAATTCCTTGTTTGGGCAAGTTTGTATTGCTATTTTGGGGTTGTAATTGGCCTTATACATTTGGTTGTTGCTTTGGATTTATGTTTCGTATGGTGGTTGGTTGTTTTCTAGGAAGCATGCCTCTAGATTTTCGTTTGAAGTATGATGTCATGATTTGATCATGTTTTTGAGATGTTTTAACATGGTTTGATCTTTAGAATTTCTTTGTATATGTTTGGGGTTTGATAAAGCATGTTTGAATCCATAAATGTATGTTATACCGGCAAAATGGGATATTTTAGGTCAGAGCATATCGATACGCGTGAGACCGTATAGATACGGGTTAGTGTTTTTAGGCATAGCGTATCGATACTCGAAGAGGTGTATCGATACGAGGTAGTGTTTTCAAGCATAGTGTTTCGATATTCGAAGTATTAGTACGGGTTTGAGCTACTGGAATCTAGGATTTTGAAAATGCATAGGTGTATCGATATACTTGCTTGTGTTTCGATACGGGTAATTGTTAATACAGTTAAATTAAGCTTTTAAGGTTTCGATTTTATTCATTTTGGTCTCTGATTGTTGTGAGTGCAATTGTATGAGATTGGATGATCTTTTTAAGTTAAAATTTGGCATACAAGCATGTAATTTGACTAATTAAGGAAAGGTAACCTTAAAACCAAGAAAGTCCCTATAAGTTTATAGATTTGCAATTTGGTCCCAAAATTGTAAGTAGGCGTAATTAGATGTCGAACTAACGCCGACTCAATGGAGCTTTCACCCACTGCCAGTATGCTCACCTTAGGTTAATAATATGCATCTAGATAAGATAAAAATAAAAAAATGGACGTAATTCGAGTTATCTCTTCACAGGTTTGTTTTCGCAAACCCAATGTAGCTCGTTCGGTTCGGTCTAGCGTCTAGGCCAGGTCGAGGGGGTTACAATAGAACATACATAAATAAATCCATACATCATTCACATAATGGCCAACAAAGCCCTACTTTACCCATGCTTACATAGTCGTCGGGTTACCCGTGCTCACACTTCCATCAGGTTGAAAGAACCGTATCCAGATCACCATAGCCACGGATATGTCGTAGACATGCTTGGATCACATTAGCCACAAGTAGTTTTTACCTAAGGTCACTTAGCCAATCAGGTTACTCGAGCTCACTCAGCCTATTGAGTTATTACCTTATCTGGATCACCATAGCTACGGATAAATTTCTAACCGCACCCAGATCACTTAGCCTATGGGTACGTCGAATATACTTGATCACTCAACCTAAAGTATACATCCCTTTATATAAGTATCATAGTCTTGTCTCTTAGGACATATGGATTCCTTTAATACAACATAAGATAACACATGCTCCCCGAGCATTCATACACCTCACCAAGAAGAGGTAGGTGGTACCAAGCCAAGCCATCAACAAATGCCCCATGGCATAACGCTAGTCATCAGTTTTATATCGAGTTATCCTTTACCAAGTTATTTTACGTTACTCTCATACATCAGGATTAGAACTTAGTTTCCCAGTTTTACTATTCATTTTAAACATTAGAAACCCATTGGGCCTTAGCCTTCGAATTATCGACCCCTTAAACTCATTTTCAACATTTACGGGCAGATTGTTAGTGGGTATCGGTACTAGTCCTTGTGTACTGATACCAAGAAATAGCATACCTATAACACCCTCAACCGGATTTAGAAGAAAACCATAATCGAAGATGTTACTACAAGGAAATGCTAGAAACATGAACCAGAAAATTTCGAACCTTCTCTAAATTATTGATAGGTTAGCCAAAAATTCCTTTTCTTTATTAATAATCAGCACATTAATCGTAGGAACAATCTTAAATGTTAAAGAATTATCATACTCTACAAAACTAACTTTAAACCATAGTTGGTCTTATAATTACTTGATTTGCACGATCATACCTTAATATAAAATGGTACACTTTCCAAATTATCATAACTCCAATTCAGGTCACTATAGTTTGAAGGAAAAGAATACCACAATCTAAGCATATTTCCAACATGTTATTACCGCCTAAATCACAAGTAAACAATTTACTTACATGAACACAAGAATGAAAGTTTCATTTACTCAAGTATGTACATGATATAACCATACATGTACTCTATTTAACAATCGACTATTCGAATCTATCTATCATGCTTTGACTAACAAGTATTCATTCTAGCCACATCTCTATTACAAAATATTTGATAAACCAGATATTGAGGAAGCATGAACGAGACCCTTAAGAACTAATTAAATCCAGTAACGAATTTGGATTCCTATTATCTAAGCTTGTTCAAGTTATTAGTTAAGCATGCTCATATTAACAATACATGAACTAAACCATATTGTTGCTTCTTAATTAATACTTAACCAAGCGTGGATCTTTAATCCGTTTAAATATATAATTTATTTCAATTCATTCGGTTAAGGGAACAGACCAAAATTGCTTACATAGGGTATACCAGCCTTGAACAAGTCTTAGAACATATAGAATTCATTATCAATTCAAAGCCTAGACAAAACAATCGAGTATGTAATCCCTGATAATTTAACATGCTAGACTTTTAACCACAATTTAATGATGTACATACAAAATATCAATCTACCATAAAGTATATAACTCATTTAATGTTACGATGATCTTTATGATAATCAATCTAGGACTATTTTAGCCAACAAATTTGTGCGGTTATGGTACCTTCATGAATTCCCACTTACTTAAGTCATAATGCATCAAATGCCTAAAACATATTTATCAAAAACATTCCAAACATAACTTAAACCACAAGCTGCTATTCAAAAGACAAACTAATGTAGCTTGTTGGTCAAGGAACCATTCGATCTCCTTAACTTGTGACTTATTTTACAATCTAATTATTCGATTTACATAACAATATTTAATGAACAATTCACCATTCAAATATCATACCTATATATCACAAACTCTAAGCAACCATACGGATTATACATTAACAATATTAGTTACATGTAGCATAAGGTATTTATAGATTAAACAATATAGAAGATACACTATATATATATCAATCAAAACAATGTGCCACCATTCTAGGAGTATACTACTTAAGGAGAGTTCCAAACTCTACTTGGATCTTGATTAAAGACTTGTAACTCACAACCACACTTGAAATATACAAGCTTTAATTAACATGCAATGCATGGAAATAAGTGCATTAGGCTTATATAGCCTAAGTGAGGTAGTGATGTTAAAGTAACAAATTAATAATTTCATTGATCTTTAAATGACAACTAAGCCAATCAAGCATATAATTACACAAGAATTATCATACATCTTTAGTTAGTTAATATATAATTTGTTTGCTGGAACTCATTTATGTGCTTTGATCTTTCAAGGTTCATTCATAATCATTTTGGAAAGTTATCTTTTAACACTTTTTTTGCTCACTAAGAGCTTAGTACTTTACATGCTCATCAAGAGCTCAATATTTCATATGCTCTCCAAGAGCTCAATATTTCATATCTTGGTCATAATTCTCTTGATTTCTTTATTTGATTTTATACATTTCATGTCTTTTAAAAGTTTGCCTTGGATCACAATTGGACATAAGCAACAATGGTCCGTGTTACACATAGCTCAAAGCACAAAGCAATGGCATGTATCTGATCATAACAATCCTATCTTCTCTTCTCTATCCAACCAAATTGTCACCTTTCTCCGTACATCTCCCATGTTACCTCCTACTGTCGCCAATATATCATATACAATATGGGGCATCCCCCGAGCTGCAGCTCATTGACCGCAGTCCTGAAACATGCCATGTACTATGCCAAAGTATCCAAGGGCTTCCATTGAGTAGGCAACTTAGATATCTTATCATATATTTGAGGATTGGAGCGTATCTTATTGCACAAGTAATCTTACTTTGTTGCTTACTTAATGTCTATTGACAATCAATTAATCATTCTTCTTTAAGTTTTATAAAAATATCAATCAATAGTTAGCTTCCAAGCTACATACCCAAAAACATAAACATAGACATTCATGGC
This sequence comes from Hibiscus mutabilis, assembly GCA_019671005.1. Lineage (NCBI taxonomy): Eukaryota > Viridiplantae > Streptophyta > Magnoliopsida > Malvales > Malvaceae > Hibiscus > Hibiscus mutabilis. The sequence continues at coordinate 24,369,342 of CM033745.1, read as the reverse complement.
AAAGCACAAGCACTTATGTAATGCATAACCAAACATGTTATCAAGAATGCAATGCTATGAATGTATGCCCTTCCCCAATTTGCTCTAATTGAGCTCTATGCACAATGTAAATGAGTAGTGAAATCCATCTATAACCATTCAATACTTTAATTACATTAAAATGATAACTTCAGGTTGACACCGTGTCACTCGAGACATAAATAACTACTCTCACCTCTTATTCCAAAGTTATGGAATACCTGAACCACCAAAACTCTAGCTTTCAACCAATCCTTCTTCTAATGTTCAAAAACAAGGTATGTACCTCAATCATAATAACAAACTATCAAAATAAATTCGATAATACCAAATACTCTTATTAACAAATCAGTTCAACATGAATACACCAAACCATTTCTTTGTGATTAAACACACTCGAATCGATCTATTATGCATTTATAAATAAACATAGCAGCCCAAAATCGTATCTACACAAATCTGTCCCTATAAATATTTGATCCACATCAAACAACCCCTTCTGTTATGTATTTATTTATTCCTATGCAAACTTTGCCAACCTAGACATGTATATACAAACATTTATTAAAACAACCCATGTTTATGCACCAATACCCTGAATAGTCCAATTTACACAAGCTTATTTTGTTTACTCAAGATTATCCATGGTGTTATTTATCCTGGTGAATTAGTTCCTACTCAGCATACATGATTAATTACTATCTAACAGTCCTTAGTATGATTTGAACACTCAAATGTTCCTTATACTTCTTAACTACTTATCAAAATTTAATTAAAGCATATATATACACATAACTTACTAAAAAAATAGTCCATTCCTATTTACTTTCCTTGTCTAGTTAATTCATTAATCTTGTATACACCATTATACATTACAAAGAAGTCCACACTTGTTCAATGCATAGAAAAACGGTTTCTTTAAACATGCATGCACATTCATTCATGGCAATTCAGTCCACTTATGTTTAATTCAAATTGCACACTGCACAAGCATACTAAATTGCATATTCAAAACTGCTCAGATTATACATAGATAAAACTGTATTGTTTTATCATTTAAAACTGCACTATTTTGACATGCCAAACTACACTTATTTTAACATACAAGACTTCACTGTTTAACACACAAGACTGCACATTAAACTTCCTACTAAGCTGCACAAATCTGCTTGCAAAACTGCACACCAAACTGTCTACAAAACTGCACCAAACTGCACATTCTATTTAGACTGCATTTCACTCATTTACAGCATGCAAAACTGCTTAATCTAACATTAAAATTACATTGTTTAAAACTGTTTTTCAGGTATGTTCCAAATCATATATGACAGCCTTATGAATTATACACATCAACCCCTGATTTCAGATTTTTACTAAACAACCGTAATATATCATTGTTCACTCCTATTTAATCCAAAATTCATAGATTCAAAGATTAACATTCAACCTGATTCTAATCTCTGAATTGTTACTACTTTTGATACATTTTTAATTAGCATTTAAAGCTGTCCAAAACAGGGCACATTCCTATCGTCATCGGTTTGTTTCTCTTTGAGCCATTCTAAGCATCTATACATCAACCAAGTTCAACAGCAATTCAAGTTTATTTCATTTACCTTGCTCAATTCATACAAGACTTAAAAGAAAAATAGTTTCTAAATTACAATTCTTCAAGTAATTCTATGATCAAGAAAACATTACAATTCACCCAAGAACAGCCCTTAAATCAGGATTACAAAGCTGCCCAAATGTTTCTTTTAAGCATTTTGATTACAAATCAACTCAATACATAGATTATTTATTCAGCGTAGCCATTTGAAAGTTAAATTCTCAATAACCCTATAAATTACCAACCAGCAACTTAATATTACAAGCATCTTACCGTTTCCTCTTATGCATGTCAAAATCATCATGTACTCTACTCGATTAAACTAATGGATGCATAACACAAGTTAATTCTTTAATAATTCAAGCAACCACATGGTTCATAAGAATCTAAAAAAATCAACTTCTCAAATTGAAACTTAGATAAAGAGAAAGGAAGAACATAGTCACCTTCTTTCTCAAGCTAACACGGTTGAATTTTTAAGAAAATATCTATGGTGGAGCAAACCTTTTAAGCTTTCTTTCTAGTTCTTTCTCTTCATCTCTCTAACAATGGTGATTCTTCCTCTCCTCTCTCTTCTTTTGGGAAGAAGGGGATGATGGAATTGTCATTTTTTTCTTCCCAGACCGAAAGCCCCCCTTCTCATTCAACAATTGCCTTCCTCTACAACCAACATGTGGACATGTCCCTAATGTATCAAATGTTTAGCATGCAACTCCCTGCTTTTCTTAGAATTCATTTTAATCCATTTTCTAGATTTGCTATCCATTTCTTCCTTGCTTCAAATTTGGTCCATCACAATTCGGTCACCTTATTTTCCTACATTTAATTTTAGTCCTTTGATTAATAACTTGATTGATTTAATCACTATAGCTATCCAACATAAAATTATAATGTAGCCTCCTCTTATATCATGGTTTGGGGAGTTTACAATCAAGCTTTCAAATTTCTATATCTGGAACAATTAGCTTAAAACCGGATTAGTATCATTTCCTCTAGACCGGGTTTTGGGATATTACAGTACCGATACTGGAAATACATGGCTTACCAATACTGAAAAACAACGTACCGATACTGGAAAAGCTCACTAGAAATCCTAAATTTCCCTGAGTACCGATACAGACTCCCTGTGTATCAGTACTGAAGCCCAGAAATGGCTTCCAAGGCTCAGGAAATCACTTCCCAAGCCCCCAAAATGTAACCCTTAAACTTAATCCTACATCTTATGGAAGTTGATTAGAGTGGTTTTCTACCCTTACTACACCTTATTAACATTCAATCTGGGATTTACCATTAGTAAGGCTCTATGCTTCTAAACACCCACTTAGCAATCATAAACCACAATATCAAGGAAGGCAATTAATTTATGATCCTCAAGAATTAAAGGAGTAAAAATTTTACTAACCTTAACCAATAAACTCGAAATCAAGTTTCCAAGCAAAACCCTTAAACTTTCTTATTTGACCCAAGTTTGTAAAACCACTTTAAAACTCCATTTTCCACAAAATTATGCTTTTCAAGAAGCTCAAGAAATGGTAACATACTTCACTCTTGTAACTCAAATGAAAGGATTGATAGAGAAAGCTTGGACCTTTAAGCTTTGAAAATATGGTGATTCAAAATAAAGATGAGGGGAAAAAGAATGGAGAGAAAGGATAGGGAAGATGATGTAAGGTTTTGTCCCCCAACCCAAAAAAAGGGAAGGGAATTAGCCTTTTCCTTTTTAAAAGGTATATTCACCGCCTAAAACCCCCAACTTTCATTCTTCTCCCAAAAAGGTCACTACCCAAGCTTATATGGTCCAATTCTCATCCAACGAGGCCCAAGGTTAGCCCAACGGGTCCAATTACTCTAACCAACCTGAGGGTTCATAATCTGGTTCAACGCCCAATCGTTAACTCAGAAATTTGGGTAGTTACAACTCTCTCATCAAAAAAGAAATTTTGTCCTCGAAATTAAATGGAGGGAGGAGATGCAAATATATTGGTTACAACCAAATCACATTTCCCAGACACTCACATCAAACTGAAGGTTCTTCCTCAAAACTTTCTTAGCCAAAACTCATAACACTAAACTACTCAATACCTCTTTTCATAAATCTCTAACGATTCATTTTCAGCCATCGAACAACACTTACATCAAAATCTAAAGCAAAACAACATATGATAACCTCAAACATATTATCCAAACATCAACTTAAGAAATCACTTTGGATGAGCTTCATCTTGGTTAACAATCATTTCGATCATCATCCACGGTTCAAAACTCTTGAACTCAAACCCCATATGTTTCTGTAATGCAACACCTCTTCACAAGTATGCTTCTAGGAGCACTTCTTCGTCTATTATAAAAACCCTGATCAAATATTTCAAAAGTATGTAAAACTCTAACCACCAAACTTTACCATCAATCTATCTTGAATCAATAACCCTTATCCCTAACTTGTCTAGTCAAGACAGGATATAGCACTTCACTTAACTAAAACCTCGCCACAACTCGAGCGTAAGGTAACTCATGGTCATGTAATTTCACTACTCAAGCCACTTGATTCCAACCAAAAACCGTTGCCGCTTACGAACTATTACTCTAGGTCAAATCTCACCCAACCATCCTTGAAGGTCCAGATGTGCTCTTCTAACCAACTCACTTAATTCCAGCAAACAGTTGTGCTGAAACTCTAACAAGCCCTCAATGATGATTTATTTAAAGATTCCTCCAACAAGATCTATCGCAACCCAAGAATCCCAGCTCTACATAACCATATCCGTTAAACTACACTTCCACTGCGCTACTCTGATAATATTCTCACTATTTTAACATACATATAGACAATCCATCTCAAAAACTTGGCGAAGAAAACATTCGAATCATCAAACTCAAGATTAAAAAAATCATGGTCATGTAATTTCACTACTCAAGCCACTTGTTTCCAACCAAAAACCGTAGCCGCTTACGAACTCTTACTAGAGGTCAAATCTCACCCAACCATCCTCTAAGGTCCAGATGTGCTCTTCCAACCAACCCACTTAATTCCAATGAATAGTTGTACTGAAACTCTAACAAGCCCTCGATGATGATTTTTTTAAAGATTCCTCCAACAAGATCTACCACAACCCAATAATCCCAGCTCTACATAACCATATCCGTTAAACCATACTTCTGCTGCGCTACTCTAATAATATTCTCACTGTTTTACCATACATGTAGACAATCCATCTCAAAAACTCGATGAAGAAAACATTCAAATAATTAAACTTAAGATTAAAATGAAACACTCATAAGTCCAAACCACTTCATGACTTGTCTTTAGAGTCCAAACATCACATCAAACACAAATCTTTGTCACAACTTCTCTTTAACCTCTGACTTATGATACTCAAATTTTGAATGATCATACAGAAAACTCAAAACTCGTCAACCATTTACAAGATCATAAACCCCAAGGAACGAATAACGGTCTTCCATTGTTACACGTCGACTGACTACAACCAACGCTACCACTCTTCGCCATACCAACACAAGCACATCCCAAGGTGAACCACTTGACGACGACACTCGTATCTATTCACTTTTGTAAAAGAGTCTTCACTCTAAAAGTTTAGTCGGCGTCATACCACAAGGTGATGGACACAACACCAAAGTAGACATTACCTCTATCGTGGGTTCTAATCCATGATCAAGAGGTAAGCTCGCTCATTCCTCGAAGAGCACTCCAACATTGTCTTGACTGTCTGCAACCCTAAAGCTTTGGACTCTCAACTCTCATATCTAACGTGGGCTAAGAACGTCTTGCAACCCGCAAGACCCTTTTGAACAAACATCATAAAAACACATGTAATACCCCAAAAATTGGTCTAGTCAGAATTTGATTTCGGCGATCAAAAACCCTACACCTAAAAGTCTAAATGTTACATTGTTATTGATCATGTGAAGTAGTTTCATTGATAATGGACCTTAAATGAGTTCGTTCATAGTTAGAGGTTTTATTGAAAATGTTGAATATATTGATATTTGGCTAGGCGTACCGATACACTAGGACTTGTATCGGTACGGATGAACTGTTTCCTAACTAACTTACCGAACTTGAGCCAACCGTATCGATATGGTTAGAGGTGTATCGATATGGGTCCCTGTTAAAATCTGTTTTAGTGACCAAATATAAAGAATTGGGAGTTTAGGGCTGAGTCATCTCTTTGGTTGTCATCCCACGTGATGTTAAACATTTTTAATCCTAAAATATGACACCTTTATTTTTGTCATCCAATTTGAGGAAATGAAAATTCATAGTAGCTTTCCTTGGCCTAAGTGAAAGCTTCTCATTGGTCCTTGGTGAGGTGGGGAAATAATTAAGGATTATAATTCCTAAAATGAATAAGAAAAAGCTCTCATCTTTATATTGCTTTCATCGTAACCAAATCCCATCCTTTGTCTTTGAAGATAAGCACACACCTTCATTGTTGTCTTCAACCTCTAGCTCAAGCACACACATCTCCTAGTGAACCCCTTAAACGTGAGTTTTCTTTGCTTCAAGAGTTTCATTGTATAGCTATCGGTTCGGTAAGTAGAAACCCTCAATCTATTATTGATTCCATGGATTATTGAATGTCCAATTTCAAGCTATAATTCTCAAGACAAACCATTGTTTCTCAAGTATGAATGTATGAATCTATTCCATAGCTAATAGATATCCTAAGCTTAGAAATGAATATCGATATTGTTATATTAATTGTAACAATTTCCTATAGATTTCTCTAGCTCAAGAGTTGGAGGAAGCTAATCCATCATCTCCAGCAAACGCTAGGAAAAAGGGAATTACGATCTAAAAGCCGTGGGAACTTCAGAGTTCAAGGTGAGTGTAGTCGGAGTCTCGAGAGTTGGCTAGGTGCCATCTCGAATTATTGATTATCTCTTATTGTATTGCTAACCATGGTATTGAAGGAACTTTGTATAAAACATTATCGAAAGGCCATATTGGTAAGTATGGGTAAGTATTGCATTGAATACATGCCCGAAGCATTGTTGTTATTGCCATTGAAATCATTGAATCATTATTACATGGAGTTCTTGAGTATTGGATATTGAATATTTCTTATTGCTATTGAAACATTGATATATACCTATTGCTATCGAGTTACCGCATTGAAACATTGTTATTGAATCATTATTATTGATTTATTGGTATGAATCATAGCTATTGAACCACTGTTATTGATACATTGATATTGAATGATTGATTATTGAACCTTGGGATCGAAAGTATTGGATAGAATTGCATGCCATAGAATTCATGAGCTCATTGGTACGGGTATAGGCTACAACCTTATTCTGGTGCGGCGGAGGGATGTTGATGTGTATTGGTCAATTTGGTGCGCCATAGGAAATATGACTAGACCATTTTTGATATTGGTGCGGAGGTGGAATTCGTGTATCCATATACCACGAAAATGATCCAAAGAAACCATTGAGTATTGCTAATGATCATTGATAAGAAATCATTAATATGTTATGATTATTGTTGTTATGATGATTATTGATGTCGTGTTACAAGATGAGCATTATAACTAGTCATGTTGAATTATATGCCTTTTGTTAGCATGGTTAGGATTGTTATTGAAGCATGTTGGGTTGCATACCATGCTCATTCATTGTTATGGCTACCTTACTTAGACTATGTAAGTCTAATGCATTCATCTTCTACATTTCACGTTAAGAAACTATATCAGATCAAAATCCGGGCTAGTTGAAAGTTTGGCAAGTCACCACAAGCTTAAAGTAATGTGTTTTATCCTTATGAACTCCTAGAATGGTGGAAAAGTAGTTAAACTAGTTGATTACGGTCATTTTGGTATGTGTATATTGGCTATGTTTTGTAATGGATTTAGAGGGCCTAAATGATATGTTAATGTTGGTTAAAAATGGTTAAAATGGAATAATTGGCTTAAAAAGGTGAAAGCTTGGTAAATGAATTCATATTGACATGAAAGTTGGCATGTAAGTAGATTAAGTGGTCATAAACTTGCTGGTAAAGTTTCACTGTAATTAGACATTGTTTGGTAGGTCAAAATCAAATAAAAACCAGTCAAAATCTATCATTACAAGATAGGCATATCGATACGGGTCAAGCTGTATCGATACGGCCTTGCATAATTGGACTTGGTAAAATAGAGCGTACTGATACGCCAAGAGGGGTGTATCGATACAGATCATGGCAGTGAGAGTTGGGAAATAAATTGTATTGATACGGCCTTAGGGTGTATCAATACAGGTCAATCTTGGTCAACGAGTATCAATACGGGCTTACCTATATCGATACAGGGTTGGTTAATTATGTTAAAAGGCATTGAACACAGTTTTAAATAGTTTATAAAATGGTCACTGAATATTGTATGGTTCAATTGGATGGGTAATTTTTATCGCAATGTCATGAAAACTTATGAGAATCTTGTTATTGCATTAAATTTCATTGTGGTGTTGTTAATTACAAAAAAGGACCCCTAAATGATCATATTTACAATTTAGCCTCTAAAACTTGTAAAAGTTATAAATTGATCCTAATTAATGAATTATTGTTCCATATGGGATAAATTGAGCTAATATTGTATTTGGTAATGTTGGAAAGGTATAACATTGTTAAGTATTAATCATTATTGAAATTTTATCACACCGATCACACTCCGACCTAGTTCTCGACCAGGCCGAGAAGGGGGTGTTACAACACAACCTTCGCGTTAGAGAGGCAATGATTCATCGCGTCCATTACTAACAACCTGGTTCACCTTGAACTCAAAACTTTGAGACTTTTGCTCGAAAACCAATACATACATCAAACTCACATGACCAGCCTACTCCAATGGTAATATCTACCAACTATATAGAGAGTAATATCCTCACTTACCACACACGTTAAGAATATTACTTACAAGAACTTACCAAGCTAATGAACTAATCAATCAACATCATCATCTAGATCCTACCACAACACTTATCCATCAAGAACCAAAACCATTTTGAACGAGAGATCAAATTTCCATCAATGTAACAATTGAAACCAAAATAAACACATGTTCCTGACATATCATCGATGGCAAAGTTTCTCTCTCTAGCATGTACGGTAGACTATCTAGAAACAGCTCGATCATCAACTCTAACGGTGGATCTCACAGGACCTCCACCCTAATGCCCTAGCACCACCTCTAGCAAAGCTCTGACCATGATGGGAAGAAGTCAACCTTTGAGGCTGAACATGTGAACCATCATCCATAACTAGGCAGTTCTTCACCATATGACCTGGTGCCCGGCACCTATAACAAACTATCTGAAGCAAAAAACACACTCCAAGATGATGTCGACCATAATGCTCACAAGCCAGTGGAAGCGATACTTTGGCTGAACCATCAACACTCCTCTCAGGAGCAGAAGCCAAGGTGCCCCTACGAACCCTCGCTCTTTATCTTTAACCAACATTCGGTAACTGATCTGATCTAACTCTCTTCAAACTCCTTAGAGCTCAGAACCTCTTAGATGGAGCATAAGAATAACTTATGATGTCCAGAGTCCCCACAACATAGCCTAGAGAATCCTCAACCTGACTCAATGTCGAACCCTAAAGTCATTCAAGTGCCTTCGCACTATTGTCTAGCTTAGAGAATGTCCCAAGTTGACCCGTTGTCACGTGCATCTCATGGTCAACCTTCAATCTATGCCTGAACCCCTTAAACTTCAACTCCTCAGTGGCAACTAAGTCTGGGAAATAACGACTCAACCGTAGAAAATCTTGCTCATACTCAACACTGCCTGGTCTCCCTAAATTAGATGTAGGAACTGATCTCTTAGCTCATCCATGTGAACCTCACTGATGTACTTCTTCCTAAACTCATCCAAGAAGACATCTCATGTTTGAAGTGCAGGCTTTAGTCTCAATTCAACAGTCTTCCACCACTCATATGCATTGCCCTCAAGAAGAGAGACAATGCAATCAAGGTCATCCTCCGGACTCCCTCTCTTTTGCCTCAAAATCCTCTGAGTGTCCCTTAACCACTGGTCAGCCTTGATCGGGTTGTTGTAACACCCCCTACCCCGGGTTAGTAGCAAACCAGCTCGGGAGCATTACTTAAGCAATGACAAGGCAATACAATACAAGAACAAGGCCCATTGATAAACTCATCCCTATTAGATGAGTTACTTAACTAGCAAGAAACCAATCATACATACTTAACAAACAAGTAATTTCACATTTTGTTTTCAAAGACATCAAGGGCATTTGAATAAGCCATTAAGTTGTTTCCTTTCATGCTTACATTATAAGTTACTACTTTCATGATTCATTTTACATATTCAATCTTTGATGTCCTATCCCATTCGAATGACCTAAATGTACAAACGTGCTTCCTTTCATTTCATTGTTCCTAGATGTATACATGTAACATCTCATATCTATATTGCTAAACTTGATTATTGAACATACATTTGCATAAACTTGTTTCCAATCAAGCCATACACATTCGGCAATTCACTATACAAATACACAAAACACATACATCATGGTATGTACACACAAGTGACCTTATAATTCCAAGGCAATTCAAATGGTTCAATGTAAACTAGATCAAACACTTGATCATTTCATTTGTATCATCATATGCGCAACAAACATCATTCCATTACATGTAATTTAAGTTCATTACATACTTGTCACTAAGTTCATAACATAGTAGGCCCATTCAAGAACAAGAACATATATAGATATACAAGTTTCAAGAATTCCAAAATGCATGATCAAGCTAAACTCTATACAATCTAGTGCCACCAATCTAGGAGATATACAAAACAAGTATGAAACCATACTTAGGCAATGCTTGTGTCTTGCTTCGAGCTCAAAGTAACAGGCTTCAAGATCAAGCAACACTCGAATCCTTTATCCTGTAGGTTGGGAAGAATGAAACAAGAGTGATAAGTACAAGAATGTATATAGTGAGGTAGCAACTAGTTCTAACCATTTATTATATCAAGTTAAGTGTTAATTAAACAAGAATGATCCTAGCTAAGGATTTCAAGCATTTGAGTAATCCTAGCTAAGGATTATAGCATTCGGCTAGTATAGGATACAAGAAACATGGAATCATACTTCATGCTTTCATAACAAGAATCAAACAAATCTTACTTACATAACAAGTAATCAAGTAAGTCATGCCTACATGACAAGTAACATACAATTCATGGCTTTAATGTCAAGTAACATACAATTCATGGCTTTCATGTCAAGTAACATACAATTCATGGCTTCAAGACAAGTAACATGTGATGTAGGATTGTTATTTCATTTGTTATCAATTAAACAACCCCATTGGTACTTAGTTTGTATAGGTAATCGAGTCTTCAACCAACTGTCGCCACAAGATGCACCGTAGTGCTAGCCAACCCTCCTACTGTTGCTAAAGACCATATATGTACCCTCCGTCAGTCACCAAATAGGGGCCTTAGCCCTTGACCGTAGTCAACCCTGACACAATGAGCTCTAGACTCTAAGGCATGCCCTTCAACCTAGTCCAACTAGCTACCAAGGTTGTTCGATTTAAGCCATTTATACAAGTATTTCAAGTTCAAGATCATGTCAAGCAAGTTCATTTCATACTAGGCCATTAGGCCAATTGAGCCATAGCTCACGTATCATGTAATTCTCATGTTTCATTTCATCAAGTAGCATAACATTACAAGCAAGTTCTTTAAGTCATTCGATCTCATGCCATATCACACATTCAAGCACCAGTGTTACCACTTAAACATGCTTTGCAATCGAATTGAACATGTATTCAAGGATGTGATCAAGTTTCATGCATTACTTAAAACATTCTTCCCTTATTAAGTCAATTTAAACATTGCAAGAATATAGACATGCAAGTATTGGTTAGGAGCTAGTCCTAACCCTAGAAATAACCACACTCACAATACTCTAAGCTTAGCTAGTCTTAGATCCACACTCATTTGTTCTTGGCTTTAGGATGTTCCACATTTTCCTTATCCACCAAGTTCACTCATGGTTCTAACACAATACATAAGTAATACATATCAAAACAAGTTCACATAATCATTCAATCGAAGCAATGTTACAAGTACACATCATATACAAATCAGACAACATGTTCATATACATTCTTTAATATACATAACTACTCTTATATATACTTTAATCCATGTAAAACAAGACAGTAACCAATGCCCCAAAACTGTTTACAATACAGTTTCCAAAACTGCCACAAAATAGTGTACAATTACCCTAGAAACAGCTACACTTACAATACTCCAAGCTTAGCTAGTCTTGGTTCCACACTCCTTTGTTCTTGGCTTTAGGATGTTCCACCTTTTCCTCATCCACCAAGTTCACTCCTGGTTCTAACACAATACACAAGTAATATATATCAAAATAAGTTCACATAATCATTCAATCGAAATAATGTTACAGTGCTGCATCATTGATTTTCAAGGAACATGGGAGAAGCAACTATCGTTGGTAGAGTTTGCTTATAATAATAGTTATCAAGTGAGCATTCAAATGGCTCTGTATGAATCTTTGTATGGTAGGAGGTGTCGTACACCACTTTGTTGGGCTGAGGCAGGCGAGAGGTATGTTTCTTTGCTTGATGTGTTGAAGGACGCTAATGAGAAGGTGAAGTTTATTAGTGACCGATTGAAGGTAGCTTCGGATCGACAAAAGTCCTACACTGATTTAAAGCGTAAGGAGATTGAGTTTACGGTTGGCGATAAAGTGTTTCTAAAGGTATCAACCTAGAAAAAGGTGATGAGATTTGGGCATAAGGTCAAGTTGATTTTGAGAATCATTGAGCCCTATGAGGTGATAGAACGTGTTGGTCTGGTAGCTTATAAATTGAGGTTGCCTTCGGAGTTGGAGAAGATATATGACATTTTTAGTGTATTGATGCTTTAGAAATATAAGTCAGATCCGTCACATTTGATGCATGTGGAGGAGATTGAGTTGAATATGGATTTGACATATGATGAGGAACTGGTGAAAATCTTGGATTCTAGCAGCAAGGTTCTTTATGGGAAGACCATTGAGTTGATAAGGTGCTATGGCAACATCGAGGTGTCGAGGAAGCCACGCGAGATAGTAAGGAGGACATCAAGAAGCAATTTCCTTATCTTTTTCTAGTAGGTAATTTCGAGGAAAAATTTTCTAAGTGGGGAAGAGTTGTAACACCCCGATTTTGGGCCTAGGAGTTAGCTAGGTGGAATAAACGGTTTGGGTGAACCAGATTAGTTAGTTTGAGTTAGTTTTGGGAATTAATTTGAAGAAATGTCTTAATGAGAAATAAAATAAGGGAAAATGTTTGAAAAAACCTAATTAATCTATTGAGGGTTTTGGTAAAATCAATTTGGTAAAATAAATTCAGATTTTATAGTATTTTGGATTGGTGACTAAAATGTAAGTTTTCAAAATTCTTTTGGCGACTAAATCGTAAAATGGTCAAAACTTAGAATCTTCAAGGAGCTAATCTACCAATTTTTTAATCAAAAAATTTCCTTAATTTAGGATATTTTAAATGGTTTTTAAATGATTATTAAATAAAAACAAAATTGACTTAATTAGTTTAGTTTTATGAGCTAAATTCACTTTTCTCACGTAACTACTTTTGCTCTCAACTTTCTCTCAATTTTCCCACCAGCCAAACTAATTTTCTTATTCTAAAATGATCAGGAATCAACTCTTTTGATTTCATTTTGATTACACAATTGATTCCTTTGATTTCTACATCAAACCTTGTTTTCTTGGAAATTTCACTCAAGTCTTGCCATTTAAGGGAGAAGTCAACCATTAGAGGTTATTTTCATTTTTATCCTCTAATCAAAGGTTCTTTATTGAAATTCCCAAGTTCTTGATCCTTTACAAATGATTTCTGTTACGTGTTGATGATTAAATTAAGATTAAAAGGGTAAAAGTGAGTTTTAATAAGAAATTGGAAGATCTCTGTTTAAAATCTGATTTGTGGTGATGTAGATTGATTTAGATTATGCTACTAATGTGATTTAATGTTATAATGAAGGTATTGTGATCGGAATCTTGAAACTAATTGAATTTCTAGTTTCCTAAGTTAAGAATAGTTGGATTTTGATGTGTTTATAATGTTAAAAGCTTGCGAGAGGTATAAGGTGTGGCTATACGTGTTTTGGGTGTTATTTGATGTTGTTAAGATTTACAACTTATTAAAGGTTTAAAGTGATTTTGGGTGTTTAAATTAAGCTTGAAATGCTTTTATAAGCTCGGAAGTAAGTATTGGACGTTCTCACTCTCATTTTCGATTTTGTAAAATACATTCCTATGCACATGCTTATGAATTTGATTGCCTACTATTATATGCATATTTTAGCAATGAATGATGTTGCAAATGATTATATGTTGATGACCTATGAGTACGAAAAATGGTTAGCGAAAGGTTTTAGAGAATGTATAAATACATGGTTTGAGGTATTGGAAATTGGTTTGATTGATGCATATGTAAAACTGTGAGGTAACATGTTTTAAATTGAGTATATTGGCAAGTGGCAATGGTTAAAAGTTATCGGATATAGTTGGCTAGCCATAGGGTTTAAAGTGCACTATAATAAGTCGCCTCATGTGTGTTGAGGGTGGCACTCCACCATGGGAACCACAGCGGTTGAGGGGTAATTGCTTAGAAATCTCCCATTGGAGGATTTAAACATCATGATTGTTGAGGGGTAGTACTACCATGCTTCGGTTCAAGGATGTATGTGTAAGTGGTCGAAGGAGCCACTTGGGAAATCTGTGTATTAGATATGTTTTCTTTAAATGGAAAGGTTTGGTTTTGGGTCACTCTAATGCCAATATATGATTTAATGTATCATGATAAATATATTATATTGTATAATGTGATTTATACATGTTGTCTCCTTAAGCTTTGCTATTAGAATAATAAGCATGTGGAGGCTTAATTTAAGGTTAGCAAAAAGGTTTATGCTAAAGATCCATGATATATGTTAGCATATGTTGATATGCACTTCTCTTCCCCTTTCCTGATATACTCTGCACCATATCAACAATACTTGCAAAAGTCATGAATATACTACTCGATATGTCGGCCACCTTGTTTTAAATGAAGGAAAATACTACGCCTTTCTGTGAGATAATACTCACTAACATACTTCTTTCGGAATTCTTGAAGGAAGAACTCCCAGGTGATAGTTTCTTCAGGAACGATAAGAATATTGGTTTCCCATAACTAAAGTGCTTCATCAGCTAGCAATGCGAAGGCGCACTCCAGCTTGTGCACATCTGAACACTGCAGTTGTTTGTTTAGGACCCTCAAAGTGTTGTCCAACCAATACTCAATGATCTCAGGATTGTCACCATCCTGACCAATAAAGGTGTAGGCTTGGTGTTGTGCAAGCTTATCAATAAGAGCCTGAATGTATTGAATAATGGGTGCAGCTATTTGCACGGGTTGTTCGGCCTTCATAGATGTCATGAATTGTTTGAACATATCAGCCACGTTTCGATACCATTCAGCCTGCGCGTTGCGCAACTCTGACTCAACATTCTGGGGTAGGGGATTAGGTGGATTCGGAGGATCTCTCCCCCTTATCTCCTCGTCATGGGTCGAGGAGCCGGTCGTAGGCTCATTTATGTGAGCTTCATTAGTCTCAGACATATCTATAACATAAAGAGATCGAATTAATTGACAAGTCACTCCATACACAATAAAACAACTCCTAGGTGGCAAAGTAACACAATAACAATGCAATAGGCTTCGATTTAATCCTAGAATCGACTAAACTTGGTTCTGATACCACAAATGTAACACCCTCTTCCCAGCTTGGTCAAAAACCGGGTTAGAGCGTGTTATCAGTGTTCGATATGGTACATCAATGATGAGTTTCAATTAATAATCAAAATTTAAACAAAGACATGCTTTTCAAATATTATTAAACAATACATAAGTCCAATTATCCAATAAGAAACAATAATTAATCATTTAAAACTAATTCATAAACATTTAAAAGTTTCAGGGGCTAAATTGTAATTTTAGTGTTCTATTAGTCCTTTTCCAAAATTAACTTTACTAAAATGAAATTCAACCTATAAACAATGACTGTATAAATTTTCAAGCTAATCAGAGTTCAATTCCCTTTTCAATTATGGTCTATAACATTCAGTGACCAAAATGCAATATTTTAGAACTGTTTCGTAACACTTATAACTGAATTACCTGTCACCGTACCGATACTCAGAAAGCCGTATTCGTACGCCATGACTAATTTAAGAATTCTAGATTGAAAAGATACAGACTCGTATCGATACAGCTGGAGACCGTATCGATACTAGTTGACCATGTTGACTCGTATCGATACACCCTAAGACCGTACCAATACCTTTAATTTTTCTAGATTCCAGTGACCAAAACCCGTATTGATAAGTACTGTACAGTATCAATACGCCTTGTTTACTAAGTCCAATTAAGCATATTCGTATCGGTACGCACTGTGCAGTATCGATACGCCCTATTTACTAAGTCTAATTAAACATATCTATATCGATACGCACTAAGAAGTATCGATACGCCCTGCACTGTAATGACAAATATTATTTGGTTTTTATCCAATTTAACCTATCAAACGTTGTCCAAATGCAATAAAACTTTACCAGCAAGTTCAAAACACTATAATATAGTAGCATGTCAAATTTCACTTTCATCTGAATCCGGTTACTAGGTTTTCACCTTTTAGAGCCAAATATGTCATTTTAGTTACTTTTAGCAAGACTTGAAAGTCATTAGGGTCATATAACCTTACACAAAGCATAGGCAATATACACACATCCAAAAGGCTATAAGTGACTAGTTTAACTACTTTGCGACCATTCTAGGAGTTTATAAAGACACAATTACTTTACTTTGACTTGCAACTGACTTCTTCCAACTTCTCTAATCCCGATTCAACAACTCAATCAACCTGAAATGCATGAGATGAGATGAGATGCATTAGGCATATTTTGCCTAGTGAGGTAGTCATAACCAATGTAAATGACCATAGGAATGCAACATTTCATACTTTAACAATATCAATGCTGCGTACTATGTTCAATATCATTTAAATCATAATTCAATATTAACCCTTGGATCAAATCAATATAGTGGATACGCAAATTCCTATGCCTTGCCAAATCAATGAATGGTCTAGTCCCTCCGCCTTACCAATTGACAAATAACATAAACATCCCTTCGCCTCTCCACAATATAGGCTGTAGCCTAAGGACCGTAGTCTACCCGTACACTAAGCTCATGAATTCTATGGCAATGACAATATCAATAGTCGATGTTCAATGGCAGTGACAATGTTCGATATTTTCGATGTCCTTATCAATAAGCAATGTTTCAATATTAATGTTCAATAGCAATAACAACAATTATATCAATGTTTAATGATCTCAATCTCGATGTCAATGGACTATGCTTTACTTCCAATGTTTCCATAACAATAAATATGTCAATATCCATGTTCAACGACAATGGCTATAACAATAACAATGGCTATGTTACATGTAACACCCCTTTCCCGGCGTGGTAGAGAGCCGGGTCGAGAGGTACTACCGAAAAACATATCAGAGATTCGGAAGCTTATTCAGATCATTTATTAATCTCTTTTAAGGCTTAATAGAATCATCTTATTAAGACTTACACAATTCGGGATGAGTTTTAACCCCTTTTGAATTTAGGGACTAAATCATAATTTTTACAAATTAAAGGCCCTTATCAGAATTTCTTTTAGCTAACCTATAATTAAACCTACCAATTATTAACATGTGAAGTTTCATTATTAATGAAGATCTTTTACCTATCCAATTAGGTTGTACAAGTCTTAGTGACCATTTTGCAAACTTCTTAAAACTGGTTTCTATGTCTTTTAACATAATTAACTAAGTGACCATTTTGCAAACTTCTTAAAACTGGTTTCTATGTCTTTTAACAGAATTAACTAACTCCGTACCATTACCCTTGGGGCCGTATCGGTACGCTAATCTAAATTTTCATTTCCCAGATTCGAAGATAACATGCCCGTATCAATACACCTATCCTCGTATCGATACACATTGACTAAGGTTGACCGTTTCGATACACCCTATAGACCGGGTATCAATGCAATTTATTTTTCAAACCTCACTGTCAAAATTCGTACTGATACAGCCCCTCTGCGTATTGATACGCCCTGTTTCACTTGGCCCAATTATTCAAGGTCGTATCGATACGCCATCACCCATACCGATATGCCTGCCCCATAATGACAGATTTTTGTTGGTTTTTATTCGAATTAACCTACCATTTGTAGTCCAAACATTACCAAATTTTACCAGTAAGTCTAATATCCATATTTTTAATAGCATACAACATTTTATAGCGTTTTGAATCCATTTACCTAGTTTTTACCTTTTAGCACTTTTAGGCTCATTTAACTAGTTTAACCAATTCACAAACATACCATATTTGCCATTATTCAATAGGTCACCTTTAGGTTATTACACACACACACCAAAAGGCACATACATAGTATGTTGAGACCATATGCCACCTTACTAGGAGTTCAAGACCAAAAGATAAGCATACAAGTGATTCGTAGGAGTGACTTGCAACCGCAACACACAATCGAAGGCCAGAATTCTTTAAGATCCTGAAATACATGAGACACACAAATGTTAGGCTTACATAGCCTAGTGAGGTAGTCATAACAAATTCAAATATTTAACGAGTAATAAGAACATCATAATGATCTGCTTGAAAGACATATTTGGTACACAATCATACTTGTATCTCATGCTTGATTTAAGTAACATATTTCCATATACAAAATACATATCATAATCACACATTATATCCTTTTGGTCATATAACAATATTTTTAAGCCGAAAGCATACTTCTACATAACAATTACAAAATACATATCATAAACATATCATTTCCCTTAGACATGGTAAGCAATGGATACATGGATTCCCCTCTACACCGCACATATCAGAAATAGGTCGTAGCTCCAGATAGTCCTTTACACAATCAATCCTTATTTCACCATACATATAGGCCATAGCCTCAGACCGTAGTCTAATCCCTTACATAGTGAGCTCGAATAACCCTATGCCATGCCAATTGTATGCAATGTTCACAAATGTCCGAGTTCATATATCATCAGAAATCTTATCTTTGGTGCCCTTAGGACATAACACAATGGAAAAAGAATTGAGCCTTAGCTCCACGTATCGTAGCATAATCATATCATATTGGATAACATATCATAATCATAACATATCAGACATCACACACATACTCATAGACATACAAAAGTAATGTAAGGACTTACCATGCTTACCGATAGCATCCACACATATGCTTGCTCTACTTAAGCCCTTAATCAAAAGAAAACATAATCACAAAGCAAATGCAATTGGATGGCACCTTGCCCATCCCTTGACATGACTACATTCACCTAGTGCTTAGAAGCTTTTAGGATTCCCAAATTTCGATCCCTTTGCTCCTAGGCTTAGTTGGGGATGATTGATTGATTCCCTCCAACTCTTGAGCTAGGAAGAAACACAAAGAATTATTATAAGAAATATAACGATACCGTACTTATTCAAGGATTAGGCTTAGGATTTCATTTTGAAATTAAACTCCAATCATCCATGGGATTCAACAATTGAATGAGGGTTTCTCCTTACCCAACTGATGGCTATACAATGGAGTTTTCGAATCATAGGAAGCTTGAGCTTAGAAGGTTCAAAGATGGAGGTGTGTGCTTGAGCTTAGGTTGAAGATAACAATGGTGGTGCTTGCTTGTTTGAATACAAGAGTGGGTCTGGTTTACGGTAGATTCAAAAGTGAGGAAAAAAACTTTGTTTCTCAGTTCAAATCCATTTACAATCCCTTAATCATCCTCCCACCTTCTCATGGACCAATAAGGAGCTTTTCTTTCAACCAAGGAAAGATTAAACAATTTTTTCTATCATTTAATGCCTTTTATCATTTTTAAGGCAATTGATAACCATCCATCATTCAATCTGATGGATTTCACGTGGAAGAGACAAGCAAGGAGGTGACTAAGCACCATACCCTTCATTTCCTTTAATTTAGGCCTTAAAACTATTATGGGCAAAGGGCTGTATCGATACACTATATAGTTGTATCGGTACGTCTAGGCTAAACATGTAAGTTTGTTATGGCAGTTAGGTCGTACCGATATAGGTATTACTGTATAAAAACACCTAGTTCAAACTATATCGATACCGGTCCAGCCGTACCGATACGCCTAGGCTAAAACAGGTAAGGTAGTTATGGTCGTTAGACCGTATCGATACTGGTCTTACCGTATTGATACGCTTGACTTATTTTCAGCATTTCGGCTTTGAATTTCTTACATAGAGGTCCATAGATCAATCAATGCCCCACAACTTTCATTGACTACAAAATTGGGTACAAGGGTCATGAAATTACACTTTTGGGTATATCTGATACAGAATTTCCGATCAACAAAGCCTTATCCTGACTAGGCCAGTTTTTAGGATGTGACAACTCTCCCCTCTTAAGAAAAATTTGTCCTCAAATTTTCACTCTAGTTGAATAGATAGGGGTATTGTCTCTGCATCGTCTATTCTGGTTCTCACGTTGCTTCTTCAATTGAATAAATTCTCCAAAGGACTTTCACTAAGGGCACAAACTTATTACGAAGTCTTTTAACTTCTCGTGCAAGGATCTGCATAGGTTCCTCCTCGTACGTCAGATTAGATTGAATCTCTATAGAATTCGGCTCGATCACATGAGAAGGATCTGACTGGTACTTTCGTAGCATAGACACGTGGAAGACATTATGAATTCAACTTAACTCTTCAGGAAGAGCTAGTCGATAAGTAGCAGGTCCAACTTTCTCAATCACTTCGAGCGGTCCAATGACACGAGGACTCAGTTTCCCCTTTTTATCGAAATGGAGGATCTTCTTCCATGGAGATACTCTAAGGAAGGCTTTCTCACCAACCCCATATTGAATGTTTCTTCTTTTCAGATCATCATAAGCTTTTTGTCGTCAAATGCAGCTTTGAGCTGATCACGAATAATGGTCACCTTTTCTTCAGTTTCCCGAAGCAAGTCAGGGCCTAACACTTTGCCTTCACCAAGCTTGATCCATCATAGAGGGGTCCTACATCTCTTCCCGTAAAGGGCTTCGTAGGGTGCCATTTGAATCGAGTCTTGGTAGCTATTGTTGTAAGCAAATTCTACCAAAGGCACAAATTTCTCCCACGTATTCCCGAAGTCAATAACACATGCTCGAAGCATATCTTCTAGAATCTACAAGGAAGAATCATAATTCATATGGATTACTTATACACATGGATAATAGAGAAATAATGTTACCAGAATAACCCTTTCGGAGTGACCATCGGTCTGAGGATGGAAAGTAGTGCTTAGGTGCACTCGAGTTCCCAAAGCCTCTTGTAGGGTCCTCTAAAACCGAGATGCAAAGCATGGATCACGGTAAAAAATAACGGAATAAGAACTCCATGAAAATGGATAACTTCTCGAATGTAAAACTCAGCAAGCTTAGGAAAACTGAAATTCATTCTCACCGGAATGAAATGAGCAGATTTGGTGAATCGGTCCACTATGACCCAAAGATCATCATTCCTCTTTGGTGTCACCAGCAAGCCACTTACGAAGTACATCGTAATGCATTCTAATTTCCATTGTGGAAGTTCAATAGGTTTCAAAAGACCAATAGGCACCTTGTTCTCGGCTTTAACCTATTGGTAGATCAAACATCTTGCCACAAAGTATGTGATCTCATTTTTCATGCCGGACCACCAATACAACTCTTTTAGGTCCATATACATCTTGATAGTTCCAGGATGGATAGACAAAGGACTCAAATTAGCTTCATTCATGATTTGATCCCAGATATCATCATCATCGGGGACATAGATACAGTTCTAAAAATGCAACAGACCATCAGAATTCATAGCAAAATTAGGATATGGCCTATCCTTGATCTTTTCAATAAGAGTTCGCAACTCTTCATCAGACTCCTGGAGGGCTTTGATTCGAGACACAATGGTTGACTGAACTCTAAATTTAGCCAATAATTTCCATGCTTCTTGAGCCTGAAGTGAGCATTCAAACACTTCAGAGAGGGAGCAAGTTTCTGACTAAGAGCATCAGCTATGACATTGGCTTTACCGGGGTGGTAGTCAATAACCAAATCATAGTCTTTCAAAAGCTCCATCCACCGATGTTGATGGAGATTCAACTCTTTCTGAGTTAGAAGATATTTCAGACTTTTGTGATCAGTGTACAAGTAACACTTCTCACTGTAAAAATAGTGCCTCCAAATCTTTAAGGCAAACACAACAGCGGCCAACTCCAGATCATGTGTCGGATAGTTTAGCTCATGTGGTTTAAGCTGACGTGAGGCATAAGCAATGACATTTCCTTCTTGCATAAGTACACAACCTAATCCCAAGTGGGATGCATCACTATATACGGTGAAGTCCTTGCATGACTCGAGTTGTACATAGACAGGGGCATGAGTTAGGACTTGCTTAAGCTGATCGAAACTTCTTTGTTGTTCCACAGTCCACACGAAAGGGGTTTCTTTACGGGTAAGCTTCATCAATGGTGCAACAATCACCGAGAAACCTTTAACGAATCTACGGTAGTAGCCTGCAAGGCCCAAAAAGCTACGAACTTCTCCAACATTCTTCGGAGGAATCCAGTCAATAACTGCTTGAATCTTCTTTGGCTCAACTTGAATTCCCAAAGAAGAGATCACATGTCCCAAAAAGGATACTTCAGATAGCCAAGACTCGCATTTCCTTAACTTAGCGTATAGCTATTTCTCCCGGAGAGTCTGTAGCACAATCCAGAGATGTTCTTCATGAGTTGCAGCGTCTTTGGAATAGATCAATATGTCATCTATGAACACTACCACAAATCTATCTAGATAGGGCCGGAACACACGGTTCATCAAGTCCATGAAAGCAGTAGGTGCATTGGTAAGTCCAAAAGGCATTCCCAATAACTCATAGTGGCCGTATCTAGTTCGGAAGGCAGTCTTTGGAACATCAGACTCCTTCACTTGCATCTGATAGTATCCGGATCACAAGTCTATCTTAGAAAAGACAGAATGGTATACCCAAAATCATGGCTTAGTAACTTGTTATAAACTAATTAGAGTTTAATTGTACAAACAATCTACAAATTAGAAGAATTGATTAAACCCAAGTGACTAAATTAGATGGATTGCTAAATAAGTAGCCTAATCATGAAGGATTAAATAATAACAAATTGTAAATGTAGAATTGCATGCAATAAGAATGAGTAATTAAGGATTTATGAAGCAATTAGACCAAAATTTGCCAAGTGGAGGCAAATAGCTTAGCCATGTGATAACACCTTGGCCAAGTGGCCATCTTGCTATCATCTCCTCCACTCCACCTTGGCCGAAACACTCATCAGCCATCTAGGAAAAGAAAAATCACCATTGTTGAGAGGAAGAAAGCTTGCATGAGATCAATTGCATGAAAATTGAATAGCTAGGAAAATTGTAAGTGAATTCTAAACCCTTCCTCCCTAGCAATTTGTTTGAATGAGTGATTGATGATGTTCTTGTTGTGTATGAATTGAATTGAATGATTGTCATGCATGTTAGGGTTATGCTAGCTTCAATTAGAACCTGGAAATTGAATGCTAGAAACTAAATTGCTAATGAGATATATGTATAGTTGCTGGAAAATTGAGAAATATGTGTTTGATTGAAAACAATCTTGATTAGGGACTGTTTTGATGAAGAAATTGTGTAAACATGTTAAATGAACATAGAACCCTGTTTTGATCATGTTGCTAGGTAAAATGAAGATTGAATTAAATAGATATGTTGCTGGAAAATGACTACACCTAATTGAACTAGTTAAATTAGGTAATGGACTGCCTAGTTAATGAATTGGATGTGCAAATGTGATCAAATAGATGAAACTAGGTTCAACATGATTATGTCCTGTTTCAAGAACAATTCTAGGTGAATTATGATGACCTAGACATGTATGAACATGAACATGAATGGAATTTCCATGTTAGGACCTTGCTAAAATGAGTTAAGAAGCTAGAAATTCAACCTAGTGTAATCTGCCCAGAATGCTCTGTTCTGGGCAGTAACTTTGAAAAATCACTATAAATTGTGTATAATTAATTTAAGGCTGAAATTTCTATGTACAACACCTTATTATGTCTAAATTCATTAGGAGAAAACAGAACTGAACTCTGGGTTGTATACTTAATTGTAGAGAAGAAACACTAGGGACAGTGCAAACTGTCCAGTGTAGCAAAATGCTCTGTCTTTATGTTTAAAAACTGTATTAATTGGCAAAGAAATAAAATCCAAACCTTATATGGTCATAAATAAAATTTTGTTATCTTTCCAATGGTGTAAACCAATTGAAATTCTGACGTACGGAATGAAAGTTATGCATGATTTAGTGACTAGAATGCAAGCTGCCTGGCTGCAGCTGTATAGGCAAATGCACACTGTTTTGTGGCATTTTGTAAACTGTCTTGTAAACAGTTTTATACCTTTGATTATGCCTTGTTTTACATGAACTAAAAAATGGATAAGTTTAGTTAAGTGTAAAGGAAAATGTATATGAGCATGCTGCCAAATTTGTGAATGTTAGATGCTTGTAACATTGCTTGATTGAATGAACTTGTCTTGACATATTTGTACTTGTAATGTGATAGAACCAGGAGTAAACTTGGTGGAAGAGGATAGAGTAGATCATCCTAAAGCCAAGAACAAGGGAGTGTGGATCCAAGACTAGCTAAGCTTGGAGTATTGTGAATGTAGTTATCTCTAGGGTTAGGACTAGGTCCTAACCAATGCATACTTGTTTACCTTCATGAAATGCTTAAATGAATCTAATAAGAACTTAACCTAATAAGGGAAGAATGACTTGTATTGCATGAAATTTGATCACATCTTGATTTACATGATCAATTTGAATGTTTATGCTTGATTAAGTGATAACATGGATGCTTGTATGTGTTATGATGCAATGTGATCAAATGTTAAAGACTTGCTTGAGATAACATCTCATCTTCATGAAATGAAACATGAAAACTACTTGATATGTGAGCTATGGCTCAATGGCCTAAGGGCTTAATATGAAAAGAACTTGCTTGATATGATCTTGATCTTGAAACACTTAAATAAATGGTAAATCGAACAACCTTGGTAGCTAGTTGGACTAGGTAGAAAGGCATGCCTTAGAGTCTAGAGCTCATTGTGTAAGGGTGGACTACGGTTCAGGGCTAAGGCCCCTATACAAACTACGGTGCGTTTTGAGGCGATAGTTGGTTGGAGACCCGATTACCTATACAAACTAAGTACCAAGGGGTTGTTTAATGAATAAAAATTGAAATAACAATCATACATCATATGTTACTTGTCTTGAATGTCATGAATTTGTATGTTACTTGACTTGAAAGCATGACTTCTTGATTTCTTGTTTTGCAAGCATGATGTGCTTGATTCATGATATGAATTCTTGATTCTTGTTCCTTGAATGGTCGAATGCTTGAATCCTTAATTAGGATTATCTTGATGCTTGATATCCTTAGCTAGGATTATTCAAATGCTTGAAGCCTTAGCTAAGATCACTCTATTGCTTGAAAGCCTTAGCTAGGTCTAACTTGATTAAATGACACATGAAACTTGAAATAACAAATGGTTAGATTTAGTACTACCTCACTAAGTACATTCTTGTACTTATCACTTTTGTTTTCAATATTCCCAACTACGGGATAAAGGAATCAATCGTTGCTTGATCTTGAAGCCTGTTACCTTGAGCAAGATGCAAGTCACACAAGTTTTCCTAAGTATGATTTCATACTTGTTTTGTATATCTCCCAGAATGGTGGCACTAGATTGTTTAGTATGTAGATTGAACATGCATTTTGGTACATGTATATAATGTTCTTGATAGGGACTACTATGTCTTGATTTTGTATAACATTAAGAAGTATGTAATGAACTCAAGTATCATGTAATGAATGTGGTTGCTGCGCATATGTTGAATTAAGAATGGAATGATCAAATGCTTGATCTAGCTTACCTTGATAACAATTGAATGCTTTGTTTGTGTACATGACTTGCTTGAATTGAATATAGGATAACCAAACCATATTGCTTGCCTTCTATTCGAATACATTGAGAACCATATGGTCACTTGTGTGTGTATACATTATGAAGTATGTGTTTGAGGTTAGTATGATGCTTGTCGAATGCATAGGAATAGAGTAAGGCTTGATTGAAAAAAAGTTTATGCAATTGTATGTATCCTATGTAATTGGCCGAATGTATGAGCTAGTATAAGGCTTGAACGGAACTAGTTTTATGCTATTGAATGTTTAGATAATCATGCTTAGTAAGTATAGGATTGAAATTCTAAAATGTGTACAAACTAAGGTACCTTGAATTGAATTGGAAGCATGTTATATCTAGAGACATTAGAAGGTAAGTTAAAGTATAATTGAATGAATCGAATTGATAATGTAGTAACTTGTAGTGCCTTGATCGAATGCCTTAGGATGATTTGAAATCAAATGAGAGCTTACTTGTTAGCTAAGTAAGTATGGTTGCTTGATTGTATGTATTGCTTGTATTGTATTGTTCATTACCAATGCTTGCTTGCTAAGTAACGCTCCCGAGCTGGGTTGCTACTAACCCGGGTAGGGGGTGTTACACAAAAGCATCCTTCAACTGATCGAAAAGATCATCGATCCTAGGTAACGAATACTTATTCTTAATGGTCACTCTATTTAACTAATGATAGTAAATGCACAGACGCATCGACCCATCCTTTTTTCAACAAACAAACCGGTGCTCCCTAGGGTGAGGAACTCGGCCAGATGAATCCCTTGTCCAAGAGATCTTAAATTTGGACCTTCAACTCCTTTAATTCAACTGGATCCATTTGGTAAAGAGTGATGGAGACGGATATGGTCCCTGATTGCACTTTGATTTCAAATTCCACTTCTCGGGCCGAAGGGAGTCCCAAAAGTTCATCGGGAAACATATCTGGAAATTCATTCACAACTGGCACATTTTCGAACTTTGGATCTTCTTTGGATTCCATGGCACATATAAGGCTCTTTTTAGGCCCGGGTTTGAATTTCATCAAGGTTATGCTCTCCTTACCGAGTCTATGAAGGCACAACTTCTTCTTTGAGCAGTCTACCTAGGCTTGATGTTCAGCTAACCAATCAAGGCCTAGGATAAGATCGAACTCACAGAATGGCAAGGCTATCAAATTATCCAGAAATGGGATCCCTTGGATCTTGAAAGGACAAGCTTTGCAGATCGACCAAATAACCACACTATCTCCTAGTGGGTTAGAGACAACAATCTCAGAAGTAACTAGTTTAGATTCTAGAGCATACTTTTCAATCAACGGTTCACTAATGAAAGAATTCGTGGAGCCTAGATCTACCAAAGTATAAACGAGTTCAGAACATAATTCCACCATACCTACTATCATATCAGGATCATCTTCTTCTTCTCAGCCTCGAACGTGGTACATCTGAGCTGATGTCTGAGGATCACATCCAACTGAAGGAGCATTAGTGTTTCGAGGCCTCCCTGTTGATCCAGACTGCACTTGCTTTGCTCCTCTTCCCTTGTTCGGACTATTCTGAGAAGCCACAGTGGTAGGAGCATTTGGATTCTGCGGACACTGCCTGATGAAGTGACCAGACATACCACAGAGGTAACAAGATCCAGACTATCTATGGCACTACCCAAGGTGCCTCTTCTAACAAAATTTACACAAAGGAAGTTGTGAACCCCTTTTAGAACCGCTCGTACTATCAACTGAAGCTATACGAGAAACAGATATTCCTGGAGATTGGGAATGTGGCACATATCCTGACCTTGGTAACTGCTGATAGGTGGCAGACTTCTGATCCCACTGTTTACCTTTCTTCTGAGGCATAGGAGGTCTAGAGTCGTCTTGGAATCTCTTTTCAGATCTGGATTGGTTCCTCATTCTCCTTTCATGAGCCTTCTGGGAGGCTTCAGTGGCAATGGCTTGGTTGACCAAGGTTGGGAAATCCTCTTTCTCCAAAGCAGTAAAAAGAGGACGTAGTTTATCGCAGAGGCCATCAATGAACATTCTGTATTTCTCCTTTTCCGTGCGTATGATCTCAGCACCATAACTCGCATACTTACAAAAATCGTGGATGTATTGCTCCACCGATCTTCCTTTTTATCTCATATGGAGGAACTTCTTACGCCTCTTAGCAATGTAATGCTCACTGATGTATTTCTTGCGTAACTCCTAAAGGAAGAAGTCCCACGTAACTTTATGCTTGGGTACGGTGAGTATCACAGTATCCCACCAACTCTGAGCCTCCTCAGAAATTAGTGCTAGGGCGTACTCCAGCTTGTTTTCATCAGGACACCTTATTTCTTTATCCAGAACTTTAAGAGTATTCTCTAACCAATATTCTACTATCTCAGGATTATCTAGGTCCTGACCAATGAAGGTGTAAACTGGATACCGGCGAAGCTCGCTAATAGGAGCCTTCAGAATAGAAGAAGACACTTTAGCGGGATGAGGTGGTGGTTCTTGCCTGAGGGACACGACCACTTGTTTGATCATTTCAGCCATAGACATCAAATACTCCCACTGAGTGGGAGGCATCAGAGGAGGATAAGGTGGGTCATTCTGCCCCACTTGTTCGAGCCTTATTTCTACTCTCAGATTGTCCCTTTGGGTCGAAGAGGAGCCAGGATGCGGTTTATTTATAGCACGCCTATCAATGGGTGTGGACATTTTTAGATCTAATCATACAGAAAAGGTTTAATCGTATAAGTTGCAAGTCACAGATAACATATACAAAGAAACTCCTAGGTGGCATATGCAGATGCAGACTCATAACAAACTTCAGTTTAGTCCTTGAACCGACTAAACCTAGGCTCTGATACCATAAATATAACACCCCCTTCCCGACCTGGTAGAGATCTGGGTCAGAAGGTACTAATGAAAAACATATCAGAGATTTAGAAGCTTATTCGGATCATTTATTAATCTCTTTTAAGGCTTAACAGAATCATCTTATTAAGACTTACACAATTCAGGATCAGTTTTAACCTCTTTTGAACTTAGGGACTAAATCATATTTTTTTTACAAATTGAAGGTCCTTATCGAAATTTCTTTTCGCTAACCTACAATTAAACCTACCAATTATTAACCTGTGAAGTTTCATTATTAACGATGATTGTTTGCCTATCCAATTAGGTTGTACAAGTCTTTAGTGACCATTTTGCAAACTTCTTAAAATTGGTTTCTATGTCTTTTAATAGAATTAACTAACTCCGTAATGATACCCTTGGGGCCATATCGGTATGCTAATCTAAATTTTCATTTCCCAGATTCGAAGATAACATGCTCGTATCGATAAACATATCCCCGTATCGATACGCGTTGACTAGGTTAACCGTTTCGATACACCCTATAGACTGTATCGATGCAACTTATTTTTCATACCTTACTGTCAAAATTCGTACCGATACACCCCCTCTGCGTATCGATATGCCCAGTTTCACTTGGCCCAGTTATGCAAGGCCGTATCGATACGCCATCACCTGTACCGATACGCTTGCCCTATAATGATAGATTTTTGCTAGTTTTTATTCGAATTAACCTACCATTTATTGTCCAAACATTACCAAATTTTACCAGTAATTCTAATATCCATATTTTTAATAGCATAGAAAATTTTAGAGCGTTTCAAATCCATTTACCTAGTTTTTACCTTTTAGCGCTTTAAGGCTCATTTAACTAGTTTAACCAATTCACAAACATTCCATATTTGCCATTATTCAATAGGTCACCTTTAGGCTATTACATACACACACCAAAAGGCACATACATAGTATGTTGAGACCATATGCCACCTTACTAGGAGTTCAAGACAAGAGATAAGCATACATGTGATTCGTATGAGTGACTTGCAACCGCAACACACGATCGAAGGCCAAAATTCTTTAAGATCCTAAAATGCATGAGACACACGAATGTTTGGCTTACATAGCCTAGTGAGGTAGTCATAACAAATGCAAATATTTAACGAGTAATAAGAACATCATAATGATATGCTTGAATGACATATTTGGTACACAATCATACTTGTATCTCATTCTTGATTCAAGTAACACATTTTCATATACAAAATACATATCATAATCACACATTATATCCTTTTGGTCATATAACAATATTTTTAAGCCGAAATCATACTTCCACATAACAATTACAAATCATATAAACATATCATTTCCCTTGGACATGGTAAGTAATGGATACACGGATTCCCCTCTACATCGCACATATCAGAAATAGGTCGTAACCTTGAGCTGTAGCTCCGGATAGTCCTTTACACCATCCATCCTTATTTCACCATACATATAGGCCATAGCCTCAAACCATAGTCTAATCCCTTACCTGGTGAGCTCGAATAACCCTATGGCTTGCCAATTGTATCCAATGTTCACAAATGTCTAAGTTCACATATCATCCCAAATCTTACCTTTGGTATCCTTAGGCCATAACACAACGAAAACGGAATTGAGCTTTAGCTCCATGTATCATAGCATAATCATATCATATTGGATAACATATCATATCATAATCATAACATATTGGACATCACACATATACTCATAGACATACCAAAGTAATGTAAGGACTTACCATGCTTACCGATAGTATCCACACATATGCTTGCTCTACTTGAGCCCTTAATCAAATGCAAACATAATCACAAAGAAAATGCAATAGGATGGCACCTTTCCCATCGTCTTGACACGACTACACTCACCTAATGATTGGATGCTTTTAGGATTCTCGGATTTTGATCCCTTTGCTCCTAGGCTTAGTTGGGGATGAAGGATTGATTCCCTCCAACTCTTGAGCTAAAAAGAAACACAAAGAATTATTATAAGCAAAATAACGATATAGTACTTATTCAAGGATTAGGCTTAAGATTTCATTTTGAAATTAAACTCCAATCATCCATGGGATTCAACAATTGAATGAGGGTTTCTCCTTACCTAACTGATGGCTATGCAACAGAGTTTTCGAATCATAGGAAGCTTGAGCTTAGAAGGTTCAAAGATAGAGGTGTGTACTTGAGCTTAGGTTGAAGATAACAATGGTGGTGCTTGCTTGTTTGAAGACAAGAGTAGGTCTTTGTTTATAGGAGATTCAAAAGTGAGGAAAGAAACTTTGTTTCTCAGTTCAAATCCCTTAATTATCCTCCCACCTTCTCTTGGACCAATTAGGAGCTTTCCTTCCAACCAAGGAAAGATTAAACAATTGTTTCTATCATTTCAAGCCTTTTATCATTTTAAGGCAATTGATAACCATCCATCATTCAATCTAATGGATTTCACGTGGAAGGGATGTAATACCCCTCACCCGGGTTAGGAGTAACCCAACCAAGGAGTGTTAAAACAAGCAAACACACAAGAATACAATCCATTTAAAACTTTGAAACTCATCATATTAGATAAGTTAATTGCCTAACAAGAAAGCCAAACAATCATCAAGAGCATGTTTTACAAACATTATGGCTTACGAAATATAGACATAGTCCCTTGTACATGTAGGAAATCGAATACACTCAAGGCAAGACTCAAAATTCACTTCAAGTTTATTCAAGTATGCGCAGCTTTGATCCATTTCAAGACAATGTCAAACATGGTTTCAACGTCATGTTCATGTCAAGTTAACTAAGCATGATCTTCTAGCAATTTACATTCAAGACAAGGTTACATATAATGTTGGTTACTAGACATGGACACCAATGTATTCGTTCGAATCATATCACCATCAACATGCCTTCAAGCAAGCTTAACATTATCTAGAAATCATGGCTAAATTATCATGAGCTTAATTACTTGAACTAGAAGCAACCTAATCATCCAAGTGATCAATTCGAATACAACATACAAGAGTTAAGAACATAGTATCCCATTTTTAAGCATATTCAAGTATAACTAGATCATGTAACCAAGTTCTATTCTTCATTTTCAACAAAATGTACCTAATTCATTCATAAAGCATTCGGATATCATGGCATCAAACATTGCCAGCTAAGTTTTTACAAGCTTCTAAAGGTCAAGGCCATATATATATACAAACTTCAAAAAGAACAAAAATCATGATCTAGCTTAGATATGTACATATCTAGGTGCCACCAACTAGGAGAGTTACAAAATAGAATCGAAGTCATGCTTCTAGCTCTGCTTGTATCTTGCTTCAAGCTCAAACAAAATAGCTTTAAGATCTCTTTAAACTTGTGGTTTGGGAAGGATGGAAACAAGAGTGATAAGTACATAATGTACTTAGTGAGGTAGCAACTATTTACTAGCCAATTATCAAGTTTAGGTAGTCTGAAATCAAGTACAACCTAGCTAAGGTTTGAGCATGTGAAGTTAAGTCTAACATAAGGTTTCAAGTGTTTCAAGACAAGTAGGGAGTCAAGTAGTCATGTATAGCTATTACCATTTATATACATCATCACAAGAACAATAATATATAATTAGGCCTTAATCTCAAGTAATATACATTAGTTCATGCTTCAATACCATTCGAACAACAATTAACGAGAAGGTTGTTTCCATTTCAAGTTGGATTGAGTACTATATCAAGACAAGAGGCATGTTTAAACATATCAATTCGAGTATGATCACATTTCAAGTATCATATAAGCAAGAAATTTCAAGGTATTAAGTCAAGTATCATTCAAGCTTAAACCCATGCATTTCTTTCTTGCTCATTCATTTTAGATTAGATTAGGCCTTGGTACATAGTTATGTCTAGGTAATCGAGTCACCAACCAAACTATCGCCAAAACAAGAAACTGGTCAATTCACCCTCCTACTGTCGCCAGTGACCATAACACACATCCCTCCTACTGTCGCCAAATAAGGGCCTTGGCCCAGGACCGTAGTCCACTCAATCACAATGAGCTTTAGACTCTATGGCATGCCATCCTACCTATGACCAACTAGCAACCAAGGCTTTATTTGAATTACTTGTCAATTAAG
The DNA here is from genome assembly GCA_019671005.1 of Hibiscus mutabilis. Taxonomy (NCBI): domain Eukaryota; kingdom Viridiplantae; phylum Streptophyta; class Magnoliopsida; order Malvales; family Malvaceae; genus Hibiscus; species Hibiscus mutabilis. The sequence goes on along the minus strand of CM033745.1, from coordinate 24,336,546 downwards.
TAAGTTTCAAGATTTCAAGTCAAGAAAAGTACACAACAAGATCATGGCAAGTTAGTAGCTTATTCAAGCATCCCTTTCAAGTGTTTATCTATCAAGATCAAGACAGCCCTTAGGCCATTCGAGCCTTAGCTCAATATATCATGCATTCATTATAATTCAAACAAGCTTTCATTTAAAGTTATCATAGCATCAAGCAAGATTATGTCTAAGCATATTTGATTCATTCGATTAGGTCAATACAAGAACTATAGAAGATCAATCCATTGTTACCTGATCCATTTGCATTATCAAATCATATATCAAGCATATCTTACTACAAAGTTTCCATTTAAGCTATTCTTCCCTTAATTTCATTTCCAAGCATAGTTTAGATTCATTTCATAACATAAACATATCAATGGAATAATAAATGTGCATATTTGGTTAGGAAATAAGTCCTAACCCATATGTAAAAGCTACACTCACAATACTCCTAGCTAGTTTTGATCCTTGATCCAAATCCCTTTTTACTTATTACTAGGTTGCCCAACTCTATCTTCTTCAACTAGATCCACTCCTTGTTCTAATATACATCTAATATAATGGAATCAAAATCAACCATCAAACAATACATTTCAAGCAATCCAAGTTCACAAGAAACTAGAGTCAAGCATTGTATTTACAACAATCTAACAATTTTATCCTTTCAATCAATTAGAAAGGGTTTGATTTCGAAGAGTTTTATTTCAAGACAATCTTCTTTTTGATAAAATCAAACTCTTTGACTGCATTGTTAAAACAAAGATTCCAACTTCGGGAAGCCTGCTTCAATCCATAAATAGACCTTTGTAGCTTGTATATTTTTTGGCACCATTGGATCCACAAAACCTTTAGGTTGTGTCACGTACACATCCTCATCTAGTTTTCCATTAAGGAAAGCAGTTTAATCATCCATTTACCATATCTCATAGTCATAAAATGCAGCTATCGCAAGTAAGATTCGAATGGATTTAAACATAACAACAGGTGAAAAGGTTTCATCATAGTCTATACCATGAATTTGACAAAAACCCTTAGCGACTAATCGCACTTTGTATGTTTGTACATTAACATCCATGTCGGTTTTTTGGAAACCCACTTGAATCCTATAGGCTTAACCCCTTCATGTGGGTCAACCAAGGTCCAAACTTGGTTTTTTGACATGGAACTCATCTCGAATTTCATGGCCTCTAGCCATTTCTCATAGTCTGGGCCCGTCACTAATGCTTGATAAGTCCTAGGCTCATCTTGATCCATGAAGAGACCATCACCATACAATGTGACAAGAAATCCATATTTCGCATGCGCATTGCATTTTCTCAAAGATCTTCGCAGTGGTTGTGTTTCCAAAACTGTTGAATGTTCCTCAACAACTTGTGGAACTTGTTGTTGTTCAATCTCTAGTTCAATGATCTTTGGTTGTTCTCAAATTTCATTAAGTTCAATATTTCTTCTACTTTCTTTTCGGAAAACAAATTCTCTTTATAGGAAAATTCTTGTTTGAGCAACAAACACTTTATTCTTGGTAGGATTGAAGAAATAATATCCTTTAGTTTCTTTAGGATGACCCACAAAATTGCATTTATGAGATTTGGGTTTAAGCTTTGTAGACATCTGATGTTTAACATAAGCTTCGCATCCCCAAATTTTCATAAAAGACATTCTAAGATGTTTCCCAATCCATATCTCATATGGTGTCTTTTGAACGGATTTAGATGGAACGCGGTTTAAAGAGAAAGTAGTTGTTTCTAGTGCATGTCCCCAAAAAGAAATTGGAAGATCAACGTGACTCATCATTGATCGAACCATGTTTAATAGTGTTTGATTTCTTCTTTCGAAAACTACATTCCATTGTTGAGTACCATGAGGTGTAAGTTGTGAGACAATCCCACATTCCTTAAGAAGGTCATCAAACTCTAAGCTTAATTATTTTCCTCTTCGATCTGATTGAAGAGCCTTAATGCTTTATCCTAGTTGGTTTTGTACTTCATTTTAAATTCCTTTAACTTTTCAAGGGCTTCAGATTTATGATGCATTAGATAAATGTACCCATATCTACTGAAGTTATCTATGGAAGTAATGAAGTATTGAAACCCTCCTATGGCTTGTGTATTCATTGGTCCACATACATCACTATGTATTAATCTCAATAAATCACTTGCTCGTTCACTTTTACCATTAAAAGGAGCTTTGGTCATCTTTCCCAATAGGCAAGGCTCACATACATCAAATTGTTCAAAAAGAAATGAATCCAAAAATCCATCTTTATGAAGTTTTGAAATGCGTTTTTCACTTATGTGACTCAAGCGACAATGCCAAAGATAAGTTTGATTAGAGTCATTTTTTTTATCTTTTAGTATTTATGTTATAAATGGAATTCTCTTGATCCAAAATATAGAGGCCATTTATTAATTGTGTCACACCATAGAAAACATTATCGAAATAAAAATAACAACAATTATTCTTAATAATTATCTCAAAACTAATCTTGTTTAAACAATAAACCGAAATGATGTTTTTAGTCAAACTAAGCACAAAATAACAATTCTCTAAACATAAATTAAGTCCACTAGGCAACGATAAAGTATGTATTCCTATAGCTAATGCAGCAACTCTTGCTCCATTACCAACCAGTAGGCTGACGTCTTTTTTCTCAGATTTCTACTCTTTTGTAATCCTCGTATAGATGTACAAATATGAGAACCACAACAGGTATCCAATACCCAAGAAGTAGATGCTGATAAATTAATATCAATAACATAAATATCTGAGGCAGACGCTCCGCTTTCATTTGTCTTCTTGACTTTTTCAAGATAAATAGGGCAGTCCTTCTTCCAATAACATGTCTTATTACAATGAAAACATTTTTCTTTCAGTGACATGTCAAGGAAGTTCACATCGTTCAGCTTGTCCTTCTCAAGGACCGATCACAATGATAATTAATTTGTATTTGTCATAATAATTCTACAACAATAAAATATGATTTTTAGTACGTTTACCAAGTTTGATCATAAAAGGACTTTATACTCCCACTACTTTTATTAAAATTAATAACCCTCATATAATAATTCTAAAACAATAAAATGTGATTTTTCTTGTGGGTAAGGATCCAAAATTCACATCTCTTAAGTCAGCTTTGGTTTTTCTATTAAGATTATGGTTTATCTAGGTAAGCAACATTTGCTCATTACATCTCATGTAACTCCTTCATTTAGTGAACAACTCTTGTTCATAATCATCTTATGATTATCCAAATAACTAGCCTTTAGGTTTCTAATCTTATTAGATTAACCTAGTTAAGTTTTTAACCAAATTACAACCAATAAATATCGCTTCCTTATTCTTCGCGTTTGGCCAAGATAGATACAAGTACCTCGCTTTAGCAGAACCTACATTGTATCGATCTAGACTTTAATGAGGGTTAACATTGGGAAGCAATAAAAGACTTAATATTTTATTGAGGGGTTTTGTGAATATTATCTCACCGTTTAACATTTGATCTTATCAATTAACTAGCATGCATCCCATACATTCATTTTATCACATACATGAAAAGTAGTAAATATGAACGCAATAGTTATAGCCCATATCCTAAGGTGGCCCTTCTCAAGCCAATGGGAGAACCAAATTATTCTAAGGATAAAAACACTTTTCAAGCATCTTTCTGTCAGCCCATACTTCTGTTCCTTTGGTCCATGCTTCTTCGTATAGATTACAATTTCAGAAACTCAATTTACATACGAGGGAGTAAGATGAGAAGAGAATTACAATAGAAGTAGAGAAAGGCAGGACACACAGACCGTATTTATAAAACCTTATAAATAAAACTAAATGGGCTATTGGGATATAACCATGCATTCCAAACACCATGCATATCAAACATAATAACGACGTGGTTTGCTATTAAGATCTCACCAGATTGTTCATACGCAGGTGTCAAGCCCCTTGCGAGGGTCTAAGGGGCGGAGCCCCTTTACGGGTCAAGGGGCCTAGTTAGTGGCGGGGAAATTTTTAAAGATTAACATCTTAATTGCTATGTAAAAGCCTCACGATTTTATAACTTTTATCAACATTATCGTGTTTTTCAGGATTTTAAAATCCACGAGATTTTTACTGAAACAACTCTTGTTACCTTCCCATACGAAATCTATAGACTAACCATTAGTATAATATATAACTATAATCCAAGTATGTTAACACTTAACATCTAAAACCTTAAAACTCAATATTGAATATGTTAACAATTAACATATAATATTTTAAACCCTATCGATAAAGATCCTGATGATTAACTCTTAATCATCGATCTTAGGAACATCTTTTAACTGGATTAACAGGTTAACTGCGATTGAATAGATTTACTCATACAAATATCATATATTCGTTAAATAAATCAAAAAATAACATGTATCTCATACAGTTACATCACCCAAGTAATTAAAACTCGAATCTATATCGTACAAGTGGCTCTGATACCACTGTAGGATCATGCCGGCACCCTATGGCACAATAAAAAATTATTCGGCGATTACCACTGGAGATCTATGTACGAGGAACGAATCAGGGTAAATAAGGGTGAAGAATTACCTATTTAAAATCTGGAATTCTGAATTTGGAGGAGATAGATATCCAATCACGATTCCACAATGTCGATTCCTAAGTCGCAACGATAACGCTCCGACCTCTACATAGTTCACCTAGTTGAAACGAACATATAAAACTCTCTAAATTATTTAGAGGGCTTTTCCAAAAGCATTAATGGTTGCTAGATCTCTCATGTCTTTATATAGCCTTTGAAATTCTAATTCAACTCATATTAGGATTTCTATATATATATATATATATATATAATCCTAATTTAACTTTAATTAGCATTACAATATATATATTAAATATATATAATCTCAATTCAACTTAATTAGGATTTCAATATATATTAAATATATATAATATAATCCCAATTTAACTTAATTAGTATTTCAATATATATATTAATATATATAATCCCAGTTCAACTTTAATTAGGATTTCAATATATATATATATATTAATTTAAATTGAATTATATTATTTATATATTAAAAGAGTCATAATTACAAAAATTATTTTCTTTTAATATTTATCTAATAGTTAAATTATATATATATTAATTTAACTAAATTCTTGTACAACAAATTTGTACATATATAATTCGTTTAATATATGCTCATTTCAACCGTAGTTGTGACCCTATAGGTTCATGTAACGTTAGTAGTAGTAAATATTAGAACATTTTTAATGTTAAAAACAATGAGTGACATCTAGAAATATGCCATTGTCACCTAAGTTACAAGAAATCATGATTCGACATAACCTTTTCATGATTAACTCTTTTCATGTATTACATCCTTTTGTCCTTTATATCTAGATTGGACACAAGTCATGCAACAATCACACTTATATAGTCCATCTAATATTTATTGACGTCCTGAGTAGATTATTATAAACGAATAACTATGATATCTCATATCAACTTATTCGAGCATGGCCATGCATTGCTAGTCTCACTCAATCAAGTGGCCTACGATATTACTCCTATTATGTAGGAGGGACAAATCTTATCTTGATCAACCATATCTCACTACATAGATTGTGACATATCCAATATCAGTCTTTATAAAGTAGTCAGTTACGACACACGTTTGATTGTATCAAAATATGTCACTTACGATGTTGAAATAATGATGATCTCAAGTCTGAGGATCATACATGTAATTATCACTATGAGCAATGTTGTGATTGTCACATAATTATCCAAGAAACATGCTTATAGTGGATCAATCCAGTATGTCATTCTCTAACACATACTTCTATATTGATTTTGACATCTCCATGTCAATGACAACACTTTGTCATCAATCAACTACATATTAGTCTTAATGCATTATTGTTGTACATTCCCACAATAATACCCGACTAAGGACATTTAAGAACAACCATATTATTCTAAGGACTTTATTATAATTCACTTTATTTATGCATTCATAATTGTAACTGAAAATAATAATGACAATGCCTGTTTATGAATAAACAAGGTAAAAACAAATGTCATTTACAATCATCTTATGATTGGTCTTTGAGCATACTCTAATAGTTTGATTCATAAAATAGGACTCAACTACTTGAATAACTTAAAATTTTTTTGACTTAACTCGATCGAATGCTCACCCCTAATTGACATATATCATCTATAGAAACCCAACAATCACCAACAAAACTCATTGTCTCTATTCAACTAGGTGCTTAAGAAGTGTCGTAAGAGTGACGAGTGTTGTCACTAGATTTTTTGATATAGGATGTTCTTGTTGATGTAGGAGATGGCTACTTTGATTGTTGGATCTAGGAAGGAAGCAAGAAACCTGCAAGCAAGATAAACTCAAAAATATAAGGGTTTGGGTAGTTTGTAGTATGGCAAACAGGATGTAGAAGATGGGAAGTTTTAGTTAAAGAAAAGTGGGTTGATTGGTGTAGGAAATTTAGGCGTGGGATAGATGTTGGATAGGAAGAAAAAGGAATGATAGTATCTTAAAGAAATCAAGGATGAAACAAATTAAAGCTTAGCCTCATACCTTATAGGGTTGCTTTAAGGGATCATAAAAAGGACTTTGACCCACTATCTATAAAGAGATAGGAACCAGAAATATCAAGGTGGAAATAGGGTTGACGCCACAAGTACTAAGTACTTGATAAGTCGATAAAGTTCAATTAAGAACTAGAAGAGAGAAAATTCTCACAAATTAATTTGATTTATGTAAAATGAGATGAGATCTTTACAAATGAAATGAGATGCCCTATTTATAGGTTACAAAGGGTCATGGCCGAGAGGCCGTTATCTATTCAAATAACCATTCGGTTTAAGTCATGCCTCCCTCCAAAGTTTTTTAACTATTTAGCTAAGTCATGTCTACCTCCAATCTGAAGTTGCTGCCCGAAATCAGATTTCCCTCCAAGGAAATGGCGCCTAAATGTGTTCCCTCCAATGGTGAGGGACATGTCCCTTGGGGTGTTGAGCTGCCATAGTTGGTTTGAGCTGAGATGAGCTGGTCAAGCTAGCCTTGAGCTGAACGAATCTTGCACTCCTTCATTGAGCTTCTTGAGCTACCTTTGCGCTAGGTGAGCTTCATTTTTAGGCCTTTGAGCTATCTCGAGCTGTCTAGAGCCAAATGGAGTGTTTTGAGCTATTCCTTTCCAATCCTTGTACCTAAAGTAATTTTAGAAACAATGGCATGAGCTAAATTGTAGCTAAGTAATGATAATGCATAATGCATGCTTATGCTTATACTAAATATGCAAATGCAATGTAAACATAAGTAAATGATGTGTGACATATAGGTATGCATGATATGACTTAATATAAGCATAATTAAAGATGTGAATCATTTATTATGCCAATGAATGATAACATATGATAATTCAAGTATATCCTAATATGCAAAAACATGCTTATAATACATAATGCATAAATGAGGTAATAAAAGATAAAGTATTGTAGAACTCCCTTAAAACTAGCCTTGATGAACTTCAATGGTGTGATCAAATCATGGAAAAATTGATGCTTATTAGGATTGTATCATCCCCCCTTTTAAGCGATTTGTCCCCAAATTGACGCTTGCTATGAACAGGAACAATCTTGACTTCCTTTGGACATGGAACTTCTTCATTTTCGTCTTGTACAAAGACCATTCTTCGAGATCAAGTTTGAATAGTTTACGAACTTTACTTTCACATTTTTCATCTGAATAGGCACATATCCTTTGGATTCCTTCTTTAGGACGTTTGGAATCACCATATCTTTTGGCAATGAGACTTGTCGTTTGAACACTTCCTTGGTGTTGATTGAAACGTCCCTTAAGGAGTTGTCTTTTGAATTTCCTCCTTGCTTGAATCAACACAACCGTTGGTAAGGTCACTTGGCCTTTTGGCCTCTCTTTTGGAAACATCACAACCTTTGGAAATGTCATGATTGTTTGTGAAGGTACACGTTTCTTTAGATTCCTCTTCATGTTGATTAGAAACATTAATTTCCTTAATCTTTTTACCTTTTTGAATGATGGCCCTTGAGTTGGTGGATAATGCCCGCTTCATAGCCTTGAATTGATCAATCATGGGCATGATGGATGCTTCTAGTTTGGCCTTAATCTTGATGCACCATATAATCTCAAAATGGTAAATGAACTTGTCTCCGTAAGTTAATAAGATAACTCCATGTAAGTGAATCACCTTGCTGCAAAATAAACCAAGGTTAGAAGAAGAGAAACTTATAACAAAATGGAAAGAAATTGCAAACCATGGAGGATGTTTGATGGTCTTGATCGGTGGTTGTTGCTTGATTTCGTTAATGATGAAAAAATTCATTGGATCTTCTTTTGAAGCATAATCAATACATAGGTGATGTTTGACTACCTTCATGACTGGTGATGAGTTTGGAACGACCTTTGAAACTTTTTCATCATCTTGTATCAAAGAAAAATTAAGAATGTAAGGGAAAGAATTGTTAGATAAAATCTGTTTTTGGTCCTCATTTTCTTCTCCACATTCATTATCATACTTTTCTTTTTCGACTTGCTCATTTTCAACTCCAACTTGTTTTTCTTTCACATTCTCACTTTTAATATGTTCATTTTCAACTCCAATTGTTCGTCCTTCAAAATTCTCTTCTCTTTTCATTTCTTTATCCTTTTTGCTTTCATACCATGCTACAATCCTCTTGCTTAACTGAATCTGATCATGATGTACTTGGCTCGAATTTAGTGGTGCCAAAATAAATTTCTTTCCCTCGAACATGAAAGAAAATCGGTTGGTGAATTCGTCATGGGTGGCTCTCTTGTCAAACTGCCATGGTCTTCCCAATAGGACATGACTCGCATTCATGGGTACTACGTCACACAAGACTTCATCATTCTATTTTCCAATTGAAAATAGAATCCATACTTTCTTGTTGACTTTGAGTTCACCTCCATCATTCAACCACTATAATTTATAGGGATTCGAATACTTAGTGGTCTTTAGGTCGAGTTGCTCAACCATCATAGTGCTGGCCACGTTGGTGCAACTTCCTCCGTTGATGATCATAGAACATACTTTATCATTCACATGGCGTCGGGTGTAGAAGATGTTCTCCCTTTGCTGGTCTCCATCCATAGCTTGTAGGCTCAAGGTCCTTTTAACTACAAGAATCCTGTTGGAAGTAGATGAAAAAGAATATTATGCTATTGTTAGTGATAAAATTAAGAAACGAAATGAAAAACCTCTCCAAAATCACTTACCAAAGCCTCACTGTTCACTCCAAAAAAATGCACTCCACTCACTCTTGTGTTTGCACTCTGGATGTTATTTGGCTTTTATTGTCCCCCTTCTAATATCACACACTCAAATTGCCTTTTTCTACTCTTTTCTCTCATGTAAATTTTTTTAAGGAACTTACTCACGACTTAGGCAAATATAGTTCTTGTGCGTCGCTAAAATGGTTAGTTTTGAAAGGAAAAGGAAGAAGATATGGTGTAAAGGTAAGTTTAGAGTAGAAAGAAAAGAAGAAAATGTGTTACTTACTTGGCAAGAAAACTCACAACCTTTCTTGAAAAAGAATCAAAGTCTTGAATAAAATGGCTTCAGGCTTGATGTTGAAGATGATGTTGTTGTTGTGCTTTTCACCCTTGAACTTGTACTTTTGAATTCTTTTCTTTCTTTTTCTCTCTTTTTTTTATTTGAAACTATTTTTTTCCTTCTTTTTTGCACAAAATGAAATAACAAAAGATAGTCGCTTACAATTTCTTTTTATTTTGCTTGAATCGGGCTTCACTTGATGCACTTGCTTCTTCCACCAATAGCTCTGATTACCATATGATGTAGGTCGTTCTTGTTGATGAAGGAGACAGCTACTTTGGTTGTTGGATCTAGGAAGGAAGCAAGAAACCTGCAAGCAACATAGACTCAAAATATAAGGGTTTGGGTAGTTTGTAGTATGGAAAATGGGATGCGGAAGATGGGCAGATTTGGTTAAGGAAAAGTGGGATGATTGGTGTAGGAAATTTAGGCGTGGGGATACATGATGTATAGGAAGAAAAAGGAATGATAGTATCTTAAAGAAATCAAGGATGAAACAAAGCTATATTAAAGCTTAGCCTCGGACCTTATATGATTGCTTTAGGGATGGTAAAAAGGACTTTGACCCACTATCTATAAAGAGATAGGAACTAGAAGTATCAAGGTGGAAATAGGGGTTGACGTCACAAGTACTAAGTACCTGATAAGTCGATAAAGTTCAATTAAGAACTAGAGGAGAGAAAAATCTCACAAAGTAATTTGATTGATGCAAAATGGGATGAGATCTTCACAAATGAAATGAGATGCCCTATTTATAGGTTACAAAGGGTCATGGCCGAAGAGGCCTCTATCTATTCAAATAACCATTCAGTTTAATCATGCCTCCCTCCAAAGTTGTTTAACTATTCGGCTAAGTCATGTCTCCCTCCAATCTGAAGTGACCACCCAAAAATCAGACTTCCCTCCAATGAAATGGTGCCTAAATGTGTTCCCTCCAACGGTGAGGGACATGTCCCTTGAGAGGGAACATGTCCCTTGGGGTGTTGAGTTGTCATAGTTGGTTTGAGCTAAGATGAGCTTGTCGAGCTATCCTTGAGCTGAAATGAGCTAAATTGAGTTGCTTTGAAGTGACCAAATCTTACACTCCTTTATTGTACTTCTTGATCTTCCATGAGCTGCCCTTGAGCTAGATGAGCTTCCCTGTTAGGCCTTTGAGCTATCTCAAGCTGCTTGGAGCTGAATGGAGTGTTTTGAGCTATCCCTTTCCAATCATTTTACCTAAAGTAATTATAAAAACAATGACATAAGCTAAAGTGTATATAACACCCCCGGTTTTGGGCCAAGGAGTTTCTAGGTTGATTAGACGGTCCGGTGGACCAGGATTAGAGATTCGAGTCAGATTCGAAATTTAAATCGGAGTAAATATTTTTGGTGTGAGAAAAATATGGGAAAAATAACTAAAAATAATTATTTAATATATATATATATTTGGTAAAGTCAATTTTAGAAAATTGAACTTGGAAATTGGAAATTTTGGCTAGTGACCAAAATGTAAATAATGAAATTTATTTTTAGTGACTATTTTGAAAAAAGGGTCAAATCTTAGAATCCTTAAGGATCTATTTTACCTACGTTTTTAAACTGATTTTCCTCTTAATTGAGATTAATTTAATAAGTTCTAAATATGGAAATTAAAAGGGAATTAATTAAATGAGGTAGTTATTTCCTAAAAATATTTTTGTCGTAACTTTTTTTCTCAAACTTTTCTCTCAACTTATCTTCAGCTAAACACTTTCTTTTGAATCAAATATTTGAGGTAATGATCTTGATTTCTTAAACTTTTGATTTTTAACGGATCTTTCAATCTTGTTTTCCAAAATCTCATTGTCTTTCTTTGTTTTTCAAGAGTAAACATCCAATTGAGAGGAAATTCGCTCATTAGAGGTAAGTTTCATTCTTCTCCTCTAATGAATGGTTATATATTGAAATTCCCAAGTATTTGATCCTTGTTTAAGGTTTTCTAACAAGTCTTAATGATTTAATTGGGGAAATTTGGTAAATCGAGGTTTAATGGATGAGATTAAGTAATTTTGTTTCAGATCTATTCTACTGAGTTCTTGTTTGGTTATAATCATGATTTTGATGTCTTGTAATTTTAATAAGTTGGTTTTAGCATTGGAATCTCGAAACTAAGTGAATCTGTAATTTCTTAGGTTGTTAGTGATGTGTTTTTGGCAAGTTGTGGGTATTGAATGAATGCTGGAGGTATAAGGATGATGTTAGGCTATTTTTGGATGTTAATTGAAGATAATTGATGGATAAAACCTTTAGGTTTTGGCTGGATTAAGTTTGGAAGATTTTTGATGTTGTTTTTGGTTGTTGTGGAAGGGTTTTGGTTAGAGTTATTGTGGATTAATGTTGCTGAGTCTTGGAATACATTTTGATGCATTGAATCCCCTGTTTTTGTGTGGTGAAATCAGGGGAAGTTGATCTTCAAGCTTGTGGAACCGTTTCGGAAGCTTTGGAGGAGTAATTCACATCGGCGAACGAGTTTTTGCGAGTCGGTGAGTGAAAACATGGATTTCAGCCTTGAAATGGTTTAAAGGTTATTTTGGGAGTTCAAATTAAGCTTGAAATGCTAGTTTAAACTTGGAAGTAAGTATGATGAGATTTCTCCCTCGACCATGCTTTGGCAAAATTGTTTTCATGCACTTATTTTTTATTACATGGTAACTACTATTTATGCATGTTTTATAATGTTTTTTATCATATATTGATGATGGATGCATTGGGAAAATGATCCATGCAAGTATGCTGAATACTTGTTAATGAATGGTTTAATGTATTGAAAATGGTTTTGATTGTTGCTTATAAAAATAGTGAGGTACATGGTTAATAATGAATTATATTGGCAAGTGTGGTTTAAAATGTTATTGGATATAGTTAGCTGACCATAGGATTGATAGTGCACTATTAAAAGTCACCTCGGGTGTTGCGGGGTTTATGTGTACCGAATACTCCACCATGATTGTTAGTGGATTATGTATCTAACTGATGATTGTGTTGTGATTGTACCTTAAATTCAAGTTGAGATTGCATGAAGTGTTGAGAGGACAATTGTTGAATCCGTGTATCCAATGTAATATTTTGTAAAGTGGAACTTGGTTTATGATCACTTGAAAGCCAATATAATTGATAATGTATCATGTTGATGGATTATGTTGTATAATGTTGATTTATACATGTTTACTCTTTAAGCCTTGCATATGAGTTGTTATGCATGGGAAATCTTAAATTGAGGGTTAGAAAATGAGATTTTGCTGTTGATCCATGATACATGTGATTAGTTCTTTAGAAACAAAAATAAATCTAGAAAATGTACCAATGGTACAAGAATTTCCAGATATTTTTCGGATGAATTACTGAGATTACCTCCCGATTGAGAGGAAGAATTCGGTATTGATGTGCTTCCTGGAATAGCACCAATATCGATAGAACCTTATAGGATAACTCCTACATAGCTTAGAGAATTGAAAGCTCAGTTACAAGAATTATTAGACCGAGGTTTTATACGGCCTAGTATATCTCCTTGGGCAGCCTCAGTCCTATTTATATAGAAGAATGACGGATCAATAAGATAATGTGTAGATTATCGTTAACTTAATGAAGTGACGATCAAGAATAAGTATCTTTTACCGAGGATTGATGATCTCTTTGATCAACTTAGGGAGCAACCGTGTTCTCTAAGATTGATCTTCGATTGGGGTATCATTAATTAAAGATCAAGAAGGCGAATAGACCAAAGATAGCTTTCAAAATCAAATATGGGCATTATGAGTTGTAGTAATGCCCTTCAAACTTACAAATGCACTGGTGGCATTTAAGGATTTAATGAATCAAATCTTCTAGCTGTATATGGAATCGACTTGTGGTAGTATTTGTTGATAATATATATTGGTTTATTTGAAAACCAAGGATGAGTATGATACTCATCTTCAAGTAGTTCTCCAGATCCTACGAGAAAAGAAGTTGTATGAAAAGCTGTCAAAATGTGAAATTTTGGTTATTGGAAGTAATTTTCCTTGGGCATATAGTTTCAGCCGAAAGAAATTGAGTTGAACCTATGAAGGTTCAAGCAATCCTTGAATGGAAAGTTCCTAAGAATGTCTCTGAAATAAGAAGTTTCTTAGGATTAGTTGGTTATTACTGGCAGTTTGTGAATTTTTTTTTCAATGATTACCCATATGATAAACAAGCTGTTAAGAAAGGATATGCCTTTCGTTTTGAATGGAAAGGTAAACTCAGTCCAAGGTTCATTGACTTTTATGAAATACTAAAGAGAGTTGGATTAGTAGCATGATAGCATTGCCACCCAAGATGAATCAAATTCATGATGTATTTCATGTATCCATGTTAGAGAGGTATAGATCACATCTTTCGCATGTCATTACACCGGAAGAAATTTAAATTAACCGAATTTGACATACGAAGAAAAACCTGTGAGGATCTTAGCTAAGGAAGAAAAGCAGTTGAGAAATAAAAAAAAAGGATTCCTCTAGTCAAAGTTTTATAGAGAAATCACAAAATAGAGGAAGCTACTTAGGAATTCGAGGAATAAATGAAAAAAAAAAAAAAAACAACATCCGTATCTTTTTGAACTTCGTACATAAGGAAAATTTGGGGACGAATTTTGTTAAGGGAGGGAGAATTCTAATACCTCAAAATTTTGGTTAGTGACCAAAATGTAAAATTTGAAAAGTTTGGTGCCAAAGTGTAAAATTAAAAAAGTTTAGGGACTAAATTGTAATTTTAAAAAAATATGTATTTGGTCCTGTAAATGAATAGTTCATCCCCAAGAGTGGCATTTTTGTGATACACGAATTTTTGATACGGAGTTTGTATTAAGAGCTATAAAGCGTTAAAGTTTGAGAAAATTTCCATATATTTGGATCGAAATAAAAATTATTAAGCGTGCTCAGAGCAGAGTAGCATTAGGATGGGTGACCTTATGGGAAGCTCATGTCAGTAGTTGAGACTGATAAAAGGGGGAATTAGTTCGAGTTGAATTTTTTATGGATATCTGATCAAGGATTATTAAGAGAAATTTATTCGATAAAGATTTTGGGTAAATTATCAGTATATTGGATCGAGTCAAAATTTCAAGATTTTGATTTTTTACAAAATTATGGAATATTTTGTATGTTAAAAATATTTACATATGGAGATAAGAATTATGAGAATTTAAGATTTTACCCGATAGTTGGAAAGTGGAAAAATCGTAGAAAGTGAATATCGGGTAATCGAATCGAATTGGAATTTTAAAGACAACTCCAAGGTTTATGGAAAACTCATAAAATATTATTTTATGGATATTTTATTACATTTGGTTGGATTCTAACTAGATTTAGTTAGATGGTGATGGAATGACAATTTTCAAGCCTTGTTAGTAAATAAAGTATAGTTGGAGGGCAAATTGGACATTCTCCATGGATGTCATTTTTGAAATATTTTGAAATTTTGAGGGCATTATTAGAAAATGAAAAACACGTGGATTTAACATTAGCCCTTGGTTTATGATAAGATTAAATATAGCCATTGGATTTGAAGGTTAAATTAGTAGTTTCACTAATTAAATGAATTTAAAATTCATTTAATTATCACATGTGAATTAAAAGGATAAAAGATGAACTAATTTGTTCATCTTTCTTGGGTATTTTCAAAACACAAGGGAGAAAAGGAAAGAAAATTTTCTTTGGCAAATTTGAAGGTTTTAAAGTTAGAATCAAGGTATGTTGTTTTGAAATAAATTGATCTATGCTTCATGCTCTTTCTTTTGATAGTAATATTGTATGCTATTATGAAGAATAGTTCATGTTCTTGAAGAGAGAGAAATTGGAATTTCATGAACTATGTTGGAATTAAGGCTTGATTTAAGTAATTCATGTGATGTAAACATGAAAACAAGCCTGAATTTAGTTTAATTCTATGTTCAATGTTATAAACCCTAACCCTAGAATTTGGGAATTTGGTTAGGGAATTTAATAAAGGATGGAAATGAATGATTTGTGATATTAGAAGCCTTAATTTGATGTTAGAATAAAAATTTTCCCTTATGAAGAATAATGGACCAATTCGGTTAGAATTGGAAATAAAGGGGAAATTAATGTGAAAATTATTCTAGCATTAGAAATGATGAGATTTTGATCAAATTAGCTTGATTTGATAATTTAGGACCAAAATGGAAATATTGGAAAGTAAGGGACCATTTCGGTCAAAGAAGAAAAATTAGAAGAAATTATGGAAAATTTCCATAAGATTGGATATGATGAAATTATGATTTTAAAAGCTTTGAAATGTCATTTGGACCATTATAGAAGTTTGTAAAAACATAAGGACTAATTCAAAAATCTTGGAAAGTTTGGGGACCAATTCGGCATTTTGGAGAAAGTTAAGGACTAAAGTGAAAAATTGTTTTCATGGAAGTATTATGCTGGAATTAAGGTTAGAATGAGTTATAAATCACTCTTTGAGTAAAGGTTGAAAGAAATACAAAGTATTGAGGATGAAATGACTTATGTCATGAAACTAATATTTGGAAAATATTAGGGTGTTTTTAGGAAAATTATTCGTATATTGCTTATGTGTTAGTAAGATACTAACATATAATTTGGAATGTGCTTATGGTATTTTTAATACACTTGTAGACTGTGCACAAAACCGAGATCGAGTTAACAATCGAGGAAAGGATATAGATCAAAGCTGAAGCTTAGTGAGGCTAGTTGAATATTGACAAAGTATAAAGTGTCAAGGTGAGTGCATTTTTATGCATGGATAATATTATGATTATCATTTGGAAGACTTGTGATAAGTCTACCTTATTAATAATTACTTGATAATTATATGTTTATATCACGAACTTATATTTGACATATTGAGAATTGTCAAAGGAAAAACTATGATGCATTTGATCACTAAATATACCAGGTCTGTATGGTTATGTTATATTTAGGGTATGAACTGCCCAATATTTAATTATATTTCCATGGATGAATTGAATATGGAATTGGAAAGTATGCCCAAATAAGTATTTGAGGTTTAGAGTATAGTTGGCATGCCATAGAGTCCAGCGGTTTAGCACTTCGGTGCGGTTTATTAACACTTAGGTGTGGTTCTTTAGCACTTATGTGCAATCTCTTAGCACTTCGGTGCGGTTTATTAGCACTTTGGTGCGGTTTTGACTCGTGTACTGAAGTCCTCAAAACTATGTTGGGCAATAATTTATTTGATAATAAATGATAAATAAATTAGAGAGTAAGTGAACTCTCAGAAAATGATAATAAATGATGAATAAATTAGAGAGTAAATGAACTCTCGGAAAATGATAATAAATGGTGAATAAATTAGAGAGTAAATGAACTCTCAGAAAATGATAATAAATGGTGAATAAGTTAGAGAGTAAGTGAACTCTTGGAAAATGATAATAAATGGTGAATAAATTAGAGAGTAAATGAACTCTCAAAAAATGATAATAAATGTTGAATAAGTTAGAGAGTAAGTGAACTCTCGGAAAATGATAATAAATGGTGAATAAATTAGAGAGTAAATGAACTCTCGGAAAATGATAATAAATGGTGAATAAGTTAGAGAGTTAGTGAACTCTCAGATAATAAATGGTAAATAATTCAGAAAGTAGGTAAATTCTCAGATAATGGCAAGGATAATAATAGGATTTATGAATCTGGATTATATTATGTTAATATTTGATTAACATAAGGGAAATAAAGGAATAGTGATCAAACTGCATGTTTATTATATTATTGATATAATTCAAGCATGTTGATTTATATTAAATAATTATAATGCCTCACTAAGTATATGCTTAGCGTGTGATGGTTTTTCACGCGTAGGTAGAAAACCTGGTTCGGAGTAAGGAGTAAGGCATCACTATCAAAGGGGATATATGCAGTATCGGTAATTACATCTTTGATGTATTTTGATATTTCTAGTTGGCATGTATAAATAAATAGTAGCTCCTTTCAAACTAGTCTAGATATGGATTGTAATAATAATATCTAGATAAGTGGTTGGTATATGATATTGAGTTTTATTTAAATGGATACTAGTTTAAAGAAATTGCTAGTAACAAAAATCGGATAAGATTATAATAATAAAATTTTAGAGTAATCAAAATGATTTTTATTTTAGGCAGTTTTGTTAATTGTATTGTATAGTTAAAAATTATCAAGTTGCTGCCTGAAATCGAGGTCTGACTAATGGATTAAAAATTGGAAATAAATTTTACGCGATTAAAAAGGAAAATTTTTAAATCGTCATTTTTTACTTGTTTTGATAGCATAAAATATGGTTTAAACATCATGTGACACTCTATACTAGTATTGGATAATAAATACTGGTAAGGGTGTTACATTTATTGTTATCGGAGCTACAGGTTTAGCCGGTTCTGGATAGTAAATGATTCTCTATAGAAAGTCAAAGTTATATACATGCCGCTACAATATCTAAAAATTACTGATATTGTGTAGGATTATGCTGATGCATGTGTTGAGTATATTACTCCTTACTTATTTTAGATAATAGTGACATGAACAGATGTCGGGTTATCAAGAATCTCGATAGGCTGTTGAGCAGGATGTGCCTGCTCGAAGCGGAAGTAATGAGGTGAATCAGAATCCACCTCAGGTTCAGCAAAATGTAGAGCAATTGGCTCAGCAGAATGTAGAGCAATAGGCTTAGGAACAAAGAAATATGTCGGTACAAGATCAAGGCTTATTTCTGCAGTCTTTGGAGGCAATCCTAAATCGGTAGGCACTAGTATCAGTCCCAAAGGAATTAAGGAAAATTGGGGCACCAGAATTCTGGGGTGATACTGATGCAGATCCTATGGTTGCCGATTATTGGTTAAATGATATAAAGATCATATTAAATAGGATTCCTTATGATAATCAAGGAAAATTAGAAGGAGTAGTATCCTTATTGATGGAACAAGCCAGCGTATGATGGAACGTGATAACTACACAAGTACCTCTAGAACGGAATACTTGGGAATTCTTTCTACAAGAATTCAAGGAAAAATATATTGGAGATGTATTTGTCGGGGAAATGAGATAGCAATTTCTGCAGTTGAAATAGTACGGCAGATCGGTTTATGAATATGAATGCGAGTTCAATAGATTAAGCCAATTTGCAACCGAATTTCTTCCAATCGAGAAGTCCAGAATAGACAGATTTGTAGATGTGTTGGATCCTCAATATAAAAATATTTTGGTTTCTCATACCTTCACTTTTTTTCAAGAAGTGGTAAATCGAGCCAAGGCCATGGAGAAAGTTGACCTTGAGGAAAAATGTGAAAAGTAGATTCAGACTAGAAAAAGGTCTGGAGGTTCATTTGCTGCATCATCGTTTAAATGCAGTAAAGGAATACCACAGCAGTATCCTGCAGCATCAGCCTCTTCAGTTAAGAAGAGGTATGCAGGAGGAAAATCGAAGCAATCCCAAATGAGTACTACAGGTACTCGAGATTCTGGAATTTTCCCTATTACATAATATGAGCATTGTGGCAAAAGGCATCTCGGCCAGTGCTGGTTGATTGGGCATGTTTCTATTGTGGGCAAGCTGGTCATATCAAGAAGCATTGTCCAGAACTTCACCCAAATCAGCCTATTGTAGCACATCAGGCTGGTAAAGGAAATAACGGTAGTAACCCAGGAACATATGTATTTACGCTTAATCGAGAGAGCAAGGCTACAGCTCGGGCATACCACATCAAAACTGTTGACGATCAAGATGATGCAGAGATCGTAGCAGGTATGATCGAACTCTTTGGCGAATCTATCTTTGCATTGATTGATCTAGGCTCTACTCATTCTTGCATTAGTTCTAAAATAATACTCGAAAGAAATATCCCAATAGAACCAAATTCGAATAAAGTAGTTGCCGTCAATCTAATAGGACAAAGTGCTAAAGTGAGTCGAATATGCACAAAATGTCCTCTAAAGATTCAAATAGTAGAATTTCTTGCTGGTTTTATGGAAAATATAAAAGGGTTAATCTTGAAGAATGCAGACGGTTCAAAGATGGTATTTGTAGGTGAAAGACCGAATAATCTGAACAATGTGATTAGTGCTTTAGAAACAAAAATAAATATGGAAAATGCACCAACGGTACAAGAATTTCCAGATATTTTTCGGATGAATGGTTCTTTATTGAAATTCTCAAGTATTTGGTCCTTGTTTAATGTTTTCTAATGAGTCTTAATGATATAATTGTGGAAATTGGGTAAATCAAGGTTTAATGGATAGGATTAAGTGATTTTCATTCCAGATCTATTTTGTTGAGTTCTTGATTGGTTATAATCATGATTTTGATGTCTTATAATATTAATAAGTTGTTTTAACATTGAAATCCCGAAACTAAGTCAATCTTTAATTTCTTAGGTCATTAGTGATGTGTTTTTGGCGAGTTATGGGTATTTAATGAATGTTGGAGGTATAAGGATGATTTTAGGTTTTTTGGATGTTAATTGAAGATAAGTGATGGATCAAACCTTTATTTTTTGGATGGGTTAAGTTTGGAAGGTTTTTGATGTTGTTTTCGGTTGTTGTGGAAGGGTTTTGGTTAGAGTTGTTGTGGATTAATGTTGCTGAGTCTTGGAATGCATTTTGATGCATTGAATCCCATGTTTTTGTGTGGCGAAATTAGGGGAAGTTGATCTTTGAGCTTGTGGCACCATTTTGGAAGCTTTGGAGGAGTAGTTTGCATCGAGGAATGAGGTTTTGCGAGTCGGTGAGTGAGAACGTGGATTTCAGCTTTGAAATGGTTTAAAGGTTATTTTGGGAGTTTAAATTAAGCTTGAAATGTTGGTTTAAACTCGAAAGTAAGTATGATGAGATTTCTCCCTCGGTCGTGCTTTGGCAAAATTGTTTTTATTCACTTGTTTTTTATTACATGATACCTACTGTTTATACATGTTTTAAAGCATGTTTTATACTGCTTTTGATCATATATTGATGATGGATACATTGGGAAAATGATCCATGTAAGTATGCAGAATACTTATTAATGTACGGTTTAATGCATTGAAAATAGTTTTTATTGTTGCTGATAAAAACAGTGAGGTACATAGTTAATAATGAATTATATTGGCAAGTGATGTGGTTTAAAATGTTATCAGATATAGTTGGCTGGCCATAGGATTGTGGAAGGGTTTTGGTTAGAGTTGTTTTGGATTAATGTTGCTGAATCTTGGAATGTATTTTGATGCATTGAATCCCTTGTTTTGTGTGGTGAAATTAGGGGAAGTTGATCCTCAAGCTTGTGGCACCGTTTTAGAAGCTTTGGAGGAGTAGTTCGCATCGACGAACGAGGTTTTGTGAGTCGGTGAGTAAGAACATGGGTTTCAGCTTTGAAATGGTTTAAAGGTTATTTTGGGAGTTTAAATTAAGCTTGAAATACTAGTTTAAACTTGGAAGTAAGTATGATGAGATTTCTCCCTCGGTCGTGCTTTATCGAACTTGTTTTTGTTCACTTGTTTTTTATTACATGGTACCTACTGTTTATGCATGTTTTAAAGCATGTTTTATACTGTTTTTGATCATATATTGATGATGGATGCATTGGGAAAATGATCCATGTAAGTATACAGAATAATTGTTAATGTATGGTTTAATGCATTGAAAATAGTTTTGATTGTTTCTTATAAAGATAGTGAGGTACATGGTTAATAATGAATTATATTGGCAAGTGATATGATTTAAAATGTTATCAGATATAGTTGGCCGACCATAGGATTGATAGTGCACTATAAAAAGTCGCAACGGGTGTTGAGGGGTTTATGTGTACCAAATACTCCACCACGAGTACCCTAACAGTTGAGGGGTTATATGGTACCGAAAACTCATGTTAGTAGATTATGTATCTAACTGATATTAGTTTGTGATTGTACCCGGTTGTGATTGTACCTTGAATTCTGGTTGAGATTGCATGAAGTGTTGAGAAGACACTTGTTGAATCCGTGTATCTGATGTAATATTTTGTAAAGTGGAAATTGGTTTATGATCACTTGAAAGACAATATAATTGATAATGTATCATGTTCATGGATTATGTTGTATAATGTTGATTTATACATGTTTACTTTTTAAGCCTTGCATATGGGTTGTTATGCATGGGAAAACTTAAATTGAGGGTTAGCAAATGGGATTTTGTTGTTGATCCATGATACATATTGCATATGGTTTAATATGCATGTTTTGAAAATGTTAAGTGCATAGTATGAAAGGCATGATGTTTTGAAAAGAGGTTTTTAAATGTTGAACTCATGAGATTTGAAAACCGGTTTTAATTACATTGATGGTATTGTGTTTTGAGTACTCCTCACTAAGCCTTGTGTACTTACGCTCTCTTTGTCCATCAGTGTAGAGAATTTATGGTTAGAGGCAGCGAACAATCAATGGGAATTCCAAAGACTTGAATAACTCAAAAGTATGTCTTTGAACTAGACTAGTTGTAATAAAGGTAATGGGGTTTATTGTTGTTTAGGAGGGTTATTTGCTAAACTCTCTATATATGCATGTTTATAATGTCGTTGTGGTGTTATATAAGGCCTTATATGGTTGGTTTTGATGTGGATTTATGTTTTGAGTTTTAGATGGTTTGGTTTTTAGGATGCATGCCTCTAGATTTGAGATTGAAGTTTGTTGCTATGTTTGGATCACGTTTCCTTGCTGTTTTCGTATGATTTGATCTTTATTTTAGTGGAATACTTGTTAAAGGCTTGTTGAAGCATGTTTGAATCCTTGATTGTACGAAAAAATTGCAAAAGTGTGCATTTTGGGTCAGGTCATACCGATATGCAGGGCCTCGTATCAGTACGGGTATGTAGGATGTTGGCATGGGTTCGGTAGAGGGGAGGTCGTATCGGCATGGTATTTATCTGTTGGAAATTCACTTTTTGTAACCAAGCCCGCGTATCGATACGGGTTGTCGTTAATTCGGTTAATGTGATTCTTGTAGTATCTGATTCCTTCATTTTGGACCTTGATATATAAGAATGAAATTGTATGAGTTTGGGTTATCGTTTTGGGCTAAATTTTGGCAAGTAAGCATGTAACCTGACTAATTGTGGATTGGTAACCTGAATTCTGATTAAGCCCTTGTAACTTTCTAGATTTGTATTTTAGTCCCTAAAATGCAAGTTGCGCAATTAGATGTCTAATCGACGCCCAATTTAGCTTTGATTTCACCTGCTGCTAACATGCTCACTATATGATGTAATGTTGCATCAAGACAAGATAAAAATAAAAAAATGGAGCTAAATTTAGTTAACTGTTTTGGGTTTTGTTTTGGCAAAACCGAATGCAGCTCGCTCAGTTCGATTTGGCATCTAGGCCGGGTCGAGGGGGTTACACAGTAGCTAAGTAATGATAATGCATAATGCATGCTTATACTAAATATGCAAATGCAATGTAAACATAAGTAAATGATGTGTGACATATAGGTATGCATGATATGACTTAATGTAAGCATAATTAAAGATTTGAATCATAGGGCAAGCATGAATATCATTTATTTTGCCAATGAATGATAAGATATGATAATTCAAGTATATCATAATATAAAAAAACATGCTTATAATACATTATGCATAAATGAGGTAATAAAAGATAAAGTAAGGTAGAACTCCCTTAGAACTAGCCTTGATGATCTTCAATGGTGTGATCAAATCATGGAGTAAATTGATACTGATTAGGATTGTATCATTTTACCCATCTTTTATATTATTATTATTATTATTATTATTATTATTATTATTATTATTATTATAAAACCCAAAAAAATGAAAAAGAAGTCCATTTAAATTAAATGAAGAGTCCATGTTATAAGGGTGGTCCCTTTAGCCCAAAAAAAGGAACACAAGATATCCTAGCTGACCCCTTTTATCCCCTTTGTGCAGCTGCCTTCCGACCATTGGATCTATGTAAGATCCAACGGTCCATATTGAATCACGAAGGAGGAGGAGCGGCTCCCCACGTGCCACGCGTTTCTAGACCCTTCAGTTCCACATTTGCTTCGTCGCCCACCCTCTTTTCGAGACCGTCGAACATCACTGACGATCTCACTGCCTCTCCCGCTATGGCCCATGTCCGCCAACGATTACCACACCATGCCCAACCAAATCTTTGTAGTAGCAAAAAAGAGGATTGGGTTACCCAAAATCCATGAATCAAATATGAAAAAGAACATGGAAAAAGCAGATATGAAAATCGAATTAAATCAAGAAAACAAGAGGGGAAGCTAGCACCAAATCAAAATCAATCGGAAATTAGAGGAAATTAGGATTATATTTGTTCTCTTATTTGTTGCATGTAAAACCCTATATAAATTGTTCAAATTCTATTGTAATAGACAATTTTCACTACGAATTGTATACACTTTTATTCCGAAAATACAAGAAGCAAGCAAGCAATTTTTGGAATTTTTTCATCTTGTTCTTTATCTATTTTTTATTTTTTATTTCGAATATTGAAAAGAGAGAGATAAAACGTTACCTTTTTGAGCCAGCACCGCATGTTCGCCGAAGTATTTAAAAAATATAGAGTTGAGATTCAGATCGTTTTTTGTGATTTGGGGCATTTTTAAAGTTTTTCGGTTGATTTTGAAACTAGATTCGAGTTTAGTTTTTAAAAAGGAATCGAAAAGGGGTCTATTTCTATTCCGCCGCTGGTGAAAGGTGGTCAACACAGCGGTTTGTTCATGGTATTTTTTATCCATGAAGAACACGAAAAACATTTGAGAGAAAAAACAAAAGGGCTAATTGATCTTTTTTAAGGGAAAATTATAAAGTGTGTTGTTAAAGTTGGTCTTTATACCCATGTGATTTAAAAAAAAGGTAAAGTACACTCATTAAATCCTTTCGTCCCATTTTATTTTACTCCGCCAGATACCCTATTTTAAAACCTTTCAATTTGGTCATTTTACTTCAATTTGACTCACAACCTTTTTAATTTAGTTATCTTTTGTTTTATTATATTTTAATCCTAATTAATGTTTTTTCTTTTTAAAATTTGTGGTATATTTTTATAGTTTTTTTATAATTTTATATTTTTACAATTTTGTATTTTCTTTAAAACTCCGGCTTGAATATCAAGTGTTGACTTGATTGTGGGAATGATATACTTCTTTAAAATCACATGTTTATCAATTTTTATTTAATTATTGTACACATTTAATTTTATGTAATTTAAATTTATGGTATCTATGTTTTTTTATTATTTTGTTAATTTAGTTCAATTCTTTGAAAATCCTTAAATGTCGTTCTTTAGGTTAGATGAGACCACTTAAAACTAGGATCTTTAATTTGAGCCTTAATTTAGCTTAGAACCTTTATTTTTTATCACTTTAAAATAGCTTTTTCTTTAATTTAAAATTAATAAATTAATACTTAGCTAAACTTGAACCCTTTACTAAAATCCATTTTAAACTTCCTTTTAAAGTTTAACAATTAACATAGAATAATAGAAGAAAACTTAACCCTCAATTTTAATAAATCGATTTCTTTGATGTCATGGTTAATAACGGGATATTTAATTTGTTATGCGGTGTCTCACCAGAAGGGGATAATGGGTTGACGCCAGAAATGTTGGTGGTGATTATTGTTATTTCACGGATGCTGAGGCCGATAAATGAATTCATATTCATAAATGGGTGATAGATTAAATTTCACACGAACTTGCAAATTTCAAAATAAAATAAAGACAACTTATAATTGGCTAGGTACCAATTTTTTGGCGTTGTGGGGTGCTCACCCTTCCCCAGGCGTAATCAACTCCCGAACTCTTTTTTTGTGTTTTCGCATACCAAAATTGTTGTTTTAATAAAAATAAATTGTTCATTAAAATGACCCATTTTTAGGTGATCCAATCACACCTCGAAAAAAATTAGTGGCGACTATTATTTTTTTACGTTGAGTTTAAAATGGTTGTGACAACGAGCAAAACAAACAATCTTGCATATTGTTTCGCCAAACAAATTTGACTGTAACAACAAACAACCATAAAAGAATAAAAAAATAAAACTTTAAAATTTTATATTGCGTCAGTAAATCTCACCTCAGATATAATATTATCAACAAAGGTTGATTCATTTAGAGGGAGGGAGGGAGAGAGCAGTCGGCAATGGTGGTGGAACAGATAAGGTCAACACCGAGAAGGCCTTAGGGACCGGGACACCGACAATGATACAAGGGGGACTAGTGGACTAAGGGTGACAAAAATTGTTTTGACCATACCGATTGATTCTCCTTTTCACCCAAGCAGCCATGTCCATTAACATGAGTTTCGCACCCGCAATAAAAAAAATCTATAACTATCTTTAAAAGCTAGGTGACACTTAAGTTTATAATTAATTTGACATTTGAAGGGTAATTAATGGGGAAGATAAGGGTGTTCAAATGGTGAATAATTTGAATTCAAAAAATCATTAGTCGAATCAAAGTGAATAAATTTTGGTTAAATAGGATAAATTTTTAATTAACCGAAATTTGTTATAAGTAAATGTAAAAAATTAATATAGGTGTTTTTATTTTGCTTTTGTTAGGTAACTTTGGGTAATGTTTTTCTAATTTGGGTTATAAATTAGTTGAGCGTTAAAATATTGATGGGTCTATGCTTAAAAATATACATGTAAATATAATATATATTTTATATTTTTGGGTGTAAACACTAATTTTGTCTGGGTTAAATTAATTCTTCAAAATAAAATAAATCCACATTACCCTTTTTTAAATACTCAAAAACTTTACCTTATACCCTAAATCTAAAATTTCATGGCACATTATATAATTTTATATAGTAAAAAATATATACAAAAATAATAATAATAAAAATCTCAACTCCTTACTCACCAAAGCTTGGTTCCCATTGGATGAATCAATGCCTCATTCCCATTGGTTAAAAAAATTACTTTGTGACCAAGGTCTTAATTTTCATTGGTTCTTATTTTAAGGGGGTAAACCAAAAATACCCTTCATCACTATATAAATATAAATCCCATGAACCCTAAAAAACATAACCTAATTTTTCCCCTACATTCGGCAAACCCCCCAGTCGTCTTCTTCATCTCTGAAAACCCAATTCCCCTGCCATTTTTTCACGGCCATTTTCATTTTTTTGACTATTCGATTTCCTTATCCACTATAATTTTCCCTAATTAAAATTATTTTCTACCATTATTAAACCCTTGAATCGAGCTTCTCAACCCCAACAACAACATGTGGAATTTGGTTGACCGAGCATAAATATTTAGGTTTTGGGTACATTATTCTCTTTTCTTTTTATTTATGTATAATCCTTTTTAGAGTTCAATGAAAATGTGGATGATTTTATTGGTAACCTTTGTTATTTATTTTAGTCTTTTTTATGTGTTTTATTTTATTTTATTTTGCTTGTGATATGTATGTTATTTTATTTGTTGAATGTTATTTAATTTATTATTAGCTTGTTTACTTTATTGTCATAATTTCATATTATCCCTTTTATGATTTTTTTAGTATATGGTATATAATATATAAGTAAAATATTTTCTTAAAAGTATACATGTAGTCTTTCATTTGGGTTTAGTTTAGAAGTTTAGGCCTTTTTATGTTTTGGGCTTAGTGGTTTGGGCCTTCTTGTGTTTAGGGTTTGCTTAGGTTAGAAGGGTTTTAAGTTTGATAGATTAATTCTTGATTAGAATTAGGTAAAATTAATTTGATTAATTTAAAATCGTGTGCTCGTCTCATAGGGACACAATCTTTAAATTAATTAGATTAATTTAGGCTTAGCTTAGAGCCTTAGATAGATTAAGGTTCAAATTGGTTTAGTGAATTTAGATTTACCCTTGGCTTATTGGGATAAATGTTAAGTTCATTAAACTAGTTGGACATTTCTTAATTGCTTTTAAGATAAAATTAACATAGAGATTAAATTGACATTTAAATTAAAACTATAATTAATTAATTCGATTTACTTTAAATAGTATTCTTGGCTTATTGGAATATTAATTTAAGATCGATCGAGTTAATTGACATGTTACAAGATAAATCATAAGTTATTAGGGTTCTCTAGCCTTTTTGGGATTAATTAATTTAGGGTTAATATTAGATTCACCTAGTTTTTAAATTAGATCACTAATTAAATTTCTATAATTTGGGCATTTTAGGTTAGGACTTTTAGTGGGCCTTTATGTGTTTAATTTTCAAGTCTTTGTTTGACATTCATTTTATTTGTTATCATTTGGCCCATCTAATTTACATGTTAATTAATTTAAATCATAAAAAGTGAGGTATTCATTAATTTCGATATTTATGTCGCAACAGTCTGAGCTTAAAGGATGTTGACCAAATATTTGAATTAATCCTTACCGATTCAAAGTAAAATTAAAACTTAACCAAATCATTACATCATACTTTAAAATGATTGCATCATGCATAAAGGTGACGTGCAGGATTCGAACCATAAATTAACACGGCAGTCGGGCTTATTCGATGTCGGTTTAATCTATAGTCTGATGTATCGTCAATCTTATTAATTAAATGTCTAATTAATTTGAACCCACCAATTTGATAAAGCCCGTTCAATTAAGGTTAATTTTTAATTAAGGTTACCAAATTAAATTCCTTTCAAATTTCGACAATTTCCTTCGATTAAAAGCAACAAATATTTTGGTACCAATTACCTAGCGTGATGGGGGTGCTAATCCTTCCCCATACGTAACCAACTCCCGAACTCTTTCAAAATGAATCTCTTGTTTTGTGGTGTCTGTCCTACCTTATCCAAATGGTCGGTGGCGACCCCAAGTTTTTATCGATTTTCAAAAGAAAAATAATTTTCAAAAGAAATCCCTTTAAACCAAGATTTCAAAGAAAGGAAAAAAGTCGTTACAGCATGGCGACTCTGCTGGGGATCAGTTTTATTTTTTAAAAAACACAAAAAGAGAGTTAGGCCAAATATAGTATTTGTTGCTTATTAATGATGGAAAATTATCGCAATGTCAATTGATTCTAGTAAGATTGAACCTTTCTTGAAAATGTAACTACAATTGAACGGGCTTTGATAATTGGTGGCCTTTGAATTAATTTTTCATTTAATTTCTAAGGAATCACCGACATGTGCTGCACCATTTCATCAAGCTCTATACCCGAGCTCCGTCCCTTAAGTGGGAGTGAAACGCCATACACCCACGTGAGTAGCCCTCCACAGGTCGGTAATTCACTTCCGGAATCCACGCCTCTTGACAAGTGAGCAGCCCTCCACGTCATTGGGTCGTGCTTTCGCTCGAACCAAAACCAATTCGCAAGCTTGTAATAGGCCAAAATTGGGGTTCTTGTTGCCTTAGTAGGTGATAAGATAGGTTCGGGTACCCCAATTAGAACCGAACCCATGTGTGTGAATCTAAGAAGCCCACCCCATTAGAGCCATGCGGATAACCATAGCGAACTAGAATTCATGTGTTTAGGGTTTTCTTTTATATGCTTGCTCGTCGCTTAATTTGTTTATGTTTATCTCTCCTCGTTTGCAAGTTTATTGTTCACCTCATGACTAACATTTTTCCTCGGTTCATGTCATTTTTATCTTTATTTTTCATATTATGTCATAATCATGAAGAGCACACTAAGTCTGGAAATAGTCTAAAATTAAAGGCTAGATTAATGGGAGATTTGGTTCATAATAATGATGCAAAGAATCCTGATGTACAAATATGGTCGGAAGGAGAGCAACTACATGAAGAGGACAACTTTCTTTAAAAAATAAGCATGGCGACATCGCATATTCACTTGATGTTCCGATCTACCAACCGCCACTTCAAGCAGTGGTAGAGTTTTGGAACTACCGCCTATGGTTGTTTCACGGTTGACGACTTTGATTTGACCCTGGTAATTGTGGAGTCTCAAGCCCTTGCAAGAATATCAGTGAGAACCGTATCTACTCAAAGAATAAAGCTTTTCGGGGCAAGCTCAAAGGTTTCTTGGGGACTTTGCCATCTTGGTTCGGAAATCAAGTCTCGACTTAGAACGAGAAAGAATATTTCGGGTAAGAAGGAATTTTGGCCTTAGCTTCAGCACACCCCAAGGGTCAAATTTAGTGGGACTCCTTCAAGGGAGAAATTTAAGTACACCAAATGCCAACATAGGAGCGACTATAATTCATCGTCTACATCACTTGGGGGCAAGACCATGAATTGGTACATTTGATAACTTCAATGCAAGAGATCGCCGAAAGTTACAATTCCTAATGAAAGATGTTGTCAAGCTTCTAAAAAAGGAAGAAGGGATTGTTTGGATCTTGGAGAAAATCGTCGACCTACATACCAGCTTGAGGACCACATATGTAGTGGGTTCCCTTTGACCATGGTAACAAACCAATGTTCCCATTAACGCAAGTCGTTTAACGAGGATATTTTTCAAACTCAATGTCGCTCTTTGCATTCATTCATATGTCCATAGTAGCATTATCTTGCGTGGCTCTTATTGTTGTTTTCTTGTCTTGTTCAATTCCCTTTGTGCATATTCATAGCATTCTTTGCATGAAATGTTGATTTGAGAACAATTCAAATTTAAGACCTTTATAATGGGAGAAAGAGTCTTTAATAACGAATTAAAGAATCTCAAAGTTTACGATCACAAGATGAACAAGGCCAACCCATTTATTGGCAGAGAAGGAGCTCAAGTTTCAGTTGTACCCTACGTGGAAGCTCTTATTCTTTACTCGTTGTAACATAACTCGATCTTCGTTGTTAAAAGTTGCTTAATAAGAATGTTCGTCAAATCAATACTTTTTGCATTTCAATTGTACCTTTTTGTTTGATTACCTTTAATCATCTATTTCTGTTGTGCAAACGACACATCGCACACATTCATTCATGTTTTCATAGTATCATTATTTTGAACGCATTACTATTTTTGACCAAGTGATTTTCATTCATCTTCTCATAATAGCATTGTCTTGTGACGCATTATTATTTTTGTTCAAATTAATGCATTCCTACACATTCATTACATCATGTGCATCACTAATCGAGGGAAACATTCGCCTCAGAAAGTATGAGTAAGGAGGGAATAACTTCTGACCGGTTAGACTTCAGAAAAATGAATGACTTAGTAGCTAGAATGGATAAGCTCGAACAACTTCACGAACAATTGGTTTGGAACCAAAGGGAGATAATATCATATGTGAAGAAGTTCTAAGAGGAAACAAAGGGAAAATCGATGATCTGAAGGGCATGATGGCTACCATGACTGGAGAAGAGGGTATGAAAGAAGATTCTTTTGTGGAAGAGAAGCGTGAGAATTGTCACTGTGACTTCATAGCGGAGTAGATGTTATCAACTGAAGACCAAGCTATCCTTAGCCAATATGAGGTAGCATGGAGTACCTCTGATGCCCAACCAATCTGGTGTTGGATAAGGCTGAAGACTCTCCCTTGAAGATCTTGTCCTCGACAGCAAATGAAGAACCGAAAAAGCTTGAGCCACATGGTGAGAAAGGTACAATATGCAACAAGAGGAAGAGTATGTCGACTACACTGTCTTCTGAATTGTTATCCCTACAAATACATGATCAGCCTTTGATATCTGTGATTCCAAAATAGCTATCGGTTGGCCAGGCTTCCAAGGCTCAGGAAAAGAAGGAAAAATCGAAGGACGTCCAGTTCACTCCCAGTCCTTTCACTTATCGAGATTTGTATTCCAAGCTGCTACATGCTCGATTG
The DNA here is from genome assembly GCA_019671005.1 of Hibiscus mutabilis. Classification (NCBI taxonomy): domain Eukaryota; kingdom Viridiplantae; phylum Streptophyta; class Magnoliopsida; order Malvales; family Malvaceae; genus Hibiscus; species Hibiscus mutabilis. The sequence goes on along the minus strand of CM033745.1, from coordinate 24,305,183 downwards.
GTGGCACCTTGCTTTGTCAAAGCCCTGACATCTCTATACCCGAGTTGGTTCAATGAGAAAGATTATTGTGATTACCATGCCGGAACTCATAGGCATTCTATCGATAGATGTGTGAGTTTTAAGCGTAAAGTTCAACATCTCTTAGATATCGAGGTATTAGAGTTTGAGACAATGAGTCCAAGTCTGATAATTAATTCTCCAGCCGTGGTCGGTACTGTGAAATTAGGAGAATCTCGGGTCGCTGTGATGAAAGAGGAGGATGTGGCAAAGTTGCCAACATCAGAAAAACTAGAAAACATCAACAGCCACTGTAACCACAATCATTCCGCGAAAATCTTGGTTCCGTACCCACTCAAAAGGTCCGAAACAGCTCTAAAAGAGCCCCCAAAGCGACATGCCCTAATAATAGTGATGTCTTCCGAGAAGGGGATCCCTACTTAAGGAAAAGGGGAAAAAGAAAGCTAAAATGCGGATGCAAGAGGGAGTGACAAGAGGACAAAGATGTTATTCCCGATGAAAAATTTGGAGCTATTACCTCTGTTTGTTCAAAATAAACTCTTGAGGCTACCTCCCCCTAAATGGAATGCCTATTTCAATCCTGATGTGCTTGGCAGTATGGTTCCATGCGAATATCATCACGGTGACTTTGGCCATACAACGGAAGAGTGCGAGTTTTTGAAGGGCAAGGTCTATGAACTCGTTAAGAACAAAGTGTTTTCCTTTAAGAATAGGGGACCTAAGTTTAAGAAAGAGGCCAAGTTTTTGGGAAGGTTTGAAGCGTCGGGATGAATTACCAAAGTTGCAAGGGTCAAGGATTTCTAGGGCATCCTATCCATGTTTTATTATTTTTGCTTTATCTGTTTTTCTATGCATGTTAGCTTTTTTTTGTTTACCCGAAGGTAGTAGTAGTGATCTTTTGTGAATATTCATGTTATGTTTGCTTTTGCCATTCCAATGAAAGGATGCTCTTTTCTTAAAAGTGTATATGTATATATTCTTTCCTACCTTCGTAGACCCTCGGATATCACGTGCATGATGCGGCATTGATTCTAATGAAAGAGATCAATTGAATGTTGTGATAACGATGAAGCATGATTCCCTCTTAGTCTGCTCTAGTTGGTAAAGCAAGAGAAGCAAGGTCACTACTCATTCGATAATGTTCGATGTTAAGAAAATCTCTTAGGCGAACCCAAATGGATTTGCTTGAATGTGCCTAAAAAGAAAAATAAAAATAGAATAAAACAAATTGATTTAACTTTCAAAGCCTAGTAATAGGCATTTTTCAAAAAAATACTTCAAAGCCTGGTAATAGGCATTAATCAAAAAAGCATTCCAATGTTCAAAACCTGGTAATAGGCATTTTCGGATACGAGTGGGGAATTTTAGGGGGACTCCGCTGAAGCCCGAAACTCCTTGCTTCATGAGTGATGATAATATTTTCAAAATCGTGACTATGCTGAGTAACTAGGGTATTGTTGTATGCTTTATCATTATCCTTGAGACAAAGGACTGTGAAGAGATGAATTCCCCTAAGAAAAAGGAAATGAATGAACAAATTGAATAAGTCCCAGAGCATTCTAATGGAGCTGTGGGAGGAGAACGAATCTAATAAGGAGCTACGCTCCACCTGTTCAATACCCTAGTGTCAGAGATGAATCCTTGAGGACATTGACACAATATTGAAGCATATACTTACACCTAAGAATTCCTAAATTGACATTATTTGTGTTCTATAGGCTAAATAAAAGTCGGAAAGCTTAAACCTTTGTTAATGGAGAAAGATAATGAGAACTAAAATGAGTAGTTTTCGAACGGATCAAGCAAGAACCATAATCACGAGGATGAACCGAGCAATCTGGGAGGAATTTCACTACTACGAGTATTGCCACAACATTCAAAGGCAAATTGTTGATCACCGAAAAGGTTGAATCTAAGACGCTCTTACATTTGATATCCGAGGCATTCTATTCTTTTTCATTAGTTTTGATTTTGTATATTAACCCAAGAAGCATCCTTTGTTGAAATGTTGATTAGCAAGCCAGTGTAAAAAAAGAAAAAGAGAAAAAAGAGAGAGAAAATAAAAAAGAAAGAAAAAGAGGGAAATGGAAAAGAATAAGGTATCTGTGTTTTAGAATGGAGTTAAGGGCGCAGTGCCAGATGTGCATATGATTGACCTGAAACAAACCTGGCATCAGTCCTGAAAAGAATAATAGTAGGTCGTAGTATGCTACACGATTCAAAGACTTGAAGTGAGTATCTACCATAAAACCTTTGTCGGCCCAGAAAAATAAGGATTGAATTCTATATGAAATTTAGACAATTATGGGGCATGTTCTCAGCCTAACATTGAGATGGAAGAAGGGTCATACCAAAGATTCATGGACAAATGACCGTCGAACCCAAAAAAGAGATAGACTACTACCAAGATCAGTAAAAAGGGGCATCTTAAGAAAGGCCTCAACTCAGGTGACCGACGTTGGTAAGAAGTTAACCAAAGTGCAAGGTGACGATCTATCAAGCGAGTGAGGTATGCTTACATCAGCTTACAGCAAAACAAGTTGTGAATTATAGTGACATTGCACGCTTGATGTATGTCTGAATTAATCGACTTTCGTTCCGAGCCATCTTTCAATTTTAGAATCCTACTTTCTATTGTTTCACTTTTAACAGGGAAGACTCTATGTCCATGGTTGAGGAGTATTCTGCTTTGCTTAATCAAAAGAATAGTCATAAGGGCTGGGTTTGCACGAAGCCGTTGAATTCTCATGATTCCCCTTTGAAGTTTAAAACCTTTGCTGAAATGAGTAAATATTGGGGCAAATGTTTGATTTAGAATCGCCATTGGGGCAAATGTTTGATTTAGAATCGCCAAGGTAATACCTCCCTTTCATGGGGACATACCAACACACCCGGATGTGGACATGAAGCTTCAGTTCAAGGGTCTACGTGATTGACCATCATGTTTTGAATAGGGTTCAGAACAATAGAGATTGAAAGTAAGAAGAATTTGGAAGTCTAGGGGGAAAGCGTTCACCCCAATGCCGAGAATAAAGAAGACTCGTCATGAAGAGTCAATGAAGAGAAAATAACGAAGCCCAAGTTGAAAGGGGCAATATTTCGAAGGCGGACTCAAGGAAGTGACAGATTTTAGTCAAATCAATTTTGGCCAACAATATCCTTTCAAGATAAGGTACAAGTGAACATTTAGTGAAGACAGAAAGCCCGTGGAAGTTAAGGGTGATCAACAGGGAGGCAAGAATTTCTCCCCGGCATCTCTAAAATGTGACTCCACTCATGCATCATATTTAGTTAGACATCTCTACGATAGGAGCATGCTAATTCATATCATCAAATCATTTTTTATTGTTTTAACAGATTCGAGGAATTGAGAAACTTTTGACTTGAAGCTTCCCATTTTGAAAGGTAGATCTTAGTGGAGATAAAGAGTCTCTAATGAAGAGAACGCGCTTAACAAAGATTCAAGGAATTTCTGATGAGAATGATTCACTTAGCAAAGAGAAAGAGTTGACCATAACGAAAAAGCTCGAGAAAGAACTATTCAGGCATCAATCTTGATTGAAAGATGAGAACCTCAAGAACTTGTTTGTAGTTGAGAAGAACAACTCCAGACTCCGAATTCTATTAGAGAATCCAAGAAATTTGTAGTGAGAAAAGCTTTAAGCTTCGTCGACCAATTTATTTCCCGCCAAAACTTTCAGGTCAATAGTAAGCCATTCGAGAGTGATGTTAAGCTGCCCACACAACAGAAATTAGGACATAAGGAAATTCGTAGTCTCAGCCATGAAAAAGTGAAAAGTTTAGAAAGAATCGGTGATCTTAAGGCTATAGTCAGGGAGGCGAGATAAAAGTAGCGTTTTTTCCAGACATTAAAGGAATCTACCAAAACTAAGACGGTAGGACATTAGGTACGAAATTGGCAAAATCGATCAAGAAAGGACAACGAATGTTTCTCATCCAAGGGACCAGAGGAGAAAACCCGTACGGGCACCTAAAAGGAAAAAAAGAAGAGAAAAAGAAAGAAAAAAAAGAAAATGGAGAAAAAAGAGAGAAAATAACAAAAAAGAAGAAGAGAAAAAAGAGGGGAAGAAAAGAAAAAAGAAGGAAGGAAAAGAGAAAGAAGAAAAATGAGAGAGAAAAAAGAATGAATGAGAGATAAAGGAAAAAAAGAAAGAAAATGAAGAAAATAGAGAGAAGAGAACGAAAAAGAGGAAGAGGGAAAAAAGAAAAAAAGTGAAAACCTGAAAGGATGCTTTGAGAGAAGTAAGTCTAAAGTGAGAGCTTGAAAATGATTTCAAAGCCAGAGGTTCTATATAGGAAGAACCCGAAGCTCCAGGATTTCAACACCAATGGTTCTATATAGGAAGAACCCGAAGCTCAAAGATTTTAGGCGAAAGATTTCAAACTCGCTGTGTTAGAGTTTTCGAGCGAAAGAGGCAGATACTCATAGTTTAGAGTTTTTAGAGTAAAAGAGGCAGATACTCAAAGCTCACGAACTTCAGGTGAAGGATTACAAACTCACCACATCAGGATTTTAGAGCAAATGAGGCAGATACTCAAAGCTCAAAGATTTCAGGCGAAGGATTTCAAACTCGCCGTGTTAGAGTTTCCGAGTGAATGAGGCAGATACTCATAGTTTGGAGTTTTCAGAGCAAAGGAGGCAGATACTCAAAGCTCACAGATTTCAGGTGAAGGATTACAAACTCGCCACACCAAGATTTCAAAGCAATGGAGGTAGATACTAAAAGCTTAGGGATTTTAGGCGAAGGATTTCAAACTTGCCATATTAGAACTACCGAGCGGAGGAGGCAAATACTCATAGCTCAGGGATTTTGGAGCGAATACATACCCGTAGCTCATATACTTGTGAGCAAATGAGGCAGATACACATAGCTCCATGCTGTAGGGAGAGAAAGAGTGAACAGTTCTATATAGGAGGAACTCGAAGCTCGGAATCTCCTAATAGGGAAGTAGGACAAAATTAGTGTTTATGGTATACGCTTTATTCTTGTTCCACAAGTATAAGCAACGAGGGGTAGCTGTAGACACTAATTTTGTCCGGGTTAAATTAATTGCTAGAAATAAAATAAATCCACATTACCCTTTTTTTAAATACCCAAAAACCTTACATTATACCCTAAGGCCAAAATTTCATGGCCCATTATATAATTTTATATAGTAAAAAATATATAAAAAATAATAATAATAAAAATCCCAACTCCTTACTCACCAAGGCTTGGTTCTCATTGGATGAATCAATGCCTCATTCCCATTGGTTAAAAAAACTACTTGGTGACCAAGGTCTTAATTTTCATTGGTTCTTATTTTAAGGGGTAAACCAAAAATACACTTTATCGCTATATAAATATAAATCCCATGAACCCTAAAGAAACCTAACCTAATTTTTCCCCTACATTCGGCAACCCCCCCAAGTCGTCTTCTTCATCTTTGAAAACCCAATTCCCTGCCATTTTCATTTTTTGACTGTTCGATTCCCTTATCCACTATAATTTTTCCTAATCGAAATCATTTTCTACCATTATTAAACCCTTGAATCGAGCTTCTCAACCCCAACAACAACATGTGAAATTTGGTTGACCGAGCATAAATATTTGGGTTTTGGGTACATTCTTCCCTTTTCTTTTTATTTATGTATAATCCTTTTTTATAGCTCAATGAAAATATGGATGATTTTATTGGTAACCTTTGTTATTTATTTTAGTCTTTTTTATGTGTTTTATTTTATTTTATTTTGTTATTTTATTTTGCTTGTGATATTATGTTATTTTATTTGTTGAATGTTTTTAATTTATTATTAGCTTGTTTATTTTATTATCATAATTTCATATTATCCCTTTTATGATTCTTTTTAGTAAATGGTATATAATATATAATTAAAATATTTTCTTAAAAGTATACATGTAGTCTTTCATTTGGGTTTAGTTTAGAAGTTTAGGCCTTTTTATGTTTTGGGCTTAGTGGTTTGGGCCTTCTTGTGTTTAGGGCTTGCTTAGGTTAGAAGGGTTTTGAGTTTGATAGAATAATTCTCGATTAGAATTAGGCAAAATTAATTTGATTAATTTAAAATCGTGTGCTCGTCTTATAGGGGCACGATCTTTAAATTAATTAGATTAATTTAGGCTTAGCTTAGAGCCTTAGATAGATTAAGGTTCAAACTGGTTTAGTGAATTTAGATTTACCCTTGGCTTATTGGGATAAATGTTAAGTTCATTAAACTAGTTGGACATTTCTTAATTGCTTTTAAGATAAAATTAACATAGAGATTAAATTGACATTTAAATAAAAACATGGTTAATTAATTCGATTTACTTTAAATAGTATTCTTAGCTTATTGGAATACTAATTTAAGATCGAGTTAATTGTCATGTTACAAGATAAATCATAATTGATTAGGATTCTCTAGCCTTTTAGGATTAATTAATTTAGGGTTAATATTAGATTCACCCAGTTTTTAAATTAGATCACTAATTAAATTTCCATAATTTGGGCCTTTTAGGTTAGGAATTTTAGTGGGCCTTTATGTGTTTAATTTTCAAGTCTTTGTTTGACATTCATTTTATTTGTTATCATTTGGCCCATCTGATTTACATGTTAATTAATTTAAATCATAAAAAGGGATGTACTCATTCATTTCGATATTTGTATCGCAACAGTCCGAGCTTAAAGGATGTTGACCAAATATTTGAATTAATCCTTACCGACTCAAAGTAAAATTAAAACTTAACCAAATCATTACATCATATTTTAAAATGATTACATCATGCATAAAGGTGATGTGCGGGATTCGAACCATAAATTAACACGACGGTCGAGCTTATTCAATGTCAGTTTAATCTATGGTCTGATGTATTGTCAATTTTATTAATTAAATGTCTAATTAATTTGAACCCATCAATTTGAAAAAGCCTGTTCAATTAAGGTTATTTTTTAATTAAGGTCACCAAATTAAATTCCTTTCAAATTTCGACAATTTCCTTCGATTAAAAGCAACAAATATTTTGGTACCGATTACCGGGCGTGATGGAGGTGCTAATCCTTCCCCACACATAACCAACTCCCGAACCCTTTCAAAATGAATCTCTGGTTTTGTGGTGTCTGGCCTACCTTATTGTTTTCATTGTCGTCGTTGTTGTTGTTGTTGTCGTCGTCGTTATTATTGTTGTTGTTGTCATTGTCGTTGGCGTTATCGTTGTTGCCGTCATCGCCGTCATGCTTGGAAAGAGACGGAAACATTAATTTCACATCGAAAAAAGGGAAGTCTTGGAGTATATAAGCGGTGACGTTGCACATCCTATCAGACATGTCTTTTGGGAAAAGAGTAATAATCTCGTAACAATATCATAAAGTTGTTTTTTTCTATAATTGTATTTAATATATTAATATAAATTTCATCATGCTAATAGTTTTTCATTACGTAGATCCACTCATTTGTAATTTGTATTGTTTCATGGAGTATAATTTTTGTGCCATGTTGTATTTTTAATTACTTTTCTGTATTATACAATAATCATGTTATATCGAGAATTATCAGTTCTAGTTGGCATAATCAAACAACTCTCGAGAGTATAATAAGTGATATATAATAATTTCAATTATTATTTGTATCATCTATCAATGCATTTTATATCTTGAATGATGGAACCCAACAAGTCCTCCCAGTGAAAAAGTGGATGATGTTCATAGTATGAGATCTAGGTTCAATTGCAATGTCTGCAAGGTGTGTGCATATTGTTAAATTGTTAAAAATATCTTTGAACAAATAATACATTGTAATCATCTTTAAATAGTGTATTATTGCTAGGGGTGTTCAAAACTGGCTCAATGGGTACCTAGTGGCCCAGTAAGTCCAATATCACTACCACATTATTACTTGTTTCATCTTCTCTTCCACTTTTTTAACTTGCATTATGTTGAGTTGATCAAACAATGGCAATTGGCCAAGAGGGGATGAATTGGCTATTTAAAAGTTGAATGGTGCAAGATGGAAATGTAAAAATTGGACACAAGCAATTTTAGAGTGGTTCAAGCTTAGAACAAGTTCTACATCCACTACCTCAGCACCCTACTGAGGATTTCAACAATCCACTCAATGAATTCATCTTCTTTTCTCGTCTTAGGAGGAAACCGTTACAATCGATCAAAGCTTTCTACCCAAAGCTTGATCAAAGACACTCTTACAAAGAGAAATTGTGGTAAACAGAAAAATGCCTCTCAAACGTAGATAAGTTTACCCAATTACAAGTTCACACAAACTCAAACTTGAATAAAAATGAATACAATAAAATCTCTCAAGAGGGTTACAAGAATTTGACTCTATAAGGCTCAAAAGGATTGGATTTATACTTGAATGTGCTTGACTTGTTCAATAGTTGTTGTTGCAACTTTTTAGGCTTACTTTTATACCCCTTCATTGATTTGTATCCGTTTGGGTAGTTGGCATCATCAATAGAGCCGTTGAGCTCTCTTTTTCCCACCATTAATGCACTTCTGCAACCTACCTTATCGGTACACGAACAGCCATATCGATACTTGTCTCAAAATAGAAATAGCCATTGTGTACAAAATACAGGGGCGTATCGATACACGGGGAATCGTATCGATACTGTCTCAGTGTAAAACAAGGGGTGTATCGAAATGGACAAGGTCATATCGATACAATTTTGCTCACTTGGGCTACTGCCAAAATCTGTTTCGATACACCACGTAGGGATATCGATATGGGTTAACTGATTTTCAAAATCGTGTGTTCCCAATAACTGACAAGGCAACGTTCGAATAATAAATGAAAAGATTGGAAAAATCTTAACCCCTGTATCGATACGGTGATAGCCGTATCAGTACACCTGTAATCAAAATAGGCTTCCCTGTATCGAAACAGATTCTTATAGTGGCCTATTTCTTTAAGACCATATCGAAACGCTCAAGGGCGTATCGATACGCCTGGGCGTAAATGTTGAATTTTTCTTGAAAACATTTAGATTAATTTTATGAGGTTTAAGTTTTTGGCTTAGAACAATTTTGTACTTGAAAAATCCTTGTCCATTGTGAGTCTTCGAAGTACTTAAAAATTTGTGTTCTTTTTCAAATAAGTACTTAAACAATTTGTTATATCAAAATCAAATGTGGGTTTTACAATCTCCCCCTTTTTGATATAACAAAACCAAAGTAAATTTTTAAGTATTACTCCCCCTTACATTAAGATAAGTTTTCAAAAAAGTTTGAAGAAAAATTTAAGCTATTTACTTCTCCCATTTTTGTTAGATAAAAATCAATGATAATTAGAGGCAATAAATAAGCAAGATTAAAGCAACATAATATTTCATTTAGGCATAAAGCAATAATCAAAGCAACATATTAATCCAAACTTTAAATCCTAAAAACACGAGCATAGGTTCAAATATTAAATAACATAGGTGCATAAAATAGAAATCCTACTATGACATGTATGATATGCAATGAATGTCTAGGGAGAATCCTCATCGTCATCGTCCTCTTCATCTTCATCATGGGTTTGAGTAGCTTGAGATTGTCTCCATTCCCCATGGAAAGCCGTGAAAGAGATATCCATAGATCATTGTTGGCTCTCAATTGCTTGAACTCGTTCCTCTAAGGAAATAAATCGAGTGTCAATGGACGCAAACCCTTCATTCATGGTTGTCTTTAATGAGGTCATAGAGGTGTTTAATGTAGTGAATTGCTCATTGAGATAAGCTATGAGAGCATCCATAGCCGATTGAGCTACCGAAGCTTGTGGAGGAGTTTTCGATTCATTAAGGATAGCATCATGTGGAAGCTCGGCAAGACAAAGCCACTCTCCATTGAAATAGTGAAATTTGGCTCGAGTAAGGGAGCACTCATCAATGGGATCCGTGAGAGGCTCGGGAAAGTCATGAGAGCTATCATCTCCAATTACAAAAATAGATAACTCAAAGTTGTACCGTAAGTAAATAAAGATACCATCGAAGTGTGGCGGTGTTGAACGAGGTAAACAAGCTCCGCAAACATAATTCGAGCAAGGTTCGGTTGCTTGTTCTCCCAAAAGCATCTAATCCAAAAATCAGCCACTTATCGGATAGTGGAGAACTTACCACCGGATGGCTGAAACCACCAAGTGATCATCAAGTGTAGGATGCGATCGTGCATGTATAATACGATTATGGAACTGCCAAGAACATACCCCAAAGAGTCCTCATCATCAATACCCTCATCATCAAATTCAAAATTATTTTTCAAGGTATCGATGTCAATTTGAAATCTCTTCCCCATCAAGAAAGATTTAATGGTTATGACCTTAGAACAGTCTTGGTTAAGGATGCACCGGGCATTAGCAAAGAAAATCAAGACAAGATTACGGTATAAAATCCCGGGGATAGCCAAAATTTGAGTAAAATTCCAATATCTCAAAAGATGAATATATTTAAACTTGAAACGTTCAGAGTTTAAGAATGGAAGAGTTGTTACTATTTCGCGGTGAATTTTGTAGTTTCGGTATTGCTTGAAGTGATTTAAAGTCGTCGGGGTTGAAAAGCTCTTTTGGTAAATAACGCTAAGATTGGGATGAGCCGAATTGTCTTCGTTTGAAGACTCGCCAACCTCAGTTGTTCTAGCTTTCTTTCTTGGTGCCATAGATAATCTGAAATACAATTTTAAGGCACAAAACAATGTATGCATAAATCATCATATTTGATCCAATAATTCAAGGTATTGTTTAAAAATATATAGTTTAAAAACATATACAAGTATAAAAAATTTCAGTTTTTGAAAAAAAAATTATAGAAACTTGAAGAAAAAACTATAGTATATGTTTAAAACACAAAAACTAAGTAAAAACAGTATAGAAATCAAAACAAAATTAAAAAGAAAAAGAAAAGAGTTTTATACCTTGAAATTGGGATTATGGATGAATGAGGATGAATCAATGCACAATCTTTGATGAAAAGAGCTTGGGATGATATTTAGAGTAAAACCCCTCAAAATCTTTGATGAATTGATGTGAAAAACTTAGAATTGGGTGTGTATTTAAAAGGAAAATCGGCTAGGGTTTTAAGAAAAAGTGTTTGAATTAAAGTTAAACCCATTTAATGACTCGTTTAAGGACATATGGCTTCACGTACCGATACACCACGTGGCGTATCGATATAGGTGTATCAGTACGTAGGGCAGGTGTACCAAAACATTAGTATTGTTTCAATACAGACTTAATTGTATCGAAACTTGTTCTTGAACCCGTATCGATACGGTTGGACCCATATCGATACACTTGTACTAAGAAATGCAATCTGGGTTGAGTCAAGAATGGTGTATCGAAACACCTTCACCCGTTTCAATACGGATAACCTAGAAAATGCATTTTGGGCCACAAGTTGCTCAAAAGTTCAATTTTATTCGAACCGAAATGCATGTAGATGATATGGGAACAACATGCATGGTCTAAAATGGATACATACTCCCCCTAGCAACAAGCATAGATGCATCAAGAAGCAAAATCACACATGCATATCAATCAATTGAATTCAAGCAAATTTTTTACCTTAAAGGGCTCTAAAGGGACAAGAGAGAGGCTGGTTAAACCTAACTCTCTCCTAAAAGTCCAAAATTGCTCTTTATTTAAAGGTTTGGTAAATATATCCGCTAATTGGTGTAAAGTGTCAACATACTCTAGAACTATATCTTTTTCAAGACATGATCTCTAATGAAATGATTCTATGTGTTTGGTTCTAGAGTGTTGGATGGGATTTTTAGTGAGACAAATGGCACTAGTGTTGTCATACTTAAGGGGTATGGTACCTACATCGACTCCATAATCTAAGAGTTGTTACTTCATCCAAAGGACTTGAGCACAACAACTCTCGACCGATATATACTCCGCTTCGGTGGTAAATAAAGCTACACTATTTTGTTTCTTAGAGAACCAAGATATGAGCATACTAGCTAAGAATTGGCAAGTTCCGGAGGTACTCTTTCTATCTATCTTACATCCCCCATAATCTGCATCTGGGAAAGCATGAAGATCAAATGAGGAATCTCTAGGATACCAAAGACCTAAACAAGGTGTATCTCTAAGGTATCTAAAGATTCTCTTAACGGCTATAAGGTACGATTCTCTAGGGCTAGCTTGAAACCTAGCACACAAGCAAACACTAAATATAATATCGGGTCTACTTGCGGTAAGGTAAAGCAAGAAGCCAATCATGGAATGATAAAGCTTAGAATCGACACACTTACCATCTTCATCTTTGTCAAGCTTTATGGATGAGCTCATTAGTGTGGCTTGAGGCTTCACATTCTCCAAGCCAAACTTCTTGAACATGTCTTTTATATACTTTGCTTGATTAATGAAATTGTGACATCCTTCCTTTGCTAGATTTGGAGCCCCAAGAAAAATGAAAGCTCCCTCATCATGCTTATCTCAAATTCAATTTGCATTAACTTAGAAAACTCTTGGCAAAACAATTTATTAGTAGAACCAAAAATAATATCATCTACATAAATTTGAACTACTAAGATGTCTTTGACATATTTTTTAATGAAAAATGTGGTGTCCACCTTGCCTTTTTCAATCAAAAAGTTTGAAAGCCTTTCATACCAAGCTCTAGGAGCTTGTTTCAAACCATATAAAGCTTTAGTGAGTTTGAAAACATGATTTGGAAATTTTGGATCCTCAAAACCCGGTGATTGTTCTACATACACTTCTTCATTTATAAAACTATTTTGAAAATCACTTTTGACGTCCATTTGAAAATGTTTGAACTCATGAAAGCATGAAAATGCAAGAAGCATCCTAATTGCTTCTATTCTAGCTACAGGTGCATATGTTTCATCAAAATCGATTTTTTCTTCTTAAGTGTAACCTTGAGCAACAAGTCTAGCCTTGTTCCTCACTATGTTACCAATCTCATCTAGTTTGTTTCTAAAGACCCATTTAGTTCCTATTGTAGATTTATTACTAGGCCTATCAACTAGTGTCCATACTTTACTTCTATCAAATTGATTAAGCTCTTCTTGCATAGCCAATATCTAAAAATCATCTTTTAACGCTTCTTTGATATTTTTAGGCTCAATGCATGAAATGAATGCAACATTATTAAAGAGCTTAAGAGAAGAACAAGTGGTTATCTCTTGGGATGGATCACCCAAAATCTCACCCTCCTTGACATAGTTGAACTCCCTTGGGTAGATGACCTTCTTTTCCTCAAGAGTCATGTCCTTCAAGGCTTCAACGTGTGGATCTTGTGTTTCTTCTTCATTGGTTGGAACCTCATCCACCTTTGATGTTTGTCCTCCATCAATGGCTTCAATGATTCCTAAATCATCATCATAAGAATCCTTTCTCAGAATGAGGTTATCATCGAAAACAACATGGATGGACTCTTCAACAACCAAAGTTCTTTTATTAAATACTCGATAGGCTTTCGAGTTTAAAGAGTATCCTAGAAAAATAGCTTCATCACTTTTAGCATCAAATTTACCTAAATTATCTTTTCCATTGTTTAAAACAAAACATTTACAACCAAATGGATGAAAATAGCTAATGTTAGGATTTTTGGATTTCAAAATTTCATAAGGTGTTTTCTTCAAAATAGGCCTAATCATTACTCTATTTATGATATAACAAGCCGTATTAGTGGCTTTCGCCCAAAAATATTTAGGTAAATTGTTTTCACAAAGCATGGTTCTAGCCATTTCTTCTAAAGTACGATTTTTCCTCTCAACTACCCCATTTTGTTGAAGAATGCGAGGAGCTGAAAAATTGTGGCTTATACCATTTTCATTACAAAAATCCTCAAAACCTATATTTTGAAATTCGATTCCATGGTTACATGTGAAATCTTTTAACCAAGGTCATTTTGAGCAATTTATGAAAATGTGATGAACTTTTCTAAAGCCTTATCCTTAGTACATAAGAAGAGAACCCAAGTGTATCTAAAGTAGTCATCTACTAACACAAATGCATAAGATTTACCACCTCATAGTCCTAATTGGCCCAAAGAGATCCATATGGATCAATTGTAACACTCTACATGTAGAAACATCATTAATGGATTTAAATGAAGATCTTTGATGTTTACCCTTAGCACATGCATCACAAAATTTATCTTTAGAAAAATTTAGCTTAGGTACACCTCTTAGTAGATTTAGAGAAACCAATTTCTAAAACATTTATGATTGGATGTCCTAGTTTCCTATGCCATAACCATGTATCATATTCATTTTGTGCAACAAAGCATGCATTGGAAACCTGAATGTCATCTAAATGCAGCATGTAAATGTTACCTATGCGATAACCTATGAGCATTATTTGATTAGTTTCAATGTTCATGTTTTTACATCCATTAGAATTAAATAGAACATTAAAACCCTTATCACACAATTGATTAATGCTCAACAAATTATGCTTAAGATCGTTGACATAAAGAACAATTTCAATAAGAGTAATTGAGAGATTACCAATTGAGTCAATCCTTTCAATATGGCCTTTGGAGTTGTCACCAAAAGTCACTACTCCTCCACTCTTTGGTTTAAGCTCCAAGAATCTACTCTTGTCACCGTTCATGTGTCTTGAGCATCCACTATCAAGGTACCATGTGTTTTTTCTTGAAGCTTTGGCCTTGTAGCAATGCTCTCCCTACAAACAAAGAATTAATTCTTGATTTTTGGTACCCAAATCATTTTGGGTCCATGAGTATTAGCTCCCAAAAACTTGGTTCCCTTGGGAATCCAAGAAGCAATAGCATGAATATCATTAGAAGCAATAAGTTCTTTAGGAACCCATACACTTCTAATCTTTTTACTTCTAGAATGCTTATAGAAGCTTTTTTGTTTGTGGTTACCAAAATTTCTTTTCACATTTTTGGGATTTTGAAGAACTTCCTTTCTCAAAACTATTTTTCTCAATAGTGTTTAGAGAAGTTTTAAGATTATCCACCTCTTTGGTGTGATAATCTTGGAAATCGAAAAGAAGTTTTTCTAAATCTAGATTTTTCTTTTTGAGATCATTTGAACGATTTATCAAATACAAAATTTTCTTTTTGAGTTCCGAGTTGGTTTTTGAAAGAGAACCATTTTGAGCTTTTAAATCGGAAATCATTTTCTTGTTTTTTAAAATCGATTCTTTAAATTTTTTTACCAACTCATCGTAAACCTCTTACAACTCATCATATGCATCATTCAATTCATCATACGTAAAATCAAAAGATGATGAGTTAGAGGTTACCATAGGATCATCCTCAAGAGCCATGAGGCAAAGGTTGGCCATTTCTTGCTCCTCATCCTCAGATGATTCCTCATCACTCCAATTTGCAATTTGAGCTTTGAGCTTCTTATTCTTTCCAAAGCTCTTCCTTTTTAGTTGAGGGCACTCTATTCAAATGTGACCCAATTTCTTGCACTCATAGCATATGAGTTGGTCCTTATCTTCCTCTTTGTTTTTGTTCTTGAAGTCTCCTCTTCGGTTAAACTTTATTCCTCGGTTGGACTTCATGAACTGAGTGAATCGTTTGGCTAACATAGCCATCTCTTCGTCTTCTTCCTCACACGAATCACTCTCATCAAAAGAAGCTTTGAGAGCAATTCCGAGTTTCTTCTTTTATACCTCATTTTTATATATCTTCTTTTTCTTTCTTTTCTTTTCTTCATCTCTTCCTTGCTTCATTATCTTATGAGTGAGAAGAGATCCCAGGAGAGCATCGAGCTTTAGTGTCTTCAAATTTTTTGCCTCAATGATCGCGGTTCTTTTCTTGTCCCATGATTCGAGAAGAGAGTAGAAGAGTTTCCGGACAAGTTTGTCTTCAGGAATGACCTCACCGAAGCCTTTAAGACTATTTGCAATGACCGAGAAGCGGTCGAACATCTTTGTGACACTTTCATCGGGCTCTATCTTAAAATTTTCGTAGCTCATGTTGATGATCCAATCTTGGTCTCCTTAACATCGTTGGTACCCTCGTAGGTGGTCTCTAGAGTGTCTCGCACCTCCTTTTCACTCGTACTTAAAGATATCTTTGAATACATATATGGTCTGAGCGTACAAAAGAGAATGTTCAAGGCTTTTTCATTCACTTGAAGCTTTCTTCTTTCTTCATCTGTCATTTCGTGGTTGGCCTTGGGAACTTGTCTATCACCCTCTTGTTTCATTGGAATGGATGGCTCATCCTCGATTACATCTCAAAGAGCATAATCGTTGGATTTGATGAATAGCCCCATCCAGTTTTTCCACTATGGATAGTTGTCCCCATTGAAGAATGGTGGTTTCATGATGGATTATGACTCATACAAACTTTGACTCGAGGTAGATGCCATGGCTTGATTGTAGCTTAGTGTGCGATTGATAAACTTCTCTAAGATCGACTCAAGAGGATGTTAATCCTTCCAATGAGTATAGCTCTGATACCAGTTGTTAAGTTGATCAAACAATAGCAATTGGCCAAGAAGGGGTGAATTGGCTATTTAAAAGTTGAAAGGTGCAATATGGAAATGTAAAAATTGGACACAAGCAACTTTAGAGTGGTTCAACCTTAGAACAAGCTCTACATCCACTATCTTAGCACCCTACTGATGATTTCAATAATCCACTTAATAAATTCGTCCCCTTTTCTCGGCTTAGGAGGAAACCGTTACAATCGATCAAAGCTTTCTACCCAAAGCTTGATCAAAGACACTCTTACAAAGAGAAATTGTGGTAAACAGAAAATGACTCTCAAAGGTAGATAAGTTTACCCAATTACAAATTCACACAAACCCAAATTTGAATAAAAATGAATACAATAAAATCTCTCAAGAGGGTTACAAGAATTTGACTCTATAAGGCTCAAAAGGATTGGATTTATACTTGAATGCGCTTGACTTGTTCAATAGTTGTTGATGTAGCTTTTTAGGCTTGCTTTTATGCCCCTTCATTAATTTGTATATGTTTGGGTAGTTGGCATCATCAATAGAGCCGTTGGGCTCTCTTTTTCCTACCATTAATGCACTTCTGCAACCTACCGTATCGATACACGAACAACCGTATCAATACCTGTCTCAAAATAGAAAGATTCGTTGTGTACAAAATATAGGGGTGTATCGATACGCGAGGAAGCGTATCGGTGTTGTCTCACTGTAAAACAAGGGGCGTCTCGAAACGGGCAAGGCCGTATCGATACAATTTTGCTCACTTGGACTACTATCAAAACCTGTTTCGGTACACCATGTAAACATATCGATATGGGTTAACTGATTTTCAAAATCGCGTGTTCCCAATAACTGACAAGGCAACGTTCGAATAATAAATGAAAAGATTGGAAAAATCTTAACCCCCGTATCGATACGGTGGTAGTCATATTAGTACGCCCGTATCGAAACAAGCTTCCTTGTACCGAAACGAATTCTTACAGTGGCCTATTTCTTTAAGACCGTATCGAAACGCTTGAGGGTGTATCGATACGCCTGGGCGTAAATGTTGAATTTTGCTTGATAACACTTAGAAAAATTTTATGGGGTTTAAGTTTTTGGCTTACAACAATTTTGCACTTGAAAAAATCTTGTCAATTGTGAGTCTTTGAAATACTTAAAAATTTGTGTTCTTTTTCAAATAAGTCCTTAAATAATTTGTTATATCAAAATCAAATGTGAGTTTTACACATTATGAGTTTATTAGACCTCTAGAGACTCATTGGGTCAGTTTTGAACACCTCTAATTATCGTACTTTAATTTAGAAAGAAATGTGTTAATTTTGTGGTTCATAATGCTTTGATTTTTTAAAAAGTAGCATAGGGAGTTTTTAAGAACATTATCTAATATATTTTAGTAATATGTAATAATTAATTTACAAATTAATTCAAACATGATTAAGTTTTTAAAATACCCAAACATGTGCGTTGACCGGTATTAATCGCACTACTTTTTTTAAAAATAATAATTCAAATAATATATTTTTTTGTTGTCTTCCCGGTTCTTCAAGTTTTGTCCTATTGATTCGTGTTGCACAATTAATTTTGGTGGACGAGTCTCTCAAAATGAATATTTTGCATATACAAAGACTAAAACTCGATGCTTAAGCGATATCAAATTGATTACCACTTGTTCCAACCCTCGTTGATATAATTCAAATCAATTATTAAAAATACGTATAATTTCCAATATATAATTTTAATATTTATTTTTTGAATACGTAACCATATCATATATTATCTGAAAAAGTAAAAAGGTGTTTATATATTTTAAACTTCCAATTAACCGAGAAACGGAAAATTTAAAATTAATGTTACTCGAAATTAATCTTTATATATACTAATGCACACACTTTCAATTAACGAGTTAAAATATATTTTTTTTTTACAATTTTTACTTAGGAAAAGAGAAGAGGGAGGGAGAAAAAGAATTTTAGTCCTACTAAATTTTAAACTCACAACTTAAAAAAATAAAAAAGTGTCGGCTTAAAAGTTTAATCACTTGTTTTAGAGACTGTTAACGTCAAAAAATATTTTTAAAATGCAGTGATTTGTTTAGCTATATTAATATAAGGGGAAACTACCCAAATAGTACCCCAGCTATTGCCGAAATATCGTTTTAGTACCACAGTTATTTTTTTTTGGCAAAATGGTACCTAACGTTACGTTCCGTTTTCATTTAGGTATCCCGCCGTTAAAAAATTAACTATGTGCTGACTAGGAGAGAGAAAATCACATGTGGAAGCCTGCCACGTTATTTTCTCTCTCCTAGTCAGCGTGCCACGTCAACAAAAATCATAAAAAAGCACACATGGCATGCTAACTAGAAGAGAGAAAATGACATGGCAAGCTGCCACGTGTGATTTTGTTATCTCCTAGTCAGCATGCTGTTAATTTTTAACGGCAGGGTACTATTTTAAAAACGAAACATAACGTTAGGTACCATTTTGCCAAAAAAAATAGCTGAAGTACTAAAACGATATTTCGGCAATAACTGGAGTATTATTTAGGTAGTGTTCCCTTAATATAATTACAAACAAACTCATACAGTATACAAATATATATTTTTAACTTAATCTTATTTATTAACCAATTAATTTGAATCAAATTTTACAAAGATCTAATATAAAATCAACTCTCCTAACAAAGCTTTCTTCATTCACAATGTAAAAATTTAAACCTTAATTTTACTTAAAAAAACTTAACTCGTTTTTAACTCCTCATCCCCTGGACAACTTTTAAAGATGCAAAATTTGTTAACATATATATTTTGAATATAAATATAGATTATCTTAACATAAGGCCGTAATAAATTTAAAATATATATCGTTAAGGGTTATATTTTTTATACACAAATTGTGTAAAAAAAAAACCCTTTTATATTTAAACTATAAAATTTAAAACTTAAATTTCTAGTCCCAACACTTTAAAACATAAATCTCAAATCATAAACCCTAAACTCAAAACTTTTTAATTCTAAATTCTAACCTTAAATTCTACGTATTACAACTTAAACCCCTAAACTTTAAACCAAAACCTAAATTTATAAACCCTAAAATTGAAAAAGCTCACGTAAATTATCAAAATATTTTCCTTAAATTAAACTTTTTTAATAAAAAATCATTAACAATTACAACATTAGAAATGTACATTTATAATGTCATTAAAAAGAGAACTAGAAAAATATCATTCAGCACGATAACTAAAAATTGATATTCAAAACTAAAATAATAACATTAAAAATGGAATCTCAATCCAATTTTGAGAATAAAAACAATTTTGATTATTTCTCCTTGAATATAAAAAAAACTATTCAAAAAAAACTTTTTTTTCCAATCAAACTCGAGCTCCTTGCATCTTTAGCCTGACTCCATTAAACCCCTGAATATGATACATACTATTACACTTGCCGTCTCCGGAAATGATACAGTCCAAAATGCTGATAACGCACACAATGGTTTCATATGTGTTCTATAAGGTTGAATTGAAACGCATTCCTTTCACTTCAGGCATCTATGTTACATTTCGATGTCTTCCAGATCCGGAAGTGGGAAATGGAGGATTGCCGCAATGCCAGTCAGCTGCGCTAATTCTGAATATGGACGTCAAAATAAGTGAGGTGACTTCAGAATAATTAAAAAAACTAAAAGACCAAATGCAGCAAACAGATACTCACGTTCCCCTGATACGTGCATAGACGAAAAAATGTGAGCAGTGCCCCCCGAATTCTTAACCGAGTTCACCAAACTGACGTACTTTTGCCTTGTAATTACATCCGAATTCCTGAATGCCAGCAAAGTTAGCAACAAACTACCAATAAGCTATAAGAGAGGGTAGATCCCAAGACTGATAGGAATAGTGAACCATGGAAATATAAACACAGTTATAATCCTAAACCAGGAATCTATTGTCATCTTTGTGTCATGGTTTTCTATCGGGTCCAAAATTTGCCAAGTCTAACAAAATAAATTCAACTGAAGTCATCCAATAATAAGAGGTAACAGCAATTTTCTCGAGAAAACTGTATACAATTATCCATCAGTGCTTGTCGAAAATGCAACAGGGTAAAATGTCAAGATGCTTTCAACAAGTAGAAAATTGAAATGTACAGCAATTTGAGGGGTGAAAAACACTTGCTTATTTCCCATCAATCTTGCAGTCAAATCGAGAGAGCATCGGCAGAAGCGCATGAAATGGAAACATGATCATGTGCTACTACTAATCTAAATGACTATGCAAACATATTGAACTGATAATATGATATACCAACCTGAAGAGGTCATCGGTAATAAGAAGTGTTTGAACTGCCATTCGCTCATGGGCAATCTCCACATGTTTTGGTCCATAGCATGCGCGTGCCAGATCCTTTATAATAAAAGGAAAGCAATTATATCAGAACATAGCCAAAAAGAAGATGACTAAGCTTTAAAATAAGCGATTAGGCCACTGTTTATCTGACCAACACACCTCGGTTCCCTCTGCCTTCCCCCTCAACTAATTACTACATGCACATACATTATTGTGTAAATATGCATCCATGTGCATGTGTGTGCATGCAACATATTTGCCTGTGTGAGAAAGAAAGTCATGTTTTGGTAACTTCTATGACATCAATAAACATTCCATTATGGCACATTTGTTTTGTGCTGCATCTTCATCCAAAATCTCATCCTTTCATTTGTAATGTTTTAAACGTAATAAAGTATGCTAATAGTCGACTCTAATCATCAACTGCAAAAATTGTATGCAATTATTACCTATTCCTACAGCAGCAAGATATAACTAACTTGCACTGCTTAACTGCCATGAACATGCCAAAAACTTATGGGGCTTTGTTTCACTAACCTTCACTTTCACCATATATTAAAAGATAAATCACATTTCGACTTTTGAGCTCTTAAAGGACATAATACATATTAATAAACATCGCAGCATCCGTCAATCATTCTTTTTTTTTTAATAGTATCCTTCAATCATTCTAATCACAGTATATAACCAAAAATTGTGGAAACGTACACACCCCATACTTCACACAAAGTTAGAACCTGACATTTGAAAGCATGTTGAAGAAATCCTTGAGAGCTCGGACCTGGTAAAATTGAGAAATGGAAAATAGAAGGCTGTTGTCAAAAGAAATAAATGAAAAAAATGGAACAATAAGAGAGTAAAATATATTCTTAGCCTGGTACAATTTCTACAATACCTCTTGGGCTGCTTTTGTGTCTTTTATCATGTTCATGACATTTGGGGCATCCAATACTTCTCTCAAACTATGCCTGCATTATAGTAAAAGTTACACTAACATCCATATTTGTTTGAAAGCTCCAAAATGAAATAGCATCGGGTAGAAAAATTATAATGGCATCCAAATTCACAGAGGAATGTAGATAAGACAAACCAAGTCACGTCTACTTTTACGGACTTCTTACCAGATCAAAGCATTTCAGAAACCTGATGCTTTATTGAAGCTCAGAAAGCAGGTGCACATTGTTCTCTAGAGTTATTGTGTGGAGCAGCATATTCTAATGCCAGATTATTCAAAATAGATACCCTATGCAATGTAAGCAGGTATGAAAAACTATATCTCAAGTATTGTGATGGATGTTCCGCTAGAAATATTCTTGTTATTGCTTTGGCTCATGGTTCACTAAGAATATACAAGGAAATTCTCAAGACAGAATATAGATGTTCCGAAATAATGGAACTGTACGTATATAAACATCAAGCCCCTAGATATATGGTATTTCAGATGAGGCAGATCTGCATTGCTTATCATAGTTAGCAGAGTAAAAACTGAAGCAGCAAGACAACGTACTTGTATCCGGAGCTTGTATTGACAAGAATTATTCGTGATTTATTCTCAATAATTGGCCTCAGTTGTCTTCTTTCAGCCTCCAACAAAAGATGACGATGAAACTGGTCCTGAAACAGATCAAAGAAATAAAAATGATAATAAATGCTTTAAAAACTCTTTCCAAGAGTTACTAAGGAAAACTGAAGTGATCGAAGAAGCAAGGGAATTGGAAAAGAAAATAAGTTGGAAGTTTTCATCCCAGACCTTTGTGAAACCAGGACTAGCAATAACAGCACAGCGAACAACATTGAAATCGACATGTTTGATGAAAGCCTGTCACAGATTCAAAAACAACCACGTCAGAACCACATAAGCTCACTTAAAATCATATAAAACAGTGATATCACAGTTCAAGTATAACTGACCTGTAGAACATTCTCAAAGAACTTCAAAGCCTGTAGAATGTTAAAAAAGAAATTAACAAGTACATAGAGTGACAAGGTAGACAAGAGGACCCAATTCTCATCGCATGCTCTAAAAGGTAAATGGCTTTCTAAATCAGAAATTAAATACAAATGCAAAAGAAATAATAATAGTAAAAGAGATGCATACCGACTCATAACCAGCAATGGCGGGTCCAAGCTTACGAGGAATTCAAGTTTCAATCCGTGAACGGGTACTTGTCATACTGTTGTACATGTCACTGTGATAGTTAGTTTAAAAAACTTGTACACCACGCGCTAAAGAAATTGACATTCAAAATTCATGTATGCAGTTGGTCAAGAAGACGTGTAACAACATAATCTCATGAATAATACTTTGAAGTGGACGCTTCAAAATGAAGTTTCATGCACTCCCTACAACTCTGTGGCCTAAAAATATAACATTACATGCTTCATCCACCTGAAAAGAAAATCCCCCAATTTCCAGAGTTTACTGTCAGTTTTCTCTTCCTCAGGATTTGAGCCAGGACAAGGACAACAGAGAGTGCCATTTCACTTGTTTGTGTTTGGGGTTTTCAACTATGCAGTTTCAAAAGTCAAGGGAATTTCGAAGATTTAAGGGTCAACAGCCAGAATAGAAAGTTCAATGAGAGCTGTTTGTTTTATATATTTCGGAGATTGTAATAGCAGTGACAGTGACCCAGAATTAGCTAGAACATCATTCTTGATTCCACTAGAATTCGGGAATTTTAAGTGTTTCCTTCAGCTATAGTGTTTTTTTGGCTCAAAATTAGATTCTACGGATGCCATCCACCCAGCAAACTAAAAGGTAATTTCCCAACTTCATAACAATCACCTTACTAAGCATTTAAAATATTGTACAAAATTCATTCTTCAAGTTGGTCTCACATACCTTCTACCAACAAGTAATATATTTGCTAGCCCTTCTTGCATTAATACCACAGCCAGATCAGCACTCGCACCAGGATCTGAAATATGATAAGCAGTAATTGTAAAGTTAAATCATGCTTGTTGAAAAGATGGGACCTAAATCTGTATTACTCACAATAAAGACACAGAAGACAAATTAAAGAGAAAATGAAGATACAAGACGACAAAACTATATTTTAGAAGACACAAGAAACAAGAGGTAGAAGAGAAATCCAAACTATTCAATATGCTAGAAGAGGGATGCAGATAGACAAAGACAAACAAATATGAAGTAGGAACGCTATCATTTTATCATTTTTTGGTTGAAGCCTGAATTTTGTTTCTCTATTGTTTTGATTCTGTGGATTTAGTCTCTAGCTAAATTTTAATGGTTTCAATCCTGATACATTCAATAAAATGTATTTAAAGAACAGTTGATAACAAGGTTAAAGTTTTGCAGTTTACAATTATAACTTTTTTGTTGATTATGCAACATGCCAACCTGAATTTTTTATCACATTGCGCAGTTTAGTACAACAGATATAATTTTAATAAAAAATTATAAGTCAGTCAGGGCTATGGTTTAGTCACAGATTGGACAAGTTTTCGGGTATGGGTAAACTTTGCCAGCTTTATCTAGATGATGATATGTGATACCGTGTTTAGACCCATGTGATTGCATGGTGATACAATGTTAATGCCAAGCCTAAAACCAATCAGCACTGAATGAAGGAATCAGGTCTAAATTAAATATAAAGCCACAAACTACAAATTTATTTGACCTAAAGTAAGATATACCACTCTATTCTGAATAAGGAAAACTAGCAAACAACCCTAATCACAAACACTTTAACCTTATTTTTGAAGCTAATGAGACCCTCACCCCATATTCAAATCCACACTTTAACCATGAAGTGAAATAAATCAGCTAAAAATTTTGTGATACTAGAGAACACTTCTCAAAACCCGTAACCAATATAACAGCAGTTTGCCATCAAGCACAAATGAAAGTCAGAAATCAGCTCTAAGCATGATACTGAAAGTCAGATGTTTCCATTCTGAAGTTATACAGACAATTGGGAAGTCAGACTACATACCAGAGGCCTGATGGAGTACATCCAGTGCCAATGAGTTCCATATTTCCTGTAAGGAAAATTCCATTATTTGGCTGGAGCATCAAATATGTTGAGAGCAACAAGATGGCACACTTTAAAGAGAAACAATAATTCAAAAACCAGTAATATATAACAACAATAAGACTAATAAGATGAACCAAAAGCCCTGAGGAACATAATCCAAGTAACTAGCTAATGTGATGTGTTAAAATATTCCAAGAATCATTATGTATCATGTTCATGAATTCCAAAAGAAGATTGTTGTTCAGAAGGCTATAAAAGAAATAATGGCCATGGGGAATATAACCTAGGAGTTTAGCGGGTATTTAGTGTTGCAATCAGGATAGGCTAGAATCATTATTAAGATGTCTCAATGATTTCTATTATTGGGTATGGTCCATTCCACATTTGCTTGCTTTTTATAGCAGCATAGAGCATGCGTGTAACTTGATTAATAATAGATAATATTTACTTTATTTTTCTGAATAGTTTATAGATGTGGATTTCAGTAAGCTATTTTACTCTTTAAGCTTATCTAGTAGTAGCCTGCATATAGCTTATGAAAATATACATATGATTGCCAATGCCCTTGACCTCTGTCAACTATTCCCTTTCAAACATTATTGGTGATCTCCATCCCTCTATTTCAGAACACCCACCCAGAACAGAGAGACATCTCTTGACTAGAGACATGTTTTCACATAGCATAGCTGTAAAAAAGCCAAAAACATGTGGAAAGCAAACAGCCTAAGTAACATTTATACCGTATCAAAGATTCTTTAACTATACATGAATATGTACACAGATGAATTGCAGCAACTAAAGTGATATTCACAACTATCAAGAATAGAAGTTTGCTTACTGAAGTACGAAAGAGATACAATTTGTACATTGCACGCGTATAGCACCCAAAGCTAGAGGTCAAACAAGAAAAGATACAATGTTATAGATTATTCCAAAAAGGATAGATACCTTTCTTAACACAAAAGGTCGATGAAGCTCAAGTTCTAGAGTATGGAATGCTCCTATCTGCAACAAGGTGATGATGCATTTAAAAGCAAGAAGAAAAAAATTAGAAAAGGGACAAACTTCTATGGTGCACCTACCTTAACATGTTCATTCTCTAAGGTGTTCTTCCCCCTTATACGCAAGACCGATCCTTCTTTGTCATAATCTATTGCCTAAAGAAATATGACAATATCGGTACCAATATTCATAATTGAAAGCAGCTTCAGAAAAAATTTCCTGTTTGAAGGATTTAAAACTTAATCATAACCACAAAAGTAAAAAATCAAACACACTGTTAATGCATAATGACAGTTCAAACAAATAAAAAAAACAATTCAATTATACCTCGACTTTTATTTCCAACTTCAGGGTAACACGTTCTGCATCTCTTCCGCCAGATGTCTCCCTTAGAACTTTCCTATTATAGAATGTACATAATACTAATAAGGTTTGACATCAAGAAACTTATAAACATCAAATTATCAGATTTACACACTAAAAATACATTTGCAGTTAAACTTCAGGGTAACACAATTGGTAACAGAAAAGGTTTATATATATATTAAAAAATTATCAACTAACAAATAACCGACTTACGAGTAATAATTCATGGACAAGTAAACACCATATTAACAGAAAATAATACCAATAAAAAGATGAAGAAAAATAAAGAATTGAAACGAAATATACTAAAAAGCCCTATAAAACCCTAATTTACCTCATCCATAAAGACATAAAGCAGCTAAGTTCTATCCAAGTATATATTACAACAATTTTTTTAAACACGCAAAATTAAAAGGTGGAGCAAAGAAAACCTGACGGTTCGAGCCATAACCCTATCTCCAGTAGCTATCAAATTGTAAACAAACCAGAGATCATCTGAATCTACTGGTATCATCTGCAATCAACAATATATCATTAAAAAGAAAAGCTCAAAATTCAAAAAAGAAAAGAAATATCGTACCTTTACGCTGCCGGGTCCGTTGGGAACTAGGTCTCGGTGTACAACTTTCATGATTATTAATACAAAATCTGTGTTCTCTTTTTTTTTTTAATTCACTTTGAAATTGAATTTACGCTGAGCAAAATCGAACTGTGATATAGAATTATAAAAAAGAAAATCAAAATTTCAGATGTGAGTTAAAGGAAGGGAGGGCGTCGGTTGAGAGATGTACGTACGAGGTGTTGAGAGAAGCGAAGGAAGATTTTTATTTATATAAGGCTTATATATCATATTAGTTCTTTAGTACCAACTTTTTTATTTTAGTACTTAAAATATTATTTGGTCAAAATTAATATTTAAAGTATATTTTTTAATTAAATTTAATACTTAAAGTATATTTTTTTATCAAAATAAATACTTAAAATATTTTTCGTCAGAATAAGTTCCTAAAATAGATTATTTTGTCAAAATAAATACCTAAAGTATATGTTTCCTTAAAATAGACACACAATGTATTTTTTAATTAGAGTATTTATTTTATACACAAGTGCCTGTGGAAATTTTTTATACAAGCGCCTTAGTTTAGGAGTTAGAAATTTTGTTTAGGGTTTAAAGTTTAGGGGTTTAAATGTAGTAGTTTTGAATTTAGGGGTTATTGATAGAATTTAGGGTTTAGGGTTAAAATTTAGGGTTTATAGGTTAAAATCTAAATCTGTGCCTATATTATCCTAAAACCTAAACACTAACCCTAAACTCTAAATTCTAACCATGAACCTTAAATTCTAAACCCCTACCCTAAAATCCCTAAACCCTATAATTGAGGCGCTTGGAGAAACAAAAAGTTTTCACCGCCAGTGTATAGGATAATAATCCTTTTAATTAATGTCACATGACAATTTTTAGGAACTTATATAAAAAAGATGTATACTTTAAGTACTTATTTTGACCTAAAAAATACTTTAGATACCTATTTTGACTAAAAAATATACTTTAGATACTTATTTTGATGAAAAATACTTTAGGTACCTATTTTGACAAAAAAATTATACTTTAGGTACCTAGTTTAACCAAAAATATACTTTAGGTACTTATTTTGACCAAAAATATATTAGGTACCAAAACAAAAAATTAGTATACTTTAGGTACTAATATGATATATAAGCCTTCATATAAACGTAATTATTAATTATTTAATAACAAAGGAATAAAAGTCATTAGGAAAAAAGAATACGAGTAAATTTAGGAGGAAAATTATATCATGTGTCTAGCCTACCGCATCAATTATGATTGAGCATCGGTTATGATTGATCTAGTAAATAAGTTTTATTAGTTGGGGTTATGGCTGATATAGTATGCTATACTTATGATATAATCTTTTGTTTAAAAGATTAAAATAGAGTAAGAGTCCCCATATCAATTTGTGTTGGAGTTTATTCATCCAGGGGGTTTTGTTTGTTGGTGCGGAATTAGTGACTCAAGTGAAAAGGTAAAGTGGGCATTGTTGAAATCTTAGAAACTTGGAGCAGTAACCAGTTTGTGTGTAATTCTTTCGTCCTGATTTAAATATTTTCTGGTTTGTCTGCATACATGAATTGTTTGTTGAGTTTGTCGCCTCATCATCATCATATCTACATGCATGGTTTTGCTCTTCGGTCTCAAGTAGATTGCATCGAAATTGATGTTTCTTGCTCATCGGATGAAGTTTTGTTTGCACTGCATAACAGGAATTTTCATCTCATAATAGGAGAACTTCCATAAAGGATGCGATTTTCTCATTCATGTGTGCTTTGCTTCCCTGAATGGTTTCAGTAGTAATATTCTGTTTCTCCAAAAAAGCTGCGGTCAGTTTGTTGAGTTATTAGCCATGTATTCCTGTGTGTAATATACATGAATTCTAAAATTTCTCGATGAATCAGAAGTATACAGAAATATTTAAAAAAAAAACCAATTCATGTATTGAAATTTTAACATTTAAGATGAAAGCAACATCTTTTCATTTGTATTTCATATTCCATTCAATCCAGGTACTCCCAATCTTTGATGTTGATCTTCATGTGCCACCTAGTATATCATTGTGTCATAATTTGGGAGACTAATAATTAGCTTGCGACTATCGTACATTCAGTTCTGTTCAGGATGCGATCTTGAGCTGTTGTTCATTACAGCTATACTGGTTCTAATTTATTAGATTGCCGCATACTGGTGGGAGTTTGAATCAAGATTTTCTAATTACTTATTTTGTTTCTTTATCTCCAACATCATGACTCTTTTTTCTTTTTGCCAACTCAAAAAAATGGCAATTCCTTTTTCTTTTCACCTTTGCTGATTTTCTAGAGTGAGGTGTTAAGGAAAACATTTACAAGTAAGCCAAGTGCCTTTTTAAGTAAGCTGAAAGTGCATTTTATGGATGGGCAGTAGCAGGAGGGCTTAACAAAATAAAAAATAATTCATGTGTAATGCAATATTTCCTTGGTCGTGTTGTAGTACAAATCTAGTCTTTCTTCCTGCATCTGCATCTGCATCTGCATCTGCATCTGCATCTGCAATATTTCCTTGATTGTTATGCTACACATGCAGGGATTTGCAGCAAATATCTAGTAATAGCACTTCTAACGTTGGGCACTTGAGATCAAACTAGGTGAAAATATTTCTGAATGGACTCTTATCTTGCTCTGTTGAGTCCTAAGAATCCATTTTTATGTTCAGGGCTTATGGGACCTAATTGTTATGCTTTATGTATGTTACACATATGAGGAGCGAGGCATAAACCAGAAAGGAAAAATATTATCTGTTGAATTAAGATACTTTCATTTCTTTCTATTTAATTTGACTGTTCAGTTTGATCTATTAATATGTTTATTTTCTGGCATGCAGTCTTCTTCCCATTACTAATTATCATATTAAATTTTTGATTGCTTCTCCTTGTAAAATATTAGATTGGAGAAAATATTGTGATTATTTAATTTCAGGAAAAAAAGAGATAACCTACATTACATGAGAACAGTTCTTTTATTGTTGCTTAATTTCTATTCAAACTTCAATTTTTTGTGGTGTGGCAGAGTTGAGAGTACTGTGCCGTATTTGACCTCAAAAAGCAAATTATTCCTTTATATCCATCATGTCGAAAAGACTGATTTTCTTGCTTATTTTCTTATTAATTACAAGTAGGAAAGCTACAGTTAAATATACAAGCCTATGCCTTATCTTAGGAAACTTCTAAACTAGGAAAGAGACTAACTTTAGTAATAGAATACAATCCCTTAGAGTTAGGGATCCTAACTAATAAAATATTTACAAATCTTCTAATCTTAGGAAACGAATCTCTGACACTCCCCCTCAAGCTGGGGCATGGATGTCTTCCATCCTCAGCTTGCCTGCTAGCTTTTGAAAGTCCTTACCATGTACACCCTTGGTAAGTATGGCTGCAATTTGATTCCCAATGGTCACATAGGGAGTACAGATTAAGCCACTGTCAAGTTTCTCTTTTATGAAATGTCTATCCACTTCAACATGCTTTGTTCTGTCATGTTGAACTGGATTATGAGCAATATTGATTACTGACTTGTTATCACAGTATAGCATCATTGGTCCATCCCATTTTACCTCAAATCTTCTAAAACGATCTTCAACCATAATAACTCACAAATTCCCAATGTCATAGCTCGAAATTCAGCTTCTGCACTAGATCTAGCCTCCACCTTCTGTTTTTTGCTTCTCCAAGTAACTAAGTTCCCTCCAAAGAAGGTGCAATAGCCTGAGGTTGACCTTCTATCAATTCTGGATCCTGCATAGTCTGCATCTGTGTACGCTTCCAGAGTCAAGTTTCCCTCTCTTCTGAACATAATTCCCTTGCCTGGTGTGCCCTTCAAGTACTGCAAGATTCGAACTACAACCCTTAGATGTGATTCCTTAGGGTTGTGCATGAATTGGCTCACAACCCAGACAGCATATGCTATGTCTGGTCTGGTGTGTGATAAATAAATAAGCCTTCCCACAAGTCTCTGAAATGAACTCCTGTCAATTGCCATATCATCCTCATCCGAGTCTCCAAGTTTGTGATTGACTTCTATGGGTGTTTCTGCTGGTTTACATCCTAGTTTTCCAGTTTCCTTTAACAGATCCAAAGTATACTTCTGTTGTGATATAAAAATTCCCTGTTGTGAGTGTGCCACCTCAATACCAAGGAAGTATTTTAATCTTCCAAGTTCCTTTACTTCGAACTCTTTTACAAGGCATTTCTTCAAATTGTTGCTCCCTTCTAAATCGTTACCTGTAACAATTATATCGTCTACATACACCAGTAATATAGTTACTCCCCCTGAAGGAGAGTGTTTCACAAACATGGTATGGTCACCTTGGCTCTGTTTGAAACCTTGACTTAGCATTACTTTAGCAAATCTCCCAAACCAAGCTCTTGGGGACTGTTTTAGTCCATATAGAGCTTTCTTAAACTTGCAGACTGCTTGTCCAGTAGTCGAAGTAAACCCAGGTGGTACATCCACGTACACCTCTTCTTCAAGATCTCCATGTAAAAACGCATTTTTAATATCAAACTGCTGCAAATTCCACCCTTGATTAGTTGCTAAGGAAAGTAGGACTCTTATTGTGTTCATCTTTGCAACAGGTGCAAATATCTCAAGATAATCTATCCCATAGGTCTGAGAGTACCCCATTTGCCACCAATCTTGCTTTGTACCTTTCCAAGGAACCATCTAATTTGTACTTTACAGTGAACACCCACTTGCATCCCACTGTTTTTTTCCCTTTTGGCAACTTCACTAAATCCCAAGTCTTATTCTTCTCCTGTGCATCAATTTCCTCTTTCATAGCCTTTTTCCAGTTCTCATTCTCTAATGCCTCGGCTGCTATTTTAGGAATGGTAATATCATTCAGGCTGGTAAGAAAGGTTCTGTGATTGAGGGATAGGTTTTTGTAGGTTATAAACAAATGTGAATGATGTTTAGTGGTGTAGGTTCTTTTTCCCTTTCTAATAGCAATGGGAAACTCAAAATCAAAATTAGATTCAATATCATTATGTTCAGAAGGAGTTTCAAAATGTACCTCAAAATGTATGGGAATAGGAACAGGAGCAGGAGCAGGGGATGATTGAATCTGCATTGGTGCCTGTGCCTTCCTCCTCGAGTAAGTTCTTAGAGGACAAGCAGTATCTTGAACATTGGGCTGAGAAACAATAATGTTCGGTTGAGGAGTTTGCGGGCTATTAGGTTCAGCTTGTGGAGAAGGTGGAGTAGGAGTATGAGGAGTGGAAGAAGATGGAGTAGGGGCAGGCTTATTAGACCGTATTTCTGCAAAACGGATAGGATTAGGAAGATCAATAAGGGGCTGCTGAAGTAAAAAGAAATCTGCATCCTTATCTTCCCTAAAATACATCTCCCCCTGAAGATAAGGAACAGTAAAGTAACTATCTCTTTCAACAAAAGTGACATCAGCAGAAGTATAGAATTTTCTAGTAGGTGGATGGTAGCACTTGCAACTTTTTTGAGTGGAGGAGTAGCCAATGAAGATACACTTCAATGCTCTTGGATCAAGTTTACCTCGGCTTTGAGAATGAATGTGAACAAAAGCAACACACCCAAACACCCTTGGTTGGAGGTTAAGAGATGGATTGAAATTAGGAAAGAATTTTTTAAGGGTTTGAAAGGGGACTTTGAGATCCAAGGACTTTAGTGGGTAATCTATTCATCATATAAGTAGTTGCTAAGACAGCTTCCCCCTAGTACCTTCTAGGGACTTGTTTTGAAATAAAAGGGCTCTAGTTATGGCAAGAACATGTCCATTCTTCCTTTCTGCAACCTCATTCTGTTGGGGAGTGTTTACACAAGAAGACTCATGTAAAATACTTTTTTCTAATAGATAAGGGGACAAGATTTGATTAAAGTAATCCTTGGCATTGTCTGATCTGATTCTCTTTATTTTAGCCCCAAACTGAGTCTTTATCATGGTGTATAAATTTTTAAAGGTAGAGGCAACATCAGATTTCTGTTTCAATAAATAAATCCAAGTAACTCAGGTATAATCATCTATAAAAGACACAAACCATCTAGCCCCAGTTATGTTAGGAATAGTGGAAGGTACCCAAACATCACTGTGAATAAGATTAAAGGGATTGTTGGTACTTTTATTATTTGCTGGAAAGGAGGAACGCTTATGTTTTGCAAGTTCACAAACTTCACAATGAAATTCCTCAATATCTAAGGTTTTACATAAAGAAGGAAACATAAATCTTAAGAGTTTAAAGGGTGGATAACCAAGGCGAAGATGATGTAACCATATTTGGTCTCTATTATTTGCAGAATTGGATAAAAAAGATAAAGGTTGGGTAACTTGTCCACCAAGGTCCTCAAGGTAGTAGAGGCCATTTATCTCCTTAGCATGCCCAATCATCCTCTTCGTTTCTTGCTCATGAAAAATACATTGCGTAGAATGAAACAAAACACTGCAATTAGTATCCTTGACAAGCTTTGGGATTGAAATAAGGCTAGTAAACAGCTTTGGTACATGTAAAACATTTTTAAGCAAAATGGTTTTACTAATGGCAATATCTCATTGACCAGCAACAGTTACCATAGTACCATCATCAACTGTAATTTTCCTGTTGCTAGGGCAGGGTGTGTAAGTGAGAAATTTTAGTGAAGAATTGGTCATATGATCAGTTGCTCCCGAGTCTATTACCTAGGAGTTTTGGGTAGGTATGGAGGATTCTGAGGCATTAGGGTTCTGAGAAGAGGATGATGATATACCTGAGAAAACGAGATTACATGTACCTGCAGCTGAT
The DNA here is from genome assembly GCA_019671005.1 of Hibiscus mutabilis. NCBI lineage: Eukaryota > Viridiplantae > Streptophyta > Magnoliopsida > Malvales > Malvaceae > Hibiscus > Hibiscus mutabilis. Next base: position 24,271,690 of record CM033745.1, on the reverse strand, counting down.
GGTTTTTCTAAAGATTCCAGTAAAGTCTTCAATTTTTCTACTTCTTCTCGGTTGAACGCAACAGATTGTTCATCAGATTCCTTAGATACTTCTCTGGCTGCATAGGCTCTATTTTGCCCTCTTGCTGAGCTTCTTTTCTCTGTGAAATTTTTGTTTGCTGACTAGGGCTTCCAACATAACCTCCAACACCTCTCTTTGGTGTGACGAGGTTTTTTTTACAGTAAGTACACCATAAAGAATCCCTATTTACTGTCCTTGTTGTCTCTGGCTTACCTTCAAAATTTTCTAGACGTATTGGTCCTTCAGAAACCGCCTTAGTCACTAAGGCTGAACTTTCTACTTGATTGTTTTCAATCACCATCACCCCTTTCTTCTTTTCCTAAAATCTGGACTCTCACTGCATCAAACTCAATATTTAGTCCAGCAAGAAAGTCATAAATTTTCTTTTTCAACAAACCTCTTTAGAACTGCTACATCCTCACTGCATTTCATCTAAATGCATTGATATTGGTCCATCTCCTGCCAGAGATTCTGCAGCAGATTAGAATACTCTGTAATTGATTTGCTTCCCTGTTTGGTAGTTGAAATCTTGCTCTTAATTTCGTAAATCTGGGCAGTATCACGAACTTTCGAATATGTTTGTTTCACAGCCTCCCATATCTCCTGGGTTGTTCTAAGAAACATGCAGGTATCACTAATTTCAGGCACCATTGAATTCCACAACATAACCAATGAGTCTTGTTCATCCCAAGCCTCGAATCTAGGATCTTCTTCTTTAGAGCCCGTTTCAAGAAGATGACTGAGTTTACCTCTCCCCTTTAGAAAGGTTTGAACCAATTGAGACCACTTAAGGTAATTTTTACCATTCAATCTATAGGAGGCATGAATGTTTTGTAAGTCATTCATCTGATTGGAGTGACTTCCTTCATTCATTGTCTCCTTGAGCAGTTTCAGTACTGCTGGAATCAGTTGTATCGACCATTCTCTCTCAAGAAATAAAAGAGATCAAAAACACTGTTTAACAAGAACAGTCAGGCCTAAGAAGCGAGAGGCTCTGATACCATGTCGAAAAGACTGATTTTCTTGTTTATTTTCTTATTAATTACAAGTAAGAAAGCTACAGCTATGCCTTATCTTAGGAAACTTCTAAATTAGGAAAGAGACTAACTTTAGTAATAGAATACAATCCCTAAGAGTTAGGGATCCTAACTAATAAAATATTTACAAATCTTCTAATCTTAGGAAATGAATCTCTTACACATCCCATATAGGGAAAGCTGTTTGTGAGTAATGTTGATTGAGATTTGCACTTATAGGGTGACTCTCTAAACGGACAGAGGTTCGGTATGGCTCTAGGCAAGGTAGACTGATATGGTTATTATGCCTGATTGAAATGAAAAGTTATGATTGAATAAATTCTATAATGTGTCTACTCGATCAGATAAGTGTCTTCTTACCTTTCCAGCATAATGCTTATCTCGGAATTTTGAGCTTTGCATGTACTTTTCATGAAAAATCTTCCCGGAGATATGATTGGATGGGATCATCAGGCATTGTATCATAGCCAATCTTTAGTTGATAAATATGTTGTGCGTACTGATGTTTTTCTATACTCAGTTCAACATCAGTAGATATGAATAAGTTGTGCTCCATCAGCCAAGTCAGGTGGTCTCAAATTGCACGACGTGTGGATGTACACCAAAGGAAATAAGCAGGTTCACAACCAAAAAACAACACAGGTGAAATTTACTTCATTTTAACTACATAATATTTCGCGGTTGGAAATATGCTACTGGAATAATGTGCAGATTCAGGACTAAGGTATGAATCTATGCTATTTGAATATTACATAATGCTATTGTCATTAACAATCTGAAAATTTAATTACTAAGTTATCCAGTACATTCTTAGCCTACTGAATCCACACTAAATGTATGGTACTTCAATTCAGAAGAGGGATTATGCAAGCTTTTGTTTTTGGCTATATATTAGAAGAAAGGAAGAGTCTTACTCTTGCATATCTTGATTTGTGCCCAACATGGTTTAAATGTTGTTGTCATTGCACGACTTGGCAAATACGTTATTTGGGGATTTAGTTGTCTTAACAACACGATTGTACAGAGTCATAGCTACTTTGTGGGTGCATTAGTGACGGAAATCAGGAACTTTGGTGATCGAGCCTTTTGTGGTGAATTGGCCAGATAGGAACACCAAATTTGAGATAGATTAGCGTTACTCCAGAGGTTTGTAATGATATTGTAAGATTAATTATGATTTCATATTTACAATTATAACACGCTTTTATTGATGACACATGGGGTGAGCACATTATCCTTTATAGATAAGTTTACAATAACCTTATTTTACTCGGTAATATTTAGCCAATCACAGGGCAAAGTAATGATGAAAATACGAAAGCTCCACGTAAAATCCATATGAGAGAGGGAATGCTACCAATTCCGCTTACTTTTGTAAGCGTGCGAATTGAAAATATACATAGCATCCATACCGGGTGAAGATGCGCAGCATCCACATCGGGTGAAAAAACACAATACCCATACCGGGTGAAAAGATATGGCACCCCGAATCAGGTGAAGATATACAGTGCCCCCAAGACGGGTGAGAGAATGTACAGCGCTGCCAAGTCGCGAGCACAAACCTATACTTTCCTGAGTAAGTGTGCATAATAAAGCAACGATGTAAAGAAATCTTCTACCACTCCAAGTAACAACGGAAAGAAAACGCTCCAAGCAGCGATATAAAATTCTGGCTGCTTCTAACTAAGCAAGCAACGACCCTACATAACTTGGGCTGTTATTCGCTTCATGTGAACCGCCATGACATATAACCGACATGCAAAGTCTCAAAGTTTCTAACTAAAAAATTTATACCATAAAAATATATATATATTCAATGACCAAGATTACCCTACCTGGGGGCAAGAATCCTTATATCGGAAAAAGGGATGTGCGAACACACAAGACAATATAATTTGCTATCGGTCTATCTTGCAAGTTTGTAATATTGAAAGTCTACATTTATGTTTCGACGTTCCTAAAAAGCATTTCAAAAACTTACACAAAAATTAGAAGATGAGAAACAATAAATTGTAAGCTTGCGAATATTACTTTATAACCTTCCTTCATCTGGGGAAAAAAATTAGCAATCTTGCTATAAGTTGGCAATGTCATCCAAAGTTGCTCACAGTTAGCGAACTCATTTATCGCTCCAAGTTAGCGATGTGAGAAAAATATATATTCTCGCTCTAAATTAGTGAAGTTATTCCAAGAAGCATAGTAATGAGAAAATGAGAGCTCTCCTACGGCTCTAAATAACATAGCGATGAAAATTGATCGCCAAAGATAAAAGTTTGCTAATCACCGTCCTAAGTAAGTGCGCACAGTAAAATAATTGCAAAGATAAATGTTACAGTAAGTGTACATAATAAATCAATCGCATGGCACACTTCTCTCAAGCAAGCACTCGAATTAGAAGGATTGCCTTCACATAAATATTAGCACCAGTGAACGCATTGCATTAATCCCCTACCTCTTTAAGTTATATTTTCTATAAGCTGGAAAAGAAGGCCAAGTATTCGCCGCTTCCAAGTAGGTGCGCAATAAAATAATAAATGTGCGAGCAAATAGTGATCAAAATTACTTCACCCGGGGGGCAAAAATCATTCCAACTCAAGGTAACCACGTGAATATATAATTCACTCTGAAAAAGTGATGTCATTTCTATGAGAAACAACGGAAAGCGACTTTTCCCGCGAACTATTTTCAAAAAAAAAGTGTCGTGCTGACAATTCACAATCGCATGTAAATTAGTCACTTTCAAGTAAACAGACAACGATTTACATTACTCATATTAGCAAAAAGCTAAACTATTTTCTCATCCCAAGGCAATCAAAAGCATCTCACCCTGGGGCAAGTGTATTGCTACCCATTTATTTTGCAAGTTTACAAATATCACAAATTTATATTCATCTATTGTCATTTTAAAAAAGAAATATAGTGCAAACACCAAGAATATAAGCAGAATTCGAACTTTATAATTTATTCACCAAAGGAAAAATGATATGTTATTAACTATAAATGGTTCAGTGTTTACAGTCACAAGGGAATATACACAAATATTGAATTATTCACTAAAGAACCAAAACTCCAAGGTTGTAAATATATAAAAAAAATTTCGCGACCCATAATCTCATTTCAGTTTCCATAATTTACCGACAGAAGGAACCTGAGACATAGCGAACCTGAAGTAGTAAAGAAACATCAAGAGTAAAAAAAGAGAGAGCGATACAATGCTTTAACTCGACCAGCTAACTGAAAATCCATATATGATCAAATGAAGTAAAGCCCGTGTAGTTTTCTATTTCATATAAAAAAAGGGATATATATATATATATATATATATATATATATATAATCCTGGGTGATTTGTACAAAACCAAAATCCCCTAAACTTATTATATTACATTTACAAACGCCGCAAATTGCTGTTCCAAAATTATATATAAAAAATTGCAACATTCGAACAAAACAAAGCTTTCAACAACCAAGTCCCAAGATTCTAGGAAGTGTTCGCGCAAACCATTTTTATAGAGGGTAAGTGTTTGAGCCAGCAAATCAGCATGCACAAATAATACGAAAATTAGATTCATCTTATGTATGGGGTAAGCGGTAAGCCATTTAATCAAACTTCCCACCGCTCTTGTCATTTGAAGAGAAACACAACACGGACACTATTATAAGCATAATTTACGACTAGAACTTTATATTTTGTATTTTATAATTTTCTTATCACCGAAGGCAAAAATTTACTATGATATAAAATAAAATTACTTTAAACAATTACGTTAGAAAATAAGAAATGAATTACACAATTCACTTCTCAACTCTTTCTAAAAATCTTGTATACGTTTTCAGGATTGTGAAGGTCACTTTATAACCTTCCCTCCTTTGGGGGCAATTGTTAGTACCTATAAACACCTGCTGCCACGTGTCGAGACTAAAATGAAAAAAGAACGTGAACAACATCACACAAAAGGACATCTTGCGATGAACGTGACAACGCACGCAGACCACAACGCGTAGGATCGCCCGTGAACCGCGTGATACCCTTTGCGAACCACGATATGTGAACACTACCCCAGACCACATGACGACACACGTGATCCACATCCACACCCGAGTCACAGCAACTCAACTCACCAAGACACTTGTCCCCTTCAATTGACACGTGTCCACACTCATTCCAATCCTTTTAAGGGGATCATTCATTTCAAAATCGAGGGGACTCCCCATAACACACACATAAGCTCTACACAACTAGACTCAAGCTCTCAAACTTTAGGAGAACTCCGTCTTCTCCACAATCAAGAATTGTTGCACATTTTTTGGTTTATTTTTCTTTTGAAAAAAATTAGTCAGAGTTGGATGCATGTCACTGACGAAAAATTTCAACACCATCATAGATTGTTCTTATTTATTTATTTTTAAAATGTCCATCGAATAAATTGCAAGAGTATGTTGAGACATGCAACTCCATAAAACTCCAATATACAAAACTGTCATAAGGGTTTCTATATGGTTCAGAATAGTTTCCCAAGAAAACTTAAAAAAGTTTAACAAAAATCAAAAGCTCAAGGAGAAATAGAAGAAAAAACAAACAAAAGCAAAAGGACTTAAAACTGCTCATCTTGCACCATCTCTCAAGTCTCAATCATCAATCCTGGAAGTAATTGCCAAAATGAATGAAGCATTACCAGTTGCACCATAAGATCAAGGAAAGCAAATTTATCATCCTAAGGGATACATAAATAAAATGACCTTTTGGTTTGGGAACAAGATGGGGGCTCCATATATACCCATAAGGCACATCTGGAGGAGAGCTGTAGGATCCTCTCAAATATGTGACATGCCTCAGCTTCAACTTTTTCTTCCTGAGCTCGTTTATCATGTCCCGTATTCCAAGCCATATTAAGGCATCAACTATATGGTATGAAAGCTGCAGTCGAGATTACCAATACATGAATAGATCTAAATATAAATAAAATTCGAGACTGAAGCAAAAACCAGACTCACTCTGTAACCAATTTGTTGTTTAACACGAGATAAAGGATGGGGGAATTCACTAGTAGGCCTGACAGAAAGGTGACAAATGTCATTGACTAAGTAATTATTCTCAATATCTAAACCCACACATACAAGAATATACATCAGTCTGGGAAATGATTGAATTGTCATAAAAAAGACAACACCAAAGCAGATACCTTCACAAAAGACGAGTGATGCCAGAATTGATGGTGCACAAACAATCCAAAACATATTTATTTAGAAAAACTTCTAACAACAAAATAAACACAACCAATCAAGACTTACGTCCATGGCATAGTGAAGAATATATGAAGTGGTACTTGTAGCGCCTCTGCAACATGTGTATGTCCTGAAAAATCTTCTTTCCATCAGTCGCATGAGAGAGGAAAAGGGCAGAAGTCAATAAGTTTCATGCATCAGAAAAACATGTAAATAGAGTACATTGAATATGCAGAGCAAACAAATGGACAGCTAATGTTTCTTCAGGTTAAGTATTGCAGACCATGCAAGATGATGAAAGAGATAAACAGAAAACCCTTTCCAATCAAAATGCTCAATTATCACAAAACAAAAACATATAGCTTAAAAATGAAATAAGGTAATAAGACCTAACCATATGCTGGGGGATTGGCAATTATAGCGTCTACATCAAATTTGACATTACTGTCAGGATCATTGGCCTGGCATGCATTAAGAAGAGAGAATATTATTTCCTTCATCTGTTGCCTCTGAACAGGAATTTCTGACGGAACTGATGGCAGGAATCCTTTATTTTTTACCATATCTGCAGAAAACTCAGTGATCAGTACAGTACTTTCAGAAGATAACAGAGACAACCTAATAGATATGTCTGAAAGTCGACAGAAGACAACGTCTTTGACAACCCCTTTTTAGTGGTTGCAAGTAATCTTTAGAAATTACTAAAAGAATGAAGGAAAGTAGGTCGTGTAGGATGTAGTATACTTTGCATTTAGTACTTCACTCTGCATTAAACTTGTATTTTTAGATTTATACAGGTAGAAGTTAAGATAAATATCTGTTCATATAAGAAGGTAAACACCTGGTAGAACTCTACTGTTGTAACTCAGCCTATTTTAATGTCTGGTTTATTCTTTTATTCGACTAAGAGGAAAAAACAGAGATATAAAACTCTCTACCAGTCAACTCTGTCCTCTCTTCCAGTAAATTCACATGGTATCAGGCTAGTTTTCCAACACTAGAATACTACGATGTACCTACCAACACCTTCCGCAAAAATCAGTTCCGAATCAGACCAACATTCATCACAAAATACCCCACTTGATTCTTCACCTATTCCTATAAGGTGTCATGAACTCACTGGGCACAACTACTTGCAATGGTTCCAGTCGGTTCTAATGTACATATCAGGGAGGGGCGGAATCTTGAGCAGCAAGCCACTGCCATCCATTCGAGAAGTATTTGATGACGTCAAGAGAGAAGAAAGCCACAGAAAGCTAATGTAGACAGAAACTAGCGGCACAACAGTTGCTGGAGGATCATCCTTGTACACTCGTCACTCATTTCATCCTGCTAAGCAGAGAAAGGGGAGGCCATTGTGTGATCACCATAAAAAAGCAGGCCACTTGCAAGAAAATTGCTAGAAATTACATGGCAAACCGGCAGAATGGGAGCAAATCGAGGCCTCCAGACACAGGAAAGCCATGCTAATGTGGCTGGTGTTTCCACACCAACAGTGAAAACAGTCACTTCACTAAGGAGTATATTGAAGCACTACAAAAGCTTCTTGGGTAGTCAACCTCTCATGATCAACATAGTAGCTTGACGGCGCATATTTTATCATTTGCCACTATTGCTGAAAACAAATCTTGGACGGTGGATTTTGGAGCCTTAGACCATATGACAGGTGATATTAGTGTTTTTCAAAGTTTCAGTCCACAACCTAGTCACTCAACTGTCAGAACAGCATAGAAATTAACAAAGGACCTCACTCTTCATCTGTCATTTATGTCCCTAAATTAGCTTGCAATCTCGTTTGTTAGTCAGCGAATTAAATTGTCACTAAATTTCATTCCAATCTTTGTGAATTTCAAGCACTAGATTCAAGGAAGGTGATTGGTAGTGTTGAGCTATGTGATGGTCTCTATATCCTCAAAAGGAACTCCTCTCCAACAAGACAAGTTCACACAAGTTGTATTTCAGAGTTTTTTTTTCTTCTAGTTCTTCATTTAATTATATTTTTTTTCAAATCCAATAATGTTGGGGCATTTTTGCCTCAATCATCCCAATTTTCAATATCTTACAAAGTATTTCTTGTGAAATATGCCAACTTGCAAAACATACTCGCCCTATCTACCCTAGCATTGAATATAAACCCTAACTCTATTTTCAATCATTCACAGTGACATTTGGAGCCTTCAAGAGTAAAAATGTTAACAGGTAGATGGTTAGTCTCATTTATAGATGATCATTCTAGGACAACATGAACTTTCTTAATGAAAAAAATTTGGTCTATTCAAATATTTTTATACCATTTTAATACCCAACTTAGAAGACAAATTCAAATCCTCAAGACAGACAATGGGAGTGAGTACTTTACTACAACCTAAGGCTCTTTAGGAAAAAGGGATAACCGAAAGAAAAAAATAGACATTTTCTAGCAAAGTCATTATGTTCACCTTCCCCACTCCAGGTCTTTTCTCTCATTTTCCCCAAAAGTATTTGGTTGTTCCACTTTTGTTCACATCCACCACTAGTATAGAACCAAACTTGATTCTACGTTCATCAATGCGTATTTCCTAGGCTACAATTCTAATAAAAAGGGCAACAAATGTTACTCTCCACTCACTTAAAAATTGTACACTTCTACTGATGTCACATTCCTTGAAAATCAATCTTATTTTACCAAAGCTGACATTCAGGGGAGAATTCAAAGGAATTTCAGCTTTGGGATAGGCTTCAACATAGTCGGTCCACATATATTCCTCCTTCCACTAAACCAGAAACCAATAAAAAATACATAGATTCTTTTGAACCACTAAACTTACCTCCTCAAGATTCTCCGACCAAAAAATCATCCAAGTCTATTTCACAAAATAAAACACATGCAAAACTCAACTTGAAGCTGTGGATAAATAATGTGTGACTTTAGTATTTAGTCCAAATACTAATTCTTATTTAATATATTACGAAAATATATAGTTTAGTTTATCTTAACTACACTAATCTAAGCTAGAGTAAACTACTAGGAATCCTAAGTTCAGTTAAACACTTAGACTTAGCTTTTATAAATACTCTTGTAACACAATTCTACTGTGTGAGAAAAAATCAATTCAATTTTGCAAAGTTTTCATATTGAGACTCTTCCCTAAAAACTTCTTTACTTGCTAACATGGTATCAGTTTAGGCCCTCGATCCAACTAATTATTTACCATGGTTGATACGTCTTCATCTACCATAGCCGATTCTGGCAACAAACCCTACATTCAATGCTGCATCTGATGTCTCCACCACACAAATAACTTCTCATAAATTCAATGGTCACAATTATCTTCAGTGGTCTCAAACTGTCAAGCTTTACATCACTACAGAATACATCTTAGGCAAACAGAAAATTCCAAAAATTATTGATCCAATATACAACCTATGGCTTCGAGAAAACAACATGATTATGTCATACTCATAAATTCCATGACCCCTGATGTGGGTGTGAACTTTCTTCTATATGATACAGCACAAGAAATCTAGGAGGCTGCTAAAGAAACCTACTCCAGTTTTGATAATGTAGCTGAGCTTTTCGATAGCCTTTGCCAAGAAGAGATGAGTATCATACAGTACTACTAAGGTACTACCAACAGTTGGATCTGTTTGAAAATCATATCTAGTCATCCACTATTGATGCGGCACTATACAAGTAGATCACAACTCAAAGAAGAGTCTTTCAGTTTCTTTATGGTCTCAACAGTGACCTTGAATGCAGTAAAGGGAAGAATTATTGCTACCAAGCCCCTCACTTCCTTACGAGAGGCTTTTTCTGAAGTTAGAAGAGAAGAAAGCAGAAGGGTTGTGATGTTGCCCCAAAATACCTAGCCTGAAGGTGCTGCCCTTGTCACTCACTCAACCAACAAACCAAGGCGAGAAAAACCCTAGTGTGACCATTGTCGAAAGGTTGGACATGTGAAGAAAAATTGTTGGAAACTTCATGGTAAACCAGCAAATTGGAAACCTCAAAGGCTAAAACAACAACCTGATGGATCTGCTCATATGGCATCTACAGATATTGCTGGGCAGAACCTCGGTAAAAAATTGAGGACTTGCAAAGATTGCTCAGCCAAATTACACCCCTAGTGAGTTGAACCTTGCATCCACAACCAATGAAGATAGTTCAGACCATATGACAAGGGACTAATCCCTATTCCATACATATCAGTCCCTACATACTTCTTCTCAAATAAAAACTATTGATGGATCTTTATCAACTGTCTCGGGAACTGGTTTTGTCAGAATATCTAAAACTATTACACTGCCAAATGTTTTATATGTTCCTAAACTGGCTTGCAATCTAATTTCAGTTAGCAAATTGTCAAATAAATTGAAATGCAATACTAAATTCTCCTCAAATGTTTGTGAGTTCCAGGCTATGGACTACGGAAGGTGATTGGCAGTGCTAGGTTGTGCGGTGGCCTCTATATCCTCCAAGGGCAGATTCCTCCGAATAGAAAAGCAGTTTCAAGTTGTTTTCCTATTAGTTCAGATTCTTCAAAGAATATCTTATCATGGCATTATAGATTAGGTCATCCCAATTTTCACTATTTGGCTAAAATGTTACCTAGATTATTTTCTAATAAAAATATTGGTCATTTTAGTTGTGATGTTTGTCCTCTTGAAAAACAAACAAAAAGCAGTTATCCTCCTTCACATTCTATAACCTCTCAACCTTTTGCAACTGTACACAGTGACATTTGGGGCTGTTCCAAGGTAAAGAACATTGATGGTTCACGGTGGTTTATAACCTTCATAGATGATTACACTAGAATAACTTGGACATTCCTTATGAGATAAAAGTCTAAAGCAGAAGAAGTTTTAAACATTTTTACACTTTAGTGGAAACTCAGTTTCAACGGAAAATTCAAGTACTACATAGTGATAATGCGAGTGAATACTTTACCAAAACTCTAGGGTTATTTTTTTCGAGACAAAGAGATTATTCATATAACTTCATGTGTTGACTCTCCCCAACAAAATGGGATTGTTGAGCGAAAAAATAGGCATCTTTTAGAGGTTTCTAGGTCTTTATTATTTTCCACCAATGTTCCTAATTTCTATTGGGGAGAGGCTGTTTTAACCGCCACATTTCTTATCAACAAGCTGCCAAGTAACTCAATAAAATTCAAATCCCCTAGGAATTTGTTTCTTTTAGTTTTTCCAAACTTTAAGCCTCTTTCATCTAGCATTCCTATAAAAATATTTGGCAGCACTGTATTTGTCTATAAGAATTCCATACTAAATCTAAATTAGACCATAGAGCCATTAGGTGTATTTTATTAGGTTATTCACCTAATAAGGAGGGTTACAAATGTTACTCACCCTCCACAAAAAGAACCTATACCTCCATGGATGTGACCTTTTTTTGAAGATAAACCTTTTTACCCCAAAACTGAAATTTAGGGGGAGAATATTGCAAAATCTCAATTTTTACCAGCTTTAAATTTACCATATGTTTTTGATGACCCTATTTTTGACAGTTTTTAGAAATTTTCAGCTAGTGTACCATCCTCGTTTGCACCTCCTACAACTGAACCTGTTCTTGAAAACCTCCAAAATTCGTCTACCGAACCTATCCTTGAAGACCAAACTTTAATCCCTGACCAGGTTTCATCTCTTACTCCTACTTCTCCCCAAAAAGGCCAACTAACTCAACTTGAAAGCAGACAACTTAGTGTCTATTAAAGGATGAAGAAGTTCACTAAAGAGGCTGCTACACAACTTGGAGATTGCCAAGTACTGGACTTCAGTCCTACTGCCTCAGAAAAAATGCAAGGTAAGGAATTGTTTCAAGAAGAAATTCCTACTATTGACACCTATGATTTGCCTATTGCTCAGAGAAAGGGTGTGAGAAAGTGCACAAATAATCCCATTCAACGGTTTGTTGCATATGGAAATTTAAAGCCCTCATTTAAAGCATTCACTATCAATCTTGACAACATTGTCATTCCAAAATCAGTGGAGGAAGCCTTGAGAGATCCGAAATGGAAAAAGGCAGTTGAAGATGAGATCGTGCACTAGAAAGAAATGAGACCTGGAAGCTTGTTGATTTACCACAAGGAAAAAGACTGGTAGGCTGTAAATGGGTGTTCTCTGTGAGAAAGGGGCCATGATGGCCGGAGATGCAATGAATAATGGTGGTTTGTGTATGATCGGTGGTTAAGGATTTGTTGTTTGAAGAAGATGAACATGATATTTTCCAGAGAGAATAATGTGTTTTTCTGTATTTTCGTATTATTCTTCATTATCAAATGTATACAAAGTAAGCCTTTAAATATGCTGATATAGATTTTTAATATAACTAAAACTATACTTTTATCTTTAATTTAAATAATACTTATTCCTAAATTAAATAAGACTTCTAATAAATCTAAACTACTCATTAGGAATAAACTCTAATTACGTATTAAATAAAAACTCTTAACACTCCTCGTCAACTTAGACTCCTCTTAAGCTCTAACATTTTTCGAATAACTTACACTCCCCCTCAAGCTGGTGAGAAAACGTAGTAGAGCACCAACTTGGATCTTGGATGTGATGCCCTACTCATATTTCTTCCGCTGTTTCTTAGAGAAAAATGCTCCTCGTTCTCGGGAGTCTTCGATTTGAAGAGTGAGGACAGGACGATGATGTTCTTGCGTAGCAATTGTTGATGTCATTCAACTTATGGTACGCTTGAGATGGTTGATGCATCAGTTGGAATATCAAGACTCCTCCACAGGATGCTCCTGTATGCAGTTCTTGACTAAAAGGTTTGCACCACATGATGCTCTGGCATGCAGTTCTTGACTGAAAGGTCTGATGCAAATGATGTAGGAAGTGATCACAGGAATCTACACTCCCTCTTAAGCTGGGAGTTACACAGACTAGAGTTCCAGCTTGGATCTTTGATGTAGAATCCCTTAAAAATATTATTTAGTTTTTAAGGTTAAACTAGAACCTCTTCTCCTATCTTTTAGGATTGATGGCTAAGATAGAACCAAATAGTTTTTAAGGCTAAACTATAACCTTTTCATCTATCTTTTTGATTGGCTAAGATAGAACCATCAAATAAAGAACAAAACAAAAAATTAAACGAGTAGAAATTTCACCAAAGATGTAAGATTCCAACGAGGGAGAAGCCAAGGAATGAGTGTGGCCTAATGACAGCAACGGAAAAGAAAAATGACGTGCATCTGAAAAATTAGATCGTCGATCTGTTTCAGATTATAGATGGCAGCAATGGTGACGGCATCAAGACCGTTGTTGACTCATGATACCATGTGAGAAAGGGGCCATGATGGCCGGAGATGCAATGAATAATGGTGGTTTGTGTGTGATTGGTGGTTAAGGATTTGTTGTTTGAAGAAGATGAACAAGATATTTTCGAGAGAGAACAATGTGCTTCTCTGTATTTTCGTATTATTCTTAATTATCAAATGTTTACAAAGTAAGCCTTTAAATAGGCTGATATAAAGTTTTAATATAACTAAAACTATACTTTTATCTTTAATTTAAATAATTCTTATTCCTAAATCAAATAAGACTTCTAGTAAATCTAAACTACTTTTTAGGAATAAACTCTAATTACCATTAAATAAAAACTCTTAACAATCCTCGTCAACTTAGACTCCCCCTCAAGCTCTAATACTTCTCGGATAACTTACATTCTCTGTAAAGTACAATTCGGATGGTACTGTTGAAAGGTTCAAAGCAAGACTTGTAGCCAAGGGGTTCTCTCAATCCTATGGAATAAACTATCAGGAAACTTTTGCCCCAGTTGTGAAGCTAAACACAATAAGGGTACTACTTTCCTTAGCTATTAATAAAGACCGGATTCTTCACCAACTAGACATCAAGAATACCTTCATGAATGGAACTCTCGAGGAGGAGGTATATATACAAATTCCTCCAGGGATGGACAACAATGTTAATCAGAAGGTTTGCAAACTGGAAAAGTCCTTGTACGACCTAAAATAGTCACCTAGAGCTTGGTTCAATAGATTTACAAAGGTCATCATCAACAATGGCTATAAATAATGTCAAACAGACCATACATTTTTCATAAAGGTAACCCCTACCGAAAAGAAAGTTATTTTGATTGTTTATGTAGATGACATTATTGTTACAGGGGATGCCATATATGAGATTGAGAGACTGAAGAAGCTACTAGCCCTTGAATTTGAAACAATGGATCTTGGAAACCTAAGGTATTTTCTGGGAATGGAGGTAGCCAGAACAAAGGAAGGTTTAGTCATTAATCAAAAGAAATACATCCTTGATTTATTGACTGAAACTGGAATGCTAGGGTACAAACCTGCAGAGACCCCTATGGAAATTAATCTAAAATGGAACAAGGATGGAGTAAGCAATCCTGTTAATAAAAAACAGTACCAAAGATTGGTAGGAAAGCTTATCTACTTATCTCTTACAAGACAGGATATAGCCTTTCCAGTCAGCATTGTTAGTCAGTACCTATGTGATCCAAGGGAGGAGCATCTTGAAGCTATGAACCGGATTTTGAGGTATTTAAAGTTCACCCCTGGACATGGCTCATTTTTTAGAAAAAAATGAAGATGGAACAATGAAGATTTTTATTGATTCTAGATGGGCTGGGGAGCTAACTGATAGGAGGTCAACAAACGGCTATTACTCCTTTGTTTGGGGCAATTTGGTAACATGGAGAAGTAAAAAATAGTCTGTGGTTTATAGAAGCAGTGCTGAGGCAAAATATAGGGCTCTAGCACATGGAATTTGTGAGGTGATATGGCTGCAAAGACTCATGGCAGAATTGAGACTCAGTGAATTTACACAGTTTAACTTACAAACCGGCAGTCAATCAACTATAGGGATTGCAAAATATCCAATCCATCATGACAGGACAAATCATGTTGAGATAGACAGACAATTTATCACAAAAAAGTCAATAGTGGAATGGTCAATCTGAATTATGGCCCTACCAAAGAACAGTTGGCAGATGTACTCACCAAAGCACTTCCAAGAGCTACCTTCGACGAGATTACATCCAAGATGGGACTCTATAACATCTACTCCCAGCTTGAGGGGAGTGTGGATAATAACGTGTGACTTTAGTATTTAGTCTAAATACTAATTCTTATTTAATGTATTATGTAAATAGATAGTTTAGTTTATCTTAACTACACTAATCTAAGCTAGAGTAAACTACAAGGAATCCTAAGTTTAGTCTAACACTTAGACTTGGCTTTTATAAATACTCTTGTAACGCAATTCTATTGTGTGAGAAAAAATCAATTCAATTTTGCAGAGTTTTCATATTGAAACTCTTCCCTAAAAACTTCTTTACTTGTTAATAGAAACAAATGAACTTGTGTCTATACTGGGATGGATCAACCCCAACTTAAAGCTAAAGAGATGAAGGAGTGCCAATTAATAAAGAATAATACCAAAGGTTAGTGGAAAGCTAATTTATTTATTCCATACAAGACCAAATATTGTATTTTCAGTAGGTGTTGTCAGTCAACACATTTATGATCCTAAAAAAGAGCATGTAAAACAATTAATCGAATCTTTAGATATCTCAAAATGGCAACATGACATGATATATTTTTTAAAAGAAGTGAGAACCATGAGGTTGAGATTTATACTGATGCATGTTGGGTTGAAGAGTTAACCGAAAGGAGGTTTACAAGCTGCTATTGTGGATTTGTTTGGGGTAATCTTGTTACATGGAGGAGTAAGAAAGAAATCAAAAGTTTCAAGTAGTGCAGAAGTTGAGTTTCGAGCACTTTCACTAGGAATTTGTGAAGAATGTGGATTCATAGATTATTAAAAGAATTAAAGGTTGACTTAAATAACAAATTCAAAGTGCAAGGTGACGACCAATCTGTCACAAGTATTGCTAAGAATCATGTTCATCATGACAAAACCAAGCATGTGGACATAGGCATTTCATTTCAGAGAGAGTCAATATTGGGACAGTCAAATTAAGCTATGTTCTTACTCAATTGCAACTAGTCACCAAAGTTCTTCCAAGAGTTAACTTTAGTGGATTCATGTAGGATGTGGCCGTGTAAGTAGCATACCTTGTATTTAGTATTTCACTTTGTCTTAAACTTGTATTTGTAGATCTATCTAAGAAGTTAAGGTAGATATATGTTTAGATAAAAAAGTAAACACATAGTAATAATTTTATGTTGTAAACCCTAGTAGGACTCTACTGTTGTAACTCAGCCTATTTTGATAGTTTTGATTTATTCTTTTATTTGACTAAGGGGAAAAACATAGATATAAGGCTCTTCCAATAAACTCTCTCCTCTCTTTCAGTAAATTCATAGGTAATATCACCAAATGCTTGGTACACAACACTTTTATACAAAATCTCAAAATTTGGATAAAAATGGAAGGAAGAAAAGGAAAATAGAAAAGAGGCTTGATGTAGCCTCAATTGAAACATTACAATACATGATAAGAGAACCATTAAAGAGGCATTTTGCAGATATTTTCTCCCACAAATATCTTTCAAATTGTTCATAGAATCTTTCTAGCTGCCCTTTAAAGATGTGTTTTATTAGAGTTTATGTTGTTTCGTATTTGATGAGAAAGCTTGTCTACAAATAAATAAAATCAAGGAAACACTGAATCTACTTCAAACAGACCCCTCCCTCGCCCATGTATATTTCCAGAGCAACTATATGAAGTTATGATAAAGGATCTTACCCTCAATAATAAGTATGGATTTAGTTTAGAAATATTATTATCAAGATAAAATCTAGACACTCACAGCCAGCAAGAACTTTTGGATCTCCCCCTAAAGGATAGAACTCTAACCCAGCATTCAAAACGAAATCTTTAAAATTTGCGTGTGTTGCCAATCTAACCCTATGGCCATCTGCCTGCAAGCAAAATCTGAACTCCATCAGCTCAAAAAAATTGAGGCTTTTCTTGAAAGGAAATATCGTCAAAAGGGAGATAAATTAAACAATCACACATCCATCGTAATCATCATATAATAATTAAAATCCTACAGAAATGATTTCTTTGCAACGTGCACATTAAAGTTTATCCAATAAAGTGAATAAACATAACTGTTACATGTTCTCTGTTTACCATTTTCACTTCCTTGGAATCTTACTAAAATCATGGAAGAATAAGTTTGATTACTCTTTTTTTTGTATAACGACAATGTTAGCAGTTCAGAGTTGTGTTAAAGGATGTCATGTCGGGGGGGGACCATAAATTATGAAATAGAAGTAATTATGTTTAGAACGTAGAAATATTTTTTTTCTAATTTAGTCAGCTTAGTGTTTCAAGTGGCATCCCCTTGGTCAGTTTTCTATTCTTTTTCCATCCTCCAATCGTCACTCCCTCAGCCCAAATGCTGTCTTGGTTAGAAATTTTATGCAGTTGCCTAATATCACATTGCTGTTGTCTCTATAGCATTCTGATCCCAATAACACCCATCCCTTCTTACAGTGCTCACTAACCAAACCTCATATCTTATTTCTTCTTACTTAGAATTCCACTAACCAATCTTCTTAGTTCTATCAAAGCTTCACTCCTCAACCTTAGCAAATTTACCTATCTAAAATATTCTCTTTACAACATCAAAGCGCTAACTCTGCACCTACACTTAAGTCTGTCTTTTAGCTCACCGCACAATCATGTACACACACATAGACATTACAAACATAATGTACTATGTAGTATGGATGGCACTATGATAGCATCATTTGTTGTACCAAAAATATATCAAATGTACATCAATGAAAATATACCAATATTATGCCTTGCAACCAAAATTTACTATCAAAACTCAAGAAGACAGTCTAAGTGTAGGCTGTTAGATAAAGATACCAAACCTGCAGACTCTATGAATACTTCTAAAAGGCTGTTACAAGGTTTGCTAAGATATGAAAAAGAATCTAACCTGTAAACGTTTTCCAATAGCAACAAATGGTTGTACATCTCCTCGTGTTCCCACAATAAGCATTACAATTTGCAGTGGAGGTATATTTGGGATATCTATTGTGTCCATATCCTCTTTCTCTGGAGCTTCACTGTAAACAACATAATCAAGAGCGTGTGGTTTCATATCAGTAGGAATATCACATTGTACGGTCCCATCATGTTTCACATTAGCAAGTTGACTCAACCACTTGATCTGCATTAAAATTTTTAAAAAATAGTTTAAATTTTCATTACCAGAGAAAAAAATGGAAAAGTAGAAAAATGTAAATTACAAATAAAATATAATAAATGCAGGGAGAACCTCAAAAGGGAAATTCTGATTGAAATAGACAGTACGATAAGCCAAGACTATAATGAAAAAAGGGCAAACGAACGAGGTTTTGCATCAACTATAAAAGAAATAATGAAATATGAGAGATTGGAACTCAATTAGGAAGAACATTCACTCAATTATGCATAAGCTGACCCAATACGGACCCAACCCATGTCAATCAGAAAAACCCAACAACCTGAACTTGTCCAACTTTGAACTGGGTTCAAACACAAAATTCTAACACAAAATGAACAGAACTGATACGATCTAAGTTTCTTTTAGCTAAAATGACATAATCTAACCCAATACAAAGTTTGCAATAACTACGCTTCCGTTTTCAATACGAACAGCTTGATGCTGATAAATCAAGTCACTTCACGAATTCAAAATGCGCTTCTTAAATGTAATAGAATCATATCCTTGAATTCAAACTAGTTCAATTTAAAAGACTGATCTATGCCGCTCTAACTCCATGTAAGCTATGTTGCATTTATATGGATACGGGCGAGACGGGGACAAGAAATTGCAATTTCCAAAATTACAAGATTCGGGTACCACAAGTATAAAATAAATTTTACATTCTAAAAAATGTGAAAATAAAAAGTCATAAAAAAAGTCATATAAGCATGCATCTCACATACTTATAGTGGAATCATGTGAGCAAGAGAAAGTCGAAAAAAATAGGGTGGAAGAATAGAAGAAAAAGAAAAATAAGAAAAATAAGTAGTTGCAGGTACCCAATATTTCCCTGATACGAGGATACGTGGTACGACCTTAGACTGAAATAACCTTGCTTCATATCTCATACCTTCTTTCTAAACGGAACATTATCATCCAAAAATTTTGTTGCATATTTAGCTAGCTTGCTGTCTCTCAGTCTCCGAGATCTTGATAGCTGATTTGATCCTGAATCTATAGCAGAAGTAGAAGCTTCAGCATGCATGTTTTGCCCAGCCAAAGTCCTGTCAGTAAGGCCTGGTAGAGCCATTTTTGAGCTATAATGATAGTATACATGATTATCTTCATTAAAAAAATCACAACCTAAGGCATTTACAAGATTAATATGATAGTTGATTAGTCATAAATAGAGCAAGGGAGAAAATTCTGGAATGCAATTCTGGACACAAACATAAAAAAAAAGTAAACTACACCAAATACCACCAAATCTTTAGGCGCGTATTAATTAAACCACTAAACTTAAAATCGATTCTATTATAGCACTGAAGTTTAAGTTAGACTTGCCGTTATAACCAAAACGTTTTGATGTGTCTACATTAATGCCCAAAACGCCACCATTTTGGAGAAATAAAATGCATGCCTAGTATTTGCAATAAATGTAAAGCCTAACCATCAAGCCAAGCTAAAATGTCATTTTATTGACAAAAATGATATTTAGGTTAAACTTTGTACATATTTATTATAGAATAACATATAAAATAATATTTTTATTTTATTATAAAATAATATAGAATATAATTTTAAATTTCAATTTAGTATGGTTATGGAGCTGAAAATCCTAAATATTATTTTATATTATATTTTACATTTTTTATTAAATTTAAATTTAAGATGATCGAAAAATAATTCAAGATGCATGAATCTAAATGAAAATTTATTTATTGTATTAAAAAACTAATAAACAGTTAAAAATTAGGTTGATATTTATACATATTACTATTAAATTTAAATTTGATAATTAGCTAATAATTAATCCAATCTAAAAACATTTAATAATTATAAAATGAAGGTTTTAGTCGATCAACAGCATTTTCATTATATGCCTATTTTATATAAATGTAAGATACGTTTTAAAATAAATAATAATATGAATTGTTTAATATATTTGTCATAACTTATAAGCTTGTATATATTTGTTTTAATATATTGGTAAATATTGTTCAGTTCATAATCATACCTTGAAATTGTTTAGAGAGAAGAATAAAATTTTTAAATAAAATATATTAATAATTAAAATTAGAAAAATTAAAAATATTTTTTTGGGTCATAGATAAGCAATACAATATAATAAAATATTTCTTTTACCCAATAACTCTAACTTAAATAATGTGAAAAAAATTTTAAATATTATTTTTTAATATTATTCCAAAAACTATCCTAAATATATGCTTATGAATCCATTTTTAAAATTTAAAATGTTTTTCACATTTTTAATTTATTTTTATAAGTACATTTTAAAATTTTAATATATTATTTTATAATAAAATATGTACATAATTTAACTTAAATATTATTTTTGTCAATATAATACCAGCTTCTTAGTTTGACTTAATGGTTGACCTGTACACTATCATCCCAAACGCCTAGGTTTAAATTCCCCAAAAGCATGCATTTTTCCTCTCCAAAACGAGGTCGTTTTGAATTTAAGAATGTTTATGTTGGATCTTTTCTAGATAATGTTAGTTCACCAGTTTCGTTCTTGCAAAGGGCTAAATTCACCGATTATGTTTGTAATAGAATCTACTTTTAAACAAATATAAAACATAAAAACCATAATCAAACCTGAAGCTTCATAATCCTTATCACCTCCACCTACAATTTCAACATCAGGAACATCAGTTTTTTTTAAACAATTCCTACCTAAGAGAAGGGAAAGGGGAATGGGAAGGGGATGAACTCCTAAATCCTAGGGGGAGGGGATGTGTATCTCACGGAGTTTGAACTCTGGGTGCCGGGAGCAACACCCAGTGGCTTTCAGCCACTACACCAGCCGAGTGTTTGCCAGGAACATCAGTTGAACAACACAAACAAATCACAAATAATATCTCACAAATTCACACCCAGTTCAAAAAATATATTTTGTTCGAACACAAAATTTCAATTGAATCCCTTAAATAAATCCAACAAACGTAAAAGAAAACCTGAAGAACTAGTGGAATTGGAACCATCGCCGGAATCGTCAATGGATATATCGCGGGAAGCGACGTTAGAGTCTGGACAAGTAGCCTCCGAAAACTCCGCCATCTTCGTTGAAAGAGAAAATGAAGAGTTTCAGGGAAACCAAACCCTAGAATAAGAAGAATCTGGGAGGGAATTGGGAGTTGGCGATGGTACAAGAATTGAAATTTTACTTCCAAAAACTAATTTAAAGGGTTTTGGTTTTGGTTTTGGTTTCGTTTCTTTTTCTTTTTCTTTTTTTTTTTCTTTTTCATTTAATGAGCAATGAAACGGGAAAGAAAAAAAAAGTGAGAGACGTTGGGAGGGAATAAAGCGAGTGGACACGTGTAACATTTTTGGCCGTAAATGTTTTACTTAAAGGGCACCAAACTATAGTATTTCAGATTGGTTAACCAACCCCACCGAAAACTTTTTGTCAAAATCGTGAAAATAAAATGATTATACTTAAAAAAAAATAAAAAAGTGCTCAACTTATATATTTTTTAATTTAGTATCTCACATTTTTCTTTCTGAATTATTTTAATTTTAATTATTTTATTTTGTAATTTAGATCAAATTTTATCTTAACATACATTAATTTTTTGCTGTCATCTAATAAAAACCGACCACATAATATAATTTTTAATTTCTGAAAATGATTAAATGAATTTCTGAAAAATAAGAAAAGATTAAAAACAAAAAATTAAATAAAAAATAAATTAACTTTAACTTTTTACCCTTTGTAAATTCAGCTTATCCTATTAAGTACAGGGGTGTGTAAAAATATTTGGTTCGAAAATTTAGATACCTGATCTGATTTTTACTTTTAGATCAGATACCCGATCCGATTTAAAATTTTTCATATCAGATACGGATCGTAATATTTCAAGTTTTGGATTATCTGAAAATTCAAAATTTAATAAATACGAATCTTGTTATATTTAGCAATTTAATACTTGTTATATCCGAAAATTCAAAAAACCAAAATTTCTATAGATGCGGATCTTGTTTTATTTATCAATTTGTTGCTTGTTATATTCGAAATTCTGAAATTTTCATAAATACAACTGCCAAATTCAAAAAAAAATTAAATAAAAATATATATTCGAATAATCAGGTATCTGAATATCTGATCCGAATATCCAAAAATTTTCGGATTAGATACAGATCACTATTTTGCTGATTCAAAATTTCGAATATCCATATTTTTGGATCGGATCCGATTCAAAATCCAAAAATAAACACCCCTAGATCGTTCTTGAAATCAAGAGAAAAAACCCCAAATCGTTTCTTAAAGAACTAGGGTTTAACTAAGGAAATCAAATCTCTTATTAACAAAAGGCACAAATACTTGTTCGATTAGAAAATTCTTCCATTTTGATAGTAAATCAAACTCCCAAGTTAAAGGAAGAAGAAACGTTGAAGAAAATAAAGTGCCTTTAAGTTTAAAAGTAGTTCTAAAAAAACTGTAAGTTTAGGTTGTGTAAAAATATTCTTTTGATTTTAATACTAATTGGAATATATTCTTTTGATCTTGACAGTTTGTCTTGTGAATGACAGACATAAAGTTGAAGCACTTTGGTGCTGTAGATTCTGAGTTTGATCAACAACAGTACATAAAATTTCTTTTGTCTTTGCTTCATTTTTTTGAAATTAGTAAAGTATTAGATTAAAATATAGGGTAAACCACACCATTAGTCACCCAATTATTATTATTTTCTTGCTTTGGTCACCGAACCTTTTTTTGACAAAATCATCACTAACGTTATGTTTTAATTCTGTTTTGGCCACCAACCATTAATTTTCCATTAAAACATAACAAGGAATGTGACATGTGTAACCCCCTCGACCCGGCCTAGACGCTAGACCGAACCGAGCGAGCTACATTGGGTTTGTCGAAACAAACCAATGAAGAGATAACTCGAATTACGTCCATTTTTTCTTTTTATCTTGTCTAGATGCATAATTGTTGGGCTCAATGAACGCAACCGAATTGCTTGCCAAGTGGTGGAGAAGTGATAATTTGGGTGTTTTAAGTGGAAGCAAAAAGATAGGAAAAATTGGACAAGGATTTAGAGTGGTTCGGCTTTCTAACCAAAGCCTACATGTGACACCCCAAAATCTGGCCTAGTCAGAATTAGGTTCTAGCGATCGAAAACCCTACATCGGAAAGGTCCAGATATTGTAATGACTATGTCCGCAAGGTCAATTGTGTTGACATTGGACTCTAATTGAGCCGAATTAAAGTTTAAGGACCTTATTGGAAGCATTGAAAACCTTTTTAGTGGCTAAATTGTAAAGAATTGAAAGTTTAGGAATAAAAGTATAAGGAATAGATAGTTGATGGACTAATCTTGCGATTAGCCCCTCCTCAATTATAAACAATCCTACGTGGGGTATTCTGGTGACTTTCCTTCACATGAAGGAAAGCTAATTCCTTAAAACACATGAATAGCTAAAATAGCTAAAGGAATTGAAACTTACCAGGAGTTGAGAAGCAAACAGATGCATAAGAGAGATTTACAGATCTGTTGAGAAGGTGTCCTATGCACGGATTCTTGAATTGTACTCAAATTCAAACCTTCTATAACAGATTGAATGCACAAATGAGGACTGTTGTCGATGCTTCAGCAGCTGGATCATTGCTTGACAAGAGGTATTCATAGGCTGTTGAGATTCAACAAAGGAGGTCCTCCCAATGATTACATAGGAAAAAATGATGTCACAGTCCAGAGTTTGGCAGCAACAATGAGGAACTTGGAAATTCAAATTGGACAACTTGCCAATGCACTAAACAATCAACCCCAAGGAATATTGCCAAGTGACACTGAAGATGCTCGGTACAAAGACAATAAGAAATGTAAGGCCATAACCATTCTAAGTGGTAAGCAGTGCGAGGTAGAGATGGCTACCAAGAAGCCAGTTAACTGCCAAAGTGAAAAGCCAATGCCAATAGACAAGCTTAGAGAAGTAGAGAAAGAGGAAATTAAAACAGATAATGCCAGTGCTAAGGCCAGTACCAGTGCCAGAACCGATGCCAACAATGATTCCACACGTGATGCCAACATTAATGACAAACAGAATAAGGCCAAACAACATACTGATGCCAAAACAGATGCCATCACTGCCTCGGCAAAGCTGGCAGCGCCAACATATGTTTATCCACCACCACCATTTCCAGCAAGACTTCAAAAGAACAAACAATATCAACAATTTAAGCACTTCTTGAAAGTTCTTAAGCAATTGCAAATTAACATTCCATTGGTAGAAGCCCTTGAGCAAATGCCCAACTATGTAAAATTCATGAAGGACATTGTCAAAAAAGAGAAAGTTGGGAGACTTTGAAACTGTTGCTCTCACTGAGGGATGTAGTGCCATGATCCTAAACTGATTGCCACCAAAGCTGTAACACCCCCTACACGGGCTAGTAGTAACCCGGTTCAGTAGCGTCACTTAACAAACAAGTAAGGACAAGACAAGGATCAAGCATTCGAACACAATACAAACAATGAACAAGGCAAACAAAGCAACTTTCTTAATTCCTTTCAAGCTTATCATTCGAATAGGTCACCAATTTTAATTCATTTCATGCTTACATTTCAAGTTACTACTTTCTTTGTTCATATTACATCATTCATTCTTTGTTAACCTATCCTATTCGACTAACCTAAGGTTCAAACATGCTTTCTTCATTTCATTGTTCATTAATGTAAACATGTATCATCTTATACCTAAATTACTAACACAATTGATTGATCATTCAAACTATATGTTCTAGCTTGCATTCAAGCCACATTCTATACTCAAACATTCGGCCATTACACCAAACACATATACAAAGCATATAACTATTTCCTAATGATCTAGATCATTCGACCATACCATACAAGGGCACAATACACTTATAGTCAAGGCATGATCACACATAACCATTCGGCAATCACTTAAACATACACTAGGATATTCAAATGGAAGATAAGCATTGTGGTTTGATCATCACATATCCAATTTAAACAAGACATGTACACAAACAAGCATTAGATCATTCCAATTCAATTTACACAATTTGCGCAGCATCAAGATTTCATTTCATGAAGTTTAAGTTCTTTACATACTTAACAATAGGTTCACCACATAGTAGGCCCATCAAGATATTATATACAAGCTTCAAAATGCATGATCAAGCTATCTATATACATCTAGTGCCACCATTTTAGGAGATATACAAAACAAGTATGGAATCATACTTTAACTAAGCTTGTGTGAGTTGCTTCTTGCTCAAAGTAATAGGCTTCAAGATCAAGCAACATCGTATCCTT